>OX155964.1:18421612-19621612 GCA_944548615.1 Micropterix aruncella | reverse complement strand
AGTTTTGGAGATTACCCCCTACATACAAACTTACAAACTTACACACATTCCCTCTTTATAATATTAATATATGTAGATTTAAATAAGTCAATAGGAAAAACGCGTTTTTAAAAACCAGCTTTTATTAAAATGCATTGTTCCAAGCCAACCCTGTGTACAGCAGTCATGTCATAGTAAAACTAAGAACAGCCTATCGTAATTGAATGCTATACAGTATTTCGTGTTTGTGCTGTTGACCTTTGAGGAGTTCCCACGTCGGGAGCCAACCCTGGGATCAGCAGCCATGTCATGATGAAACTTATAACGGGCTATCATAATTCAATGCGTATAAAAAAATTCGTATCTGTGCTGTTGTCCGTTGAGGAGCCCCTCGTCGGGAGCCAATCCTGGGTGCAGAATCAGATCATGCTTACCATAAAAATGCATTGTCATCGGAAATGACCCAACATGTAAAATTTCAAATTCATAGGATAAGAGGAAGTGATTTTAATTCTGCTTGCAAAATTTGACCTAAACAAACATACTAACAAACATTGCAAGGTAAATAAAAGATTGTAAAAAGAGACTTTAAAAAAAAGTTTTTAAAGAAATAAGTTCCTGAGGTATAAACCAAATTGATCATTAATCTGCGGTTTTCTTGAACATTTTGCCATTGCGGGTTTTCTTGGGCTAATATTACTTGAAACAGATGTAGGTAATCGGATATGTAAAAAATATCTACAGCAAGTTTGTAAAAATCTTTTTATCTTTTTGTAGATATTTTACAATATGAATTACCCCCGGTATTTTTGCGAACTGGCATTACAGGTTTTTAGAATCATTCACGATCATTATAAGTACCGGTCTATGTATGCATACATATATTAAATGCATAGTGTAATCATGTATAGTTTAAAATGATAATCAAGAAATTGATTTTACATACTCCACAGCAACTACTTTTTAAAAACGATTTAAAATCGTCACCAGACGGCCTTGGAAATCTCCAAATGAAGCCATAATATATACCTATAAGCTTGTTGTCAATCCCATCCAAACTTTTGACGAAAATCTTGAAATCTTGAAAATCCTAAAAACATGAATGAAACCAATCTTAGAATACAGCAAAATGGTGCCAGATCACCAGTTTGGATTTAAAGAGGAGCACTCAAACACTGAACAGGTCAGCGAAACTATATCAGCGGTTTTGCTTCACGTTCAACAAGCTGAGGGTAAAGTCTGGCACAAAGGATTCCTCTAAAAACACTAATGTATACTCCAAAACAGTGGCTACGACACCCTATGAAGTAAAAAATTGCGGAAATTGTGCAAGAAGATAAGATTGCCGGGAAGCAGCCATAAAAATGTAGCTTGCTTCTGTATCCAAAATTATATCAGTATCAATTAATATTTTAAAGAATATTTTTGCTTCACCGCCATTTTGAATTTTTGTTTTTAGTTACGAATCTGCGATTCATTTTCTGCACTGCGATCAAATATAGACCGGCTATTAAATTCAACCCGCATAATAATCAGGATATTAGCCTCGATCATAAAAAAATATACAAACAAACGAGTCCGGTTCAATAAAGTTAAAGGGTAAAGAATGACCTTCGAAAAAGGCAAAAATGGACATGCATCAGTATATATTAGTCTAATATCCCTATATTTGAGGCCACCAGAACCAGAGTGGCCCAAGTGACATTTCGGTGATTTTGAGTTTAATGCAAAAATCCATAATATACAATCATTATTTGCAATACCAAAGTCGCCCAAAATTTATATATTCAAGAAATCATCAAAATAAAACTATGTGCTATAGGTACTACTTTGTTTTGCTGTGTTCAATTTAGAATTCCCTTTAACTATTTTGGCCCATGCCAAAATAGTATATATGGATATGGATATGGATATGGATCAACAAAATGACTGTTGCATTTGGGCCACTCTGGTTCTGGTGGCCTCATTTGCATCATTATATATTATTAAAATGCATCATTGTGTGTAGTCCTATGACCATCCTATGTATGTCTAGTCCGGAGAAGATTTGTTAAAGGCCTGACTTCCTCTCCTACATCTTGCGGTGTCGACTACAACGGGCGAGCCCATCACCACAGGGCGTTTTAACGATTAGTCGTTCTGTCGCCCTGCAGTGAACGTAGAAGACTTTGGACAGTACAATCCTACGTCCAGCTACGTCACAACCCGTGAGAGTCCAACGCCTTACCGCGAGTGAGCCAGGAATAAACCCGGCGGGCTCGAGATACTCGCGCCCTCACTTCCAATTGTGACCAGATTTCTCCGGTCTCTCGATTGGTTCCGAGTTCGAGGTCGCTTGCGCGGTCCTCTCCCTTACGAAGCGGTGAAACGGAGTGCACCGAATCTGTCGCGGACCAAGGCGTCCTTTGTCCGACTCTGAACCGGGATCGGATGGCCAATGGTCATTTCAAGAGCAGTCGCCGTAAGGTAGATAACTACGCCCGCTCTATAGGAAACAATACAGTTCCCAGACTCCCCCGATTGTTAGTCGGAGAGCACAATCGATTGGCTAGCGCCGCTCGGTGCGCAGACCGTCCAGGAGCGCCAGAGGATTGATTCCCAGGGGAGACTGGTTGACCCAGTGTCCTACCCAGGCTCGCACCCCATGCGTGGAGGCCATCGGATGGGTGTTGACCCGTGAGTGTGACCGACCCTGAACACATGGGTCATTGTGGCCACCTCATCATGGGCCAATTAGCTCCCTCATGGGCCAATTAGCTCCCAATTCCTCTCCTACAAAAAGGCGTCTGCGTATCACCATTCATTATACTACCTAATATGGCATTAGATTGCTTAGCTCCCTTGTACTCTTCGACAATCCTTGTGCGCTGGCGAAATGCAGCTGGTGCTGATAGCTTTGCCGGCGAAGCTAATAGCAATTTACTTTGCCATCTGATAACATTGATAACTAATGTTTTTATAAAGGACTGATTAATTTTAAAAAGCCCTTAATTTAATCAATTATAACAACAATTCAATTATTAGTGCCATTTATCGCCTTTTTATATAGGTTGATTATTTCACATAAATAATATGGGGAGATAGAATGTCATTTATTAGTATACCTTATTTTTTGTGTAATTATCGTGTATTTAAACCTGTATACTAAATTAAAAACTGTCATCTGTATGTCGTAAATAATATTAAAATATAGGCGCTATAATTTAAAAAATCGTTTGTTATTTTACTATTATTTTGTTTAGTGATAGAGTACCAAATTGGCGTGTTTAGAGCCCATTCAAAGTGTGCCGCCATAATGTTATACCACGAAAGCCGCCATATTGAACAAGAGAATATTAATCAATTTTTGTAATTATAAGTGCCATCTACACGTTGCATTTCGTAGTAAAATACTTGCAGTCAAATCGTAGTGCAATTGGGAGCTAATGGGCCCTTGCTGAGTTGGCCACGAAGACATATTCTGTTCAGGGTTGGTCACACTCACGGGTCAACACCCATCCGGCTGCCTCCACCCTCGAAGTGCGAGCCCGGGCAGGACTCTGGTCTTATGGCTAGTTTCCCCTAGGAATCAACATTCTGGCGCTCCTGGATGGTCTGCGTACCGTGCGGCGTAAGCTAATGGTCTGTGCACTCTGAGTAACATATTGAGTTGTCAACCACAACGGGCGAACCCGTCACCGCAGGACGTTTTAACGATTGTTCGTTCTATCGACCGTGCAGTGAGCGTAGAAGACTTTGGACATAACAAATCCGACGTCTAGCTACGCCACAACCCGTTAGAGTCCAACGCCTTACCGCGAGTAGCCAGGTATGTTACCTGGCGGGCGGCACTCGCGCCCTAGCTACCAATTGTGACCAGATTTCTCCGGTCTCTCGATTGGTTCCGAGTTCGAGGTCGCTTGCGCGGTCCTCTCCCTTACGAAGCGGTGAAACGGAGTGCACAGAATCTGTCGCGGACCAAGGCGTCCTTTGCCCGACTCTGAACCGGGATCGGATGGCCAATGGTCATTTCAAGAGCAGTCGCCGTAAGGTAGACAACTACCCCCGCTCTATAGGAAACAATACAGTTCCCAGACTCCCCCGATTGTTAGTCGGAGAGCACAATCGATTGGCTTGCGCCGCTCGGTGCGCAGACCGTCCAGGAGCGCCAGAGGATTGTTCCCAGGGGAGACTGGTTGACCCAGTGTCCTACCCAGGCTCGCACCCCATGCGTGGAGGCCATCGGATGGGTGTTGACCCGTGAGTGTGACCGACCCTGAAACAGAATGGGTCTTCGTGGCCAACTCAGCAAGGGCCCATTAGCTCCCAAAGCAAGGGCCCATTAGCTCCCTGAGTAACAGTCTGAGTAACACTCTGAGTAACAGTCGGGGGAGTCTGGAAGCAGTGCTGTTTCCCATAGAGCGGGGGTGGTTGCGGACCTTACGGCGACTGCTCTTGAAACGACCATCGGCCACCCCAACCTGGGTGACCAGCCGGGCAAAGGATGTCGTGGTCCGCGATAGATTCGGTATACACCGTTTCACCGCTTCGTAAGGGAGAGGTCCGCTCAAGCGACATCGAACTCGTAACCAATCGAGAGACCGGAGTAATCTGATCGCAATTGGAAGTAAGGGCGTGAGTGTAAGCCCGCTGGGTAATACACCGAGTTATCTCGCGGTTAAGGCGTTGGCTTCTTACGGGAATGTGGCGGAGCTTGCGGTGGACTGTTTTGTCCAAGTCTTCTGCGTTCACTTCACGGGAGATAGAACGACTAATCGTTAAAACGTCCTGAGGTGACGGGTTCGCCCGTTGTAGTTGACAACTTTATTTGTCAAATCGTAGTACGGAATCGAGCAACCTAATACGCTGTATAATCAATGATACGACCAATCTCTCAAGATCTAGGAATTGTTACCACTACAGGATCGTAGGACATTCATCGATTGCGCTTTCCTGCATGAGCTTGTAAATAACGCGATAGATGTGAAACATATATCGAATTCGTTTATATACAGGGCTTGTAATTTTTTCGATGATAAATTCCCGGACGTTGACATATTTGCTTGCATCCTCACTTGAAACATTTAAGTTTTTAATTTAATCAATTTTATTGGTAGGGTTACATGATATTTTTTTTAAAAAGGTTAAAAATAAAACCCCACCATTTATTTATTTGTTCATTGACTGTCTTTTTTAATTCTTTATTTGTTGATTTTACAAATTTTTACTAATATTTCATCGTCACACCGGCGATTTCAATATTTAAACAAATGCTTTTAATCATAACTTAGCAAACTCTTGCTATTTTAACACGCTTTTATTAGGTCGACATGTATGTAACTAATTATGTAATGGAATCTAAGGTAACTAATTTAACCATCTTCCAAGGATCGTAGCGTCATGAAAATTGGCAGCTGTGTGTAGTTCTGATGACAATACAATAATATGGTACTGTCGAACTGATCTGATGATGGAGTCGGAAGATATGAACTGGAACTTCATGATGGAACATCGTATCATAGCTGTGTTTGGACTTGTTAGAAAAGTCTTGGAATGAACTTTGACCACGATTAGCTTTCAATGTCTGATGATGAAGCCGGAAGATAGGCACTGGCATTCCATGATGGAATATCGTATCATAGCCGTGTGTATGTGAATATCGTATCATAGCCCAAAAGCGTGTTTTTAGTTTTTTTTTTAAACTATTAATTTATTACATTTTACTTAAGCACCTACAATTAGGTGCACTCATATTTATAAAATTTGGAAACATCCTAATGTGACAATTAATTTAGTATTAACCCATTTTATTGTAGTTAATATAGCTTTGTTTGTTTAGTTAAAAAAGTAATAAAAATAATGTATACTTGAATTATTTTTTCGATTCAATCAATCGATCATTGCTTATTGTCTTCGAAAATATTTATTATAGTCGTATGAACTTATTATAGTCGTATGGATTATTTTACAGCGTAAATTACATTCGGTACATAATATTTTATTTAATTATAAGAGATAAAACATGCAAGTATACTATTACATTCAATCAGATGCTATAGATAGAAATAAAATTTAAGTTGAGCCTCGCACAGGAATTTAACTTACCCGAATTTTATTCAAATTTACATAAAATTTACAGTAAATAATGTAAAATATGATCGACTACAACAACGAAACAAACTCGACTACAGTAAAGAATACCTTAATAATCAATTACTCTTCTTTGATATTCAATTGCTGTTTGACTATTGAAAATTGTTGTATTCTATCAATTTAAAAAACATATTGAAATTCATAACAAGACTAATGTAATTATTGATGTATTATATCCACTAATAACAAGGATAAAAAATATCAGTAAATGTAGTATTTAAAAAAGTAAAAAAAATATAGCATTTTCAAAATGTAAAATAAAATATGGGATGACATTAGATATGAAAATAGTCAATATATTATTAATATGTACCTAATATTATAAATATTCAATAAGTGTTATATTAGTATAATATTTTTAAACATTGTCAAACTTTTAATGAAAAACATATTCAGATTATACCTAAACAGGAGTATTTTTCTTTAACAGCATTTTTTTTATTATTTAAAAGGGTAGCTTATTGAAGCATACCATTACGACGTAGTTTGGGTTCCGTTTAAGTAGTTCTAGTTATGGACGCGTAAGAAACAGATTCACTTCTCTACACATATAATTGTATGAAAAGAAACAAGCCCATTTTGAAGTCAACTTAAGTGTACTCACTATCAAACAAAGTTTAAAATAAAACAAAAGGGTTCAAGTGAGAAGTGACTGCATCAATGCGGATGAACCAAAGATGGAACAACCGGTTATTCGTACCGTACTGTACAGACCAAGCTGGAGGTCATGGCATTTTTATGAATATAAATGCTGTGACTTTGCTGAGGAAGTTCCGGTTCCCACGGAGTAGTAGCTCAGTCTCTATATTTTCAATCATTTTGATCGACGACAATAACTCAACAAGAAAATTGTCAAATTTAATAATAATAAATCATGCTTTTCTGCGTTTTTATCTCTTTCAGGGTAGGTCTTGGTGCCTATCTTTCCCTTTAGGTAAATCCGTCATCTTGGTTTAATATTACAAATAATTTGAAATATTTTGAATTTAAATTCGGGCCCTTTCTCCATACACAACGCGAATAAAAATGATTAAATCAAAGACTATACGGATTTACAGCGTGAATTTTGCGAATTCGCCAATTTCGCAGTGTCTTACAGTGGTGAGAGACCGACTAAAATCTGAGGACCTCTCGATTTGCTACGCCGACATGCTTTATCATTGGCTGAAATCGGCGATTATTATAAACAAATCTACGGAGTAGCAATGGGATGCCCAGTATCAGAAATAGTTAGCAAAATAGACATTGAATATTTTGAGGAATTAGCCATCAAAATCTGGATCATTAAACCTATTCTATGTCTTCACTATGTGCATCTGCATTCTGAAGGGTAATGTACAAACGGTGGAAGAATTCCTAGGTCATCTATAGTCCCTTGCCATATTATTAGACCCATCGTATACTTCACCACAAATTGCACAAATCATCACTTTTCAATAGCCTATACCTTTTGAACAATGCTCACGTTCAGATGTCTTTATTGTTTATTGGAATACGCGTATCGAAAAGCATCATTTGTAAATTTAGTCACCAGTTTACTATTGTGTTAAAATTCCATTGTGGTATCTAAAGAACATTTCCACTTTCCTTGCATGATCCAGAAAGCCATTGAAATAAGAAGGATTTCAAACGTCAATAGAGAGGACTATTTTAAACACTCTACTACTTGGAACCGTTTCCTTAAAACGTTCTCAACGCACATCGCCGAGCGCAACGACATGAGACAAGATAAAGCGAGTGTTGTGTGCATGGCTGCTACACCACCGTTATAATCTATTTAGTAACAGCAGCAATTTGCCGCTTACCCGCAGAACAACAACGGATGATGACTGACAGCAGTTCAATCTAGCCTGGACAACGGCGTTTGCAAAATTGTCGAGTAATAAACACTTCATGTGGTAAATCCGTTTACAATCATGTTTAAAATTCAATACAAATTACTCGCAAATAAATATGGCAGTATCGTGAAATAAAAGCATGACGTTAGGTTAGGTTTAAAAAAACCGCAGCAGTAGGCTTTAAAAAACTGTTTAATATAAAATTTATTATAATTTTAATATTTAAAGGAAAATCATTTCGTAACAAATGTTTTTTAAAAATCAAATCAATCAGCGCCTTCCACGATACTGTGATCTAGAGATTTGCCAAGTGCCGAGAGTAATTTTAACATCTCAGAGAGCATTTGAAATCTTCCTCATAAATTCAACTGCCCTTCCCAATCTCCTCCTTTGCGTCCTTATAGACTTTAGTTTATTTTGGTGTAGCACATCCTGTGCCAAAAAAGAGTTTTTTTGTAGGTATTCTCCAAACTTTTGTATTATATAGGTTAAGTTGGTAATTCTCCGCGTACAATGTTCACAAATGAGTACAGGTTAGCTTTAGAATATTGCGTAGGCGGTTAGAATTTGAGTAGACGTGTTGTATGAAGAACTACCTATAGTTTGTGCCATATGTCATCTAAAACAAACCAAAAACGTCATCACCGAAAGACTGGCTCAATTACCTGCAGCTTTTTTCATGGAAGTGGTTAACAGAACCACTTCATTTTGTTATATGTTTCCTTTATATTATACTATATAATATATTTACACAATATATTTAAATTAATTAATTAAAGGCAATTGACGACAGTACGGATACTCGGAACCCGCGAACTGACGGTCAAAACAATTCGCTGCAAATCGATATACTGGTCATTCTCGTTCAACGACTTTTCGGATACTTTTGCTATAAAAAATATAAAAAAGTGTTTAAAAAAACGCCATTTGACTGGCATATAATTTAATGTCTAATGATGATATCACTCGCGGATGAACGCACGTGATGAATTTTGACTACGAAAAAACAATGAACTTGATTTTTTGGTACCTTATCCAAACATTAATTAGAAGTGCTCTTCAATGTACGTTATTTATAGAAACTTGACTAATGTTTAGCAAAAAATAATTGACGATTTTCTTTGTAGTTTAAAGATAACGGATTGTCGTTAATTAGACGAAACATATTCAAATTCAAATTCAAATTATTTATTTTACAAAAATCATAATAACAGTTACAGAAAAATTAAACCTAATCTAAATGGATCGCACAAGACGTCCGCACTAAGGTAGGCTCAGATTCGTATAATTAAGTACTGCATAATGTTAAATAAAAAAATATATTGAAGAAAGCAGTGAAAAATAAAATCAAGAAATCTAAAATTTTAGTAAAAAGTAAAATTTTAAATAATCTTAAAAAGTATGTGATAATTATAATAATAATATGTGATAATAATAACAATAAGGATAATAATAATAGAACAAAAAGCATGTCAATAATAATAGTTACTGTGTTAGAGATGGTAAGTTAGCTAGGAATAAAACAAATTAGTTTTTCAGTCTCGTTCCTTCCCTGGGTGATCAACCAGTGGGTTAGTCTTTTTTTGTTTATATTTATACCTTGAGTATAAATATAAACTTATATTTATACCTTAAAAGAAAATTAGGTCCTTACCTATTAAATGACCGTTCTATATCGAAATAGAGCAAGTAAATATATTAAAAGGAATAAAAAATACGACTGTCGTTACAGAAACTGAACTATTGTATTTATAATTATTTTTATTACGGTTTATTTATGAAATATTTGTGGTTTATATTTTTATCCATATAGATACATGTATATTTCCGGAATGTACTCAATCAGACCTTTCATTTGACAAGTATTTTTTTCATTAAAGAAGTAAATATATTAAAAGGAATAAAAAACACGTCTGCCATTATAGAAAGTCAACTATTGTATTTATAATTATTTTTATTAGGGTTTTTTTTATAAAATATTGGTGGTTTATGTTATCATTCATATAGATTCATGTATATTTCCGAAATGTACTCAATCAGGCATTTCATTTGACACTGAACAAGATATATCTATGTAAATTTATTGACATATGTATAGACAACTACGACACATAGTCAACTACGTAATATGACACATAGACAACTATTAATATAATATTTTGACAGTTAACCAAAAATTTGCGGCTCAGTATTTTGCCTACGAAGGCTGGCTTTCGACCGGTTAAGGTACACTTTGACGCTCGGAATGACATAGCAATTTCAACAATACCTACCACACACTTCTAAATCGGTTCAAGGGTTTAGAAGTTAAAGTAGAATAAAGAAACGGAAAACGTACGTAGATGAATCCTGAACACATTACACCCATTTTTTGTTGGGCAGTCGTGTAAACACGTATTTTTTTAAATAATATATTTATTTAATTGAAGTATGTACCATTGTTATCGATGCACTTCCCCCATTTTAAATAAAGTTCATTGATTCATATGCTAAAAAAAAACAGGGAGTAAGAATCAATGATTTTTTTAAGGCGGTGAATATTTTTCGTAACAAAAGTTGTATTAATTCCGAAAAAAATGGAAATCAGTTGGAGCAAGTTTCGGAGAATACGGTGAGTGACGGAGGTTTCAGAATCAGAATCAGAAACCCTTTAATATTGTACCGGTTGAGTAACGCAACGCTGCACTCGACGCGTTTTTGCTGACGGGTTTCACTCAATTCATGCGGTAGGTACCCACATTTTGAGTATTTTACTTTCCCAATTTGACGCAAATGAATTAAGATTATTTTGTCACTTACAAAAAAGGCTGCTGGTAATTTAAACGTGGTTTGTCATGGTTCCGCTTCCAAAATCGTTTTCAATTATAATCTGTTATCGACTTGCATTTCCGGCCATCCCCGGGGTTTCAAAATTTCCAGAACTGAAACGTTTGGACCAAAAACGCCAGAACTGAAACGTTTGACTGGCTCGGACACATCAATGTTTCTTCGAGCTGCATCTGCAGCGCTGATGCAACGGCGGAATTCATATTCGAAAATAACGCGATTTTTAAACGTTTCTATCGATGTCAAGAGTAAAATCACATGACGCGAAAACAAATTAATAACTAATTTCGGAACAAAACATTACTAACTTTTATTTAAAACTAGCTGACCCGTCGAACTTCGTACCGCCTAACGGTCAATGAATGCCGTGTTGCAGATAAGCTGAACTTAATTTATGATTTTATGGAAGGAATACAATGAATACAAAATAAATATTAATTTCGCTGCTTTATTAAGATAATAACACAAAAAGAAATATAAAAGTACAAAAATTAAGTATATCAATCGCGTGTCAGCATGACATGATTGAATTAAACTATGTAATAATTGTGGTCCGAATATTGTGGATATATCTTGTCGATTCCAAGCCTTTATTTAAATAATTTCTTTAATTTGAGGGGAGAGTTTACCGTATCGACGGGATGAACATTATATGTTTGACAGTTACGAAACCCGTAAACATTTTTTTATATTTTTTTTCCGTTAATTTTCCAATGTCTTTAATGGGTATTTTTCTATTCGGGACGGAGACAAATGCAACGAATAAAAAACCACGAAAATCGGTCTAGTTGTTCTCGAGTTATAAGTGTTCGAACAAACCCGACTTTGTTTTATATATAGGTACTAGCTGACCCGGCAAACTTCGTACCACCTAACGGTCAATGAATATCGTGTTACAGATAAGCTGAACTTAATTTATGATTTTATGGAAGTATGTAATACAATGAATTCAAAATAAATATTAAGTTCACTACTTAATTAAGATAATAACAGAAAAAGAAATATAAATGTAAAAAAATTAAGTATATCAATCGCGTGTCAGCATGACATGATTGAATTAAACTATGTAATAATTGTGGTCTGAATATTGTGGATATATCTTGTCGATTCGAAACCTTTATTTAAATACTATTTTTTAATTTGCGAAGAGAGTTTACCTTATCGACGGGATGAACATTATATGTTTGACAGTTACGAAACCTGTTAACATTTTGCATGGCATTTTTTTTTTCTTTTATTTTTTGTCGTTTATTTTCCAATGTTTTTAATAGTTATTCTGCTATTCGGGACGGAGACAAATGCAATAAATAAAAAACCACGAAAATCGGTCTCGAGTTATAAGTGTTCGAATAAACCCGACTTTGTTTTATATATAGAAAGATAAATTTGAATTTGGAAATCCTACTAATATTATAAACGCGAAAGTTTGTATGTATGTATGGATGTTTGTTACTCTTTCACGCAAAAACTACTAAATGGATTTTGATGAAACTTTACAATAATATAGCTTACACATCAGAATAACACAGGGTATATACCCCTTGCACAGCTAGACAAATTCTAGCTGGCTGCAAGGTGGCCTTAGATCAAGGACGGTACACTTACCGCCATGACAAAGTTCTCGCTGTTATTCGCGAGGTAATTAGTCTCTCAGTGGCTCGTGCCAACAAGGGTTTGACAGTATCCTCCAAACCCCCAATACAGTTTGTTCGGGATGGCTCTAAAGGCAAAAAACATTTAACTACAAAACCTTTCTCAATAATCGAGAAAGCTACAGATTGGATTCTGGAGGTTGATTCGGTCTCCAAGCAGTATAAATTCCCTGAAAGTCTCGGATGCACAGCCCTCCGTCCAGATATAACTCTTTACTCTGTATCTCGGAAGGTGGCTCTTATTGTAGAATTAACTGTTCCATGGGAATCAAATATCCCAAAAGACCACGAGTACAAATTAAATAAATACCATGATCTTGCAAATGCCGTAACCCGGAACGGCTTCACTGTTCACCTTCACGCGGTGGAAGTTGGCGCTCGTGGCCTGCCAGCTAAATCTCTATTTCACCTCTTTAAAGATCTTGGCCTTTCCAGAAAAATAATCAACTCTTTCTTAGAAAAATTATCTAAAACTGCGAATTGCGCATCTCAAATTCTATGGCTTCGAAGGGGGAGTGAATGGGTGGTAAGGTGAACGCTCACATGTGGCAAGACAGCTGTCCTAAACCTACCACAGCCGGTTCGTAAGTCTGGAATCCACTGCTCACCCCCCAGAAGTGTAAAAAAATAGTATTATGATGGGCCCGACTCCGGTCGGTGAATTCCATGGCAGCTCCGTTTGTATTTATTTATATAAAGATATATGGTTTTCTATCATCATTATCACAATTTTCCATCACCATGCGGGTGAAACCGCTGGGCGCTGCGCCCAGCTGCTGCTAGTATAAAATAAACTAGCTGTATAAAATAGACTAGCTGCTAGTATAAAATAAACGCGGTATTTGAGTTGAAAGTACCTAGTATTGAGAATCGGCAATTTCATAGGTTATTTCATAGGCACCCATATTTGAAATTAGGTATAAGAAGAGTAGAATATCCTAGCTATTTAATAGTAAGTAATTGAACAATTTAAATTAGTTTTGTCAAGCTAGATTGTGAAATTTCACAGTGTGCAGCGATGCGTTTACAGAAAAAATATTTTACGTAACTTATAATTAAGATTAAAAATTGATATGAAAGGCCTTTATATTATTATTCAGCCTTCATAGATTCTAATAAGCCCAATTAGGAAGCGTCATTAAATTTCGCGGTATGCTTTTATCATTTAAAATCGCTTAATGAATGACTTCAAGAGCCATGAAAGTTCCACGAAATTTTATGGCATGTACGTCTAAAATATTGTCTTTAGTTAGTTTGAATTCATTAATTAGTGTATTTAACTACCCAATTAATGAATTCTCGATATTTGTGCCATGCAGTCTTGACCCAAAAGATTCGCAGAAAACATTGTTTTTAATTAACGCCTATAAAGGGAAGAATCCGTTTTGTCCTTATCGACTATGATGTGATTTGATTTCCATATTAAATCTAAATAATTATTAATGGATCTTAATGAAGTGGCCATTCTACATAGGAAATTTAGGGTAAAATTTATATGAAAAATATATTCTTCTTCTTAAAGTGTCATCGCCTATCGGAGATCGGCATATTGAGTTGTCAACCACAACGGGCGAACCCGTCACCGCAGGACGTTTTAACGATTGTTCGTTCTATCGACCGTGCAGTGAGCGTAGAAGACTTTGGACATAACAAATCCGCCGTCTAGCTACGCCACAACCCGTTAGAGTGCAACGCCTTACCGCGAGTAGCCAGGTATGTTACCTGGCGGGCGGCACTCGCGCCCTAACTACCAATTGTGACCAGATTTCTCCGGTCTCTCGATTGGTTCCGAGTTCGAGGTCGCTTGCGCGGTCCTCTCCCTTACGAAGCGGTGAAACGGAGTGCACCGAATCTATCGCGGACCAAGGCGTCCTTTGCCCGACTCTGAACCGGGATCGGATGGCCAATGGTCATTTCAAGAGCAGTCGCCGTAAGGTAGACAACTACCCCCGCTCTATAGGAAACAATACAGTTCCCAGACTCCCCCGATTGTTAGTCGGAGAGCACAATCGATTGGCTAGCGCCGCTCGGTGCGCAGACCGTCCAGGAGCGCCAGAGGATTGTTCCCAGGGGAGACTGGTTGACCCAGTGTCCTACCCAGGCTCGCACCCCATGCGTGGAGGCCATCGGATGGGTGTTGACCCGTGAGTGTGACCGACCCTGAAACAGAATGGGTCTTCGTGGCCAACTCAGCAAGGGCCCATTAGCTCCCATCGGAGATCGGCAGTCATTATGTCCACTAGCGCCCGTGATGTTGCCGCGCGAAACAACTCGGTGGTGCTGGAGTTGAACCATTCAACAAGGTTTTAAAGCCAGTGGGTTCTTCTTCGGCCAGCTCGTCGGCGGCCTTTTATCTTTCCTTGCAGGAGAATGATAAGAGATTGGAGAAGGTGGTATTTGTTGCCACGCATTATGTGGCCCATGTATTGTGATTTCCTTCTCTTTATGGTCTTCAGTAATTCCAATACTTTGTGCATTATTTGCAGAACAGCCTCATTTGTGGCTATCCGTCCAAGATATTTTCAATATTCCAGTGTTTCCACCTGTAAATCCACATTTTGAAAGTTCTAACCTATTGCACTAAATCTGGGTTAAAGTCCACGCTTCTACTCCGTAGAGGAGGACTGAAAATATGTAACACCGCACCGGGCGGCATCTAGTGGAGAGTTTGAGACTACGGTTGCAGAAGAGTTGGCTTATTTAGATAAACGCAACTCTAGCTTGTTCGATGCGACATGTGACTTCTACACTATGATCTTCTTGATCATTCACAATACAGCTAAGTTACTTATATTGGCGAACCCTTTCCAGAGGTTGGTTCTTGATGTGTGGGGTGGCAGCTGACGATGTACGTCCGTCAACCATGAACTTCGTCTTCTTGATGTTTATATTCAGACCATTTTGTGCACTGATCGACTCAACCTGAGCAGACTTTGTAGGTCTTCGATAGAGCTGACAAGCAGAATAGTATCATCGTTGTATGTAATGTTGTTGAGGAGCCTCCCATTTACAACGATCCATTCAGTTGCGTGTTCAAGGAATATCGCGTATCTGAGAAATATATATTTGTATTTAATTAATTATAATACCAGCCCCTATTATCTAGGCAGTTTTGTCATTTAAATATAATTTCTCCGCTGTAAAACTCTTTTGCCTCTAAGGAGCTGATTTCTTGTTATATTTTTTCTGTAACTAAATCCCTTAATAATATTTTTTTGTTGTATTGTTTCTAAGATTCATGCTATGTATGTATTGCGATCAAGCTACATAGCATAGAGTATGTTTTTCGCGAATATTACATTTTGTAACCTGGTTTTATTTATACGATTTTCGTTTCAAGTAGTTCCAATGATATACAATGAATGGCGTTGTTCTTTTCTTTGGTTTCATTCGTCTTTTCTTTTGCCGAAACCAGTTATTAACCCTTTCCTTTTTTTTTTTCAAATAAGCCAGTTGGTAGGAATCCCTACTCTTGGTATAGTCAAATTGAATTTTGTAGTATTATACTTTATGTAGTATAATTCATTTTTTAAATATCCACAATTTTTTAAATTGTGAAACAAATAGTATTTAAATTTATAATAAACATTTCAAATCTGGTATGAATAATTGGGGCTGTTAATATACTGCAGATAGTCAAAATATACAAACGAAAAGTGTGTTATAAAACAGTCAACTTAAAATTTTACAAATATAAAAATGCAACAATAACAATGGGGCAAAAGAAACAGTCAATATTTTTTTATATTATAATACATTTTCGATAATCAATTATTGGATTTAGTAATGTAAATAGTCAAAATTAGAAATTAAAAAAAAAAATTGAAATGATTGTGATATAAATAATTTTTGAACATTAGGAAATTCAATCCTCTCAAAGTCTACTAAGGCAGTCTACTACTAAGAGAATACATTGCATTCTTAATAAGCATATCCTGGACCTTTCTCTTAAATTTGTCGTGTCCATGACCACTGACGCACAATGGAATGTTGTTATAAATAAATCCCAAGAAAATTTTCAAGTACCACATAACATATTTTCACTCTCAAAATTTTATGCCGAAAACAGCTATTACGCAGCTATTACATTTATATCAAGTCCTAGCATAATAATACATAACCATAACAAACATAATTTGTATTTTCGTTAAGACTCTATTTTAAGAAACAACAATAAGAAAACTCTTTATTTTCAAGAAAAAATACGTGGTTATTGCCTTGTGGCAATATCTATCGGCTAACCAATAGCTTAAATGTATATATTTTTCACAAGTATCACCAGTTTTGTGTCAACTACACGTAATAAAAATGATAAATGAAGTGAATGAATGAATGAATGAAAATCTCTTTATTGCACAATAAAAATAAGGTACAATGGCGGACTTATTGCTACACTACAACAATATCTTCCAGTCAACCAACATGCTGGTGTGAAAAGAAGAGTAGGCAACAAAATTATAGCTTAAAATTAAATTTCAAATTATAGCATATAATATACATTGTGTGTGTATCTAAAGTAAAAAGTAAATATATAAATAAATGTTTGAGTTGAACATATTATATGTATGTATATATATATATATATATATATATATATATATATATATATATATATATATATATATATATATATATATATATATATATATATATATATATATATATATATATATATACATACATATTTTGATATATTAACAAATAAATAAATAAATAAACTGCCAAAATAAGGTAAGGAAAGGGAGGGGATAACGGAAAGGTTAGAATTTATGATTCATATTTATTGTGAAAGGAAGTGCTTTTTCAATGATTGCTTAAAGGTGAACAGCGAGGTAATGATTGCTTATAGGTGAAAGTAAAAACAAGAAAAAATGGACAATGACATAAGAAAAACAAATTGATAAAAAAGAGATCCAAAAGGTAAGGGATCCAGGAAGAAGAAGAAGGAGGAGGGTTGATTATGTTGTTATAGTATACTTGCTTCTTGAGCTTGGCCTTGAAGGACCACATACCTAATTATTTACGCTCCAACGTCGATAATGACTTATATCATAACCATCAGTGCCTGGAGTCTAGTCACATCAGTTACACTAACATCAGAGCTAAAAGTAATTAAAATATTTTTCCCAGCGGATCCTGAGCTTTCTAATTTACCGATAAAAAGTCGTAAGTAAAAGCTAAATATCGATGGGCCACCAAAAATATCAAAAAGAATGCTGGATTAGAATAAGCATCAAAAGATTTATTACTTTTCACAGGACTAGAAAACAGTAGAAGTGAAAAATTACCACCGAAATTGATTATGATCAGCATTTAATAGAGGCTAAGAGAAGGTATGAAGAGAAAGCGCGAGATAAAAAAAATATTCAAAGAAAAATAATGGCAGAAAGATTTCAATGGCAGATTTACAAAATATCTGCCGAAAGATCATCTAATTCAATGAAATAATATCGAAAATTACAGTTCTCACATCGATAAAAGCAAGACCAGGTTTATGATAAATTGTAGCAATGAATGTCCATAAAGTATACCTCTCTTTAACGGCTAACCTATATAACGAGCAGAGAAATAAACGTAACTTGAAAGTCAAATAAATTAAAAATAGAATAAAGCTTGATATTTTTTCATTTGTATCTGTTAGTGTGCTAATGGATCTTGTGCTGTTGGGCCACTATGACCAGCTTTGTTTTTGGGTCGGCCTATCGATCCGGTAGCCTCAAAGAAGAAGTTTGAGCCCGGTAAGTAATCTGTTCACTCTGCAAATTAATCTGCAGGTGGGTCATTTTTCCCTGGGAATCGGTCTCCGGGCGCACGTGGACCAGCCAATCGATTGTGCACTCCGACTGATAACCGAGGGTGTCTGGAAACGACTTCGTTTCCTATGGAACGGGGTGACTGTTTACCTAATGGTAGCAGCTCTTGAAACAATAATTTGGCCATCCGATCGCGAGTGAAGAGACGGGCAATAGACGCCACGGTCCGCGATTAATTCAAACTGAATTACCACTTGCATTAAGTACAGGACCGCGCAAGCGAACTCGAGCCCATAACCAGTCGAGAGGACGAAGGAATTTCGCCATAACTGGAAGCGAGGGCACTTGGACAGCTGGCTGGGTTAACTACCCGGTACCGGGCGGTAAGGGTTGGACTCTCGCGGGCCAGTTGGAGGAGCTAGTTGGTGGATTGTTTCGTCTCCAAATCTCTGCGCTCAGCCCTGGTTCAAAGAACTACTATATGTCGTTATACCTTCATCGGTTGACGGATTCGCGCATTGTAGCAGACAACACTCCACTGTATATGTTAGAGTATGAGGTTTAAATACAACAAAAAAAGAGTTACATATTTTTTTTCCGCTCCTGATTACAACAATCAAAACGAGGATAAATGCCTTCAAAATACAATCGCTCTTGCCATTCGTCCAATTTGCTTTTTCCGCATTATTATTATTAGAGCAATTACCATGCCATTGACCAAAAATGGAGTTTAATGAACCCAGAAATAAACTCGGCTCGTTTTCAAATATATCAGTAACTAATTCCCAATATAATGATTCGTAATAATATAGAGCCAGTGCCATAATTTTGCAGTAAAATATCTCGATTTCAAATCTTGCATCGCTAAAACAATCGAGTAACTTTTTACCAACCTTTACACTGAGTAAAATATAACGATATAATACACGGAAATACCCATGTTTCAACAAACATAACGTATATAACTCGGACTGTGGTCTATAGGAATGAATTAACATGACGCGTAACGATGGTGGCGTGACGGTAGTAACCGTGTCGTAATGTTAAAACATAATTTTATTTCATTACGTGGTGACCTTGAGATCTCGCTTCTAACATGACAGCATGTAGTAGTATACGTACGGTTATAGTCGGACACATGAATCATATTGAAACTACAGTATATTGTTATTTCTGTATTAAGCGTAAGGAAAATGTTGATACATGGAGTTTCAACAAAATTTCTTGTAATTCAACAAAAATTATGATTAAAACATCGTTATCGTGTATAAAACCGTTATAACGATATAATAATGTAAGAATCAATCCAATATTTTTCTTAGTGTAGAGGGTTCCATACCAAGGCGTTCAAAGTGGTGACCATAAAGTGGTGACATTTTGCTGTCTCTCCGTCTGTGTGTCAATGTTTATTATCTTCGCCATTTTCAAATTTATTGATATGACAGGACTTTTATACAGATTTAAAAAAAACTGTGTTAAAAAAATCAAGAAAAAATTTTTTGCTTTCCCGACCCACCCACTGACGAGAAGGGAAAGTATTGTGAGCACGCTTCTGCTTGTCTGATTTCTGCTCTCTGTGTGTATACCTCCACGATAGCGCCCAGACGCTTAATCTGATCGAGCTGAAATTTGGCATGCAGGCATCATTTGGTCATGGCAAGAGTTTAAAGGTTGTGGTCAAAATCGGTCCACCAAGAGGCGCTCTAGTCATATTTCTATATGGAAATATTGTAATTAGAGACTTGAAATTTGGTACACAGATGTCTTTTTGGGATATCTCATATACAAGCTACACCAGTGATTCCCAAAGTGGTCTATATGAACCTCCAGGGGTCGATTTCGATTCGCAGGGGGTCCACGTCAGCGAGAATCAAAAATCGGGGTGCACGAGATGTAAATGGGGATCCACGTTAGTGGACTCCATCTCGGCAGGTCACCATAAGCATTCAGGCGATCCGTTAATGTCGTATCATTTCTTAAACAGATTTTGTATACAGCATAGAATTTTAAAATTATAATAATAGCAATATACAAACGCCCGCGTCACAAGTATCACGGAATGAAATCAACACTCAACTCAAATTGCATCACTAGTCGATTGAAGAGGCCAGCGCACATGACTAACGAGGAAAGGTGCGAGCGAGTAGGATAGTGCGAGATAGCGCTACATGTGCACTTTTGTGCGGCTTTCCCAAATGATTCGTACTTTAAGGTCGTGGACGCTTAGGAATAAACAAATAAAAATTGTACATATTTTTATTTTTTTACGACTGTCCACATTACCAAAAACCCTATGTAGGCGATCAGTACTGTTCCAGCTGTCAAGAAACTTTTAATGTTAGTAAGTTCAGGAAAATTCAGGCAGGGGTTTACGGAAAACAGCAAGAGGTCTACGAGTCAAGTAAGTTTGGGTACCTCTGAGCTATACTAATAATATTTAAAATCCGCTATAAATTTAAACAAATATTAACGCCTCGGTCGGTACGGTTCGTTTCTCAGCTAAGGAACGACAGATGGAACGGAATCCACCGGGTACGTCGGCCGACCGAGAGCTCATAGATTCTTTTAATGAAATTTATATTGAAATGAAATCAGTCCTTAGCTACTTGCCGGGAATCCTTGGGCACTATAACCGACTTGTGTTGCAGTAAACAATGAATAAACTTATAGAATAATAATTAGAATGACATATATATATACAGTTAAAGCTGGTAGGAATGACATATTGAGCATAAAATGCTTATCTTTATTACATTGGTATATTTTGATTATTTGTAAGTAGGTAATATTGAATATAATATTACAGCCATGACAACTGTCATGATAGTTATGTTTTTAATAATTAAATTTTAAGCATTTAATTTTGTGACGCATCCAAGTGTAGGAATGCCTATCTACTGGAATAGTTGATTGTATTGTATTGTATCTATTCATTTCTTTGTTGTAATTTATTCTATTTAGATTTTTTGAATTTTAAACTTTTTATATGTTAATTCATATTAGTGTTACACTTACACAAATTATTTGTTAATTTTTTTTACTTTTTCTTATTATATACTCTTACGGTAACGGCCCACCTTATTGTTTGTCGACAATTATATTCCAAGCTGGTTCTATATCCTCCCGTGACATAATATTAGGTATTCTTTGACACATCTGCCATTTTTTGTATATATGTGTATGGTTCTTTTTTTTAGAGCCCAGCCCAGTAGATGAGCGATTGGCCAAAATTAATAATTGATGGATATTTTTACACTACCTAGGTATAAAATATATTACTTGTATTTTTTAAAAGATTATGATTTATTAACAAGGCAAATGATGGCCATGGATATTTTTAATTCGCAGTTTTTTTTCTAATCTCAATAGATTTTGTTGATTCCCACGCGTTGATATCTTTTTGGGAGATTTATAACCTCGTATTATTAAAAAATCGACTCTATCCGTGCGTTGTAGTCTGTTGGCGTTTAAGAAAAGCGTAGGTGTGTTAAAAATAATTATTTTTACGATAACCGTATTTGTATATTTAATTTTAAGCATATACAAAATAGTAAATACAAAATCTTGAAATAAGATGTGACACGGAAATGGAAAATGCACGTAGAAGTAGTACTAGGCGTGTCCCAAAAGTAAGATCTCAATGCTCCTAGCACCGGAAAAAAAATCACAAAGTTGGTAACACTGTGATACATCATAGCTCCTCCCCTTTCCAACAAGAGATGGTCCGACTCGTCAGATATTTTGTTGGCATCTGATATGCATTTAGGTCTAACCACTTCCTCCGCCACCCCATTACAGTGAGGCAGTCTGCTCGAAAAATCATGGGCACTGTTTTTTTTGGGCAGAAAAGGGGTTCTTCTAATTGAGTTTATGCTAACTGGACACCATGAATGCAGATTCATAATGCGAGACTTTAAAAAAACTTGGCAAAACCGTCTAAAATCGAGACGAGGAATGCTGAAAAAGGGGGTTTGTCTCCTTCATGAGAATGCTCGGCCTCATCTTGCTAATGGGAGCTAATGGACCCTTGTTGAGTTGGCCACGAAGACCCGTTTGTTCAGGGTCGGTCACACTCACGGGTCAACCATATCCGGCGGCCTCCACGCATGAAGCGCGAGCCCGGGTAGGACTCTGGCCTGAGGGCTAGTTTACCCCAGGAGTCAATCTTCTGGCGCTCCTGGACGGTCTGCGCACCATGCGGTGTAAGCTAATCGATTGTGTATTCTGACTAACAGTCGGGGGAGTCTGGAACCAGTACTGTTTCCTATAGAGCGGGGATAGTTGTTGACCATACGGCGACTGCCCTTCAAACGACCATCGACTACCCGATTCTGTGTGAACAGCAGGGCAAAGGATGCCGTGGTCCGCGATAGATTCGGTTGACATCGTTTCACCGCTACGTAAGGACGTGGATCGCGCAAGCGACCTCGAACTCGTAACCAGTCGGAAGACCGGAGTAATCTGGTCGCAACTGGAAGTAAGGGCGCGAGTGTCGACCCTCTGGGTAACATTCCTGGCTATCTCGCGGATAAGGGGTTGGCCTCTTACGGGCATGTGGCAGAACTTGACGGTGGACTGTTTTCTTCTGCGCTCACCTCACGGGAGATAGTAAGATAAATTTCGTTAAAACTTCCTGAGGCGACGGGTTCGCCCGTTGTAGTTGACAGCTCTAGTTCAGTATCTGCAACTCTTAGCAGCAGTCACTTCCACTCCATCCTTCTCCTCAACCTTCGTAAGACCTCCTCGTGTGGAACAGTGAAAGGAACGCCATAAAGAATAAACTCGAAATCAAACGGAGTAGAAATAAAGGCGCAGGTCTGGGCGGTAATTGTGTGAAACCTAATGTGCTGTAATAACCGGGTTTTTTAATTGCTGGTAATTTTCATTCGCGTAATAACACCATAGTAATGCAAGGTTTGAACTTCTATTTAACCTACACTTTTCTGTTTAATAGTTTTGGCCCAATTTATGATACAACAATGTAGGTAGATGACTGAGCTAGCTCTGGTTACTTTAAATGCAATGTAGGATTTTTCTTCAAGCCGTTCTGCTCCGGGAGTGTGTGCATACAAATTTAGAACAATTGTATAGACAGTAATTCGCACTATAATATTCACAAATCCAGACTGGAGCGTATTCAGAGTACGGGAGAGGGGGGCATAGTGGGGTAGCTAACATCTAGACACATTTAAATAGTTTATTAGTTATTATTTTGATTGTTAAGAAATTTCTATTTGTTATGTCGTTTATACTCCAAGATTTTATTAAATAATATGTATTGTAAGACAAACAGTTTTACTGTAGGATAAAAAAATATTCAGGGTGCAATTTGCCCCGCTTTGCCCCGTACAGTGGGGTAAAGTGGGGCAGCAGGTGGGGCAGTGTGGGGTATTTTTCAGGAATCAAATACAGTCTTGCTTGTTTAATGAAATCGAGTTTTAATTGAAAAAAATACACATTGAGATATAAAATCGTTACAACGTAGTACCTGCACCTGAAAATCTTAATCTTTCACGAACATTGCACATAAAATGTAGTACCTGCACCAGAAAATATTAACCTTCAACGCACATTGCACACAAATGGGTGGCTTCATCATCGTCGTCTTCTTCACCAGCACACGAACAGTGTGACCAGCGATGGCACTTCCTACATCTTATCCATCCCTCGTTAGATTGAGACCACAAATAACCGCAGTAAATGCATTCAGCATCGTCATCGTCTGAGGATTCACAATCATTTGCTTGTCTTTTGTTAATCTTCTTCTTTTCCGTTTTCTTCTTTTTCTTTTCAGTAGACTTAAAATCGATGTCTCTTGTCACCTTTCTTTTGCTTTCCTTCGTTTCCTTTGATTCGTTTCTTTTGCTTTCCTTTTTTTCCTTTGATTCCTTCTGAGCAATAAGCTCGTTTTTGTAAGGCGACTCTGTGATAATAGCCGTTTTACCTCTCCGCTTTGTGACTCTCTGTGAAGTTCGTATTTCTTTAGGCAAGTGCATCATATTTTCAGGTGACATCACGAAAGGCCTGGCACGATTGTTCATCAGAGAGCATCTCGGTTGAGGAGATCTTTGTTGGACAGGTTCCGGAGTTTTTGTTCGGTTGTTCATCCAAGAGCATCCAGGCTGAGTAGATATTTGTCGGGCATATTCAGTAGTTTTTGGTGTCCCTGTGGGATAATTTAGTTCAGTAGAGTTTTCTACCTGTAGTTGCATTTGTATGTTGGAGTTCATGAGTGCCGCTATCGGTTGAGCTAACAGGTTGACTGTAGGTGTAGTGGCTCTAAATGAATGCTGAGGGTTAGTCATTATAGGAAAATCAGTTATCAGGGGGGCTGCTTCTGGAATGATTGGGTTGTCCGTCGTCTCAGAAGGGGCAAAATCTGCGTCTGTGAATATATTGCGATCAAGAGGCCATATTCCAGTTGCTCTATACGAATTAAGTGCAGTTGTCATGGTGGATGAAGCTATAAAAGATTGTCCAAACAATGCAGCAGTCTGGAACTGAGTAACCACGCGACCTGGGTGGCTTCTGAGCCATTTCTTTATCTCGTTGCTGTAAAATGTGCTCAGAGGTTTCATAAATCCAACGTCCAGTGGTTGGAGGCGGTGCGTGCAGTGAGGTGGGAAACATAATAAAATTACTCCATTTGCGCGCGCTAGATCGACCACCTCAATTGATTTCACATGTGTCGCATGACCATCTAAGAGCAAAAGCACAGGATCATCTTTGGTGGCATGTGACCATTCTATGAATCTTTGTAGCCATAGCACAAATAGATGACCTTGTATCCAACCGGATTCATGACATTCTCCCCAAGATCCAGCTGGGGCTCCATCGAGCAGCTCGGGCTTCATTCGTTTTCGGGGGAAAATAAACATTGGAGGCATATAACTGCCGGTTGCACTGAAGCAGACAATTGTTGTCATTAGTTTTCCGCGTTCGGCAGAAGTGAGAGTCCCGACTTGCCGTTTTCCACAAGTAGCCAGTATTTTGGAATGACTTTTGGGGACGGTCGACACCCCTGTCTCATCTACGTTGTAGATGCGTTGTGGTTGCAGTTTATATTTATCATAGACCTTTTCCAGTAGATCAAAAAAGTTCTCAACAGCCACTCTATTAAACCCTATAGCTCTGGCTGCTGACGTTGCTTCTGGCTTTCTGTAGCTAATGTCCGGATGTCTCTTTAAAAAGCATTTTAGCCAGTCTGCGCCTGCCAGGCCATCTCTGGTGTTGAATCGATTGGCAATCTGGTTTTTTGTAGCTAAGTCATAGGCCAGTTTCCGGAGTTCATTAGATGTCAGACCGTAAAATCTTTCCTCCATCCTCTTTATATAAGTTATTAACTCAGTTTCCTGCTCTGGCGAAAATACTGTGGTGTAATGACCTAACTTCTTCAGAAATACAGTTTCATCAGGATTAGCCCTGTACTTCGATACATATCGTTCAAGCGTAGTTTGTGGAACACCGTGACAATCTGCAGCTTTTTTATAGCCCATTTCTCCAGAAACTACATTCTCAACCGCTTTCTTCATAGACTCCACAGACCATGAATGTTGGTCTGTTTTTCTTTTGTATGTCCTAACCATGTTTCCTGAAACAATAGTTTCATTACTTAATATTTAATTAATTAAGATCCAGTAAGGGGCATAGTGGGGTACCTATATCAAGGGTTTATAAAAGTGCCCCACTATGCCCCCTCCAATGTACCCCACTTTGCCCCAAACTACTATGCAAAATAAAACAAAGAAGGCGCCTTCTGACATTTGTCTGAACAGAAATCTTTCTTTTAGACTTTTATTTCCAAGAGTTTACCTCAATACTTAGTATATTTCGACTACTGAATCATTGACGTTAGTTTACACAACCTCAAAGCGAAATATGACAAACATTTTAAGAAAAGTATAGTGATTTTTTTACTTACGCGTGGAGAAAAAACCGTCCGTGATTTTGCGTCCGTCGCTAGCGGAGATCGCCGGCCAACTGAAGGCCAATCGCGGCGCGGTATTTCGAGCGCTCTGTGACTGTTACTATACGATGGGGGTGGGCTTCCCCGCTATGCCCCGGTACCCCACTATACCCCCCCCTCCCCTATATTCTTTAAACACTTGAATCATCGGACTAACACTTATGAAAACTACACGTACAGCCCGAAACGCTATGGCATTGACAATCTGGAAGACGGCCAATTCTCTCTTTCTCGATAATATCCTACACAACAAGTTGGACAGCCCTTGCCTTATGAAAAAGTTTAAAAACTAATTTACCGCGTAAATTTTGTAGCACCCGATGTTTCAGCGATGTTGCAACCCCCATTCTCCAGTGTAGACTGAAGCGCCGTCAATCCGATGTTCCCCGGTAAAATCGTTTTAAAACCTATTTTATAATGTCAATCAAGCGCGATAGGCCTTACCTGTTGTCAGAAATATCTCTCTATTAGCTGAGTCGAAAAACCAGGTCAACCAACGTATTTCACGTAGATTTGTGCCGTATTTTATCAGTAAAACAGTTTGAGTTGACATCTACTACTGGAGAATCCGTCACCCCCAGGAAGATGTAACACTATATAGTCGTTCTTCTAAACGTGGGGTGAACGCAGAGACTTCGGGGACAGGACAGTCCACCTCCTATATCCGCCAACAAGCCTGTGAGCACAGTATACCAGACAGAAGCGTCGACTAGAACAAAATTGAAATCGTGATCTACGTCACGAGTCCAAGGGCTTGCATATGGCCGCCAAATGTATACTACTCCGCCGATGCAGATGTTCAAACGTTTGAGAAATTCGCCAACCCTCGCACGCGCGTAACGCTAACCAGAGGCGTTCGTCGAGACGTACCCCTCTGCTCACTTCCCTCGCACCCTATCCCCGCAATGCCCTGTCGCTCGAGAGTGGGTCTACTGTTCCCTCGGTATACTGTGGCGTGAGAGTCCAAGGCCTTATCGCTTGGCATTGGTAAGTGAAACCAGCTTGTAGCCTCGCGCCCTCAGTACCAGTTTTGGCCGGATTTTTCTGCTCTCTTTATTAACCCGCTGGTTAAGAGCCTGACCACTAGCTATCACCTATACACTGATGACCTGCAAATGTATATCCTCTCTAGGACACATGACCTCGAATCTGTCATAAATGCCAATTTGGAGCGCATCTTAAACTAGGCTACATCTTATGGTGTTTTAATTAATCCAATAAAAACTCAAGCTATTGTCATTGGTAGTAAAATATTACTGTCACCGTCTATATTTTTC
Source organism: Micropterix aruncella (assembly GCA_944548615.1). Lineage (NCBI taxonomy): Eukaryota > Metazoa > Arthropoda > Insecta > Lepidoptera > Micropterigidae > Micropterix > Micropterix aruncella. The sequence goes on along the minus strand of OX155964.1, from coordinate 19,594,189 downwards.
TGTTCCTCCTTATGTGTCGTCAATAATATAATTGAATTCTGCAAGTCAAGACATTAATGATCAATTTCTTGCACGGTGGGACAAACTAACAACAATGAGAAAAATATAACGATGTAATACACGAAAATACGCATGTTTCAACGAGAATTACGTATATAACTCAGACTGCGGTCCATACGTATGAATTACCATGACGCGTAGCGGTGCTGACGTGGCGGTAGTCAGTGTGCCCTAATGGTAAAACATAATGTTATTTCATTACGTTGCGACCTTGGAATCTCGCTTCTAACATGACAGCGTATTGTACGATACGTACGGATATAGTCGGACTGATGAATCATTTTGAAACTACAGCATGCTGTTATTTCCGTATTAAACGTACGGAAAACGTTGATACATATAATCGAGTAATGGAGTTTCAATAAAATTCCCTGTAATTCAACAAAATTACGATGAATCATCGTTATTCTGTATAAAACTGTAATAACAAATTGGTAATCTCAGAATCAATCCAATATTTTCTCAGTGTGAATGTCAATTTAGAGCGTATCTTAAACTGGGCTAAATCTTATGGTGTTTTAATTAATCCAGCAAAAACTAAGGCTTTTGTCATCAGTAAAGAGATTGCGGTCACCACTAATTTCATCACAACTTAACTGCCCAACACCCAACTTAATGCCCATTAGCTATCCCAGTAAGCTTGGGTTATCAGGGTTACCTCGAATCAGATTAAAAATATATGATATGGTCAGCAAATCTCTTATGAGACAGGGAGAATGCATAAATAAGTAATATCCGTACTGCTTGAAGTATGACAATCTCAAAAAACGCTTCTGTACCTTTTCCAGCGTGAAGATATAGGTATCTTCATGCGGATTACAAATAGCTGCGTTCCAGTTAGTTTCTCGGGGTCAAGCCTCAAATACGATCTGAAATATCATCTCCCGACGCCACACGCAAACAAAGCAGTTTTAGAAATGTGCGAATAGATTATGTTTACAAAAAAAGGCACGAGCATGCAATCAACCCCCACCATTTGGCACTGATTATAAAAGCCGTACCACGTGATGACGCGTATCACATGACGGCTGCGGACCTCGTGACTGAATTAATGGACGTTGCCGTTTGGCAATGCGAGGAATCGATTCCGACACATCCCACCATTATTACAAAGCATTTATTATTTTCCTCACACGAACTTACGTCTTACGACCGCTGAATGGGGGATCTAACATTCCCAAAGTGATAAATTTAAGTTTAAATCACGAAGCAAAGAAAACAGTCCTTAAGAACAATAGAAGGTATTCAAGTACATTAGAGAGTATAAGATATACTCTTACACCCTCTCAATCAACAACATCCTATCTCCGCGAGCTTTTCCAACCATTAAGTTCCCACGGAATCGCACATCGTTCAGCCTCTGACAATTTACTCAGAATTCCCTGTCCTAATACTGATTCCTACTCCTACTCTCTCTGTATCCATGGTGAAAGACTGTGGAACAAACTCTCAGCAAATATACGAAACTCGCCTTCTTTACAATAATTAACCCGCCCGACGCCAATAGTGCGTCATTTTGAGTCATTTGACAGATCCGCGCGTAACCGTTTCCTCCAGCCCCCATTTGTATTATGTAAATATATAATATACATGACTAACAAGATTAATTACTAGGCAGCAAGAGGGAATTCATAAAAATGCGATACTGTTGATAATTTATTTATAAAATCGACCAAAAAGTTGCGGCGCAGTTTTTTGCACGCAAAGGCTGGTTAAAGACTCACTTCAAAAATTACTAATTTTCTAAGAAGTAACCAGTTCGTCCCTTTCTCTCTCTTTCACAATTTCCTCTCCTCTGACATTCTCAGTTTTAAACAGAGTAGTCTGTATTTTATGAAGATAAACTTAATACTCTGTATTTCCACAACGCGCGCATGTACCATTGCACTGTGATTAGGCTACATGTAAGATAATGATTTGTGGCAAAAATACTGCCTTTTTGTATGCTAATTCATTTGACACTAAGCACAATATATTTATGTTAATTTAAATAATATTTGGACATTTAGACAATTTCTTTCTTGATATTTGAACAGTTAAGTTATCCTATGACACTCGGGATGACACATAGATTCTAACAATACTAAATATTTCTAAATCAGTTCCAGCGTTTAGTTAGAAGTTATGGCAGAATAAAGATACGAAAACATACATAGATGAACCCTAAACACATCAAACTCTTTTTATGTTGGGCAGTCGTGTAAAAAGAAGCAAACAAAAAAAAGATAGTCCAACTTTATATATCAACTAGCTGACCCGTGCCCACTTCGTTGGGCGGTAAAACTTTTTACTTGTGATGAAATTATGAGTGTGGTTTGATTAGTACTGAGTGCTATGATTTATTGCCTGACTGCCAAAAGACGGGTTATATTTTTACATACCTATGTCGTATTATCTCTTTAACTATTTATGCAGTAAAAGGGAAAAGTCTTTTGTTTTAAACACTTGAGACGATAAATTTACTTATTTTGATAATAATTCATAATTGTTGATAATATGACTAATAAACATGACCTAACGATTTAAATTATTTTTTTAATATAAAATACTACTGTTTGTTACTTAAATATAAAAGGTAGACATATGCTGTCGCTGACTTTTTTGTAGGCATTATCAAGCTCTACAAATTTTCTCTAGAACTTAATCATATATCTCTCATCCTTAAGGCAGCGTTCGTTAGAAACGTTTTCGTTCGACCGTTTTTTCCGACTTACTTTGGAAATCCGACTCCCACGAGAAAGTCTTTTCATATTTCGGATTACTATATAGCCTATAACACTCACAAATAACGTGGCTTTCTGATGGTAAAAGAATTTTCTAAATCAGTTTTGTAGATCCAGAGATTACTTGCTACAACGTCACAAACTTTACCTCTTTATAATATTAGTATAGATAAATATAAAAATAATTTTATAGAAACAAATAATAAATAATTACCACACACTATATTTAATCAGACCTTTCATTTGACACTAAGCACGATATATTTATGTTAATTTATAAACATTTGGACATTTATACGATTACTTTCTTGATATTTGGACAGTTAATGTATCATATGATACTCGGGATGACATATAGATTTTAAAAATCTAAATGTTTCTAAATCAGTTCAAGCGTTTAGAAATTATGGCAGAATACAGAATCGAAAACATACATAGATGAAACCTGAATACATCAAACTGTTTTATGTAGGGCAGTCGTGTAAAAAGAAGCAATTAAAAAAAAGACAGACTTACCAACTTTATATGGACTTACCAACTTTGGGATGGAGCCTCGCTGCAAGGACTTGATCACCATATAGGAACACGATTTCAACACACCATAAAGGAACACGAGTAACAACAACCAGACAGCACCTAATCCAAAAAAATAGAACAAGTTTTGCACAAAAACACTTTTCTAACATTGCTCCTCGACTGTTCAACAAAATGAATAGTGTTTTTCCTGCAGGATTGAAATCTAGGAATAGTCACGGCGTAAAGAAAAACCTAACTAAGTCACTTTTGACTATGGGTCGACAAGAAACGGAGACATTAATAACATATATATTAAAATAGAGCACGATTTGTGAGATATTTTTGTATTATTTTATATTTATCTATAAAGTATATATTTATTTATGTATGTATGTATATATTTATATGTATATAACTAAATTAATTATTATTACGCTTTCTTATTTTGGAGACATATCTATCTTCTCAAATGTAACATAATATACAAAGATGTATTACAGCAAGTTACGAAAACCACTATACCTTTTTTTATATTAAGCCTACCTTAGTACAGGCGAGGCCTAGTTAGGATGGCTTTGAATTTTAAAAATACATGTAATATTATAGATAAATAAAGATATTTGAATTTGATATATCAATAAATATAAAAATAATTTTATAGAAACAAATAATAAATAATTACCACACACTATAGTATATAATACAGAAATGAAATTATTTCATTAAATAAATTAATTAATCCTAATAAAGCTAACGACATCGTATAGCACGCGAATATGCTGTTTTCCTTTTCTTCTTCTTTTTCTTCTTCTTCTTGGGATACCTCTTCAACTATTGAAGGTTGGCAGTCAGCTCTGTTTACTTCTTTTGTCCTTCGCCCGGCAAAACAATTCGGCGACATTCGTTATCCCGGTTCATTGTCGAATGTTCCGCAACCAAGATTTCCATCTACGGCCAGGTCTCCTCTTCCCTGCAACTTTTCCCACCATTATGAATTGCAAGAGTTCGTACCTGTCGTGCCTAATCACGTGACCCAGGTATGCAGCTTTGCGCTTTTTTTTTACGTGTCCTGGCTTTTTTTAGGAGACGCCGGATAACTTCCTCATTGGTGACTCTCTGAGTAGAAGATATCGACATCATACCTCTGTATGCCCACATCTCGAATGCTTCTATACTTTTCCTGAGATCTTCCTTAATAGTACAGGCCTCACATCCGCATAGAAGTATGGGCCAGATGTAGCACTGGAGAAGACGTATTCGAAGTGGGATTTTCAGGCTTCGTTTGCAAAGGACCTTTTTCGTTTTTCCAAATTATTTTTGCTAAATTCCACTAAGATTACTGATTTATATAGATCCATTTTGAGGAATAGCTAAACGACTTTAATTTATGTGTTTCATTTTAAACGTCTTCTACTATTATGTATAAAAACTTAACATTGAGGCAGCTACATGACAAAAATACAAAACTTTAACCCCTTGAGTATGATACGACCAAATCTGGTTCTGAAACAATTATCCGTTGAGTATGATACGACCAGATCTGGTTCCGCGTTTTTTTCACTTCTTTGACGTTCTCATATTTATTCATAATTATCTAATTGTTTTACAAAATGATATTTCAATATTCTATATTCGAAATTTCAATGCAATCATTGTGCAGTTGTTCTTTTTATGATTGGTGTAGTAGTTTCGTAGTTATAGTACTTTAAGGTCTATGTCGCCGAAAATCCTGCAAAAGAGACAGATGCATCCATGACAATACCCATTTACTCCAAGGGTTAAATATTTTTCATTCGTGCCTGAAATTAATTTTGACGATTTCATTCATTGTCTACATTCACAGCGATTTCCTCGCAGAAACCGCATTAGAAAAATTAATTATGCTAATAAATTCGCATTGCGTATCTCTTGCCCATTTTATTAGCAACGTAAAAGTCTATCCGTGAGAAGAATTGCCAAGAATCTTGCAATAGCACCATTCGTTATGTAAGCAATTAGTCTGCGATGTTATTAAACAAAATATTCATGAAAATTTTTAATACATATCATAATTACTTTTTAAGAGAATGTGGTTGGAATTGCAACAATCTCTAAAATAGCGATTACCTAAAATAAGTGTCTGCTGTAGAAAACATGGGCTACCAGTTGTGATGTAGGCATTTCACTGTAATGAATGCATTATCGAAATTTCGTCTTACTTCACAAGTCTTAAAGGACGTCACTGGCCAAAGCTAGCGATCACAGATATGATGGTTATGCCCGATCCTGGTTCAAATATAGAAATAGCACGTCCTATGAGGATTTAACACTGATTTGCGCTGTGAGATCCTGCTCACAGGTAAGCCCCTCTTCACGGAGGCTACCAGATAGGAGTTAAGCCGTGAGTTGGGCAAGCCAGACGAAAATGAGTTTGGCCATCATCCCCCAAGCTGCACAGAACCATTAGCAACACGTCCATGAACTTATGGGGATGTCGACTACAACATGCGAACCCGTTACCTAAGGAAGTTTTAACGATGATGATGGTTCTGTCTCCCGTGAGGTGAGCATAGAAGACTTTATGACGATACAAACCTACCGTCCTGCAAAGCGACGAACCCGCCAGCGACCAACGCCTTGTGGCGAGGCACTAGGAAGGTAAACTCCTATCACGGCATCCTTTGCCTGGCTGTTCACCCAGGATCGGGTAGGCGATGGTCGTTTCAAAAGCAGTTGCCGTAAGGTCCGCAACCACACCCGCTCTATAGGAAATAGTACTGCTTCCAGACTCCCCCGAATGTTAGTCAGAGTGCACAATCGATTGGCTTATGCCGCACGGTGCGCAGACCGTCCAGGAGCGCCAGGAGGTTGATTCCTAGGGGAAAGTAACCCTAAGCCCAGATTCCTACCCAGGCCCGCACTTCATACGTGGAGGCCGTCGGATGGGTGTTGACCCGTGAGTGTGACCAACCCTGAACAGAATGGGTCTTCGTGGCCAACACAGCAAATTTGAGCTCCTTAGCTCCCGAATTCTTAGCCCCGCAATATATGTATACCTGAGAGTTCTTAGTCCCGCATTATATACCTGTGACGGCACAATTTATCTCTATATAATATGTTGAAGCCCATTTCTCTACAAACATCAGACGCCGTCCCTAGGAGTTTTAAAGAAAAAGAAGATACAAAATCGGTTGTGTCACCCCAAGACTTTCCCGGCAAGCAGACAACCATCCAAGCCCCCTCCAAGCCCCCTTCCAACCCCTTCCCCCAAATCCCTACACCCCCTCCCCACAGCCAACCCCCGTGTCAAATGACTGATAGCGAAAGAAGTATATTTTAGTAATTTGTAGTATTAAAATGGCTGTTTCCAGCATGACGTAGTATTTTCTTAAAAACGGCGGTATTTTTTTAAAAATGCGTCGCCTGTATAAGAGATAGTCCAACCAAAATTTAAACATGTGGTTTCGGCGCTAAAACGCATCTGTGTACCGAATTTCAAATCTCTAACTGTAATCTTTTGAGATCGAGATTGCAGTTAGCAATATTTCGAAATTACAATCTTTTCAACTCTTGCCATAGCGGAATGCCTGCATGCCAAATTTGAGCTCAATCGGATGAAGCGTTTAGGTTCTATCGTGGAGAAATACACACGGACCCACGCGCATACACACGCGGATACACACACTCACACACACACACACACACACACAGAGAGAGAGAGAGAGAGAGAGAGAGAGAGAGAGAGAGAGAGAGAGAGAGAGAGAGAGAGAGAGAGAGAGAGAGAGAGAGACAGAAACACATACGCACAGACACAAACTCACAGACAGACTTCAGTCTGAAAATGGTCCTAATCGTCTCGGGGGGGGGGGGGGGGGGGGGCAAGGTGAATATTTTCGTCTTCAGCGTCTTTCATTTTAGCGTGTTCACAATACTTTCTCTTGGGCCAGGAAAGTAAAATCGCTGTTCTTGTGTTTCTATTATTATTTAATTCATCGGGTTGTTTTTCTTTTTGGACTAAGAAAGTAATTGTTTTTGGAGGTTCTTGTTGGAATGTCATGTGAAGTTTTTTTTTCAGAGAACTGAACTTAGGACAATTTCAAGTTTGATTGATTAAAAAATTTTGATTCATAAACACATTTTGTTTGGTTTTGTCATATTTCCCCCCAAAAAACACTGCCTGCTACCACTCCCCCCACCCTTACCCTCCTACATTCAACGATCAGCTTTATTTTGCCTTGTGTTTCCCTCCGCGGCGCGCCGGTGAGTAGCAAAGAGGATATGCAATAGCGACTAGTCTGAAACTCGGGCTGACGGCGTCCGGACGCGTCGCCGACTGCTTCAAAACTATCCGCACTTCCGGTTCAACTGAAGATCTCTCGAGATAGATCGCGGCGAAAAGTGAAGTGAAATTTGGCGGAATCGTGTTGCTACTGAAAGGATCTGAATGAGGAGATCAAGTTGAAATATTTGCTGAAATTTAACTAGGGGATACATACACCATGGCCAGTATACGGTTGGTATTTTTATATATGATTTTTGAAATGTCGATACTGGTTTCATTTGTTATGTATATATTTTTTTTAATAAATATATGTTTTAATCATTATAGCACGAAAGAAATAAAAAATAGATATATTAAAAAAATAAAAAACACGACTGCCGTTACAAAAAGTGAACTATTTTATTTATTGCTGTTACATTTTTTTATGAAATATTTGTGATTTATATATTTGTTTATATAGATACATATGTACTTCCGGAATGTACTAAATCAAACCTTTCATTCGCCACTAAACACGATATATGTATATTAATTTATTGACATTTGGACACTTGGACATTTAGATTTCTACTTATTTAATATTTGGATAGTTAAGGTATCCTATGACACTCGTGATGACGTAACGATTCACACGGTGACACATACTTCTAAGTCGGTTCAAGAGTTTAGAAGTTATGGTGGAATACAGTAACGGAAAACATGCATAAATGAACCCTGAACACATTACACTCCTTTTTTTTGTTGGGCAGTGCTGTAAAAAGTAACAGAGCAATAAAAGCAGTAATGATAATTAATTAAACAATTAATTATCATTACTTTCACTCATGTTCAGGTAGAGTCCTACGACCTTACCCAAAGATACTTAACACGCTGACAGCCAAGGTAGTTTTCAGGATTCTAATCTGAAAATCCAATCTTATTAAATAGTGTGATATTTAATAAAAATGAATAGGTATAGTGATCATTAAAAGTATATATTGATCATTTAAAGTATATATTGATCATTAAAAACATAAGGAATGTGACTTTTCATTAAATAATTCCAAATTGCAATTATGTAGGAACAAGCCAACCGCGAGTTATCTCTTAAAATAATCAAAATACAATAGTAAGCGAAAACAAAACTCAAAATGAATAATAATAATTTAGTGAATCTGGCACAAGGTGCAAGTTTCAATATATTCTAATCGCTGGAGATCTTCTTTATATGTACATTCCCAGATATATGATTTATTCCTTGGGGATTGCCTTTAAGGCCCTGAAGAGATGAGCTATTGCAAACTCGTGCCTTTGAATAATTCCCTACAATCATTTACTAAACGTCAACCGAACCAATTCTTGCGGCTCTTGACAACTACAGATGTTTCTTACAAATTATATACAGGTTTTATATACAGGATTTAAATACAGGATGTATATACATGAATTAATATAAACGAAAATTAAATACAGGATTGAAATACAGGTTTACGAAAATTTTAAATTGGTAATGAATTATTTATTCGCCTGCCAACGATGCCCTCTGCCTTCGGAAACAGACGAAACGTGGAAAGTATGCGAAATTAGTAGTACGTTAGTTACACGTACAAAAGAGCGATTGCGAAATGCCAATATAGCCACTGTTATTTGGCAGTCCGAAAAGCGTGTGTCGATAACTTAACTAATTTGAATGCATATCATGAATGTCGCGGTTTAGTCTGCCATAATGGCGTAACTCTCACTTTCAACTCGTGTCGTCATCCAAGCGAAGAGGCTCTGCCGCCAAACGTACTCGTAATCACAACATTGTTCGACAGTGGGAAGATTTTGGCCTGTGAAAGTAACGCAAACACACTACTCATATTGATAATAGCCACAGCTAAAATTCTTGTACACCTAGTTTTAAAGAGAAGATTCTGATGTATTTAATTCCTATAGTTATTTAGTTCATAGTTCATATATTTAGTTCCAGTATTTAGTTCATATATTTAGTTCCTAAATTCTGATGTATTTATTCCTGGCTAACTCGCGGTAAGGCGTTGGACTCTCACGGGTTGTGACGTAGCTGGACGTAGAATTGTACTGTCCAAAGTCTTCTACGTTCACCGCAGGGCGACAGAACGACTAATCGTTAAAACGTCCTGTGGTGACGGGTTCGCCCGTTGTAGTCGACACCGCAAGATGATGATGTATTTAGCTTACTCTGTACTAATAACCAATTCTCGAGGATTTCGACAGGAAGAAGGCCCTCACTTTGACAAATTAATCATTAAAATGTAATCCCTAATGTATCTACATAAGGCAATCAGAGCTATTTTAAAATTCAGAAACTTTAATACTAGAAATATATATATTTCTACATTAATACATTGCATATCACAAATTGATTTTTATAAATTTTACAAACAGAGTTATTTTAAAATTCTGAAACTTTCAACTAGAAGATTTTTTTTTAAATTGAATAAAATATATTTCAACATTGCGTATCACAAAATTGATTTTTATTAATTTTTTAAAATTCAGAAATTTTCAACTAGAAGAAAAAATGTTTTAAATCGAAAAAAATGTTTTTCAACATAAACACATTGCGTATCAGCAAATTCATTTTTATTAATTTTACATTTTATTATTTTAAAATTCAGAAATTTTCAACTGTAAGAAAACATGTTTTAAATTGATAAAAAACAACCTAAACACATTGGGTATCACCAAATTCAGATATATTTTTTTTCTGGATTTATTCCAAAGAATTTTTTTTAATTTTTGTTTTTATTATAATGTTTAAGGATCTCATTTCTTTCTTTTTGCTGTAAGGTAATGGCCTACTGAATCGTTTAATATTATTTTTAGTTTATTTTCTGTCACTATATACATAAAGTATATTTTTTGATATTGTTAGCTGATCACAATAATTTTATTAATGATAGTTTTAAAATAATGCTTTTTAATAAATCGTCAGATAAATAGCACCAAGGCAATAGGAGGACACCTAGAATACTCTAATAAGGAATTATTTTAAAATATTGTTAATAATTAAAATATTTAGAGTGTTGTTTTTATTTGTGGGTTGTTTTTATAGTGTTGAGAATTTTTCTAAATCAATAAATAAATGCTGAACATTAATAGATAATAATAGTTCAATATTTTGTATTTATCCGGATCTTATAAAATTCTCCAGGAAAGAACCGACAAAGAAAACCAGAAGTTACTTGTTTGGTACTATTTTTATGGTCATGATACAATTATTTATTTGTTTTCCTTAAATCCATTGAATGGTCCAGTTGAGTGGGTACCACAGAAATAAAATAGGTAAAAAACAATTAAGGCTAAGAAAACAACAGAAAATAGGTAAGGTAACAAAATAAAATGTTTTCGTTTTCACAGAAATATATATTTATTAATTTATTCAATATTTCATATCGTCTATTTCAAATTAGGAAAAAATAATGGCATCGTCCATTAGGATAAAAAATGGCATTTAAATTATAATTAAGTAACAAATTGGTTCATCCCAATCCCATGCAACCTAAGGCCAGTCAGAATCTAACTAGGCCAACGCACTTACATATTTTTAACGCACTTACACCCACGCAATGACATAATTTTGATTACGAGCTGAAGTAATTAAAAAATAATTTTATTATGTAGAGACTTTTTAAAATCCATACACAATATATTTACTACCTATTTAAAGTTTAAATGCTGCTACTAATAATATTTAGAGACGTATTTGACGTCTTTCATAGATATAATATTTAAAACAGATTAACTTACAGTCGTCAGTTCTTTCTCCGTTCCAGAAGGCCCCAACTCCAATAGCCATTGATTAGTTCTAGTTTTTAATTGTTTGTAGAGTGCGAACCTGAAAAATAAGTAGAGTAAATTAACACAGAGGATTTTTATAATTCGATTAATCGCTAATTTTATTTTTCTCAATGCCCCGGATGTTGTTGCTGAGTTGTAGGTTGTGGCAGAATCTGAGAATGTGGAAAAAAGAACAGAGAAAGTTCAACTTTAGCGCTGCTTTGGCGACTTATGGCGTTAAATATAGCCAGATTGTGTTGAGAATCAACTACTATTTAGGTTGAGTTTAAACCATAGGCCCAGTTGAGTTCCAAGAGAAACCAAAAACCCATGCCTCTTAGACCAGTCAGGCAGATTAGAGAGATATTGGTTAATTTTGCAAACTGCAGAAATAACGTCGTAGACATGGAATGAGAGGGACACCTCAGTATCATCTGTAAACATATCGCCGAAACTATCGCCAATGTCAAATGTATAGAGAGATTGCATAAGTGCAAATATTATTCACAAGGAAAGCTTGTGACGATTTCGTTTAATTTAATTTGAAATTCACAATAATATACAATAAAATGAACAACACGTACAATTAAAATATTACAGACAAATATCCAGTAGCAATAAACTAATAACATAAGATGATACAAGCTGTTGCCGGTGGTCATATTTTAATGTAACCTAACTGTGATATAGCTTGTTCTAAAGCGGGTATTTAAATTGTTATAAATATGTGTATGGACCTATGATTGAGTGGGTATCAAAAAGGATTGAAGTACCATCACGATTGATCAATTCATCCCTTGCGAGCGATTGAGCAGCTAATTTGCCATCTCCTGGCAAACGAGCAGTGAGCATGCTTAAATCTAAGCATATTACACCTGTATTAATTGATCAAATCAATGAAACTTTCTAGAAAAACCCCTAATATCAAATAAACTTTCTAGAAAAAAAAAGCCATTCATAAAACACCAGGAAACTTAAGGTCGATTCATCGTGTAAATAAATGCTAAATGAATTACAAAAACTTAAATAAACCCACTACAGCTCATACTTTCGTAACAGAAATTCCACCTAAGAATTAGCAGCAGCGATATAACACGAAAAATAAACATAGACATCATTGGGCATTCCTCGTTGCATCTTATCAAGTCAAGGTTCCCTTTAGGTTTTATTGAGTAAGTTGGTTTCCATCTTTATAATAAACACTCAATAATATTTATAATCGTCGATAATAATGTTAATTTTATTGATTAGCGACACAAAGAAAGTCTATTTTGTTTAATTTCCGCTACTGTATTTTGAATTTTTTTGACATAAAATAGCTCATCTATTAATTAGAAAGTAGCTGTAATCAAGAATATTTTAGAAATCAAGATTGATTATTTCTTTCATTGATTGAATGGTACTGAAAATTGAAGTTTCTATGGCTTCTATGAGCACTTTTATTTTTATTCAAGTTCACCAAATGGAGGTTCTTGCTCAGTAACGTATCACCTCCTTGTCCGAGTCATCTGGTTTTCGTCACCTGTTTTACTTTCTGAAAGAGATCTATTCTCTCAAACTTTATTGAGTAGGGATGCAGCTCAGAAAATATTTTGAGATGGACAATCTCACCATTTCGGCACTGTTTTTGTGCCGGCACTGTTTGTCGATGTCTTACTCTCGGAAGAAGCGATTCTTATTTCTCTTCGTTGCTGTCTTTCGTGGATATCCTGGACAGTTTTAGACAGGACGAAGGCATTGATTGCAGTCCGGGGCAGGGTATCCTCAGTGGCTGTCTCTGTTACCACTTTCTTGTTTTGTTATCACTGCCCTTGAGGTTTAGCATCTCCAGGTGTTTGCTTTCAATCCCGTTATATATAGAAATTCTCCCGTCGGTTTGTGAGCGAATGGATAGATTCAAACTGAATCACCCCTAAATATACGACAGGTAGAGGTCGAGTAAGCGACTTTGGACCCGTAACCAGTCGGGAGGTAGTGGTATCCTGATGGTTATTTCCAGACGGAGATATCTTTCCAAAACTGGTAGACAGGGGGCGAGCTGCCCGTTGGGTACCTTTCCCGGTGCCTCGCCCTCAGGCATTGGCCTCCGTCGGGCATGTTGGCTTATCTAGACGGTAGATTTCTATTGTCTCTAAATCATCACGGGGGATAGAACGATCACTATCGTTAAAACTTCCTGAGGTGACGGGTTCGCCCGTTGTAGTTGACAACCCTATTTGTTCGTACGCGTCTTTTGCTAAGTCCATATTTCCATTTATCTATGTGTATGTTTGGTATGGAAACCTCTTATTTTTTAGCACCCGAGGGCGGTGGCTGATTGTCTAGTCACAGCTTGATATGCATACCTTGAAAGTCTGGAGTAATATCTTGAAGTACAATTTAACTAAATTATAATTAAACAGTTTAGAAGTTAACAGTTTAGTAGTTATGGTGGTATAAAGAAACGAAAAGCATACATACATGAACCCTGAACACATTACACTCCTTAAATTGGGCAGTGGTGTAAAAGAGTCATTGCTGCGCTTAAAATATATACAGCGCTGGATAAATCAGTGACGTAACAATATCAAAGTTAACCTTCAATATACGTCCTAAAGGTTTTACCACAAGAGCACTATTTTAGTACATCAGGTAGGAGAAAAAAAATATACATTTTGATTGGAATATGCCACTTACTTTTGTAATAAGTTTATGCCAAAAAGGCAACTTTTCAAATAGGGACGCACTTGAAAATCCGTGCAATACACCAAAATAGATATATAGCGGAAGATAAAAGAGTTTTTTTAGAGAAAGAAAGGGACATAGAGCACAATTAAAAAGATAACGTATCAATAAAACTCTTGAGAAAAGTGAAATTTTGAGATTTTTTAAATTGTGACAAATTTGTTAGTTTTAGAGTTAAATATATGAAGACAAAAAGTGTTATTGTCACAAGAAGTTTACAACATTAAAAAAAACGAAATCAGACCATTAGGAGCTGAGATATAAAAAAACTAGGTTGTCACCCCTAGACTTTTTCGGCAAGTAGCCAAGGATTGATTTCATTTGAATATTATTGTCATAAATAAAATCGATGACCGCCCTCTCTCGGCCGGCGGACGAACCCATTTGAATTCCCATGAAATGCCTTTGATGGCGCTGTTCGTTTTTCGGCTAAGGTTGGGGTTCGGCCTAGCATCAACAGATGGCACTAATACTTGATTAAAATAAATGGCGGAATTTAAATACAATTATTGTAGCTTGTATATGAGATATTCCAACCACAATTTTAAAACATTAAAACATTAAACTGAAGAAAATGGGAAACATTTTAAAAAACTATTGACTGCATGGTTTTTAAAAGAGGAAAATCAACACATTAAGAATGAATTAAAGATAATTATTTAGTTAATAATTGCGATAAAAATATTGAAACATACGTTTTTTTTTTTTTTTTTGATATTTTAATTCTTCAACAATTTGTACCTACCTATTTATTATTTTATTTTATTTCATTTAATTTAATTACGTATTTGATTACAATTCCATTTTAATTATATTTTGCGATTATTTGTTTGATTTAAGTTTATGTATTTATATTTCTGATGATTATTATTATTATTATTTAGCAATAGTTTAATTAGTTTTAATTTTATTTAATTTAATTTACATAATTTTAACATTAAATATTGAGATACTTTCCATTTTTATAAATTGACAAAAATACGAAATTATATCATTCTAAAATTATTCATTTCTATTAAGCAATTGATATTTTAAAAATTGACAATCAATTTGCATTTTTATTACATCTGATTATTCTAATGGTAATTTTGTTTTATTTATTATTTGGATTAGATTTAGTTTTATTTTATTTTATTTTTATTTTAAAAAAGATTTGAATTTTCTATTTTTAATTTAATTTTTTGTAGACTATTTTAATAATTAGTTTCATAAGTAATCATAATCATAATCATAATCAAGTAATCATAATGCACAAAGAAAATTGCTCAAGTCTGCCTTAGAACAGGCTCAGGCCTAGTTAGGCGACTTTCGGTCATAACCATGTCTCAGTCACAATAAGAATCAGTTTTCTGCTATTGCCTCATTTACATACAATGTGACATGGTAAAATGTAATAGTTAAATTTTGTAATACCTACTCTAAATAAATAAAATAAAATATGATTTCGGGCCAAAAAGGTATCTCTGTACCAAATTTCAAGTCTCTAAGTCCAATATTTCGGGATTGAAATATGACTAGTGAGCCCCTGGTGGACCGATTTCAACCGCAACCTTTTCAACTCTTTCCGTGACCAAATGATGGCTGCATTCCGAAATTCCGCTCAATCGGATTAAGAATTTGGGCGATATCGTGGAGAAATATATACACATATTTACACACATACAGATAGACATGGAGAGACTTTTATCAGGAAATGTTCCTAAACATTTCAGGGGGGCTTCAAATGGATATGTCCGTCTCCATCTCTAACAAATGCAGCGATTGTAAGGATCCCTTATCACGATGCCCCTAAAAGGCGTTGGGCCCATAGGCATACTTGGCCTTATGGATAGTCCGGCACTGGTTACGGGTTACAGCTGCGGACTCTCCGACTATAAACTACAAGACGTAAAGAGCATTTCATCAGTTTCATTATTTACTTATGACAGTTATTGCCGTTCAGCGAATCGTATCGCTATTTATTCGCATAGTGCAACAACGGAACTTCCTGAAAGCTGCGCACAGTGGGCTAAAATGATAAAAAGCGGGCGTGCTCGGCTTGGCTTCCGTGTGAATTGAGCCGCGAATAAACGGCAACAATGCCTAGCTCGTGCCTTTTACACTTACACTAGGTTAGTGGGCTCGTTGCGCAACCGCATGGCTTGTTACACATTTCACTTTCGTTAACAATTAGCAGTGGTTTTTGCCCAGGCTTGAGCAAATAGTACGTTGGGTACAGTTGGGCGGTGTCGACTACAATGGGCGAATCCGTCCCCCCAGGCTCGTATAGCAATATGTGATCGTTCTTTAATGCCGTGGGATGAGCGTAGAAGACTGTACAAACCTACCGTCCAGCAAAGCCACGAACCCGCCAGATTTTAACGCCTTACGACGAGGTAACCCAGTGGTACCACCTCGCCCCTGGCTACCAATTTTGGCAGGATATCTCCATCTGGAATTAACCATCAGGATACCTCCTTTCTTCCGACTGGTTACGGGACCGAAGTCGCTTACGCGGCCTTTACCTGCCGTAAATTCAGCGGTGATTCAGCTTGAATCTATCGCGGACCAAAGGCATCTTTTGTCCGGCTCTGAATTCAGGATCAGGTAACCTAATGGTCATTTCAGTCAGTGTGGTTGACAGGTCAACATCCACCCCCGCTACTTAGGAGACATTATATTTTCATAGTCCCCAGACTCCTTCAGCAATTAGTCAGAGTGCACAATCAATTGGCGTCGCCGAACGGTGCGTAAACTGCCGGAAGCCAATTCCCGAGGAGAAACCGATCCACCAGCCGTGAGGCCTGAGACGCGAGAGTCTTACGCGGGGTAGCCTTCCACATGAGGGTACTTCTAAATAGGGGTTGAATCGTGGGTTGGACCGATCCGAGAACAAAATGGATCTTATGGCCCAAGCTGCACGAAACCGTTCGTTACCAGTATGTTGGGTTACACTAAAGAAAACAGCACTTTTTGATTGGAATATGCCACTGTCTGTGGTAATAGTTAAACTTCTCAGACAGGGAGGCCCTTGAAAATCCGTGCACGAACCCAAAATAGCGGCCGTCAAAAATAAGCGCCATTAGCCGCTGTTTTACTTCCCCGGCCCACCAACCGATGTTGTGACCGCGCTTCTTTGTGTCTGTGTATGTGTATTCCTCCATGATATCTCCCAAACGCTTAATCCATTTGGGCTGAAATTTGGCATGCAGGCGTCGTTTTGTCATGGCATGAATTGAAAAGTTCGGTTGAAATCGTCATATTTCAATCTCGAAATATTGGACTTATAGTTTTGAAATTTGGTACATAGATGCCTTGTTGAGTCAGAATCAAACTGTGAAATTTCGGTTGGAATATTTCATATATTCGGTTGTCACTTTTTCGCATTAAAACTACCCACAAAAGATAAAGCATCTGAATCTAACACCGCAGGAAATGTGTTCAAATATATTCGGACGAGTATAAGTTCGACACGTAGTTTTTATCGACCGTCGTTCGTTTAACGTATGGCTTTATCTCGTTCGCTTGAACTAATTTCAGTTTTAGTTCACAAAGAAACGCAATCGGGCCCAATAACGGCATTCGTTGGCGCTTTGCACAACCCCTTCCCATAGTCAAGAAATGAACCGCGCCGCCCGAGGCGGTTGCAACGGAACCCAACCGGGTGCGTCCGCCGGCCGAGAGATAACGCTCAATGATTTCATTTATAAAATTAATATTCAGATGAAATCATGATATTAATTTTGGACATTGCTTGCCGGAAATATCTTGGGGTGACACAACCGGTTTTTTTGGATTGCAAATAAAGAGATATTTTCAACTACCACTCTCAGAAATGGTTACAGTTCAGAGTAACCAACCTATCACAAGAGCTATCATATACCTACTACATACCCATAAAACTCCGGATTAACATGTGTATTGACACACATAAAAACATACATAGACACACCGAAAGCACTTTTCAAAGTTTGCTTGCTCGAGCGATTGGGTAGTATTGCTTGTTTGATCGTCTCGTGGCTCGAAGAACTTTCGACAAACATTGCCAAAGAGCAAGTTCGCGCGAGCCCACCGCGCTTGACTGATTTCTCTTCCATCCACAGCACACCAAACGGTCGGAAGTGGAAGGTTGAGTACACAATAGAGCTGAGTGAGTAGGTATGCTTACTATGCACTGACCGGTTGCGCAAGCATGGCATTCGCGTGCAAAAAGCCCAATGAAAGTGATTTATATACATACACTCATAAACAGTAGCGGTCTATCCTAGGGAGGACCCAAGTAGTGAACAACTACAATTCTCAGTTTAGTACTACTATTGCCTTGTATTTATATATTTATTTTTTAAAAGAAATGCGCATTTTTCAAACTACAGTACATTACATAATATCATTAGAGGGTCTGTTGTAAATAGTAGCAAAAGAGAGAGTATCGCAGTCCAGCCCTTCTTTAGATCAACGCCGCCTAACTAGGCCTAGGCCCGTACTAAGGTAAGCGTACCAAGAAAATAGTGGCTTGTGCATACTTCAAACTACATATGTCAAAAGAGAAAAAAATAGTATCTAATAATATTAGGAATTAACTTAAGGCTATAAACAATGTATGTACAAATTATTCATTACTCTAAAAACCAGGTCATTGATATGTCAATGCGTCCGTCAGTCTGTCTGTCTGCAAATAATCTTCTATCTTAAAACACAATAAAATTAATTTCAATAACACGAAAAAGGTACCAAATAGTAAATAGGAATTGCAATAAATAGTGAAATAATCAATTTGAAATAATTATGGATGGAAAAAAGGAATTATAATAAATAGTCAAAAAAATCAAATTGAAATGGTCAGAGTATATTTGTATATTTACAAGCTTTTATTTACCTTGCAATGTTTGTCAGTATGTTTGTTTAGGTCAAATCTTGTAAGGAGAATTAGAACCACTTCCTCTTATTTCCACTTCCTACCGAATTTATTGCCCGTCAATCTCTTACAGGATCGGGTGACCAACGGATAGTTTCAAAGGTGGCTGACATCAGGTCAACAACTACTTCCGCTGCTTAGGAAACGTAAGTTTCCAGACTCTCGCGGTTATCGAAGTTGATTGGCTAACGCCCCACGGCAAACAGCCCAGAACCGCTCGAGTTGTTCCATCAAATCGAACCTGCGTTATCTACCCACGGCTGAACTTACAGCCCCATGTAGAGTTCACAGAGGCATTTCCAGGTTGGTCCCTCTTCGATGAGGCTACCGGATGGGAGCTGAGTCGTGAGTTGGGCTGCCCTTAATAACACAAGCGTGCCATCAGGCCCAAGCTGCACGCTCCCTTTAGGTCCCTTTGGCATACTTTGTATTTAAAATATGTTTAAATGATTAAGAAATAATGCTGCACATTGCAACAATAACTCATTGCAATAAGCAACAAACAAGAAAAATGAAAAAGAAATTATGGCCTGGCATTATGCTTCCTCTTAAGTGCCTAACTTTACCTAACAGTGATTATTGAGTATCGCGCAGCACCGTGAGATATTGAGGAAGCGTCTCGTTGGAAACTTCCTCATTTGATTTGTGGCGGTTTTTTTCTCCTATTAACGGAGCCCTCGAGGAAAAAATACCTGCAATATTAATTGCACGCGGAAATGGAAACAGTATTCAATTTGTTTCTGCATCGAAACGTGTTTTGGCGATACAATCACCACAGGTTTTGACGATAAAATCACCACAATAATCAGTGAGGAATGCGATTGTTTATGCTTCATTTAATTTTGGTGGCGTCTTGTTTCATATTTGGCTTCAATACACGACTGCCCAACAAAAAAGGAGTATAATGTGTTCAGGGTTCATCTATGCATGCTTTCCGTTTTTTATTATACCATAACTTCTAAACGGTCGAACCGATTGAATCGTATGTCATCATGAGTGATATTGGGTCCCTTAACTGTCCAAATATTAAGTAAGTAGTTATCTAAATCTCCAAATGTCCAAAATTCGATAAAATAATAAATTAAACTAATTAAAGGTCTAATTGAGTACATTCCGGAAATATACATGTATTTATATGGATAAATACATAAACCACAAATATTTCATTAAAAAAAACCGTAATAAAAATAATTATAGATACAATAGTTCACTTTCTGTAACGACAGTCGTGTTTTTATTATTTTTGAAACATTTACTCGTTTAACACGTTATAAGACCAGATGGTTGCTCCACCCACCTTTTCCTGTCTCGTTCCCGCCATAACTTTCTGTCCTTGTCTTATTGATCAAAATCAATGAGATATAAAAATGTATTAAATGGTGACAGAATTTCTTCGGCTATTTTAAAAATCCTAAAAAAATAAATAATATAAACAGCTAAGAGTGCCAGTCTTTACTTATTCACATTGGACAAGCCTTTAGCTAGCTATTCGTATAATATTTAAAGTTAAAACATTGGTAATTATACCTTTTAATTTGATTATCTCCGTGCTTTCGCTTGAAACCCCCTTAACTACTTTGTAAATTCATCTATGCCGATCTAAGGTTTGAAATGTCCTTTCGCTCAGTAAATTCAATAACATTGACATTTTTACAACGTATATAATCGTATTTTCTGCATAACTAGGATTTATTATGAAGCTATCACATGTTAGGAGGCTTTTATATTTCTTTTCATAAGAGTCATACAAATCGACACAAATAATTATTGAAAGAAAAATTCTTAAATACTTTATCTTCAAACTATTCTGCGTACGCATTTACGTTCAAAATATTCACGTGTACCTAAAATAAAGGAACATTTTTTCTATTCGTATCTAAGTATCTACCAATACCACAAACACTGTAAATACTATCAATGTAGTCACGCAACACGCGGTTTTACGTACGTAGTCTAGCTGACATGCGGGCGAACAATTTCATATGTATTTTTATAAGTTTTTACGCCTAAAATGATGTCAGTAGTCACACGAGAATTGCATCACCGGGTAACACCACGTTTTTATCACTGTTAGTGGTTTCCAAGGATATTTTTCGCTTTCATTTACCGTACATAAATGTATAACAGAGAAAGCGAGGAGTCAGACAGTGGGCTCGATTGCGTTTCTCTTTAACTAAAATCGGAAATTAGTTCGTGTGAACGAAACAGAGCAGTACATCAGAGCGGAATATGAAAAGAACGGTTGTCAGTTTTCCGGATTAAAACTACCCATATGCAGCTAAATGTAACACTGCACGAAGTGCGTTCAAACTTATTTGGGCGTCTATACGTTCGACAGGTCGTTTGCTGCGGGAAAATCTACGGCAGTTCATTTCATATTCCGTTCTAACGTATTGCTCTGTCTCGTTCGGTTGAACTAACTTCCTATTCACTAAGAAACGCAATCGGGCTCAGTGCTATATAATATCCGTTCTGCTTATTAACCGTTATTCTGAATTAATCTTCTTTTTTTCGTTGCTGTAATCTTCTGTTTATACAATTTTGGCTGTGTATTGAATAAATTAGTTCATAGCAATTTAGATTTTTACATTTAGATTTGTTTTAACGTATTAACACATTAATTGAAGTGACTATGTTTATAGAATGTTTGCCCAAGTACAAGCTTTGCTTAGTTGGGCGACATCAGAGAGTGGGCATCATTTAATAATTGAGTTTTATTTCTTGTTGTGAATTAAGTGGTTTAGTTGGATGATATTTCATTTGATATTTTGAATTTTAAATTGTAGTATTTGTAAATCGCTTTAAATTAAATTAAATTAAAAATAAACTGCATGGCTATGATATTATGACGAATGTGAGGTATTGAACCTGAATAGTAAGGGCCTGCGAATTAAACAATAATCTTCAAAAAATCAAAGATCGTTACAATGCCAAAATCTGGACAACCGAATGACAAAGTTAAAAGTTACCTCCATATAGCTACTACTAAGCGTATCTTTCAAGCTCTACGAAATAGTCCTTAAAAACGCGTCACCCCGCTCCTGGAAAAATCATTCCCAGTGGAACTAGCCGGATTTAGCCCTCACTTCGAAGACATTTACCAGAAAAAACATGAAAATGACGGTTGCTTCTATGATACCTTGTAGCTTATGATACCTTGTAGCGTAAGGTGATCATGCTCCAATTTCTCAAAGTCATCCACTGTGCAACTTCAGGTAGACTATTGGAGAATAGCTGGTGAGGAAACCAGAATGAGGCGCATTAGCGTCGGAATACCCCAGGGCCCAGTGTTAACACCCACACTCTTCAAACTATAACTCCCCACAACTACTTTGAGAAAGCGAATGAATAAATGAATGAAAATCTCTTTTTTGCACAATAAAAAATAAGGTACAATGGCGGACTTATTGCTACATTACAATATCTTCCAGTCAACCAACATGCTGGTGTAAAAAGAAGAGTAGGCAAAAAATTATAGCTTAAATTAAATTTTAAATTATAGCATATAATATACATTGTGTGTATCTAAACTAAAAAGTAAATAAATTTTTGAGTTGAACATATTACATATATACATACATATTTTAATATATTAACAAATAAATAAATAAATAAGTTAATAAATAAACTACCAAAATAAGGTAAGGAAAGGGAGGGGATAACGGAAAGGTTAGAATTTATGGTTCATATTTATTGTGAAAGGAAGTGCTTTTTCAATGATTGCTTTTAAAGGTGAACAGCGAGCTAGCGCCTCTAGAACGTCTGCTTACGTCGATGATAATGCATTGGTAGCTTCAAAGAAGGAGAGACTGCAAGCTTCAAAGAAGGAGAGAAAATGCTATTCGAAATTTTTAAATCTGGCGATTACTTCTCCAATTCCTCAAAAACAGGAACTTGCTGATTCCACAGGACCAACGTGTCTCTGGACATAAGCTTCAATCTGGTAAAAATTAAAAGACCGCTAACACTTAATACATAGATTTCACTCTCGACCGCTTGGTCACATACAAATCCCACCTAGAAAATCAGCAGTAAGATTTCGAGCAGAACTTATATAATTTAGAAACTGGCTGGGTCGACATGAGAAGCAAACTTCGTCACCCTAAGAACCTCGTCGAAGGCACTACTGATAATAAATCGCCCCTTGCCAGATTTCTACTTAAAAATTAATTAAAAAATATATGAATATATTACGAAAAAGACCGGAAAAAATGTTATATGATACATTAACAATCCGAAAAATGAGAAATCTTAAAAGAAAACGATAATACTCAGAATAAAGGTGTAACTATACTTCAATACCAAATTTTGTAGGTAGGACAAAAGTATTCGTAATGAGTTGAAGTTGCAAACTGTAAGTTCTATGCTTGGAAAGTATTTTCGGCGTGGTCACAGAAGAATGGTAGTGTTCTTAGTCTTTAAACAAGGGACGATAAAATTAAACTCTAAAACTTTTGCACAGGTCCAAGTCTGTAACCAATATCCAACTTTTAGTAGGCCTGACACAAAAAAAAATGAAATTAAATATTACTTAATCTATAGATTTAATTACTTAATATTACTTAACTGCAATATAACTTCATTTGCTGCATAAATCTAGAGATTTATCTTGGTTCTTAGGCGTGAATAATGCATGAGAAATTGACTCGAGTTTTTATTTTGCTTTAATTATTGCGGTTAATTAATCAATTATTGACAAGTGACACATTTACATTACATTTAAATTAACATTACACTACATTTACAAGTGACACGTTAAATTTTCCCTAGTGTAGCTGGCATTAATCTTGCCCAGGTTTTTAGGGTTTCTTTCAGGTAGTGGCAAACCAAATTTCTCTTAGTTAGGTACACATTATCAACAATTATGAATTGAGGGAAAACACTGATATTTGAGGTTGAAAGGATAGTTTAAGGATGGTTAACAGTATTCAGAGTCTCTAATGATTTCTTTATATCATTTGATACATTTAAAAGTTGTTTCCAATCCCCCACATTACTGTTAGACAGAAATGTTTTTGTGGAGTCATCGAGAAACTTGTCGGCGACAGCTTCAAATCATTCCCTCGGAGATGCGAGTAGTCATTGAATGTATAATTTCGTTCAATATTAACACAGCTGTAGCATCCCGAAAGCATCTCGTAGGTCTCGATTCGGTCAACCTGATCGAGTCCGATTAAGTCAACCCCTCGCTTTCAGCGTTCCTCCAATAGGGTTCGTAGCAGCTCCTGATAATTCGACTGTCAGTTTCCGCAGTAGCTTTGTGAAAGGTCTCTGAGCTCTTTCAGACAGATCGATGTCTTTAACAAAATACGAACTCTAAAGCTGATGGCCAGATTTCAGTAGCGGGCTGGCATAGGACTTATACACACTAATCATCAAGTCTGCACTGAGGTTATGAAAGTCTTTTTTACACGACTGTCCAACTTAAAAGGGGTGGAATGTGTTCAGGTTTCATCTATGCATGTTTTCCGTTTCTTTATTCCATCATAACTCATAAGCTCCTCAACCGATTTAGAAGTGTGTGTACATTAAATGTCCAAATATCAAGTAAATAGTTGTATAAATGTCCAAATGGTTATAAATTAACATAAATATATCGTATTTAAGCCAAATCAAAGGTCTGATTGAGTACATTTCGGAAATATACATTTATCTATATTGATAAATACATGAACTGTAAATATTTCATAAAAAGTAACAAAGTAACCATAAATACAATATTTCACTTTGTTAGCGGAAGACATGTTTTTATCTTTTTTAATATATTTACTTTGTTATTCAGGTATGTAAAGGAGTTTACCTATTTTCCATGTTTTTCCCAGTTTAGATTTAATTATATTATTTAGAATTTCTCTATTTATTACAATTTTTGATCATTTACGTGCTGTGAGTTAAATATCATCTAGATTTAAAATCTATATTTATAGAAGCTAGTCTGAAATATGAAATTAAAAAAACCGAAAATGTGCCTCAAAATACAATACAATACAGTGAGACGGTGATATTTTCCCTTTTCAATTGCGTATGTGCATTTGGTTGTTTCAACCAATTTCGTAGGTTGTTAATTGCAATTATAGTAATGTTAAAATAGTCGCCTGTGTGGCGACAAAATAGCATAAAGTTGAAAGCGTAGGTTTGCGTGTGGCAGATCATTGAAGCCGAGGAATGGGCGCCATCCAAGGTTAAGTTGTGATTTCTTATACGAGTACGTTTTTCTGTCCCAGTCTCGAATAAAAAAGTAGCTAATTTAACTCAATCTACTTAAACACTGTTTGCTTTGCTGTTACTCACGCCAACAGGCTGGTTATTTAAAGTTGCATTTTGCGAATTAAATATTTACTAGCTGAAACTTGTCGAAATTTACTGTCACTATATTGAATTATTTAAAAAATAAACGGACACACTTCTTAGTTATATAAAAATAAAAAAATACGTGTGGCACTCGGGGACTGCCGCGGTAAAGCTATTGCATAGCATTTTTAACAACTTATGCAAATTATAATTATTTATTTATTTTATTTTCTCTGATATCAGCTAACTGCGCTCTATCGGAAAACGTTGAAATTATTCCGAATCATTTGCGGCTGCGGTAGCAAATGATTCGGAATAATTTAAACGTCTTCCGATAGAGCGCCGCGCACGAATTTTTTATTCGATAAAGCAAAAAAAACAGATTATTCAAAAAAAACGTAGATAAAAAGATAGATAATTAAATTATCTTTAAAATGGTGCAGGTTTCATAATAATACGCCAGATAGTATTTGCGTAGTAGTCGTTTTTGTGTTCGGTTAGACCCAATTTCACAAATTAATTACACTATGTAATATAAACAAAATCTAAAATATTCGAAGCTAAGAATATTAGGAAAATATTCTTGTTTAACATATATTTTTTTCGAATCCTAAGCAGTACTCGTTTAGACGTAATTATCAGTTTAAAGTCAATAAATTTCGTTAAGAAATTTCTTCATTCGGTCGCCGCGCTGGCCTAGGCCCGCGATAAAAGCTATGCAATAGCTTAATATTTCTATGGATTAATTCGATTATGTTGCGGTGCCTTGCTCAGGATCTACCATCAGGAATGTCACCAAGGTCTTGGAGAAAACTGACAGCAACAATCGAAGAGCGACGCGTACGTGATATGACGTGTGATAGAAAGTAAGCAAAAAGTGTCGCGCCAATTCAGGTTGCTTTAGCAACTATACGCTAGACAGCGGTGAAATGATTGAAATCTTTGAAAATACTTTTTAACTATATTGAGTTAAAAAAATCGGTTATGTCACCCTTAGACTTTCTCGGCAAGCAGACAATCCCCCTCACGCGCCAACCCCCCTAAAACCCCAACCCACCTAAAAACCCCCTCCCTCCACCCCCACCCCCCTCCCTCCGACCCCCTCCTAATCGACAAAAAAATAATTTTCGAACGACTTTGACGTGTTTTTTTCGGATTTAGCTATCGCAAAGCCATTTTCGGTTTTAAGCTGCTTTGCATGTAAAGTCATAAAACCTTGTTTGTTCATACGTTATGATGCGTTTCAGGAATTTATGGCTAGAATTGTCTCTTTTAAGTACGTCTTCAAAAACCTGCTCGCGGTGACCTTTTTAAAAAAAATCGCAGAGCACGCATGAGGTCGACTAACCTAACCAACAGCTGTAAACAGACTGGTTGACAGATTGCATCATAACTCTACGCGATTTTTATATGCATTGCTTATCAACTAATGACATTTTTTTGCATAGATTCTGCCGTGGCTTTTTTAGATGTATATTACTGTTTATGACTGGCGGAGAAAGTAGCTATTTATGGACCACAGACCTCTCACAAGAACTCGTGACATCGCGCCTTCATTCGATTATATCATCTTATGCAATTTGATAGTCAAAATAATGACAGTGACTCGCGAAACGTTGGTTTTTCTTTATTGCAGTCGAAATTGGGTAAATGTGACGTGAAAATTTGCACGACAATGCAGGAGTTGCGTAAAGTATGCACGAGTTCAACGGGCACAACAATATCATGAAGTTTTGCTATTGCGATAGATATCAGTAATTGTACCTACTGTAATACTTTCATTAATTAATGCTTTGAAGGCGTTTTCATTGTGTCTTCGGAGTTGATTTTTTCCCCCTGTAAAAAGTTGACCGAATCCCGAAAAAAGTCGTTTATTCAAGGTCTTGCGAGAATGGTGGGTGACGAAGAGTCTTCTGTGGCTGTGAAGTGTGTAGTCGTACGTGATCGTACAGAAGCAGTTGCGATGAGCGATTGACCACTCTCGTCTTTTTAAACACGAGCTTCTGCATTATCACCCTATACTAGCCATTACGGGCTCTAGGTTAGCAAAAGTGAGTAAATCTTTCATTGGAGACGGTGTTCGCTTTTATGTTACTTTGCCTGAGGAACTAACCCTTTTACCAGACACTAAATTTAGAAAAATTGTTAAAGATACTTTGTACTCTAAAGGCAATAAAATTGAAGATTTTTTAAGCGATACATTAGTATGGTCAAGTCGTTTTTGTGTAACATAGCTATAAAAACCATTTGTAAAGTGTTATTATTATTATTATTATTAATACTATTACGTCAAGCCATTGAATATATAGTGTAGTAATGAATGGTAAAGCCTACAAGCAAGGCATAAATGTCTAGAAACATAAGACGTTCGGAAAGTACTGTAAGTCTACTTCGAATAAAAATCTATCTATCTATCTATCTACTTCTTGACAGTAAATATTTGGAGTAACTGTTGTGCTACCCCGCAAGAATCTGTAGTGGACAAAACCGGTTTAGGACCCCTCATATTCGAATAAAACACGACTTTTAAGATTTTGTATAATTGAATACCGAAATATTCGAGCAATAAC
Organism: Micropterix aruncella; assembly: GCA_944548615.1. Taxonomy (NCBI): domain Eukaryota; kingdom Metazoa; phylum Arthropoda; class Insecta; order Lepidoptera; family Micropterigidae; genus Micropterix; species Micropterix aruncella. The sequence continues at coordinate 19,566,367 of OX155964.1, read as the reverse complement.
AACCAACAGAAAGACACATGGATAATAAAAAAAACTGATTTTGTATCAGGAATAACATGGCTTTAAATTAAAATTTATTTGTATTTCAAACACTAACTCAAATCGATGTTATTCAAGTAAGAAAAAAACAGGTAGGGTAAAACTGTATAATATTATAAATATTTTGAAAGATTTTGGAATAATAATTAAAAACATAATTAATTTAGCATGCAGAGTACACATTCAATATTATGCTCTTATAAGAAATTAGGTGAAAATATTGGTAATAATTAATGTATTAATAACGCGATTTTAAACGCGAAAATAACGCGATTTTTAAACGTTTCCATGTTGTGAACGGAACGATGTCAAGAGTGACGCGAAAACAAATTAATAACTAATTTCAGAACAAAATATTACTAACTTTTATCTATCTATCTATCTATCCATATATATATATAAAACAAAGTCGGGTTTGTTCGAACACTCATAACTTAAGAACGGCTGGACCGATTTTCATTGTTTTTGATTTCTTTTATTTTTCTCCGTCCCAAATAGCAGAATAACTATTAAAAACAAAAATTGAAAAATTGACGAAAAATTAAAATAAAAGAAAAAACATTTTCCCATACAAAATGTAAATCCGTGTTTTTCTCATGGCCAGTTGTACGTGGCATGTTCACGTGTCGACAAATCATCGGCTTTATATGTTCTTGCGCCTAATAAAAAAACAAAAAATGTCGTATATCAAAAGGTGCTTCAATGAAGAGAATTAAACCGAGTGCATCCCATGCTGCTTAATAAGTAAATAGTTTAATTCAAACATGTCTTGCTGACACGCGATTGATATACTTATTTTTTGTACTTTTCGGTTTCTTTTTGTGGTCATATCTTAATAAAGTAGTGAACTTAATATTTATTTTGTATTCATTTTATTACTTTCATAAAATCATAAATTAAGTTCAGTTAATCTGTAACACGACATTTATTGACTGTTAGGCGGTACGAAGTTCGCCGGGTCAGCTAGTTTAAAATAAATACATGTATAAGTTATATCATACCTACTCATTATACCATACAAATGAGCAACGTATTAACGTGTATATGCCACAGTAATTCGCAACTAGCTAAAGTGCATTTTTCTTTGCGTCCTCTCGCAAACCAAACTTCGCGATCAATCGACAGCGATTGCGCTAGATGACACTGATAAGATAGATAGACAGATATGCCATTTGCATAATTAGAAAGTTTTGCAAAGTTTTTACCCGTTTTGTGGCCTCCGGATTGCGCAACTCGCGTAACACTTACGACCGCTACATTTACATACGCATGCAATTAATTACGCTTTGGACGGGCGTCACATGATTTTTTCGACATTTACCTACTACTCTAACCGTTATGACATTCAACAGTTAATCTTGATATATACCTAAGCCGTAATTTACACTGTTATATATTAATATCCCAGTTTACTCAGCAAAATATACATGTAATTAGCTGCAAAATACACATAGGTTACAATTAAACTTTCCGAAACTGGCCCCATATAAACGATTTTTAAAAAATATGGAACATGATGAAACAGAAGTTCGCGCTGTAATTAAGTATTTGTTCTTAATTTTTGTATTACCGAACTAGTAGGTAATTCAATATATTAGGGGTGATTTCTCAGCCACATACTACGTTTACATGTTGGAGTGCGGAGATTCAATGTGGAAGACATTCACCAAATATGACCCTCGCCTTCTCGCGCGTCAGCCCCCCGGGGGGGGACCTCCCCCGCCAACTCAACCCCATCCCCGCCAACACCCTCTCCGGCCACCCCCGGTAGTGTTATGATCGCAAATGTAGTATAGTCGACGAGATACTATTTGACAAAAGTGTCATTAGCACCTTTTTCACAACGATCGAGACCTTTTTCGCACCTATCGTGAATGTCTAATGGCTTGATATGGTAAGACTAAATCGCCTTGATCGCTTAATAATATTAATTATTTATACGTATCAATTTTCAAGCCAAAACACTAATAACAACATTTTCTTCCGAATCTTTCAATGACAGCTGAATAAGCAATAGAATTAATTGAGGAAAAATATTTATTGTAGTAAAAAGTAACAAATTTATTTGTCAAAATTTACTTATAAAAAAATATAAAACGGTTTACTGGTTATTTCTTCTACAATGATTATTATTACTTTATCAATTTTATAAACTGAAAGCAATATTAAACGTTTTGGAATAGTGTTTATGGAACAGTGGCCCATTATCGCAAGAACTAGACCCGAAATTTTAAAATTAGTTGTCTCGCTTTTATATGAAATATTCCAACCAGAATTTTACAATGTGGTTTTGGATCAACGACGCATTCGTGTACGAATTTAAAGTCTCCAAGTCCAATTTTCCGATATTTAAGTTAACTTGTGCGTTCCCCTGGTGAATCGATTTCAACCACATTCTTTTCAACTCCTGCCATGATCTAATGATCCCAGCGTGCCGTGCCAAATTTCAGCTCAATCGGAGGAATACACACACACAGACACAAACCTAAACATACATACAAACAGACACACAGACAGACTTTAATCTGGAAATAGTCTCAATCGTCTCACCCCCCCCCCCGGAAAAAAATTATTTCCGTCACCTCAAAAAGAAAGCGCGTTCACAATACTTTCCTTAACCGTTGGCTGGCCAGGAAAGTAAAACAAATCTACATTGTAAGAAAAGTATTATGTTTTTAAGACGCTTTTATTAGGTCGACCTGTATATAACTATCTAATGGAATCTAAGGTAACTAATTTAACCATCTTCCAAGGATCGTAGCGTCATGAAAATTGGCAGCTGTATGTAGTTCTAATGACAAAACAATATTATGGTACTACCGAACTGATCTGATGATGGAGTCGGAAGATATGAACTGGAACTTCATGATGGAACATCATATCATAGCTGTGTTTGGTCTTGTTAGAAAAGTCTTGGAATGAACTTTGACCACGATTAGGTTTCAAGGTCTGATGATGAAGCCGGAAGATAGGCACTGGCATTCCATGATGGAATATCGTATCATAGCCGTATCATATCATAGTATCGTATCATAGTATGTGAATATCGTATCATAGCCCAAAAGCGTGTTTTTAGTGTTTTTTTAAAACTATTAATTTATTTATTTATCATTATTTTTTTATTCATTAATTTCCTATTTATTATTTAGTTAGTTATACGCAGAGTTTAATGAAAAATTACAGAATTTTTTTGTCGTTCAGATAATTGTTTGACAGGGAACTTATTGACTATGCAACTTGCGCGTAGTAAAGAATTAATGAATTAAAAAGGTACATGGATAAAAGAAGGTAATAAAAATGGCATTATGTCTGGGTAAGGCGAAGGAAGGTAACAGGGATTTAAGGGGGTTGCTTTTTTAATTAAATATTTAAGTGAAACAGAAGTATACAATAATAAGAAAGAGGCTAAAACTGTTCCCGTTAGATGTTCAGTCTATAAGTTATTAGATGATTTGTTATTAGATAGACGATTTCAAGATGTGTAACGACTACTAAACGTTTTCTCGTTAAAATAAATGAAATGATATAAATCCCCGACCTAATTTCCAGCAGGCTAGCTTATGGATTGGCTGGATGAAAATAATAAGTTGCGTTTTATTTTTTTTAAAAACCACACTAGAGGGAGACCCAGCCTTGGTGAATCGTAAATATTGGCCAACGTAAATACTTTCCAAACGGCAAGCAATGACGTATTATGAAAGGTGACAGCCGAGTCTTCTGAAAGTTGTTTCTCGACGATTATTAAAATACTGGCCTCCGTAGCCCGAAATCATTACCACTCATCCATCAAGCTCATATCGAGTGGCGTGTGGCAGTGTATGTCATTGTCAAGGGTCCCGCAACCGCTTCCTCGCATAGTCTGGGAGCTCCTTGCAGTTTCTTTACGTCATCGGCATTCGAACAAACTTGTATTAACGAGTAGAACTAAACAGTGGCATCTATTGGGCACATCGGTAATATATACGATTAAAGTCAGCTTCAAAACTGATTAACCCTATAAATACGCAGCTAAAGAGGTTATGTAGATTTTTTATAACATGTAAATCTCACTGGCGCGCCAAATTGGCGTGTCTACGCACTGTACAGGGTACAGATTTAATGGTCTGAATTCAAAGTTTTTTTTAAGTATATTTTTCGTCTACCGCGTCAAAAATTATAATTTATGGAAAAAGTTTTACCATGAATGTGTAGCAAACTTATTGCTATAATTATTGTTTAATGGACCAATAGAAATTTGCTGATATGTCATAGTTAACCCTGTTCAAAACTATTATAATTGTTTTTGAATTTGTTTGAACAATCACTGTTTACTACTTCAATTCAATTCATTTTCAGTTTATTCGTAAAATGTGTACAGATCGTAGAATTCTACATGATTCACTAATTAATAAAACATAAAATACCAAACACAGATCGTTAAATAAAAAATTGAATATCAGTTACAATAAATAATTACTAGCGCTTACTAGATTGAGTTAGTAAAAATAAGTATAGGCAATTAACTTAAAATACACAAATTAAATGGACAGTCGAATAAAATATAAATAACATAATTGTAAGTATAAGTTCATAGCATTGTAATTAAAGAGTACACTCTCGATGAATATTCTGTTTTACGCTCTTTGCCACAGCATTTTTTATTGTTCCTCTTGATAGCTCTCATATTAAGGTTACCATATTGGAGAAGTAATTTTGTGGCAGGGTTGCAAGCGTGGCGATTAAATTTGCCCGTGACAAGCTACACAATGCAAAGAATTGGTCCGAAGACCGATCCCTGTGGGACACCGCTAAGATCTGACCGGAATCAAGTGTAAAACTGAGGTCAATGCTAGAGCCACTGATTTAACGAGCTGCCTAGCCACGAGCTGCTTAGTAGACTACAGCCCCGGATTTAAGAGGGGAAAACCGGGGTACCTGCCCCGGGCGGCCAAGGGGACGCCACATTCATGTGTTTGGAAAAAACTTGTTTCACTAAAGCGCCTGGAATCAAGGGCGCCTCCTACTATCGATTGTTCGTTTGATTTTATAAAAAGCATCCTAAGTTGATTTTTGAACGCGTGTGCTGTGCGTGTAATGTCTCTGCCAGGGGAATTTCCGTCGCATCTATGAATAAATGCTCCCCACATGCAGAAGAGACCGTAGCTACACGAGTGGAGCCGAATAAACCGGAAAATCCGAATGTCAAGCGACGGACGTTATTTTTTTTCTGTTAGTAACTACTCTTAAAAACGTGTAACTATAATTATTAGTTGATGGGGTAATAGATTCTTTATCGGAAGGAAATCTCGACGTGTAAAGCTGTAGCAAGATTATGTAGTAAAATTTGCTGGGAACTAAGGAGTCTATGCAGTCTGGAATGTGTGTTGTATACACTGGTAGTATGTATTATCTATATTAATGTCACACACAAGGAAAAGTTATTAGCATATACATAGGTAATAAAGAGAACGAATTTATTTAAGGGTTTTTGTTCCATGATCTTGTTAATTTTTTTAAATCATTATTCTCAAATGCTGAGGGGAAGGGCGCCAATGACCAGTTTTTGTCCCGGCTCGGAAAAACCGTAGATCTGGGACTGGTAATCACATATTATACCTTCACGGACACATGGACATATCAAAATTGCAATGGGCTCCCTGACAAAGCGGCTCGTCCGCCCGTAGACAACACGAAACAATCGATTAATTATCGAATCAATCGATAAAGCAGCAGGAAGTCGATTGTAATTGGCCACCTGCTAACGAGATTCCCAGCAGTGCGGAATGAGGATACCCAAATTGTTATGCAATTCGGTTCGCCATTGTGCGTTGTGCGAAAACCGGTGGCACGGTCAATGGAATAGCTTGTGAAATTTTACTAGTGGTTCGGTCAAAACAGCGATTTTTACCTTGGTAAAACTCTAGTAGTTATATTTGTTAATAGGGCTTTAAAGCCTAGGCGCTTGACAAATATATTTAATTTTCAATATATTAAATGATATATTTAATGTTCACCCCCCCCCCCTCCATCCCCTTCGCTGCTCGGGCCGCCCTAATTAGTTTTTTAAATATATTTTCATATTGTTTTCCTTTCTAGACGTAATATCCTGTTATTAGCAATATTAAACGCTATCGTGACTAAGAATTAAATCATTATTTGTTTTATGGAACCATCTTCTTAAAATACAAAGCCCATTTAAGATAATCGAAAACTTTCTTGATATAAAACTAAAACCAGAACATACAACTGAATTTGCCTTGTTTGGACTTTGCATGTTGTCTTAAGAGATGTATACCACCCGAACACTGTCTAATGTACGTACCACCCGAACACTGCCTATAGCTGCGCCCGAAAAAACAGCGAAAAACCAGGGATTCCATATCATATTCCATAGCGTACATGGATCAATGTAATTTTGCCAGTAAAATAATTTTGAATACTGAATTCTAGTACTGTCAAGTATTTTTTGTCGGTTTAGGGGATATCGTTTAATTGCCTAGTCCCTGCAGCTTTGATAGTCTCTATTATATATAGTCTAGAGTATATATTAATTTGTTTATCTTAAAACTGACATCATACAACCACACCTGCTGCCGTTATGATTCCAATTAGTTCCGCTTGGAAGGTTGTGCCATGCAATCCCAGAGGTTAGGTCATTCTTAGGTTCATCTCGCGAGAGTCGGACGCGACTCCTATTCTTTCATTCATATTGGAGTCATATTTGTATATGGTCACCATTTCCACCATAGTGTTAGTATTTCATTTTCCGTTAGAAAAAGGGTAAGCATTTTCACTCTCAGGATGCATGCTGTAGGTTCTTCTGTATATATACTCGGGTATCATATTGTCTGAGGGTATCTGCAGTAGAGGCAGATCAATCCTAGCCTATTCTATGATTTTATGTGTCTAGTTGTTCGACTGTAGTTATTCCATAGATCTATCTGCTGCTTTCCTATTGCCGATCTGGCAGCATCCTATTTAATAAATACTTGGATATAGTGGGGATTATTGTAGTCTGAAGAGTATTCATTAGGGTCGCTAAATAGTCATGGCAGATGAACTACATTTAACTTGAGTTTTGGCCAGTTTTTTAAGTAATCCATGACGCGAAACAAAGTTTTCATTGCGCTAGGTAAATATAATGTAAGAAGTAATAATAGTGCTTTATTATAACAGATCGTGTAAGAACGTGGTTACGTTTGCGTCACAAGGTTTGCCAAGCTAGCCAAACAAGTCGAGCCAATTTTCCACATGTGCTGATCACGGCGTGGGCGGCAGAAGTAAGGGACATGTAGCCAACTATCATAAATTTCAGCAGTACATACTTACTCAAGATTCTCAAACTGTCTTCATTGAGCATCGCTTGCTCAATCTATTCTTGTGAAGTGAGTGGTATGATTATGTGTATAATTCAAACCCCTCACTTTACAACAATATATTTGAGTGAATCAAAGTGAACGGGCCATTTTTTTTTTAGGTGGACAGAAATATTTATTTTGGACCCCTAGAGACGATTAAGAGCATTTCCAGATGGAAATATGTCTGTGTGTTGCCGATGCTAAGATCATTTACAGATGGAAATCTGTCTGTATTTCTCCACGATAGAACTCAAATGATCCGATTCCAATTCGATTGAGCTGACACTTGGCATGCAGGCATCATTTGGTCATGGCAAGAGTTGAAAAGGTTGTGGTTGAAATCGGTCCACCAGGAGACACACTAAGCATATTTCAAACTCGTTATATTGGACTTGTAGACTTGAAATTTGGTACACAGATGCCTTGTCAATATATTTGAGTAAACGATTGAATCAAACGTGTTTAATGCGCTGCATTATCACTATCCGCGCTCGTCGCCGACTATCCCTTTCAATCAGGTTCAAACTCCTTCCCGAAGGGACGCCACGCTCAAAATCCTACCGTGTGTCCTTGGCTACTTGCCGGTCAAGTTTTGGGGTGACACGACCGATTTTATTATCACTGTCATTATGTTCAGGTTTATATATTATCTCCACTTTAAAGCCAGCAAAATGGAACTGCGTGGTAATGTTATTCTGCTGTAGTCAGTGGACTGATACACATAATTACATCAAGCATTTTTAATGGTTTATAAGGTCACGTTTTAGTAACAGTAACAGCTCTTACAAGGGGCCTGGATTTCGTTATAGTATTTCACTTTTCAATGCAATGACTATAGTATTTCACAGTTTCACTTTTCACTTTGAACATAGTGGGGATAGGCCTTTTACATGTTTTGTTGTAAAATTAGAGTTCTGTCCATCCTAGAACGGGCTAGTCCCAGTTAGGGGACAGACTCAAATAAGCAAAAGGTTAAGGTTTTGCCATTCGGTTACTGTTATTTTTATAAGCAAAAACAATATTTTAAAGTAATTAATTCTTAAATAAAATAAAATAAATAAATAAATATTCCCACTCTCGATGCTGAAGTTCTACAAATAGGCCTGCAGGGTACGCAATCGGACGATTCTCCATTTTAATGCACTTTAAGGTTCTGCATTAAGATTTTATTACCGACTGAAGAGGGTCGCCGACCTTTAAAGACGATTAAAGCGGTGAGGGAGAGAATGCGATGAAATTCCGTCGGGCAACTTAAGTTTCATCGAGAGGGATGAATATATTGCCGAGGACAACGTTGTGTGGTATTTTTTTTAAATTACGAGAATGGTCCAGCTTATAAAGATATCACTGGATTTCTTGACGGAAAACTTAAAATATATGAAAACGAATATTTAACTGAATTTGAAAAAGGGACTATTATGAGAAGAATCCTGGGAGCAATTTGGTGCCCAGATTTTGGACCTATGCCTACGCCTAAATGCCCTTTATTTATTAAAAAATGTATGTGCCTAAGCCTTCTTTTAAAGCCAAAATTGATTCCTGGTTAAAACTTCATTCATTCATTCGTTGACATTCATTCATTTTGGCTACTATAGTTTAATATTATTTGGAATTTTATTTTATTTTATTTAACACGCCTATTTAGTTTCTGTATTCTATTTTAAATATTTACTATTGTGATCATTAGAGTGATAATTAGTTATAATTTTCAATGGTGACGTTAATATATATATATATATATATATATATATATATATATATATATATATATATATATATATATATATATATATATATATATATATATATATATATATATATATATATATATCTTTTCTCTTCTTTTCAAATTGCCGAATATATTTAAATATAAAACTAGAGAGCTCGCTGGCTTGGAGCAAGTCCTGGCACTTAGTAGGGCAGCATCAGTACATACATGCTAATGCTCATATCGGCCATGTTCAATTTATATTTTTATTTTAATAATTTAAGTACTTGTATATTAATATAATTAGTGATACATATGCATTGTAAATACGTCGTTAAATTAATTTATTAAATAAATAAATTTAAAATTCTCACTTCTATGCTCAAACCCTTGCACTATTTGGTCTAATTCCATTCATCATGATAGAAGCAAGTTTTAAAACGATTACCTTGTAAATATGGAACAACGATGATTTATCAAACCCAGTTCATTACAGTATCCTTTACTTGCTATATTAAATTTACAATGCAACCGTGTCAGACATCGTGTGCTAAATGCAACAAGCTAATATAGCTACGAGCCTTATACAGGCAATCGTAAACATAGCATTTATGCACGAATCGTTTTTATGTGGCATATTTTATAATACATAAAATTAAATACAAGAGAAGTAGTCTTGATATAGACGAACGCCGGATATAGCCAAGACCTATAATTCCTAAAGAATTTATGAAATTCATTGACCATTTATAATAAAAGCATCTCACATAATTGAGCAATATCAATCTAACACATTTTTCTCATTTAAAGATTCATTGATGTATTATTCATGGAAAGAAATATCGATTTGCGGAAACTGTACTGAATCAGATGAGGAAATAGCGCTAGGAATTCAATAGAGGATTAATTCTCGAGAAGCTGGCGGCTGAATGAATACCTCGAACAAGAACAGTAAAACAATCGTTACATCAGCGGCAATCCTTAATTACCCTTTAATAAGGAACAATTATGTTATTTTCATTATTTTCTAAAGGTAATAAATTACAGTAAATATATAAATACGTGTAGTTGAGTTTATTGCAAGCTGAATGAAAAAAAAACGTATATGGCAATAATAACGATAATAATATTACCTCTTTATTTGTACTTAAAAATTAGAACACAAACGGCTAGCTTATCTTACAACTAACCTAATCACAGTGCGCGCATTCTGGAAATCAAGATTATTAAGTATGTCTGCATAAAATATAAACTACTATATTTAAAAATAAGAATGCCCAAGGAAAGGAAATCGGAAGAGGACGGAGAGAGAGAGAGAGAGAGAGAGAAAAGGAAGATATGGTTACATCTTTCAAAACTAGTAATTTTTGAGGTGAGCCTTGAATGATGTTAAAGAATACGATTCTAAGATATTTTGATACTCTCTTTTTTAATACCTCTTCATAGATTATATTCCTAGATTATATTCATAGATTATTTTCATACCTAATTCATAAATTATATTCATATTAATAATACATGTGATTAAAATATGCATATTAATAAAATATTGCTACATAATAATTAAACTTACATTTAAAAAGAAATATAAAAAATGATGTAAGACGTTGAATCATATCACATTTACTCAAAAAATTCGTCAAAGGTTTAGAAAAACTGTCGATGAGAAAAGCCTCAGACGCCAACGGAATATTGCTTCACTTTATAAAATCGTTTAATCGGTTGTACTCGTGTATCTCAGAAATAATGGTGTCCGCAAAGCTTTCAGATTTTTTTGAGAGAATGACTAACCGAACGGAGCTGATTGCTGGATCTTGTCTGATAGTCATAGAAAACGCCGATCACGTCAAAGTTGGCTAAGTTGCCCACAGCAAATTCTATGATGTAAATCGCGGGGACCGTTAGTATCCCTATCTGGCGGAAAGATTTTCTCGAGAAGGTGTCCAGAGACGTTTCGGCTATTGTGCGTACAGCCGGTTTCCGCATGATGAGGATTCAATCGCCGTCTGTCACTCGACCCTACAACTCCGTACGATAAAATGTCTACGTCTTCTTCTATAACTCTGGTTTTTTACACGACTGCCCGACAAAAAAGGAATGTAATGTGTTCAGGGTTCATCTATGTACTTTTCCGTTTCTTTATTCCACCATCTACTTAACCTTTGAATCGATTTAGTTGTGTGTGTTATTGTTGGGGTCGTTATGTCATCCTTTGTGCCTTAGGGTACCTTAACTTCCTAAATATCACGTAGGTAATTGTCTAAATGTCCAAACGTCAATAAATTAATATTAATATATAGTGTTTTGTCAAATGAAAGGCCTGTTTGAGTACATTTTGGAAATATACATGTATCTATATGGATACATACATAAACCACAATTATTTTATGAAAAACCGTAATAAACATAATTATAAATAATAATCGTGTTTGTTATTCTTTTTAATATATTTACGTTTTAAAGATGACGGTCTCTCGGAGTTAGAAAGTTGTCAATCGCCAATACCCACCTATGTGTACAATCGATTGTATGCGGCTACATTCGCCTACAATTATTTCATGCAGATTTCCGGTCCATAACAATTAACTCAAGTATAGAACATATCAAATTTATTATTGCGCCATATTTTGCTATGGCATTGGAAAGTAAATTATTAAAAACATAAATAAAATATGTATTATAGACGTTTTGTTCATAGTATGCGTAAATTAAAGGAAGCTTTGGGTTTACAAACTTAGTGACTCATTGCATTAATAAGTTTCCTATATGTGCATGTGCACGTAGGTCTCTATTTTTTTATTTCATTATAAAAAGCAATAATATAATAATAATAATAATAAAAGCCTTTATTCGCTGACTGTATTGTACAACTTTTCCTTATGTGATAAAACAATATATTTTATTAAATTTTAATCTAATTTTTAAATAAGGTATGATATTCTTCAGCAGCCAGTTTTTTGATCAGGTTGTCCTTCGACATAGGCCTCCCCCATTTTCTTCCATTCATCTCTGCCCCAAGCCAACCTTCTCCATCCTTTCGGTAAGTCATCTTCCCATCTTTTAATTTGACGTCCTTTTTGTCTTTTCCCATTTCCCATTTCTAAAAGCAATAAACAAACATTCATATAGCGGAAAAATTAGACAGAGTGTTATTTCTCTGGGAAACCCAACAGGAACGGATTTAACAAATTCAATTTGCTATCATTTTCTATACCTAATGTAAAAAAAAATGTTATTTATAATGTCGTTTATCACAAATCACATGAAAATCTCCATAATAAAATATTTTCAATATTTATTTTCTAGTATTAATCTCGTTAAAAGAGGAAACATACAAAACAATGCTCTGTACAATATTCTCCTCTTTATTTCTACAATGACTGTCCTTAGACATGTCAGAGGCCTTAGCCTCTGACAAGCTCCAAGTCTTATTCGACAATATCCATCAGTGGCTCACCAAATGGAAAATCAAGTCTAACACATCCAAATATCACATTTGCGCTACGAAAAGGCGACGGTTCACCTGCGAACCTGTGGTATGGCAACTACCCCACGAGAACTGCATAAAAATCTTGGAATGCACCTGGCTTAACAGACGGCTAACTTGAAAAGAACATACGAAAACAAGACAATTCAACTAGGGAAAGTTGGCCTAATGCGGGCATAATACCTAAAGCGGGTACCCTAGTGTATACAGTCATTTAAAAAAATGGCGTGCTCTCGTACAGCGTAGGAAAACGCTGCGCCCCTCTCACCTTGCTGCAGACACCCTGTTCGCCTGCAAGCACGAGTTTAGAATCTGCAAAAATTGTGAGGTGTTTTAGTTGGGTTTAATCTATTTTTGTGTATTTTATGTTTTTACTCGTGATACTACTAATTTGTTATTGATTGTTTATCTGGTCGTGATTTGGTTGTATTTACTTTTACTTGTTTCAAATTTTGAGGTTATTTTTTGATGACAATTACTTAGTGCCGAAAAAAACACGTGCCCTTTTTTACCCCCCCCCCCCCCTCCCCCTTCGGGCAAAGCGGGCATTCGCGGAAGTTTGGTAATAAGCCATAAATTTTGTTTTTTTAGCGTTTTGACAATTTTTACCAAACGTTATTCGAAAGCCTCATATCAAGCTACTCGATGTAAAAATAGGTTGCAGTAGATCATTCCTAATAAAAATAATATTACCATTCTCTTAAGAGGGAACGTCAAGTTCAATATTCTTTTATTGGCTCGCCTCATGCTCATGCTCATGGCTCATGCCGAAATCATGGATGACTTATGCCTTTCCCTCGAAATTATAATTCTGATATATAAGACAGTCCTAAAACCAGCATGTTATTATTATTTTTATTAAGTATTACCTATTTTAGTTATTTATTTATTTATTTATTATTTATTAAATGGCTAGGAAAGCGACTAAAATATCCTAACGCTCGATACGCTCTTGTGATTTGATTGCCGCTTTCAACGCGTTTGACCGCAGTGGCCTTCTCGAATCTTGAATTATTTCAATCAAAATTAAAATGTATTTATTAAGAATATGTCGAAATAGAAGAATTCCAAAATGCCATTTACTAAGACGCGACCTCTTCGCTTCTCTTAGTAAATGGCGCTCGTGAAGCCGGATGCGGTGACCGGCTCGAGACAATTTAGCAAGACGGAATGTATTATAAAATCAAATCGATATTTAACGACGATCAAACGTCACTTTTACGTAATGGCGGAGGTTAATCAAAATGGCAAAGTCGGACACCGTCTATAATAGATCATTGATATGTTAGATTTGTAGATACAAACACTCAGAACTATTTTATTGTTGCATCCAGAAACAACAACTTTTGTAGAACCTCCTTGCTTAATGCCCATGTTCACTCGACACCGTTGACCGTGAAATTCGACCTTCGAAGTTGTAGAGGAATGCTTCTGCCTAGAACAGAACATCCAACTCTTTAGTCTAAACTTCGGCCGACAGAAGAATAATGGGGTGAGCAGCAATATCTGAGGACCAAGGTATACAATCAGTACTTCTTTTCTTGCCTATGATGCTGCTGTGCGAGATTTGGACTTTGACTGTTGGTCTCCAAATTTTTTAAGTCGCTCAGCGAGCTATAGATAGCGCTATAACGTGCTCGAATACGGTTTTTGATACGGAACTTAGAATTCCGCCGTAGGACTAAAGTGGTGGACATAGCTCGGATGTTTCTTATCTTCTAACTAATAAATTGCCTAAGTTGAACCAACAGTGGACCGGTTACATCTGCTCAAGAATCGATAACCGTTTGGGATGAAACATCCTTGAATGAAGACCGTGCACCGGAGAGCGCAGTGTAGAACTGTATAGGAGCGTACGACTGTGTAGGGGAGTATCCAGTCCAATGGTGGTCTCACGACTTAAGAAAGGTTTCGGAAAACGACTGTATGTGAAATACAGAGTACCAGGAAGCATGGCGAGTTTTCGGAGAGGCATTTAGTAGATACATCTTACAAATTGCTAGGTTTTGTAATGAGAAACGGAACATGAGGCAGTTCAACAACACATTTGTCATAATGTGCCTCCTATTTAATTCCCTAATTCGGAGCAGAGTATAAGTCAACGCAGCAATATGGGGTCCTTAAAAAAATCGTTACATATGCAGGCTAGAGGCTGTAAAGAAACTCTTTCTGAGATTCCTGTACTTTAATGAACTATGTTCAGCTGAGCCAGAATTGGATATTTGGACAGTGAACTTAGCACAACTACAAAGTATGGTAATGATGTTTCTTAGCAATCAAGTTAATTCGGTAAATATGAAGTATGTAGTATAAAAGTTGTTAAAAAGTAGTACCTAGCAATGAAAGAAAGAAAGGGTAGATAGTCATTGGATATGTGCATAATCAGTCTAGAATATTAATTAACGATTTGAAATTATCTGTAAGGTTAAGGTTTTGAGAAATAAATAAATTTAAAAAAATAATAATATCAAGCAGTCGAGAAATAGAGGCTGATAAGTAGTAACTAAGTAGAGCCTCCCAAAAGTAGCATCTTTATTGTATTTAATTTTGACTATTCTTTACGTTACCATCGAACTTTTACGGTACCAACGAACATCATTAAGAAACTTAAGGGGCTACTAAAAGTATTTATTTTTCCTTTTTATTATAGGTAAACTACAATAATGATTCTTCAGAAATTTGGATGCACTTAATGTTAGTATATATAAAATTAGACATCGCACTGCTAACTTTCACCTCTGGGTCGCCTAACTAGGCAGTGCCTCTGTTATAAGGCTAACTTTTTTTAATATATCTCATTGCGGTATATTAATATTCGTGTATTATAGTGTATCCGGAAGGGCATGTAACCTGAAGAAGTATTCGAAAACATGATCGGACAACGTGCCGTAAAGATCGTGATAGTGGTAAAGTACGTCAGTGCGGTGCCGTGGCCATTCTTGCGTGTCTGCCGCATTCTCAGCGCATCTCCGGGTATAACGTTTCCAGCCTATCGAGCTATAACGTCATCATCGCGGATTTCCTCGGATGCTGCGTGACCAATAACAAGCGTCGCCGTATCACCCACATATAAAAGAAACAAGATTGGCCGATCATACGCATCGCTCAACAATTCTATAATCGCTCAAAAATTTAAAATAAGCCCGTTTGTTGGCTCGTACCAACGAAGTTTTGTCGAAAAAAAAGAGAAATCTCCCGGTAAGCTTCTTGAAGATACATGACCTATACTTCCTGGAACTATTACTAACAGTAATACTTCCTGGAGAGTCTAATACGTATATCACTTACACATTTTTTTTATCTCGGAAAAATCAGACGATCCCCTTATTTTGGAATTAAAAATAAAATAACACTTCACTTAAAAAAAAAACAACGTAAAAATGAAGATGGTAATATAAAAATTGTTAACAAATAGTTTAGGGCTAGTTTTTTTTGTAGTATGTGATAGGAAACGCGAATATTTCATATCTCTAGTTTAAAACTATCCTAAATACTAAATACACTATCATAAATGGCAAACAATAATGGTGTTTAAATATTTGCATAGTCTTCGATTGAGGTTATATATGTTTTTTGTTCTATAATAAATTATGTTTTTAATATCTCAATTTTATGGCATGTAAAGTTGAAGTGTTTAGTTAAATTTACAAATATTGAAGTAAATCAATTAAATATGGTCTATACAGTCTCGATTTGGGCAGAATCTCCAAAATAATACCTAATAACTCATTTCTAAACAGTCCTAGGTGCATAGGATAGTTTTGCACATAATTATACCTCTTCTGTAAAGCAGTATCATTACAAAATTGTCTTAAGAGCATTTCTTGGTACGATCATTGTATGTGTTTTCTCATTATATTTGAAATAAAATTAAATACTTTTTAGTATGTCAAAATTTTTATAAAACTAGTTCATATTTCAATAATTACTAATAGCATTTCATAGTGCAAACAATATCATACAGTGAAGGCTTGATATTGTAGCAATTAAAATATCTTAATAAATCTTTAAGTCCTTGCCGACTTACCTACAGCTTATTTCGATATTTATTACGAAAACAAATAAAAACTATGTAAGGTTTGTGTTTATCTTTTGAGTCGATACTATAGAAGCCTTTAAGAAAATTTATAGAAAGTAGCAAATTTTTATACGAAGTTTTATTACGAATTTGATTTACGATATTTTGAAGCACCATTTATTATAAAAACATGCATTTTTTATCATTAGCGCCGGGTGCGCGCGATCAGGATGCCATATGTTACCCCACGGGACGGACAGAGACGGAAAACACTGAATGCGAGTATCCTAGACGTTTGTGATGGTTTGAAACCAAATTTTTGAGCGCCTTGCAACTTCGGATTATTGTTTTGTATGAATAACTTTAAAAATATATTCTTCTGACACGATAGATAATGCTGAATAGCATATGTTAGAATAAAACAACGAACATCGCGAAATTGCCGTTTAGAACGATTTAAACTTGATAGAAAGCGATGGTATGGCGCAGCTCCCTATTTTCGTGAATTCTAATACATTACACTTTTTGATGGTTGACCAATTTCGAGTTTCTGTTTCCAGTAATCTAATTCCAGCTTCAATAGTTTTGGAATAGTAGACGAGGGCCTATCTAAACTTTTCGTTATGTCATCTTGCAATCGCTGATGATTTCGTAAAAAACAAGAGTGAGAGGGAAAAACGCGTCGGACGATCTTGAAATCTACCGGGTCATGGCGGAAGGTTATTTGGATATTTACTGATGTTAAATGATTTGTGTTTTTTTCAGAAACGATCTTAAATTTAGTACTTCTTTTCTAAAAAATAAAAAGAAATTCCACCACAATGAAAGATTTTTAGCGAAACAGGCGACCTAGGACGTTTAAGTCGCATTTTAATATGTACAGATCCGTCACCTATCTGTCTCTCGGTTACTTTTACGTTTTAACAAGCTTGAAACTTTTCTGATGCGAGTGATACGCATTTTTTTTATTTGCTATTTCGCAACTTTTTGTCCTGGTATTTATTATGTACAGACAGTAGTTGTGAGATTGCCTTCTGTTCTAATCTTTCCACATTAAGAGATACTGAGGCTAATTGCGTTTCTTTACCGGACGAAATAATGTTAAAAAGTGAACGAATTTGTCGAAGTACGATTGACTTTTTTGGTTCGATTTGTCATTATGCAATTTTGCAGCCACTACAAACACTGCCAATAAGGTAAAAGCCTGGTATTATGTAGCCACTTCATCGATAATGTGGAAAAAAGTAAACAATTACTAATAAAATAATAAATACATTACATATCAATGATACCTTAAGATAGAATAGGGGAACACATCAATAAGTTAGGTAAAGAGCATTGAGCATTTTTATAAAAAATCCTCGATATTTAGGAGAGCTTTCTCAAAAAATATTGTGTGCTTGAGAACGATGGCAACATCTCGTTTAAGATATGAATGCGCACCACCAGACCAGCACATCCTAGTACAAAAGTAGCATAGTTCATTGGATTACACTTCAAAGCATAAGAGGCTTGGTGGATTTTTCTCCGCTGCCTCTTATTTAAATGCTGGCTTGAGAAATGGAGAGGCATGATGCCGGTAAAGTAAAACAGAGTCTCGCACAGGCAATTAGAAGTCTTTGCAGTCTCTGCTCAATTTTCTTATACAGACACGGGCCATAGACACAGTCGCCGTAGTCCAATACAGAGATGATCAATGCTTTAACTGCGGTGATACGGAAACTGAAGCTGCGAGATAATATATACATGTAATACAACATGTAAACGCTGATGTTCGTTGGCTTTTTACACCACTACCTAAAAAAAAGGAGTGTAATGTGTTCAGGGTTCATCTATATGTTCTCCGTTTCTTTATTCCGCCATAACGTCTAAGTGCATGGACCGATTTAGGAGTGTGTGGTATTGTTATAGCCGTAATGTCATCCCGAGTGGACAGCATAGCTGTCCAAATATCAAGTAAGTAGTTGATTGAAAGTCCAAATGTCAATAAATTGACATGAATCTATCGTGTTTAGTGTCAAGTGAAAGATCTGATTGAGTACGTTCCGGAAACATACATCTATCTATATGGATATATCCATAAACCACAAATATTTCATAAAAAAACCCTAATTAAAATAATTATTAATAAAATAGTTCGTTTTCTATAATGGCAGTAGTGTTTTTTATTCTTTTTAATATATTTACTTGTTTACCATTTATCGTTACACCAAGACGCTACACTGACTAAGCGCGAATTTCAGAGTTACTACTTTTCTCATAAATTATGAAAACTAGACTGTGTAAGTACGAATAACTCAATTGTAATAAGTTCAAGTTATTATAATTACATACAGAAAAGTTGTTCTCTATAAATAAGAACTATTTCTTGTTCTTGTTCATACTTTAAATGACCGTAATATTCCACGGCAGTGACGCAAAAATGCGACATTCAACTTTCATTAATTACATGCTATTGAACTTGTCATTTATGTTTACTTTTGCTTACGCGTTTATACTTGAAGATGATGAAGAATATCTCAGAAGAATCTAAATATATATATATATATATATATATATATATATATATATATATATATATATATATATATATATATATATATATATATATATATATATATATATATATATATATATATATATATATATATATATATATATATATATATATATATATATATATATATATATATATATATATATATATATATATATATATATATATATATATATATATATATATATATATATATATATATATATATATATATATATAGCAAAATAGTGCCTGATACCATTGGGGGATAGTACAGCCAGTTATGACCCAGATAGACCTTGGCATCACTATCTTCTGGGACCTCAAATGGGAACTCACATATTCGATAATGTAAAGAGAGCAGCGTACGAAGTACACTGAGAAAAATATAACGATGTAACACACGGAAATATGCATGTTTCAACAAGGTTAACGTATATAACACGAACTGTGGTCCATACGTATGAATTAACATGACGCGTAATGGTGCTTGCATGACGGTAGTTACCTTGTCGTAATATTAAAAAATAATGTTATTTCATTACGTCGCGACCTTGGGATCACGCTTCTAACGTGACAGAATGTAGTAGTATACGTACAGTTATAGTCGAACACATGAATCATGTTAAAACTACAGTATACTGTTATTTCCATATTAACCGTACAGAAAATGTTGATACATATAATCAAGTAATGAAGTTTCAACCAAATTCCTTGTAATTCAACAAAATTACCATTGAAACATCTATATCTATACTAATATTATAAAGAGGTAAAGTTTGTGACGTTGTAGGAAGTAATCTCTGGATCTACTGAACTGATTTTCAAAATTCTTTTACCTATTCAAAATTCTATATATTAATTCGAAAAATGAGAAGATATTTTCGTGGTAGTCGGATTTCCAAAGTAAGTCGGAAAAAACGGTCGAACGAAAACGTTTCTAACTAACGCTGCCTTAAGGATGAGAGATATATGATTAAGTTCTAGAGAAAAGTTGTAGAGCTTGATAATGCCTATAAAAAGTCAGCGACAGCATATGTCTAACTTTTATATTTAAGTCACAAAAAGTACTTTTTCAAATTAAAAAAATAATTGAAATCGTTAGGTCATATTTATTGGTCATATTATGAACAATTATGAATTATTATCAAATTAAGTAAATTTATCGTCTCAAGTGTTTAAAACAAAAGACTTTTTCCTTTTACTGCATATAATTTCACTTTTACTGCATAAATGGTTAAAGAGATAAGACACTCACAAATAAGACACTCACAAATAAGACTTTTTTTTTTATTATTATTAAAGAAAAGCACATTTTTATGGCAGTACATTGTAAGTTTAACATTATAGGCTTAAATGTAAATAATAGCAAAATTGAAAGCACCGCAGACCAAATTTTTTGAAATCAACGGCGCCTAACTAGGCCTAAGCCCGTACTAAGGCAAGCGTACCAAGTAGAGTGGTTTGTGCATATTTTAGAATACTTAATTTTAAAAATATGGTAGGTATCAAATAATATTAAAAATTAACTAATAATAATAAACATTGTAATTTGAGTGTAGTGTGATGTAACAATAACAGCAATTTAATAAAATAATAATAATAGTCATTCAATTTATTTAAATTAAATTACATAAGAATATCAAATATTTGGTCCCGACCTTCATTCAGAAGCCACCTGTGACACCGTTTTTTAAATTGGTCTTTACTGTATACGATTTTTATCGACTCATCCAATTCGTTGTATATCCTGGGGCCTATACTCATAAGATGCCTCTGACCAAAAGATGTTTTCGTTCGACGGACGTCTAACATATCCGCCACGGATCGCCTTGTTCGGTGTGCTTGTTGTGTGGGCGCTCTCTTATTTTGAAATTGAATCAACGATTTCGGTGTAGACTGCATCAACGATTTCGGCCACCACATGCCTGATGTGATTTTCCACACTTAACTGTCTCAAATGCTATTTCCTTGCGAACCTGATTCCATCAATAAATATGTTTTTGAGTAAAAAATGACTATTTTATGTTTTTTTTTAAAACCGTCCGTCCTCACTGCCGCTCCCTGTATAATAATGATTAATTCACACAAAACCCTTTCACTCAAAATGTAGTGGTTTAAAGATACAGACGCATTGTTTTTACCATACCGGGAGCTAATCGGCCCTTGCTGAGTTGGCCACGAAGACCCATTCTGTTCAGGGTTGGTCACACTCACGGGTCAACACCCATCCGGCGGCCTCCACGCATGAAGTGTGAGCCTGGGTAGGACTCTAGCCTTAGGGCTAGTTTACCCTAGGAATCAAACTTCTGGCGCTCCTGGGCGGCCTGCGCACCGTGCGGCTGCGGCGTAAGCCAATCGACTGTGCACTCTGACTAACATCTTGCGGTGTCGACTACAACGGGCGAGCCCGTCACCACAGGACGTTTTAACGATTAGTCGTTCTGTCGCCCTGCAGTGAACGTAGAAGACTTTGGACAGTACAATCCTACGTCCAGCTACGTCGCAACCCGTGAGAGTCCAACGCCTTACCGCGAGTGAGCCCGGAATAAACCCGGCGGGCTCGAGATACTCGCGCCCTCACTTCCAATTGTGACCAGATTTCTCCGGTCTCTCGATTGGTTCCGAGTTCGAGGTCGCTTGCTCGGTCCTCTCCCTTACGAAGCGGTGAAACGGTGTGCACCGAATCTATCGCGGACCAAGGCGTCCTTTGCCCGACTCTGAACCGGGATCGTATGGCCAATGGTCATTTCAAGAGCAGTCGCCGTAAGGTAGACAACTACCCCCGCTCTATAGGAAACAATACAGTTCCCAGACTCCCCCGACTGTTCGTCGGAGAGCACAGTCGATTGGCTTGCGCCGCTCGGTGCGCAGACCGTCCAGGAGCGCCAGAGGTTTGATTCCCAGGGGAGACTGGTTGACCCAGTGTCCTACCCAGGTTCGCACCCCATGCGTGGAGGCCATCAGATGGGTGTTGACCCGTGAGTGTGACCGACCCTGAACACATGGGTCATCGTGGCCACCTCATCATGGGCCCATTAGCTCCCGAATGGGCCCATTAGCTCCCTCTGACTAACAGTCGGGGGAGTCTGGAAGCAGTACTGTTTCCTATAGAGCGGGGGTGGTTGCGGACCTTACGGCGACTGCTCTTGAAACGACCATCGGCTACCCGATTCTCGGTGAACAGCCGAGCAAGGGATGCCGTGGTCCGCGATAGATTCGGTATACGCCGTTTCACCGCTTCGTAAGGGAGAGGACCGCGCAAGCGACCTCGAACTCGTAACCAATCGAGAGACCGGAGTAATCTGGTCGCAATTGGAAGTAAGAGGGTGAGTGTAAGCCCGCTGGGTAACACACCTAGTTATCTCGCGGTTAAAGCGTTGGCCTTTTACGGCCATGTGGCGGATCTTGACGGTGGATTGTTTTGTCCAAGTCTTCTGCTTTTATTTCACGGGAGGGAGAACGACTAATCGTTAAAACTTCCTGAGGTGACGGGTTCGCCCGTTGTAGTCGAAAACTCTATATGTCATTATCTTACCGATTTAATCAATATTAAATTATATTGCTGTGGTGAGTAGAACATGCAGATATTTTTTATAAACACCTTCTTCTTGCGTTGTGACTGTGGATTCAACTGTGCTGTTCCCTATCCATGTCCTGTCTATAATCGAGGATCTCACTTTTTAGTCGAAATTTAGAGATGCCAATATCGATTGAAGCATACTGAAACACAAGCGGTTGGCCCCCGAGAGGTGCCTGGCATTCGGCGTTGAGTCGATGGCACATCCGCGGTAGTGAATATGATGCCGTAATGATGCGACTTAAACGGGCGTGAAGCTCAGTTGCAGGCGGCTGCATTTTAAGAAGAAAGTGAAAGTTGTTTCGTTGACATTGTACGGTGGAATCTGAGCAGCTCCATCGGCAGCCGCAGATGGAACGTTTGTGAAGTTGGGTCGGCCTAAAACAAAAATTGACATTCACAGTCGTTGATATATTAGTTTTTTTCTACATGCAATATTAAAAATAAGCTTTTTATTGAACGCCGTAATTTTTTAATTTACACTTTATTTCACTGGGGAAATGAACTCTATGGGCTTTCAGTGTCATAATAAAAAAACTTTCAATTCCAATTTCAAATATCTAGTTGATTCACCTTCCCAAATTTTATCGTATACTTTTTAAAAATTTCCCAAATACTATTTTTTCCTCTTCAATTTACTTGATTTTTTTAAAATCTAAAATAAAAACAAATTTATATTATATAGTGGAAAATTTATGCATTGCTGATGGCTGCGAATCGTTTTAGAATGTTGACAAATCGACTGTTTGATCGTAGTCCTACTGTTTGCCAACTACTTCTTCCCTATTCTGATCATTATCCCTACATAATCGTAAGAGGCTGTAGTACAAATATAAACAATTTACAGACAAATACGCTGACGCCAGTTCGACAAAGCTGGCGCGAAGCATCCTGCATTTACCTAATAGAAACAAAAGCATATTTCGCTCAAAATCAAATTTCCCCATGTTTTACAGCATTTAGAACCAAAAAAATGAAAAAAAATTCTGTTTGTTCGTCTTTATCTGTGTCTGTAACTTGCTTATCGATATCTCAAGAGCATTGTTTAATTTGGAAAATTCTTTCGCCAATCTGTTTTTTCATCAATGGGAAGAGATGAGTAGATTTTGGTCGCTGACCGTGAATTAAATAAGGGAGCTGCCATACAAGCCACCGTCTAAAAATTCATATTTTAGCCATAGTGTCACCAACATTTTATTAGTTTGAATTAAAAACAAAAATCAGTTTTGGAAAAATATTTTTTAAAATGGACTATACGTTCTTGAGTTACAGTAATAGGTTACTAAAAAGCCGTAATTCTTGTCACGCATTTCAAACCTATCACTTAACGCGTTCTTACACGTTGTCCGATTTCAAAAACTCGCCAATTACTTTTATTCAACATAACGATGAGCTGATTATAGCTATCATTCGCTAACGGATCCGAGCCCTGTATTTTGATAAGTACTTGTCAGTTTCATCTTACAGTAATAATTCATATTTATTTATTCATTTATTTAAGAATTAATTATATAAAACATTGAATTTGCTTACAGAAATAACAGGAACCGAATCGCAAAACCTTAACCTTATGCTTATTTGATTCTGTCGCCCATCTGGGATTAGCCCGTTGTAGGGTGGACAGGGCTTTAATATTATAATAAATTATGTAAAAGTGTTATAATATAATAGAAAACCAAGGCACTACTTGACATGAGCAAGAAGAACCTTAGAACCACTATCGGTCTCCTCACCGGACACAGGACCCTTATAGCACATTTATTCAACCTTGGCTTGACCGAGAGCAAGGACTGCCGTATATGTGGCGAAGAACCTGAAGACAGCATACACATCGTTGGTCGCTGCACAAGCCTTGACGTAAAAAGACACAGTTTACTGGGACAAGCCATTCTCGAACCCAGCGATCTGCCCAACTTGAAGGTCAGTGATCTGCATGGACTGGTAAACAGTACCTGGCTACTAGCAGACCATTGACCCAACCACAACGTGGGTAGTTACATAAGATATTATAGATCCAAGGGACATCGAAGGCTGGAAACAAGCTCCCCACTCCGTTTACTACTACTACTAATTATAATAAATTAAGTAAAAGGCTCATAAAACTAAATTGCTTAAAAATATGGTCCTCGAAAAAAAACAGAAGTATATTATAAAATCGGCATTAGGAATTAAGTTTATTTTTTTATTTGAGTCAGTCCAACTGCACATACCGTAGCCCGGCCACCGACTGCTGTGCGGAAGAAATCAACGTTCAGGCCTAGGCTGGCTCTAATAACTGCCACGATATAAACTCGCGAGTTTTAAACGTCAAATTAGGCGACGTTTTTGATTTATCGAATGGCGATAAACAATAATTATGTCATCATAAGCGTAAGCGCTACAACTAGAGCTGTCAACTACAACGGGCGAACCCGTCACCTCAGGAAGTTTTAACGATATTTAATCGTTCTATCTCCCGTGAAGCGAGCGCAGAACTTAGGACAAAACAGTCCACCGTCAAGCTCCGACACATGCCCGTAAAGGTCAACGCCTTATCCGCGAGATAACCAGGTATGTTACCCAGCGGGCTTACACTCACGCCTTTACTTCCAGTTGCGACCAGATTACTCCGGTGTCTCGACTGGTCGTACTTACTTCATATTTGGGTAGTTAAAGTGCCTTATTACAATATAATGATTCGAATAATACTACATACCTACTTTTAAATCGGTTCAAGCGTTTAGAAGTTATGGTGGAATAAAGAAACGGAAAACATAGATAGATGAACCCTGAACACAATACACTCCTTTTTTGTTGGGCAGTCTTGTAATAAAGTTGTTAGATTTCATCGCCTGCATCAGCCCAGTTATTAAAGCAGATTGACACCAACAAGCAAAATTTGCAATAATAAGTAATAATTAATAATAATCAATATTTATACGTATATGTAAAGTACTTAAATATAGTAAATATAAATATGCGTATATTAGAACGACCTGACCGCTCACTGTTTTCCGGAAAAACAAAATCTTCGTCTCTATTGGTGCTTTTGAGATGAAGTATTGTTTTGATGCAGTACAACTGCCTCAAATCAAGCAATTGTGCCTCAACAAAGAGGTCGTCAGAAGGGTAACGTCTTATAAGTCTGGGGAATTGCTGCGCGCACTGGTGTCTTCATCGACACTATACAAATTAGCTCCAAACTATAACTTAATACCATTGTAACAAAAATCAAGAATCAAATTATCGTATTATTCTCTAACCGTGGTGAGATCACGATTCAACCTATACACAAAAAGGAGAGCTGTTGTGCTCTACAAAAACTATCACATCACTGCGGCGTTGATTAGAGAAGTGAATGGTTCTTAATTGGTCGATTCGTGATATGTCAATATCTGAAATCTTAGTACAGATAAGTTCTTCGCGTGCGTTACTATTAGAAGCGATTCTTCAGTCTGTCGTAATCAGCGTATGTTAACCTTTCCGAATTCATTTTAACGCAATCAGTTGGAGGCTAATAAGAGTAGGAAATCGCTAGTCACTGGAAACAAATATTTAATACTGCGACTATAAAAGAATCAGAACAGCAAGCCAAATATATATAGGAACAGGTAAATATATTTAATAAAATAAAAAACAAGGCAGCGTTACAGAAAGTAAACTATTGTATTTATAATTACTTTTATTGCGGATTTTTATGGAATATTTGTGGTTTATGTATTTATCCATATAGATACACGAGTATTTTCGGAATGTACTCTATTAGACCTTTCATTTGACACTGAACACGATATATTACTAAGACATTCAGACAATTGCTTATTTGATTTTTGGACAGTTAAGGTACTCTATGACCTTCGGCAGGACACAAATATTCTAACAACATTACACACCTCTAAATTGGTTCGAGCGTTTTGAAGTTATGGTGGAATAAAGAAACTGAAAACATACATAGATGGACCCTGAACACATTACACTCCTTTTTTTGTTGGGCAGTCGTGTAAGAAGTGTAAACCGGGGTCAATTGTAACACAGGTTAGTAGTACCAATATAAATTACTCTTGAAATAAAGAAAATATTTATATTTATATTGATTTATTGATATACCAGTCATTAAACTTTTTAGTCGTAAATATATACATAAATTTTAGAAAGCACTAAATTGTGTTTTAAAACTCAAGTAAATACAAAGATACAATTAAAACATTAGAAAAAAAATCGGTTGTGTCACCACAAGACTTTCCTGACTAGTATCCGGGGAGGTGCGAAAAAACAGCGACATTTTTTACTCTAGTACCCCAAATTTGTATGGCAGGTACCCCAAACGTTGGTCGTAAGTACCCCAAAAACTAATAGGTTCTTCCGATGGTTAACAGAAGCTTCTATGCCAAATTTTAACTTAGACAGATTAAGCGTCTGGGCGCTATCGCGGAAACAATTTTTTCGCCGGGAACCCCAAATTTGTATGGGAGGTACCACAACCGTAGGGCGTAGGGACTACAAAAACTAATGGGTTCCTCCGACGGTTAACAGAAGCTTATATACCAAATTTCAGCTCAATCCGATTAAGCGTCTGGGTGCTATCGTGGAAGAATACATACATACAGACATACAGACATACAGACATACAGACATACAGACATACAGACATACATACAGACAGAGATCGGTCTGGAAATAGTCTCAATCGTCTCAGGGTGTCTCAAAATATATATTCCCATCTTCATCTCAAAATTTTTTTTTAGCGCGATCACAATACTTTCCTTTCCGATAGGTCGTCAGGAAAGTAAAAATCATTAACACTATTGATTTTAGTCATCACACGAGTAACATTTCTCCAGCGATTAAAACGCCTTATCTGTGAGATAGTTCTTAAGGTGGCTTTTAAACATGCCAAGTGATTGCGATTGCCGAAAATGATCGCTGAGTTTGTTGTAAACTGCTGAACCGGCGACATATGCTAACCTATCTAATGGATAATGCCCGACTCACCAAACGTAGCTCGCTTCAGGTTATTGTTAAATAGTGGTGATAAACACCATTCACTTCAAATTTGGCGAGATTTGTGTGAAAGTTCAACGTTTCTTCTGACTATATAGATGGACGGCCGCGTCATCTAAAAATAGGCGTTGCAGGCGTATGAAGCGGAAAACCCGCTATTGTGCGAACGGCATGTTTCTGCATAATAAAGGATATCTGCCAGTCAGCTGCACGCCCTCATATCTCCCCCATAACAATATAGATACGTATGTGATAGCATTGTATATGATATCTATAGCATAGATACGTATATGATACATTGACAGAAGACAAAGGGACGACTAATGAACAATTCTGCCTCTTGCCTGGAACTTTATGGGCTAAATTAAACTTTCCCGTATGTACACTTGACCTTTCTAACTTAGACGTGGGCATCTTGGGAGCTCTCGCATTGGCCAAATGTTACTGTGCCTGCTTTCATTCGTACTTGAAGTTGTTTCGTATCTTCACTCTCTGTTGGTGAAAGTGGTCAAAATAAAATATTCGATTGTTTGGCGATAGCTATCATCTCCAGGTGCAATCGTTTTCGCTCTCTTGTAATTGCGACAATATAATTATCATATACGATACGCGGAACAGTGAGCGGGTGATTTTTCATTTCTTTTGTAGATGCCGTGTCCGATATCGCACTTGTGCGGCCGTGATTTCAAATTTCGCTAAGGCGTTATTTAGACGGATGATATCCGCAGCCAAAGGAACTAGAGAAATCAGCCCGGTAGCATAGTGCTAAGGTTGTCTGATGTTATATTGTAAGGTTCCGGTTCAGGTGGTGAACGGTTTTGTGCAGCTTGGGCCACAAGATCCATTTTGTTCTCGGATCGGCTCAACTCACGATTCAGCTCCTATTCAGATGCCCCCTCGAAGGGAAGGATACCCCGGGTAAGACTCCCGTGTCTCAGGCCTTAGAGCTGGTAGACCGGTTTCTCCCGTCGGGATTACATCCCGGCGCCACTGAACGGTTTGCACACCGGTCGGCAAAGCCAATCGGTTGTGCATTCTAACTAATTGCTGAAGGGGTCTTGAGACTATAGAAATACACTGTTTCCTAAGCAGCGGGGGTAGATGTTTCACCTTATGTCATGCCACTCTTGAAATGACCTTGGGACACGCGATTCTGTGTGGCACTATGGGCAAAGAACGCCCAGGTCCGCGATAAATTCAAACGGAATTACCGCTGTAATACAACAGGTAGAGGTTGCGTAAGCGACTTCGGATCCGTAACCAGTCGGGAGGACGGAGGTATCCTGAAGGTTAAATCCAGACTGAGATATCCTGCCAAAACTGGTAGTTAGGGGTAAGGCTGCCGCTGAGTACCTTTCCCGGTGCCTCGCCGTAAGGCGTTGGTCTCTAACGAGTTGCTGGTGACTAGACAGTAGATTTTCTTGTCCCCAAGTCTTCTACGCTTATCTCACGGCTGAAAGAATGATCTATATCGTAATACCAGCCTGGGGTGACGGGTACGCCCGTTGTAGTCGACACCGCCATCCTGTAAGGTTCCGGGTGGGTCACCATTTTCCGCTGGGATAAAATTAACGGATTTGCATTTTCAATACTGAATGAAATAACAAGAAGCAAACTTCCATACATGTTACACGCACACATCCATATAAACACTTCATAGTAGGGTTGATCGTAAGATATTATCGTATGATAATAAACCCGCCTATTGCGACATTTCACAACAAAGAATAGAAACAAACCAACTAACAACTAATCAGTATGGGGTTTCTTCTGTGATTTCAATCACACCGCTTCTCGACTGGGAATTCCGCTGGGCAGTTTTATTTGCAGTCTGAAATCAAGGATTCTGCCCCGGGTAGTTTTTCCGGCCTAAGTTATTAATTCCTCGAGGAGTTGTACCTTTATCCATAAATAACCTGTTCTTTCATCATACGCTATGACATCGGCATAAAAATCAATTCAAAATCCAAATGTTTTTTATTCATATAGACACAATTAAATATTACTTTAAATTAGTATTCTTATGATGCGTCCAAGCCTTACTCCCAAGCTGTTTTGTCATTTACATAATCAGATATTGTATAGTATGCTTTTTTATAAAATTTTGCTTTGATGGTGGGCTTTAAACTTATTTACAGATAGTTCTCTCATGCCGCAGAGCTAAGTTTTCCTGACATTTTATCAATTTGTGAGCCCCATTGTAATTTGAAGTCAATTGTTAACCCTAGAAACACAGTTGAAGCAATAGGCTCCAGTCTAGTCCAATCTTATTTCTAAATTGGTTTGTAACTGCCTAACATTAGGTATATTTATTTATTTTATTTATTTATTAAAGGTAAAGCACAAAATATAATTTACTGCAGCATTACAAAAAAAAATGTGTTTGGACCAGTAGCGAAAATTAGA
Source organism: Micropterix aruncella (assembly GCA_944548615.1). NCBI lineage: Eukaryota > Metazoa > Arthropoda > Insecta > Lepidoptera > Micropterigidae > Micropterix > Micropterix aruncella. The sequence continues at coordinate 19,536,276 of OX155964.1, read as the reverse complement.
GCACACTGCAGTATCTTGGTCACTGCGTCAACACCGCCTAACTAGGCCTAGGCCTGTACTAAGGCAGGTGTACCAGGAAATATTTTACCTGTGCACACAAAAAAAGTAAAAAATTAACAACTAAACTTAAAAATTAAACATGTTAAAAAAAATAATTAAAAAATCATCAAGAAGTATTTGAAATTATAATCATAAAATTATCGAGTAAATAAATAAAAATCGAAATCATAGTAATAGTAAATAGATAGATAGATACCTACTCAGTAAAATAAACAAATAAAAATAAAATAAGAATAAAAATAAAAATCATACTAGATAGTCAAATAATTTGTGACTCTTTTCACGGCCTTCATTTATTAGCTACATATGGCTCTGTTTCTTAAAGAAATCTTTAGACTGAATTGTTTTAATTCCATCTTCTAAAAGGTTATATGTCCTGGGTCCCAAAACAGTAAAATGCCTTTGACCAAAAGAGGTCATCATTCGGGGAATATCTATTTTTTTAGCAACGGATCGCCTTGTTGGATGCATTTGTTGTGAAAAAGTCCTGTTTCATTTGAATTGAATAAAATTTACACAAAATTTAAATAAAGCTGTCTTAAATCCAATACTTCATATTCCAAAAACAATTTTTCCAATGAGTACCTGTAAGGCTTACGCGTGATGATTTTTATAATTAGTTTCTGTGCCACCTCTGCTGGGTAAATAGTCGTTTTTGCACAGGCTCCCCAGCCAATGATTCCATAGCTTAGAATACTTTGGCACAAGGCATAGTATGTTGTTTTTAATGTCTTGGGGTCTAAAATATTCCTTATATCTCTAAACAAGAAAGACAGACGCCTGACTCTGGTGGAGTAAAGGCCTTTCATATAGTTCAATTATTACTATGCCAGCTCAAATCAAAATTGTCCGGGTTTCACAGAAGACGTCTGCCGATATGGTTGACAACTAATGGGTAGGAATACCACATAACCAAACAATTTCAGACCTATGAAAAATGTTTTGCGTTATTAAGCTTTCGTAAGGTTGGTAGCTGGAAGCTGATGTATGTTTTTGAATGCGAAATCCATGTCTTCGTGACGTACGTGTGAATCGTTACAGAGAATCAACAACCCTGTGTCGTCCATAAACATCCGTGGGTAGAAAACCAGACCGGCGGATGATGGAATCGTAGCTGCATCTTGACATTCGGGGATTGCGACCTTTCGCTATATGTATACGCAGGCACGTATCCGAAGGGGGGGGGGGGGGGTATTTAGAATTAACCCCCCCCCCCACCCCCACCCCCCTCGAAATCCAGCGTATTTTCATTTTATTTATGGGCAAATTGTTTCTACGCTTTATTGCGAAATTTCACAATTGGCGGGTTTATTATCATGTGACAATCTCTTACAATCAACCTTAATATGGTGTTTATATGTATGTGTGCGTGTTATATGTATGTACGAGTAAGTATTCGTTCGACAGGATTGAAAATTTAAGTCCGTTAATTCGGTTATTGCATTCGATCGACAGAATTGAAATGCAATTCCGTTAATTTTATCCCAACAGAAAATGTGAACCCGGCCGGGAATCGAACCCGGAATTATACAATGTAAGATCAGGCGATCTAACTATATTTGGCAATGTTTTTCAACTGGGTAGGCAATGCCTCTACTGCTCGCTACTGCTCGTAACCGTCCATCACTACAACGGTATACATTCCGGCTAATCGAATAAGCTTTATGAATCATATAGTCTAAATAAAGTATTAAGTTTTATCTATTTATTTATTAAATTTGTTTATTTAACAAATGAACATTACAGTACACACCAATTCGTTTAGACGTAATATAAAAATTTATATAAAGTTTTCATTTATTTTGAGTACATACTCATGTTTTAAATATGCATTAAATATGCAAGTAGACGCATTAAAATAGTAAAAGTAACGGAATACATAAAAAAATAAAAACAATCGATCTTATCCTAACATGATTATGTTTTCTTCAAGGTATGGGCATTGCTCTACCTGTTGGGGTAGCGCAATGCTCATACCTTGAACTAGATGTAGGCTCGCTGTAAAAAAAATCTTAAGATAAGATAAAATGTATTTATTTCCAATACAACCATACAATTGTGTAGGAATGACAGTAATTAATCTTAAACTAGTTACTCAATTTAGACAAGAGATGATATACAATATATAGCTTTAAACTTACCAATTTACAAAAACATAGACTATATGATAACAGTTTACAACAAAACAATTAACGGTAAATAATATGTATTAGATACGGTGCTATGTATTTTCAAAATAATAAAAAAAATCGTTATGAGCATACATGTTGACTTTAAGCAGATAGACTCGGATGGATCTCTTGAAAATATCGATATTTTTAATTGCTTTTAATCTTTCGGGCAATTGATTGAAAAGTTTGAGGCCTAAGTATCGACTAGTCGCCTGGAACTTGGCAGTACGTGCTACGAACGGTTGGAGATACAGGGTTTTATTCCTGGTGTCATGCCGATGTACTTCCTCGTGGGATATGGCCGAGCTCTTATTGCAATAGAATTCGCAAAGAGCTTCTTGAGCAAAAATCGCATACGCTTCTTAGGTATGACGCTGTCGAACATAGCGCATTTATATGTCGCAAGGCACGCGTAAGAAGACTCCATCGACTTAAGTTGGTTCGCGTGGACGGCTCCGCAAATAGAGTATGTCACCGAGCTTGATTATAATTATCGCATATATAGGTGCCGCATATATAGGTGCCGCATATAATAGTGTCGCAAATAAAGGTGTCGCTCGCGTTGTTTCAATTAATGCCCCCCCCCCCTCCCGAATCTAAAGTCTGGATACGTGCCTGTATACACGAGTATGCTTGCACGTGAAGCACCGCAGCACGATTTCGAATGCGCAAGTGTGAAAATTGGTGGTTCGGTGGGCTGGCAGTTCCGGTTGCTAATGTTAATTGCCTGCGCGGTCCGGACAATGCCGGCAGTGAGTTTGGTTTCGTAACAAGAGTCACGAGGCGAGCCTCGACCGCAGCTTAGATTAAATAACAACGCCGGCGAACAAAACGGCTCTACTCGCCGGACGGCCATTAGAAAGTATTTTGTATAAATTAAACCACTAACTAAGAGTTTAATCAAGATTCTATTTGTCGACCTCGGGAGAGGAGAGTGAGATGCCGAAACGGCTAAGACGATGAATCTTAGGGATGGACATCGACGACCGATATATCGAAAACATCGATGGAAAGAAAGAAAGAAATAAAGAAAAATGCCTTTTTTGTACTAAAACACTTACATTGGTAAAGAAAACTTAAATTCTATTTTAACTTAGTAGTAACATACAAACGGCGGGCTTATCGTATTGTGATTTCCTACAGCCAACCGTTGTGATATAAAATAAAATAAATAATTAAGCACTTCGATTTTAGTAATTATTCAGCAAGGATTATGTATGTCTATAGGGTGTAGGTGAAACTATCGGTCACGGTAATGTTATCTATAAAATCTACTATAATTTTCAAAAAAACCAAACTGCTAAAATCTGCTTTGAAGCCATCAGAATCAGAATCAGAATCAGAAATTTGTTTATTTGACTACTTTGGTATTTACATGGGGTCCCTGCGGCCGGTGGGCCGATCAGGGGTGTGTCAGCTGCTTATGTTCTAGGTGAATCTGTGTAGCTGTATTTTATTTATTCATAACAAACTGTTACAATTTATCATGTGTTTCGTTGGTTTGTGTTATGCTTAATCCTAACTTAACTATCTTAACCTAAGAGGACGGGGAGCCACCGCTTCTTTGGGCCAGCGCCTGAAGTTTCTCTTATCCCGATTGTATTCGATTTCTCCGATTCTATAGTTGCTTCGCAGCGGATTAAAGTCTCCGTGGGCTAGGTATGCGTCGCCTGGAGCTTCGAGATCTTGTATTTGTAGATTGGCTATTTTTTCCAGTCCTTTGAAGCCACTCGTCATTATTTTGGTATTTTTTTTTTCAAAGTAATGGACCGTGCATTTTTAGGTGTAACCTAATATTTAGTTAAATTGGGATAAATCTAATATGGTCCGCAAAATCGGCCCCTTAAGTGACAATTCGTTGAGGCTCGAGACAATCGATTGCGCAAAGTATTTGTGCAATGGGCATCGGCTGGGACAGTGTCTGAAACAAAGGAAAACGAAACAATGCGTCTCGAAGCGTCCATGTGAAAGATATATTAAATGCTTGCGAGATGTGCTCGCTAACACGGACTATCCGCTGTTGATCTACGAAATGAATGTGCTTCTCAAGACGTCCATTAAGACGTTTCATCCAAAAATGGGTACAGTTTGCTACATAGTCATACATACAGACTAGTCAATCCTGGAAAGAGATATGTTTGTTCAGTGATGCTATCGATATCTCCTCAACCGACATCTTGTCACAATGAACAAGACGCATATTATGCGATTTCGTCTCCAAAATGTCGATTTCAATGTTATTTTTTAATAATTGTTATAATTATTAATAATGTGAATTGTTAATAATGTATTACTGCATTGACTTCCCCGGCCACACAATTGATTCCAGATAATGCTGGGATAGAGTGTCAGATGCCCCGCATTTTACGGGTTAACCAGTTTTTCACTCAAGCAATATAGAAACCAGTAACTGGAAAAATAAAATACGGGGTCAACGAAGCTCTCGTATTTAAAAAAACGGATTTCGGTCTCGTTCTTGTGACAGCGTAACTCACGGTTCAGGACGCATCTGGTAGCCTCCACGTAGAAGTCCGAGTCTGGTAATGAGTATTGTTCCCCCTGCCTCTGAGTATTCAGGTGGGTCAGTTTCCCCCGCAGCTGTGCGGTTTGCGTATCGTGCGGCTTCAGGCAATCGACTGTGCACTCCGGCTAGTAATCGAGGAGTCTGGAAACGATATACTGTTTCCTATGAAGCAGGGTGATTGTTGACCTAATTTCCGCCGCTTTTTAAACGACACGTTGGCTACCCGTAAACAGACGAGCAAAGGACGCTGCGGTCCGCCATAAATTTGAACTGACTTACCGCTTACATAAAGTAAAGGCCGCGCAAGTGACTTCGGACCAGAAACCAGACGGGAGGACGGAGAAATATGGCCAAATCTGAAAGGGCACCCAGCCGCGAGGCAGACCGCTGGATTTACTTTCCAGTGCCACGGTCTCTCCCGCGTAAATTGGTAGCTAGATAGTGGACTCTGTTGTTTCTAAGTCTCTACGTTCACTTTAGGTTGAAAGAACGATCACACATCGTTATAACTTCCTGGGGGTGACGGATTTACCTGTTGTAGATTACACCTTGAAAGTGTGTTTATGCGGTAAGCGGAGGGATGTTCGCGAATGCGCCCAACAGAAAACGAGTTTATTTGCATTTTTTTCATGTTCAACTTGCAACAAGTTGGTACAGGGTCTTTATGGTACGTGTCATCGTGTCCAGAATCTACGAAAAATAATGTAATTTCTGTATCACTTGCACGTTAATGTTTAGTGACGTTGCATTGCTGTATACATTGGGACTTTTCACCGGTCACTTGTCAGAGTGAACTACCGTTTGAAAAACATAAAGATTGCTCAAGATGAAATGTGCAGATTTTGCAAAAAAAAAAATCTAAAACAGCAGACTATCTACTATATGCGAACAGAATCGATCTAATATCAAAGACTCATCATCATCAAGATCTAATATTAAAAAGTCATCTACAAAAGGTGTTTTTAACACCTTAACAGGTCAGCAACATCCAAGGTCGTATCCAGAAGGGGCGGGGGGAGGCACACACAGGGGTCGCGTCCCCTGTGTGTGTGTGTCCCCCCCCCCCTCCCCCTCGAAAAAAAAAAGTGGATAAAAATGAGAATCAGGAAGAATCCGCTACTTATGTACCTTGTCAGGCACTTATCGGAGGGGGCGGGGGGCAGTTAAGACTTAACCCCCCCGAAATCCGGCGTATTTTTGTTTCATTGTACGGACAAATTCAAGTTTAGTGTGAGAAGCGCGCGTTGTTTCGATGAATATCCCCCCCCCCCCCCCCTGAAACGTGCCTGGCAACATCACACCCAGAAAATTTGGGAGATTTATAAAAAGCCTCGAGTTGGACTGGGTGAATTAAGGAGCATATCACAAAATATCAGGGATGGTCGCAGTGAAGAGAGGCAACACAGTCTGTACAACCTCTTTATCTAGGGTGGGGGAGGCGGCACGCGTAATTTCTGAACTCGCCTTATGCTCTGTAAATTTGCGTCAATCTCTTTTCAAAATATGCTAATAAAATGATTACTTTGTTACAGACACAGAGCACTGGCCGCATTATGTTGGTGTGCGTGGATGACGTCATGCCAGCCCGTGCAATCTTTCGAACTCACCTTCGACCCCGGCGCATATCTAACCGCAGCGTTGCCCTCAGAATTGAGAAGATATTCAGCAGAAGCTCTGGAAGCTGAGAGACGGATCGCCGGGGGAGCTGCTAGGTAAATTACACACACACACACACACACACACACACACTTCAATTACTTACACATTAGGGTAGCGGACGCCCCCGTGCGAGGGTTATGTCTTTTGTTATTGTATTGCTGTCTCTAATCGCAAGAGCTATGAAGACTGTTGTAAAGATCTATGAGAACTGTATGAAGGGTGCAATAGGGAGTTTGAAAAGCGCTTATCGGTTAATCGTATACCAGGAACCTTCCCATGTACGTCACTCATCCAATCCCTCCTTATCTGGTTGTTGCAGATCAGTTGCAGTTAATTCTTTATTTTTTTCCTTTAGGGCAGTCACACCCCTTCTGACCTCAGTTAACTGAAACAAGCAATAAAGTACGGAACGGGCTCGATTGCGTTTCTTCGTGAACCAAAATCGGAAATTAGTTCGTGTGAACGAGACAGGGCAATACGCTAGATCGGAATGTGAAATGAACGGTTGTCACTTTTCGCATTAAAACTACCCACCAATGATAAAGCATCTGAATCTAAGACCGCACTAAATGTGTTCAAATTTATTCAGACGAATATAAGTTCGATAGGTAGTTTTTATCGACGATCGTTCGTTTCATATTTCGCTCTAACGTATTGCTCTATCTCGTTCACTTGAACTAATTTCAGTTGTAGTTAACAAAGAAACGCAATCGTGCCCATTAACTCTTAAAAAACAAAATTATTGAAAAATGTTTTAATCGCGCAATATTTCGGCACAAACCGTCTCCAAGCTATGGTACAATTCCGAAATCTAATAATTATTTGAAAATTCAAATTTCCCGGTCCTCATAAGAGCGTTTTATACACTCTTTTCACTATATATTGCCATATATATTTAATATGTAAATACGTATTTATTTATTTACAGGTTACGAGTCCCACAGTGTCCAGAGTCAAATTCTACAGTGGGTGGGACACCGTGTCCCCCGAGCAAGTTCCGTAGCGCTACAGGAGAGTGCAATAATGTGAAACATCGATTATGGGGACGTCGAGGAGACGTATTCCTTAGGCTTCTACCAGCGAAGTATGAAGATTGTAAGTAGTCAAATATGTATATGGTCCTTTTTTCAACTGAGGGGGGGGAGGGGGATAATTGTTAGCGCCGTATATTTTATCGTAGCTTTATTCTGTCAGCAGTTATCAGTAGTATATATGTCACCTTGTTACAACTTACTGGATTGTAGCATACTTGAACAGAGATATTTGGTATACTTTACGATTCACCTTTCATACTAATATGTGACTGGCAATGTGTCTTAATACACGGCAGAATACCTAAATATCCTTTTCTGAACCCTGGAAATCAAATAATTGCCAGAGAAAGTATATTCATAAAATCATTCTTTTTCTATATTCCGAAATAATCCTCCAACAAGCGTTCTAATGTATATAAATTGGCTATAAATTAAATTGTAATGAAATCATTAAATAAAATACCGTAAAATCGAACTTGCAAAGTATTCAGGTAGTATTGAGTCACTATTATGTAAAACATAAATCGCCGTCTTTTAACTATATTAAATTATTATATTCTCTTTAATTCTACTACTAAGTAAAGAGCTGTTTAACTCGCATGTTATCAAATAATTGTAAACGTAATGTCGTAAATTAACTTGGCATCTTGATAAGCCTCGTTTATTATTCGTTCTGATTGAAAATTGAACAGTCTCAATAATTTTATTAAATTCAACATAGATTACTTAATAATTCTATAGACGATGCTTGCGGTGTGGCCCGTAAGCTATAGTTGACTTGCTATACGATTCATTCTGCTTTACAATGTTGAAGAGTTAAAACACGTTAGAATTACTAATTCAGAATAGGAATAACGCACCTGTGGCCTTGACGATGCCAGCTTTTCATTAATGTACAATCGGCATGACTCCAGCTTTACAAACCCCACGCTCCAGTATTTACAAAACTGAGTAGTCCCATCTTCTTGTTCACAACTTCCTATAAAACCTCAAGCTGTTCTTAATATACACTCCTTCTTCTTCTATCGTGATAGTTCTCTACTATCTCGACGTGGCGGTGTCGCCACGGGATTTGATCCGTTATTAAAGGAGTCCTGGCATGGGCTGTAACCGCAGTCCAGGCATATTTTAATAAATGAATATTAAACAGCGTACAAAGCCTCCGCTTCGTAGTATTTCAGAGGCCTCTCTATTTCAGAGGGTGATGTCATCTTTTTCACGCGGAGTGAACCTAATCCGTAACAAACTTATTAAGTATTGGTAAAATATATTCGACCGAAAAAGCTAGAAAATTATTACTTTTGTTCAAATCGGTCTATAACTAAAAGAAACTGTTTTTACAGCCGTGTCAGCGATCAGAAACAGCTCGGAAGGTACGTCGTTGCCATCGATAGCAAGCGCCGCAAAAGCTGCGAAAGCCGCAGCTGCTCCTCATGACCACCCGTACGTGAACAGCCTGCTAGCTGCTTGGGGAGAGATGCTACTGGACGACCTGGCTTCCACTGGAAATGCCTTCAAATTGAGGGTAAGCAGACCGCAGATCGTAATATTGCCACCACAGAACATATAGCTTTCGCGTCGCAAAGGGGATGATGATTGAGCTCAGGATTGGTTATCTACATATATGCTGACATCCGCATTTGGAGCATATATACGTGACCAAGCGTATACTTTATTTCCTACAAGTCATATAGCCAGCTCACACAAGATTATATTTGCCGAGTCCACGAATATCGGGTCCCCCTCATATTTTCGCCATACTTAGAGTCATTCCTTGTGATAGTCTCCTTTCTTGTGGATTTTGCTCAGCATGTTGCTGAGCTGACTTGCTCCGATGTTTCATTCTCACTCCGCATTCCCGGCCAGTTTATTCATCCACGATACCAAGAATTTGTATCTGTTGAGCCTCCATTAGCCAGTAAGCATGCCCACTACTATCCAAAGGTTTGTCTTAGAGCAATACCTCGTCAGTCGGAAGATTCACTGTCAGGTCGAGAACTTCTCTGCCTCCGACGTATTTTTGTTTAACTAATATTTTTCCATCACATAAATCTTTACCAGTTGAGTTAATTTTGTTTGTAAACCTTCAACCAAAAGAAGAAGCGTTTCATAAGATTGGTCGGGTGATGTGCTAGAGCAGATCAGAGGTCACTGAATCGCTTACGAGCACATTTCGCTTCGCGGGCGTTAATGTGCGTCTGGTTGTGCGGTTGCGCATTTCAATTTGGCCATTTAGAGGAATCAAAATGCCGTAATGGCACAGTCAGGCACAGTCAGTGAGTTAACAAGGCCGCCTTAACAACAATGAAATCGCATGCTTTTATGCATCACGTCGATGACAAACTTACAGGCGGGCGTCGCCAACCTTTGCACTGTCCCACTTTCGAGTTGCACGACCCCTCAAAAAACAGTTCTTGAGTTCTTCGTAGGGTAATATATAATCTGTTCCGGATATTCGCTACTTTCATAACTATTTTAACTTTACTCATAGCAAATTCTAAAAGCACTGTGGTTATTTGATTAAACCAATGCTTTAGTTTTGTTGCCGCGAAATACCTACGTCCAAACATGCCACAATGTAACTCTTTTTTTTTTGCCTATACCTAAAGTCGGGACCTACTAAACGCAATTGAAATATGCACCACTTAGATGTTAATTTGGAAATTAAAAAAATAAACACGGAGACAATTTAGAAATGCCTTTTTGGATTCCACCCTATCCCGTGCTGTCGTTTTCCAGTTCTTCACTACACGTCCATTTAAGCACAAAATCAACCCATCACAGTTTTGGTTGTCCGACTTCACTATTTTTACCATAAAGAATGTGTTTCAACGGCTAATCATTTGTTACTAGAGCCTTCCGATTTTCGGAAATCTCACATCTTACCCATAATTTTACAGGATATACATGTCTTTGTTTATTAGTCTTTCGCGCTATCCTCCCGCGCGTCATCAAAGGTCCTGTGGAGTGTTTTGCTTTCAAAGACATCTAGTGCATTTTCATTCGCTTTGATAAAAATCCGTGCTTCTAAGGCGTAAGTTTTTACTAGTCTGATCAGTGTCATGTACAGCGTTTCCTTCATTCTCTAGGATATCAAACGGTATTTCATTTGGAGCTGGAGTCATAAGAAACACCTATTTGCAGTCATTAAACCTACTTCCACCTCTTCACTTGTCTTGAATAGCCCATCTATATGAAAAGCCGGTCTACCAGATATATATACAAAGTTCAGACAAAGGATCTTTTCGTATAGACCTTTAATATTATCAAGGTGGAGCTGGGTTCACTCCTTCAACGTGCGCAGCCATGTATTTGGTTTTCTCTTTCAGGCCCATACATTTCTCCCTTTATTCAATGTACTTCCTTAGGGGCAGAGCCTGGTTTAGGTAACTAAAAAAAACATGTTTTAATGTTTTTTTTAACTTAAAGTTGAAAAAATATTTTTCCCTTATGATATATATCCCTTATACGCCGGTGATAAGAAAAAACTACTTGACGGATAGAGTTTTACCAAAAAAAAATATTTTTTTTTCTATATGAACTCCCAAAAAAATTTTAAAAATGTTTTATTATATATTTTTTTACTAGTTAAACACAAAATTTTGGGAAGAAAATCGATTTTATATCTTTAAATCCTTGACAAATTATAGCAATAATAAGTTTTTGTATTTTTTTTAGCTCATCCGGAATTAATGTCATAGTTTACTTTTTTAGTTTCAGGCAAAATTACGCTCACTTGCCGGTGCAAACAGATACCGTCATTTCAGCAGCGGTAGAAACATTTGCAATTCAATACCTCAAAAATATTTCTTTTTTCAAGTGTTAATCAAACTGATTACAGAAATCATGATAAGATTTCATTTAAAATTGAAATCTTTTTAAAAAACATGAAAAACATGTTTGTTTGGCCTTCTAAACCAGGCTCCCACCTTAAGGAGCGATATATGCAAAAGCAACTAAACAACACAACGCATAAGCAAAATAAAAGGTATAATTACAAATTTTCAACTAAATATTGTAACGAATAGTTATATGACGATCTAACTTTCGTGTGTATAAAGTTTTATTTATTAATCCTGTAGGTATATACCTATATATTATCTGAAATACGAGTTTTTTTTTAAATGCCATATCTATGTGTCAATTTCTAGATCACTAAGTTCATAAGTCCTCTAAAACAGTTTTAAAAATCATATTTCATGTCTGTTTCTACTAAAATAGTATTTTTTTAGTAGAAATCCGCAAAAAAATCGGTAAATACTAATATCATGACATTTCGCTGAATTTTATTTAAACACGTGTACACTATGAAAAAATTTCTATTCATTTAAAACATTCTTTGACTTATAAACATTGGGTTACATTTGATAACAACTATTTTAAATGGGTAATAAAGTGAGACAAGTAAAAGACAGGCATTTTTTGAGACAAAGATGAGACATTTTTGAAAAAAATCACAGAATTTCACTACGTAAATATCATAGGTTTCCAAAGTTTTACTTAACTAGACATTAATCAAAATTTGCTTTAGACCTTTGTCTACCATTTCTTAAATAAAGTGTCACTGTTTTCGTTATCCATAGCACACAGGCAATAAGTAAATATATTTAAAGGAATAAAAAACACGACTGCCGTTACAAAAAGTGAACTACCTACTGTAATAATATTTTTTTAAATAAACATTTGTGGTTTATGTATTTATCTATATAGATACATATATATATTTTTGAAATGCCATCAATTAGACCATTCATTTGACACTAAACACGATATATTATTGTATTTTTTGACATTTGGAGATTTGGACATTTAGACAACTATTTATTTGCTATTTTGGCAGTTAATATACACTATGATACTCGGTATGACATAAAGTTTCTAACAATACCACGTGCTTCTGAATTAGTTCGAGCGTTTAGAGGTTATAGCGGAATAAAGAAACGGAAACATACATAGATGAACCCTGAACACATTACACTTTTTTTTTGGGCAGTCGTGTAAAAACACGCGATTTTGAAATGAATATTATAACTTTTAGGTGGTACTGTGCAAATAGCTCTAACCCCCAAACCGCTGGTAACCAAGGCGGACTGCCACCTCCGCCTCCTCCCCTTAGTCCGCCACTTCTTGTACCAACAAGCACTAAGAATAAATATATTAAAACAAAATCAAAAGAATAGAAAAAATGTTCGTTGCCAGTTTTGACTGTAAAAGGAGGTTCGCAGCGTTGCCAACCGCTGCCAAATAAGCGCCACAATAACGACTTTTTCGACCTCCAAGTGAACGCCCTCCACTCCCCCCTCGCTTGCAACACTGTCTAATGGTCGCCACCTCTGCGCATGCCCGCACAACAATGGCGAATAATTCACATTTTTCACTGTTTTTGCCCACTGAGTGGGTCAAGCGCCTCTACAAGGAAAATACATGCTACGCGAACGTCTATTATTGTTATATTCACCGTAAAAGTAAGATAATACTTGTTAAACCGTGTGCGTATTTAGTTTCAATAAATTGAACTTTGACCCTTCTGTATTTGCAATGGTAATAGAAGGATGCATGCTTAACCCTGTAGCTAAAACAATAAAACAGGTCTGAAATACAGTGCAACATAGTATTTTTCTTTTATTTCATTTAATACGTTTTTTTTCTTTACAAAACGGCATTACAGATACCCAAACTGCTGAGTTGCACTTAAAAATTTATAACACAGCGTTCATCGCCAAGCGACTTCTATCAATCGAGTTGTACAAAGTGTGCATAACCCGAACATTATTAATAGGCTTTGATTGTCGGTCGTGATACTGTGACAAGAAATTTAAAAGAGGAGTTGGATGGTCAGCATTTGTTCCCCACAACTAAACTTTTTTAGCCGTGGATCTAAGAAAACTTCCAGATCATTGATTTCAGTAACTCTAGGTAACACACACACATTGATGGAGTAATCATATATCGTCTAGATCAGCTTTACTCAACCTTTTTTTTTCTTGGGCCAAATACGAGTGAGTGCTACATCAGACGGGCCTCAACAACCTATATTACAATAAATCCACAGAATACGTTAATAAAACTCAACTTTTAAACCTAATAATTTATTTAAAACTAATGAGATTGTTGACATTGCCTACATTTGTCATTTTTTTCTAGATCCGGTTTATAATTGCTACATGCTACTCTCAACACGTCATCAAGGTGTCAATCAGTAAGCCGACATATGTAGGCATTTTTTGCATATTTCATTTTAGAATAACACGATTCACAGAGGTAAGTTGATGCAAACAACGTCAACAGCAAGTGTGTACAATTTTTCAAGGTTTCGTAATTAACGGGTTTTAATTTCCAAAATTCTTCATATTCTTTAACTTCTCTTTTCTCTTTAAAAATTGCTTCCAGATTTGTGTGGTTTTTAAATTCAATAAATTCATCCAATAATTTTGCGTTCTCAAATCCAAATGCAGTCAGTTGCATGATAGTGGCTATTTGTAAGTGCCAGGGATTTTTGACTAGCAAAAAACATTTCTTGATTTTTCTTAAATCCTGAAATCTGCGCTTGAATTCCTTGCTAGAGGAATTTAAGTAATTTGAAATGAATACATAGTTTTCTAGGGAAACATCAATGCCATCTTGTTGAGCCTTTACCATTGTTGAAAAGTTGTGCAGTTTTTTATTTTGTATTTCTTCTATGTACAAGTCCAATTTATCTTCGTAAGCAAATACTTTACTCGTCGTCTGAGAAATAATTTTATTTCTCCCTGTAAACCACGATTGAGTTCACCAGGTTACATCGCAGAGAAAAGCTAAAATACACTACCAACTGTCATTTTCAAGTTCACTGTAAACTTTATTATTTTGTTGTAAAAATAAAATTATTTCATGTCGCAAAGAGTAAAACCGTTCCAGGACTTTTTTTCTACTGAGCCACCTTCGGGCCGCAAAGAAAAGGTCGGCGGGCCGCATGCGGCCCGCGGGCCGCAGGTTGAGTATGGCTGGTCTAGATCCTCGATTGAATAACATCCTATTAGATTTGACGTATATATGAAACAGCAATTAAATGAGTTAATGACATGCAACTATTTAAATGCGTTTAAATACTCGTAATTTGATACTTATAATCTCGTAAGTTGAAACCCAATACTTAATGAGGTTAACCTCTAATTGGATAAGCAAAGCAAAACTTTGCAAATCATATACCCGCAGTTGAAAGGCCAACCTTCGTTGTGTTTTAGTGTGTGTTGTGTGTGTGTGCGTATGTGAAGGTGTGTGTGTTTGTGTGTGTGTGTGTGTATGTGTGTGTGTGTGTGTGTGTGTTAATGTGTGGTGCGCATGGTAACTCGAGAATAGGATATCGGATTTCAAAAAATCTTTCACTAATAAGTTTTATTCGTCAATGGGAATGACTGATTATATTTAGGAATTGGTGCCTATGATAAAAATGAGAGCTGCCTTACAAGAGGATCTCATTAAAATCACGTTTTTACACAAGCCGAGTGGTGCAGAATAAGTAAGGTAAAACGGGGCAAGTCCGACGGCAGGAAATTCGAAAAATATAGTAACGTTATAAATAACAGCACTCTACAAAAATATCGTACTTTCAGAAAAAAACGTACTTTAAAAATTAGTTTTGCATAAAATGTATAGTTTTTAAAATTAGGGTACTTTTAGAAAATAGCGTAATTTTGGAAAATATGTCGTACTTACTATTATAAATGGGCATATTTAAAAAAAATGTAGTTTGTCACCACATTTTTTTATTTCTTGTGTGGGGCTTTTTAAAATCTTTATGAGCCTTGTAACACTGCGACCATTGCTGATCTATTGTGTTCGCCACCTATTATAGTTCTGCGCGGACCCTCGTGTCGTTTAATAACCGCAACAGGCTTTTGGCGCCAGATTGTTTTACCTCCTCAGATTGGAGGTAATGACCACCCAAGTGGATGTATCTTTGACGCATCAGCGGGCCACACTCGCACATGTGCAGGGGAGCATTTATATTGTCACCATATCTTCCTTTTATTTAAAAAAACGTTCGAACTTTTGTAAAATATTTTACTTTCAGATAATGTCATACTTTAATTAAGTATAGTACTTTCTGAACTAATCGACTATTGATGAAAAAACGTAATATAAAAAATATCATACTTTGAAATATATCCTTTTTTCGCTATATATGGTATTTTTGTAAAATATTGCACTTTCAAAAATATGTTTCTCATATAAATTAACGAACTTTCATTAAATATCCTACTTTTCAAAAACTACCAGCTAGAAAATATGTTTTAGGTACTTTTGGGACACAAAAAATTCGCCAAACATTTTTGCTCTTTTTCGTCTATTGCAGCCGCATGGCGAGCGTGCTAGGAAGCGGAGCAGGCAGGGACGCGCTGCACTGACTATTAAAAAAAATATAGCCATCTATTGCGAAGCCTGTTACGCGTGATGAAGTCTGGCGTACATTTACCTAATATTCTGTTAAATCCTGGTAATGAGATGAATCCATAAAAATAAATAATAAAATAATAAGCAATTTCTACATTGGAGTGGATGAAGTCATCTGTCATAGTCGATTTTCTATGTCACTGGACCGTTTCTCTATTCTGGGCGTAAAATTAAGAAAATAACAATATTAAACTTTTTATTGATTGGTTGGTTGGTTTTATGGATTGGTTATTTACTGTTATATTTTGTTTACAGACAAAATGTTGCGAAGGAAACTCTTCTGAAGTCTGCAATTCAGTGTGTTCAGAGTATGCCAGGTCAGCTCCTGGACAGGATATGGATTCTTGTACATTTGGTAAGAATAATTATTGTTAAATCCATTATATACAATATCCCAAATATATTTCTCTCAACTATTTATGACAATTTTACTTATACAACTTCTTCGACAGAAAATCGGGAGCAGTTAAACCTGGCGACTGGTTTCCTTGATGGCTCAGCGCTTTATGGAAGCACCGAAAAAGAGTTGCGCTCTATTCGGCTCTACGATGGTGGCAAACTTGACCTCGATGCGTGCCGGAAGTGAGTAATTTATATATCTGTAATTATTTTTTGCCAAGCAAGATCCACGAAATCCTACTTTCAGGAGAGCAAAAAAGTTTTTAAGAAATGACTACAGGTATATTATAATAAATTAGGAAATCAACTAATTTAATACAAAATTTAGGGTATATATGTACTAGGCGGTTACAACTTATTTTTGATTCAATAGTTTTTATTGTATTTTTAAAAAATTCAAAAATAAATACCTATAGATATTTATTGCGTGAAAAAAAAAAGTTATATTAAAAAATAGGATATATTTTAAAGTGGCCAATTAAACCGATTGATATGATAATCGGTTAAATTATGTCTGATTTACCGGTTAATGTTATCGAAAAATTAACCCCATTGCCGCTTATTATTTGGCAGATTGATTGTATTATGCTACACTTTTCATTCTCTTTTTAATATATTTTTTATCGTGTAAGGATTTTATTTATCTAGTTTTTTCCAAAATTAGTTTCCAGATTTCACCTACAAGATGCGGTACCTTTCAGGAAAATATTAATTTTTAGCTTTGTTATTCCCAATTATTATTGTCTTTATAACATAATAATTACTTACGTTATTCCGTCGCCAAGCGGTCTGTGATACAACTTCGTTCTGACAATGACGCCTGCCTATTTTGCGATTATTTTTCGCTAACGAGTGGGATGTTCTCTTAACTCGTCACTGTACTGCATTATTCATAGATCACAATTACAATTCGTGACAGACAACCCCGTGGCTATTATTACATTGATACATAGTTGACTCTCTTAATCAGAGTTGACATTTGCATTGAAGGCATGACAGGAGGTTGATTTTAGAATCGTGACCTCGGCAAAGACCATCTTGGCGAAGATTTTGGTCATGTTGGTTTAATTGTATACGGTTAAAGATGGTACAAAAAATCGTAGGCATTCTCACGGGTGAGCGATTATTTCATAAGCATATAATAGACGTATTTCTTTTCAAAACACGGTTTTATCCTCTTAACAATTATTTTGTAAAAGTGTATACAAAATTTCCACTTTTGTTATTAAACATTATATTGATTATATGTTATTTATTACAATCGATGACACGATTATGATTATAAGTTATTTAATGTTTAATACACACATAAATTTAAAATAATGTTCACTTAATCCTTTGAGGGCCATAAGCTTTGAGGTAGAGTATGATTTTTTTGATACATAAAACTGTCAAAGGGCAATGTAACATGTCTGTCACGTTTTGTGATAAGAAATTTAATAGATTTTGTATACATTAATGAAACATAAGTGTCCCTGTGGTCCATAAAAATGCAAAATTACGAATTATTCAAAATTTTATTATTTTATTATTTAAAT
This sequence comes from Micropterix aruncella, assembly GCA_944548615.1. Lineage (NCBI taxonomy): Eukaryota > Metazoa > Arthropoda > Insecta > Lepidoptera > Micropterigidae > Micropterix > Micropterix aruncella. Next base: position 19,518,458 of record OX155964.1, on the reverse strand, counting down.
CAATAATCATACGCACTAAAAAATCTAATCGGAAAAGTCGCCATATATATTTTATTTATTTATTTATAATCACCAGAGTTTGTTGGTGATTATTAGTACGGCAATCGCGGCAATTAACGATGACTTAAATACCATATCGGGGTGGTCGAAATGCCATGGCTTGCTCCTAAATCCCTCTAAAACACAAGCGATCATCATCGGTAGCAGGTACTACATCTCGAGGATTGACGTGCACTCCGTATCCAAAGTATGTATTGAAACAGAGGAGATTCCTTATAGCATGCAGGTGAAGAACCTTGGTGTCCACTTCGACCAGAATCTGTCCTGGCAGCACCATATTAGGGAGATGAGAGGAAAGATCTTTAACAGATGTCATTCGCTGAAGAAGCTCCAAAATTTTCTCCCGGAGAAAAGTAAAGAGACAATCTGTCAATCTTTACTTCTTCCACTCCTTCACTATGGCGACACCGCCTTCCTCGATCTGACAGAAGAGCTGGCCACCAAGGTGGAAAGGCTACAGAACGTCTGTATCCGCTTCATTTTTGGCCTCAGAAAATATGACCATATCACGGAATATCGAAGTAGACTGCAGTGGAGACGAGACAGGTTAGAACTCTCTGCCTCTTATATAGAATTCTCGCGAATGGCGTGCCGCTTTATCTTGCCGATAGGTTCACCGCGCTATCGGCGCACGGCCGTCCCCTGATTTCAGAGGGCAATAACCTGTTATCTATCCCTGGTCATAGTAGCGACTTTTTTTCGTACTCCTTCTCCGTGGAAGCTGCACGACTCTGGAATGCTTTACCGAATCATATTAGAACAGCCCCCAGCATTTCCTCGTTCAAGGCCAGGCTCAAGGAGCATATAATCCTAAAACCATAAACTAACCGACCCTCCTCTTCCCCCCTCCTTTTCGCTTCCTTTTCCTTCCTTCCTCTCCTTTCTTTTTCTTTGCGTCTTTATTTAATTTTAGTAATTTGTTTTCCTTTTTTTTATATCTTTTTCTTTTTCGTTTTCTGTCTGTTTCTTTTTTTTCTAATCACTTTAATTTTTAGTATTCTTTTGTGTAGCCAACGTAACAAATTATATTATAAACTTAAGCTATAGGTTAGCTGATAGACATTGCCGCAAGGCAATAAACTCGCCTTTTTTATTTTAAAATAACGAGTTTTTTATTATTATTATTATTTTTATTATAATCACAACTCTGGAGGTTATAAATATTAATCAATAAATATTTAATTAATAACTTTTTAATGTATTATATAATATAAATTTATAAATAATAAATTTCTAATAATTTAAAAAAAACGGTATATTTTCAAAAATAAAATATTTTTTGCTAATATTAAGAATCTGATACCTCAGTAACATATAAAATATATTTGATAAATTATTCTGTGTAAAATGATATTATTGTGTAAAATGATTTTGGAATTATGGGAATTTGGAATTATGGGAATTATGGTATTTTGGAATTATGGAATTATGGGATGTTCCATGATCCTTTAAGAGTTAAAGGCAATTAGAGAATGTTGAAAATTTAATTTATTGCTGGAAAAACTAAATCACTTGTAACACTTTCTTAATCTGTCGTCGCTTCACTAACACTGTCATTGTCTGAAGTATTACTTTCTGACTCACTAAATTCCATGTCAAACTCGCCATAACAAAAAAAACGAAGGAAAAAACAAGCCAGATTATAATATCTTTGCACAGCGCGTGCAAGTGGCAACTAAAATCTCTTTCCAGTAACTTTGACTTTGGCTTTAAGTAGCATTCTTGTTCTCTCTTGTGGCCACATTTGTAACAAACTAGATGCAACAAATTTCTCCGGGGTTTAGGTTTCTAAGCAGAATATTTAAGTTTTAGTTTATGTAGAGATGTAGAGATTAAAAACTGAGTATTGTCGCACTTTTAAATTAAGGGACTTTTAAAATAAGTAAATTTTGTGGAAAGGAAACTTATCATGATAACAGGTTTTTGAGTTTTTCACAAAAATCGTTCTGGTAGTTTATAAGTAGATTTTGCATTTAAGCTATTCATAATATATCAGCGTATTACCTATAGTAACAATTTACCACAAAGCAGAACTTCGACGAAACGTTGCGTTCATTGATGACATGATTAAGCGATACGATATGCATATATTGAATCCGAATGTGAAGAGGCATGTCATCGGTGATATAAAGTAAGTACTCATTTAAGTTAATTGGCGACGATTGGTATGCGATGCGTCCTTGGACACGGAGCAGCGTGGCTTGGCCCACAGACACAATGAAGCAGACAGACAGAGTACATCGCGATGGTCACGACGTGACGTGACAAAGACACCAGGCCGCAGCGCTACAGCGCAGCACGACGCGCCTCTTAAGCTCGAAAGGGAAAGGATGAGCTGAGGACAAGTCAGTGTCCTCATCGCCATATCTCATTGGCAGCGGTCGGCATTAACTCAACTGTAACCTATCGACTACAACTTATTGTATTTATTCGAATGACACTACGAGTTTTATATCATTACGAACAAATGGAACCCTGTTATTAGTGAGACCGTTCTCTGCATGTCTGTATGTGTCTGTGTTCGAAACAGTATACGGTACCAAAGGAAAGCAACATGAATTACTTGCACTTAATCAGCCACATAAATACTGACCATCGCTTGACGTTCGCCCGTTCAGGTTTGTTCGGTTCCGCTCGTGAAGCCTAGTACCCTTCTTCTATCGGGAGGAATTTTTCTAGGCGCGATGCGATTTTTTATGGCAGATACATCAAACACTGCGCACGCTTTTAATCAACAAGATGTGTTCTAAAATCAATTAAGTTTTTCAAAAACATGAATTTGACGCTTCCTTAAATTGTCGCCCGGGAAATGTACCCCCCCCCCCCCCGCCCCCCTTCCCCTATATACAGGGTTGTCTGTTTAACATACTCCACCTTAGTCCCATTACCAATATTTGTGAGCACTGTTTGAAACTAGCCCAGTCGAGGTTTCAAAAAAATCATCGTTTGCATTTTATTTCGAATCAAACTGTGGGCAATTTGTGGTGCAGCATTTACGCATAAGCTACACAAGCAATAGTTTAGGGCCCCAACTTTCTTGAGGGCCCCAAAAAAATTGTCCAAGTAAGCAATTGTCATTCATACTTAATGTACTGTAGCAATAGCTCAAATAGCTTAGGGCCTTATAAAGTCGAAATCCGGCGCTGACGATTGGAGACGCCTATCGCACAAGTGATTGAATATGTGAATGTGAGCCAGTTCAGAATCTGATTGGTCAAGTTCGGTGGCTCCAATGATTGTCATTATTCATATGCATCATTCGGGTCCATATGGGCTTACATTACTCATCCATTGTATTAATAATATTTTCTTTTAAATCTTGCCGCCACCTAGCCCCTAGAGTCAAAATATTTTATTTATGTAACCATTAACCCCTGGGTGGCCACGCACGCCGATCGGCCTTTTTTGTATTATCCGTATTATATCGGTATTTATTCAATTATCTGCTCTATTTCTTCCTCCACTGCGGTAATAGCCTGTCATTGGAGCCTGCCATTGAATAAGCCACGGTTATATATTCGTATACTTGCATACACCTTCAACAAACAAATTTTTGAGGTCTTCCTGGAATGACCGGCTTCCGAAAGGTTAAAGGGATCGTTTTTTTCTCGAATATCATTTGAAATGGCAGACTCATTTACGTTGATTTTAAAGCAATATCATGTCATCGCCCTTTCTTATTTACGATTTTACCAAAACCCAACTGTCCCGTCTAGATGCACTGGTGACAGCTAGTTTAAAATCCTGGCTGTCCTTAGCCAAACCAGCAGACCCCTCGACTCTCTTCAGGTCCAAACAAAATTTTGGGCTAGCGCTTAAACTGCCCTCTCTGCTCTACGCCAACTCCAGAATAACCAAAAATTCGATTCTGTGCAATTCCAAAGATCCGGCAATATCGAAGCACGTAATAAGTGGCTGTAGTGATTCAAATGAACTACAAGCCCGCGTAGACTTCCACAAAAGGTTCCTTACTGGAATCAGCCAGAATGGCACTGGTCTGGGGTATGGCAGTACAACCACGAGCGACGTGGACTTGAAGAAGTCTCTTTTGCGGGGAGATTACGACAGCAAGAGTATGGCTCATGCTATTGGCCTTCAATGCCAGAATGACTGGACAACAATTGGTGACTTTTGCATTCCGCCTCCAATGCACTGGAAGGTAATGCTCTATGACTGGACGCCAGAGATGCTGAAATTTTATTTGAATGCCTTTCAGCATACACTTCCAGACCCCAGTAACCTCGCTCGTTGGAGCTTTGCCGAGGATAGTTCTTGTCCCCTCTGTAGCAATACCCCTTGCACAGCTAGACACATTCTAGCTGGCTGCAAGGTGGCCTTAGATCAAGGACGGTACACTTACCGCCATGACAAAGTTCTCGCTGTTATTCGCGAGGTAATTAGTCTCTCAGTGGCTCGTGCCAACAAGGGTTTGACAGTATCCTCCAAACCCCCAATACAGTTTGTGCGGGATGGCTCTAAAGGCAAAAAACATTTAACTACAAAACCTTTCTCAATAATCGAGAAAGCTACAGATTGGACTCTGGAGGTTGATTCGGTCTCTAAGCAGTATAAATTCCCTGAAAGTCTCGGATGCACAGCCCTCCGTCCAGATATAACTCTTTACTCTCTATCTCGGAAGGTGGCTCTTATTGTAGAATTAACTGTTCCATGGGAATCAAATATCCCAAAAGACCACGAGTACAAATTAAATAAATACCATGATCTTGCAAATGCCGTAACCCGGAACGGCTTCACTGTTCACCTTCACGCGGTGGAAGTTGGCGCTCGTGGCCTGCCAGCTAAATCTCTATTTCACCTCTTTAAAGATCTTGGCCTTTCCAGAAAAATAATCAACTCTTTCTTAGAAAAATTATCTAAAACTGCGATTTGCGCATCTCAAATTCTATGGCTTCGAAGGGGGAGTGAATGGGTGGCAAGGTGAACGCTCACATGTGGCAAGACAGCTGTCCTAAACCTACCACAGCCGGTTCGTAAGTCCGGAATCCACTGCTCACCCCCCAGAAGTGTAAAAAATAGTATTATGATGGGCCCGACTCCGGTCGGTGAATTCCATGGCAGCTCCGTTTGTATTTATATATATCTGTTTTCTGTACCACCGTGGAAAAGCATTTACAATAGAAACTTTTCTGATTAATTTTTCTTTAAAAATAGCCTTCATGTAGTATTTATCCTTATGTATAAAAGCATATACAATTTGCTTATTAAAAATATCAATATCAAACGGACTACAAAAAGGACTACTCTGTAAGTCAAAGCAGGCAAATAGCTTTCTTAGAAACGCTGCTGTGCAAACCAACACAAAAACAGTTATAGAAAGAAGACAATTTGAAACCTTATAAAGTGAAGTTTCAATATAACAATTCGTGTCGATATAAATTTCTGCCCTGCTCTGGGGAGCTTCGAAAGGAATTCGCCAGTTTTGCATTACAGAATACTAGCGTGAAAATATTCCATAGCATGAAAATTTTTCATAATATGGTACGGAATCCTCGGAGCGCGAGTTAGACTCGCATTTCATTTGTTTTAATTAATCTAATATAGGTCATCAAACAAATTACCCACTGAATTTAATTTAAATCGAAATTACAAAATGTCGACTACCCGTTCGTCGAACTCTTTTCGTTGTCGAAGTATATTTTTCGCTTGTCCTTCCGTTGCTATCTTTTAGGCAACGACACGCTAATGTTGTTTGATTCCGATTATGGGCTCTGCTACAGAGCGCTGCTGGATCAATGCTTCTGGACAAGTGTCAATAATTCGAAGGGGGCTACTTAGTTCAACAAACTAAACAAGAAATGTTAAATAATATTATAAGCTATTTTTACGGTAAGAAGCATTTCTTAGTTCAACTTTCGGATATTTAGTATTTTTATATAAGTAAGGAAGCCCGTAATCAAAATATGTTGCAGATGGCTTTGAACGTTTACACAATGCGCCAAAGGTTGATATACCAACCGTTATTTTAAAATCTAAAATTTTGAAACTTATTTTAAAGTTCATATATTTAATTTTATGGACATTCATTTAGTTAGGGAAAAAGATTACATCAAAAATAAGGTGACCATCACAGTTTCGGTGCATTTAATTGATAAGCTGCGGTACCCTCGAAGTGCGACACCAATCGTTCCACCAATTGTTGGATAGATTACTCCATCCACTAGCATTGTTAAAGTTCGAAGTCTCGTACGCGGACCTCTACCTGATATTGGCAGCACTTTAGTCGTGGACATATTGTACCTACCCTTTACAGGCGGTCATCAGACAATTTCTATGGATACGTGACATAAGGTTGATATCTATTATCGAACATATAATTAGAAAGGGTTATCCGATGGCATCTAAAGAGCATTTAGGTAACAATTTTATGGATAGGAAAAACAAAGCTTTATATACAACATTAAAATTAATTACTTAATTTTTAGAGATATTGTCATTTCAAAATGGGTACGAATAAGGAAAGATAGCATAAGGGAGATAAAATAGTTTCTAGGATAAGTAACTAAAGTTAATAAGTGTACTATATTTGAAACTTCCAATGAACACTTCTAATATTTGAAACGAGCTGTTTCCATCGACAGGTTGTATGAGACAGAAACGAAATCTTGTAAAGTTGGATATAAAGAATACTGTTCTGGCTTGATCAGTGTTGGAGAACATGATTTCTCAGAAGGTTGATTTTCTCCTTAATATAGAGGGATGTCATGGGATTATCTATCAAGCTAAATATTAGAAACTCGTTCGCGAAAACATTATATCATTCGTGGATACCATGAGTCATGTTCTCTTAACGTCAACCGACGTTGGCGCATCTCTGGTGATTGTCTCTAAACGCAATCATCGTTAACTGTCAAAGTGTCTGTCGACCGACGCCATTTTGCGCTTAATGAGCGCTTTTAACTTAAACTCAAGTTAAGCGATCGAGTGATGGCCACTCAGTAAGTGGCTCGATACCACAATTGCACCTCCTTGACCTCTCCGTCTATTTCAATAGACTTGGAGGTATGTCAAGTATTACTAACAAGCTTAGGTCCAAACTCCAATCGTTAACTGCGTAGAAAACTATTTTAAACATGTTTTATTTGGTGCAAATATTCCTTAAGGGCATTATTTATTTATAATTAATAACAAGGTGCATAATACTACACGGCCGGTGGCATAGTGGCTAGGCAGCCTGATCTTACATTGTAAAATTCCAGGTTCTTTTCCCGGCTAGGTCACCTTTTCCCGTTGGGATGAAATTAACGGAATTGCATTTCAATTCTGTCGATCGAATGCAATTACAAGACGAACACATATGTTACACGCACACTTACACACACACGTACACTTACATATATACATATAAACATTTCATAGTGGGGTTGCTGGTAAGAGGTATTCGTATGACAATCAACCCGCCTATTGTGAAATTTCTCAATAAAGAGTAGAAACGGAACTACACACTTTTTCTTTACTTTTCTTTCCATAAATATTTGTTTTTGGAATAAGGCATAGGCCGCTGAAGAGATATTTTAGGTGTTTGAAAATTATTAATTTCAAATATTATTTAGGAGCTTTACGAACAATTTAATTCGCGTTTGAAAAGTATTGTGTACAAGTCCATAATAACTCTGATATCTTAACTTGTGATATCTTACTAAATTATTATGTCCATAATAACTAAGTATCTAGTAAGATAATGCTGTCATTAAAAAATATATAAAGAATAAAAAAATCAAAATAAGTGAAACAAAGCACCTGTTTATGTTAAATATAAGATAGGCGGGAGTTGCATTTTTGCTTCCAAATGGATATACAAAATATGTCTCTCTCAGTGGATAAGGAGTTAAGAAGGGCTATAGCCCTCTCCACTGGCTTACTTTGGGAGCTAATTGGAAGACCCATTTGTTCGGAGTCGGTCACGCTCACGGGTCAACACCCATCCGGCGGCCTCCACGCATGAAGCGCGACCCCGGGTAGGACTCTGGCCTAAGGGCTAGTTTCCCCCAGGAGTAAACCTTCTGGCACTCCTGGACGATCTGCGCACCGTGCGGCATAAGCCAATCAATTGTGCATTCTGACCAACAGTCGGGGGAGTCTGGAAACAGTACTGTTTATTATAAAGCGGGGGTACTTGCTGACCTTACAGCGACTGCTCTTGAAACTACCATCGGCTACCCGATTCTGGGTGAAGAGCCGGATAAAGGATGCCGTGGTCTGCTATAGATTCGGTTGACACCGTTTCACCGCTACGTAATGGAGAGAACCGCGCAAGCGACCTCGATCCTGTAACCAGTCAGGAGGTAGAAGGTATCCTGAAGGTTAATTCCAGACGGAGATGTCCTTCCAAAGTGGTAGTCAGAGGGCGAGGCTGCCCTCTGGGTACCTTTCCCAGTGCGTCGCCGTAAGTCGTTGGCCTCTGACGGGCAAGTGGCGGAGCTTGACGGTGGACTGTTTTTGTCCTAAGTCTTCTGCGCTCACCTCACGGGAGACAGAACGATAAATTTCTTTAAAACTTCCTGAGGTGACGGGTTCGCCCGTTGCAGTTGACAGCTCTAGTTGGCCTACTTAAAATAATATGTGTACGATGGCACAGTACATTAAACAATACATGTGATCTCTTCGCTGTGTAATTTATCGGTACGTACAATTCAAACTAACTTAGTATCTCCGTCAAATAAATAGTTCTTCAACTTAATTTATATGGAAATATAAGTACAGAAGCAAATCATAATGTATATGCAAATATAATAAAACTGCTATTCTAGTTTTTAGACTATTTGGAAACCTAGGGATTCGACATTGGCACTATTAGTGATGATATGTCGCAAGCTAATTTAATCAATCGTTTTCTATGAAAAATCAAATAACTTGTTTTGCCATATTTAAGCACACTTTGTTGGCCCTGAAATAAATACTTTCAAGGATATGATCATTTCTTTTCAGATAGGCTTTCCATTAAGTCAGCTTACTATATAAATAGGATCATCAGCAAATTGAGTGATATTTTACGTTGTTGTACTTAGATCATTTGTTTATGTATGAAAAGAAGAGGAGCTAGAATTGATCCTTGCGGAGCTCTCATTGAGACCGGTGTAACCTGAGATAGGACGGTTCTTTAGATATTATTTTCGTATTTTTTTTGGGTTCGGTTAAGAAAGACTCAATTAGATCTTTAGCAATTCCTTGCTCACCATAAAACTCTAATTTTGGCAGTAGAATATCAATTCGCACAACGTAAAAATACCGTTTAAATTACAGAAAATAGCAACAGCAATTTCTTATCATTTAAACTTTTATGAATTAACGTGGTGCAATTTAAAATATTTTTTCGTGTTGATTTATTTTTCGGGAAGCCGAATTGGATTTCACTAAGAATATGAAACATATTTAAAAAGAGGTTCCCAAGCCTTCTTTCTAGGATTTTTTGAAATGGTTTTGTGAAAACTAAGCATACAGATTGGCCTTTTAGTTTCCAAATATGTCATATCGCCTATTTTATAAACTTGAATATCTTTTAAAAGAAGCGACTAATTATTCTTTATGTAGTTTTAATATTCAGAATGGAATATTACCAATTCTCGCACATTTTTATATTTTCATGTCATCAATTTATCTTTATAACTTCATCATCAAAAACAGCTTCTACGAAAATCGAGGTTATAATAAAGCCAATTCTAAAGGCTTTTATAGAAAATGTCAGTAGTTTGATTTACTTTCAAAGAAAATATTGTACAACACTAGCCTTCCTCCTTTTACAAATATCGTATTCCATAAATTTTTTCAAATAACGAAAATCCTTTAATTTATTTTCAGATGCAAATCAAAATCTCCATCAGCTCCGGTCTACAGAGCTCTTCTCTCTGAACACAACCGGATTGCAACAGCTTTACTGACATTCAACTCTCACTGGGATGACAACACGTTGTTCTTAGAGGCGAGGAGGGCTCTAGCTGCTACCATCCAACATATTACCTACACTGAATTTCTCGATTCTGTTCTGGGAGAGGTATGTGTGTATAGTATTATGCTTTAATTGCGGCAAAATATGCATGCAAAATATGTGTGACATCGAAAATATATTTTCTTTTGTTACGTAAAAAAGCTAATACATTTATTAAACTAAAATAAGATTAATTAAATCAAACAAAAACAATTTTGAATATTTTTAACATTAAAATTTGCAAGTAAAACAAAAGCTGGAGATTCCTTTTTTTCTTTAAAAAATATTAGTAAGATGGTTATTCTAAAAAAGACGTAGCGGAAGCATTTGTGGGGTTTTTCAATAATATTCCTATCACTATCACTTATAACCTAAATGCATTTCCTCATCTAGCAAAGGTTTAATTAAATGATTTTGTGCCTTCACGTAAATATGATTTTAATTTAAACATCGAGGCCCAAAATATTATCTTAAAAATTCGGCTATAAAATTTTTAAAGTAGTGAAGATTTATGTGGCATGTCAATTAAAGTTGTCAATTCTACCGTCCAAATTATTGCTTCTTTTTAGCTGTTATATTTAGTAAATGGAAGGAATTTAAGTACGGAAAGCGAAAGAAGTACACACTTTTAAAAGGTGTAAATAGTGGCGACCCAACAAATTATAGATCAGTGTCTATATAACCTGTAGAAAAAATATTTTTTTACTTTTGCAGATTGGCATGGCAAAGGCTGAACTACACCCAATGACGAACGGTTTCTACGGAGGTTATTCAAGCTCTAACCGCGCTGGAGTTTTTTCAGAAGCCGCTGTTTCTGCGTTTCCCGTCTTCCAATCAATGATGCACAAATCCTTGGTGAATATTATTCTACTTAAATACGTCAAAGTTTTGAATCATTGGTTCGACGATAATGACTAGAGATTTTGAGCAGGATCTCGAAGATGAGGTTAGCAACAACACTCCATAACTGTATTCCATTTGGAATGACTTCGCTCGCATCGCGTAACAACCATAGGGCATATGAAATCGAAGACTACCGCGGTTGTTTGACATTATAAATAAGATAAAAACAGATTTTGACGCGTGAAGTTTGTAGCACCTGACGTATCGGCGATGACGCTACCGCCGTTGTCTTTGGAAAACGAGAGCTACAAACTTCACGCTTTAAATTAATTTTTATCTTATATACAATCATAAAGCACTTTCCCCGCAGGGTAAAATAGTAGGTAGGTAGCCAAAGACCCAAGGCACTAAGTAAACAAACATTTATACATATATTTATTTTATGTGGCGAGAATCCGTGGACGAAATTAGCTATGATCAAAAAGGCCTTGCCTGTGAGGATCATAATATATACATTCATAAATCTTTCATCAATTTCAAAAGTTAGAGTTGAATTAAAATTGGAAACCTATTAAAGTTTACTAGTTTTCACTGCAATTCTTTTATTTGGTTGATTTTTTTGGTATTTTTATTTTTTGCTAAAAATATTCTGAATTTTACTGATTTGATAATCAATATGAAAAAAATACTAACCCCTTTAGCGAATTAATCGACTTATTGACCTATCAATTGTAACTAGAGTATGCTATTTTAAAAATCGTAATTGGAGCTCTTGGCTCGTCCGAATCGATATTTCTACGCTTATCACTCATATGATTCCCAGCTTTCGTTCAAGGAGCACATTGCTAATTTGTCTAAGTCCTCTTTAAGCTACTAGGGTTTGTTATTCGCAACCTAAAGCATTTTCACAATGTACGGGTTATGCATACATTGTATAATTCAATTGTGAGAAGCAGATTGGAAACGAATGCAGTTATATGGAATCCACATCAGGATCTTTATGTTGGAAAAAATTCAAAAATGTTTCTTACGATTTATATATTTTAAGCAGTACGGATATTATCCGTACTTATACCCTACTAGTTTACTATTAGGCATGGTGGGCTATAACTCTCTTAAGTTGCGTAGAGAAATGCTCGGCATGGCCTACGTTTTCAAGCTGATTAGGGGAAGAGTTGATAATTCTAGCATGCTAGCGAAGGTTTGTCTCTTTGTCCCGGACAATTATAATCGTGCTCGCATTCATAATCTATTTGCGGAGCCGTCCTCGCGCACCAACCTATGTAGATGGAGTCTGCTTACACGAGCTTTGCGGCACATAAATGCGCTATGTTCGACAGCGCCAGACTTTGATATTTTTACAGCGAGCCCGCATCTCTTCAAGTTGTGGGCATTGCGCTACTTGTTTATGGCAGAATAATATAAACTGTTTTCACTCTTATGTACTGTAAGTTTGTAAGCTTGTAATTTTTTCTATTCTTAATGCCGGTATTTGTATTTAACGCTTATTTAAACATGTTATGTATGTACTTGTAAGAATTCTATTATATTTTTTTTATATTTATGTGTATATTGCATATCAACGGATTGGTAGAAACTGTAATGTTGATTTGTTATGAAAATAAATAAATAAATAAATAAACATATAGAAAATTATCAAATGAAGCATTAATCACATAAAACCACAGACCTTTACATAACTATTAAAAGTCTCCTGATTTGACACACAAGATTAAAAGGCACAACCCTCCACAAAGCTACGAAATCGCTGGGAGCGTTGTGGGAATTAATTCATCGTTCGTCGACGTTCGTCGACACAGTGGTAGTGTTATTTACACTGTTCTAATTTCAACGCTTTTTTCCACAGTATAACACGACCTCATCAATCGAATCACTGCTGGCGACCCCAGCTCGTATGCCATCTGTGCATATTCCAACGACGGAGGACAGTGAGGACGCCACAGCTGACCTCATCCACAAAGGCAGAGACCACGGTCTGCCCTCTTATCCATACTACATCAACCTTTGCGAGAGGGTCATAGACGCGGAAGTCAAGGACATGACCTTCGATGATTTATCCAAGGTCGGAGTCAACCCCAATAAGCAGGAAATACTGCAAAATGTATATGGGTAAGTTTGGTAAATCTTTTACTATAATCATAAGAGTTGTTATGAAACGGTATGATCTTCAAACATTATAATTATCAGTTGTTTAACTCTTTAAGGACCATGGGACATATGTACAAGTATGTGCACCATAACTTCAAAATCATTGTATAAATTACTGAATATGAATAATTTTTAATTATATTTTTTCCATGTTATTGAAACATCAGAATCTTAATATTAGCAAAAAAATATTCTTTAAAAATATACAGTAATATATATTTTTGCAAAAAATATCGCAAACGACAAACGAACTCTGGTCATTTTAAATAAATAAATAAAATAATTATGGCTCCTTTTCAATTAGATTTTTTTTCTTTTAGTACGTGTGATTTCTGAGTTAAATAATAAAATAATCAAATTTTGCAAAACATTGGAACTTTCTACCTTTATGGACCACAGGTTCCCGTATGTCCTATCAATTTATAGAAAAGCTATTGAACCAATTTTCCCCAAACTTGACATACTTATTGACATCGCCCTTTAACAATTGTATACCATATATCAAAATTTTCTTTACTCTACCGCAAAGCTTATGGTCCTCAAAGGCAACATTTGAAGCTGAAAGTTGTTTCGCGGACTCTCCTCTTCGATATTACTCCCTTGTTACGAATATATAGATGCGCCGCGTCGCCCGTGTGAATTACAGTCGCTTTGTTGCTACGCGACAATGTCGTATTTAATAAATCTAGCACGCTTACACTGCCGCTTCCCGTCTCATTTTCGCCGTAGCGCACCATTCCTATCTATTGCTGCTCGACTTTTGATTGCCTAATTCTATCGCCTCGCTGGGCTGCGCGTGGACGATAGCCGTCCCGGAAATTGCCAACGAACACCCGCGGAACTCGCGCGCATACATCGTCCGCCTCCGGCCATCTATCTGTGATATTATAAAAAAATATAAAACGATGCCGAGTCAAGTTAATGGCGCCCGAAGTTTCGACAATGTTGCAACCGCCATTTTCCAGGGTAGACTAAACCCTGGCTTGACTATAGAATGGACTGTCTACCCTGGACAATGGCGGTTGCAACATCGCCGAAACATCGGGTGATACAAACTTCACGCAGTAAATTCGTTTTATATTATTTAAAATGTCGAACGACTGCGATAGTCTTCGGTTTCATATAACTATTTGTTTTATACGCAGTGCATTGCGTGAGTCCTTGCGACTCTTTCGTAATCAACTTGACTTCCACGCCTCCAAAAGTGATGTTCTTCGCGGTACCTGTGTATGATTTTATTCTCATATTTGTTTTCTTTGTTGCGATCTGTTTGTAAGCGAGTTGATTTGAGAAAATAAATGTGTTTCTCTTAGTGTTTCATTTAATTAAATGGAATAATTACTTGCTTATTTGCACCGTCGCGTCCGCTTCCTTTCCTGACATTGGTCTTCGAATGATCTAAAAAGGCTCGCAAAAGCCCTGACATGGAGCAAGGGTGCTATATAAACGGAAAATACCACAAAACCCGTATTATTTAAAGTGAACAACTCAGTATAAAATTAATAAGAAATATTGTATAGTCATATGAATTTTACATAGAGACATTATCTTTGTGTTCCGGTAAGAATAAACGAAAAAGTTTGAAATTTAGGAAAAAAATGTAACATTTTTAAATTTATGAAATCTACAACTTTTAGCTAGAACGAGCCTCAGGAAGATCTCTTTTCAATGTCCATAATAAATAGTCTACTAATATGTTATATAAACTACATACATACACTAGTATAAACTGCTCAACCTGTTTTGAATTAGGTAAACAATTTGTTTAGGTATTAAGATAAATTATGAAAAACACCAATTTGATTTGCGTACTGTAAACGTAATTTATTTTATGACGACTTAGAAATCATATTATTAATAAAGATTATGTGAACCGAATACCTCATGAAAGAAGACCAATGAAAAGACGCTTTTTGTCATACAAATGAGTAATGACCATTTCAATTTATTTTCAGTAAACTTTCTGCAGTCGATTTAGTTGTTGGAGCAGTAATGGAAACGCCGGCGAGCGGAGCTGTTTTAGGCTCCACATTAGCCTGCATCCTCACCAATCAATTTGGAAAACTGAGAATTAGTGACAGGTAAGATTTCTCCTACCTCAATCAGAAATTTAAAAATATGAACTTTGCAATGGTTAAATGTATGCATACCATAAAGGGAAAAATTAAGGAAAAGCGACCGTTAACTGAAAATATGGAAAATTACAAAATAGGATCCGCTGAGCGGAGCAGCTACCGTTGATTGAGGCTATGTCTACCGGGACGAGCAAATATGCACAACGAAGCTACGGGTCGTTAGTCAGAACTGTTTTTATTGCAAAGGAGTCAAATCAATAATTGGTGGCAATCTCAATAGACTTATCTTCCTTTATTGTTTCTTCCGCATCCTTGTAGATTCTGGTACGAGAACGATCTTCCCCCGTCATCTCTATCACTTGATCAGCTCCAAGCCATCAGGCGAGTCTCAATGGCCGGTTTGGTCTGCACAAGCACCAATATTGAGGAAGTACAGCCGAAGGCTTTCGTCACAGAAGATCCATATCTGTAAGTGTTCTCTTTTTTATTTTCTTAGCAGTTAATGATCTTCTCTTAGAGCTGGTTAAGAGCTCCAAGTAGAACAGTAGCTTTAAAACATTTCCATATACGTACGCCAATTTATACATGGTCTATACTAGATAATGTTCCATATGTTTTTTTCTTTATTAGACAAATAACAGTTTACGCTAAAAATAGTAATACAAGCAATTATTCCAAGCAAGTTTTCTACAAAATTGTCATTTTCACAAAAAACTAAAACAAATTAACACTGAATTAAAATGTGAAATACCTACATTACACAAGTAAATATTCCTACTATATAAGTCCATATACCTACATAATATAATAATTAACTATAAATACAGTGGAGTCTCGCTAATGCTATACTTTACTACAACGATACGTCCAGTAATCCGGCACTAAAATCTATGCGGGCTGCGAGCGAAAAACTAATCTTAGTTTAGCCGCCGACTAAGAGCCGGTCCACGCGACGCGGTTCGGCGCAAAAAATTTCGCAAAAATGAGGTAGCCAATGCCAATATGTTCTTCATTGGTACTCATTTTAAACACTTCGATTAAAAATGAACAAAAATACGTAAAAACAAATGAAACAGGCAAGCATGTACCCTCCTTCGACTGCACTTAACAACTGAGCGGTGCCGCTCCGGCGCATAATACCGGTTTGCGTGCAGTGCGGCGCCAGAACGCACCGTGTGACATACCATGGATACTTGTATGTAGGGCACCACAGCGGCACCCGCTTAGGCGCCCCGCCGCAGCCGCACCGCATCTGTGGTCAGGCCCTAAGGGCCGGGCCTTTTACAGGGGACAGACCGTCGCTTCGCCTAATTTACAATCAGTTATGCGCCTATCCGTTTAGTTGTTGCGACCATACGTTCATTCATTGTCAATATGCCGAAACTTGTAATATCTTCTGACGAGTCGGACATCGATAAATCCAAAAAAATGGGAAGCGATTTTAGTTCTGAAGAGACTTTCAGTGAGAGTGATAAGGAATCCGAGAACGACGTGGATCTAGCAAGTCGTCGTTTGTGGAATGAAATTTATATGAATAATATGACGGCTGCTCCTCTAGCATTTCCTTTCACTCCAACTCCGGAAATAAAGGCAATACAACCTGTTCAATTATATACGAATGCAAATATTAAAAATAGCTGCTAAAATCTCCTAGCGAATTCGTACGAAAAAATGAGAAAATCGTCGAAAAAAAATGAGGCTTAATGACGATTAGCAAAGCTTTTTGAGTCTAGCTCAAAGAATCGCGATATGATCGATTATTATGTATTTCCCCAGTCAATCTGTCCATATGTGATTAGGTTATGTGCTAAAGAGAAATTAAAAACTCCTTAGTAAAAGAGTATTTAGTATGTTCATTATATTTCTTCAGGTGTATTAGTTTCACAGTACTTTTCATTGTTATCTCGGTGTGTTGTTGCCACGGAAGTGGTCGATAATTATTCATAAATGTTTTATTGTCTCACTGTTTTTCTAGTGACGTGCATATGTAGTTTCAATTGTATCAATTGTAGCGTTTATGCAGTAGTCAGCCAATTATTAATTATGTATCTAATTAATTTTCTTTTAGAAATGCACCTCAATCCTGCTCTCAGCACTCTCACCTAGACCTATCAGCTTGGTCTGATACGAAAGGGCGGGAACAGGAATTGGAACAGCTGTCCAAAGACATGATTCACTCGGCAGTCGAAAAGGCAAAGAGAGAAATGATGACGAGGAAGAAACTGGAATACCTCCTCTGGGAACAAAGTACGTACATAGCTTTATAATAGTAATACTATTAGTGATATGGGTGCGCAGCGCAAGCTAAAGTGCACATGTCTAGTAAATAGATCAGCGGTTCCCAACCTTTTTATGGCTATTAGTTCAGTTTTAAAAACAAGAAGTTTAGTTTTAAAAACATAAATTGCGTAAAATACATAAATAATATTTTTTATTAATTATAATCATTTAAATTTAAACATAGAAACCCCCTGTTCTTAGCATTGTTTATTAAATCAATAGGTAATGCCAGTCAGTGGGATGGCTGTTATGGCTTAGTTGTAACAATTTGTATAATATAGTATAGTTTTGACCAATGTACATCGTCGTACAAAGTCGTACTTTAAGTTCAATCAGTTCCTGGATTTCTTTTCATTGTAACCATTGTCAACAATCTACTGCCACACTTGTGTTGTGGCAAATGGGACCAGTATTTTCAAAGCATTTCCTAGATGGATGCTAGCTATCGTCAAAATGTTGCTAATTTTGTTTTTTTCGAAATCTATTTTTATCTTGGTCTTCGCGAAGTCCAAGGAATTGTGCTTTGGCTTAAATTTCAGATAAATAATCCTGATTAAAATAATCCTTATGAAAATAATCCTGCTTTCAAAGGAAAAATGTCTTATCACCCCAGCAATTACTAATCTTTATAATTAGTGATTAGGTAGTGCGATTTGATAAATATGATTTTGATATCAATTTTCTTTTGTTACTGAACGGTTGATCCAATATTTGTCATTATCCATACCCCTCAAAAATCTCAACCTAGGGGTAAAAATTACACCCAGGTTGCGAATCGCTGAAATAGACTCATAGAACGTAAGCTCAGCGTCTCTAAATCTCCATACCTAATAATTGGATACGGTAATAGAATTCCAGCATGACCTGGCGATACTCAATTCCCTCCGTTATATCCCGACTTTACTCATGATCAAGTAGCTACTCCTCGAGTATACCATATGTTGTACTTAGTCTTGGACAGCACATTTATGAATATATTTTTTTTAATCCCAAGTAAAGTCCAATACTTAGTGGTGCTTATCTCGTCTGAAATCTCTTTACGGAATCAGAGATCATCTTTATTCAGATATAAGTCTTCTCACATTGATTAGTCTCATTTTACCCATATTTAATTACGGCGACTGTGTATATGGACAATGTTTGCTCAAATTGTACCCAAATAGGTAATTTCATCCATCCATCTCAAAAGCCAAGATCATTCATTTAGAAAATAAAAGTCAACGGTGAGAATCACCACTATCTAACTACACCCCGAAGCAATCTGATTTCGGTGAATCATGCATTATCCAAGAGGCTAGCATTACGTCGCCAACCTAGCGGTTTACAATAAACTAGGCGATCATATTCGACAGTCGCAATAATTTGGCATTTTTAAGACATCTCATAGATAGCGCCTTAAAAGACATGTCATAAATAATCCATTTTACTGACTGGAGGAATATTAATCAAGTGATGACTAAAATCAATGTAATTCTTTGTAATATGTCTATTCTTCGTAATTATTTCTTTGCATTTTCTTGTGTTTTCGATTATTTCATTGTGTTTTCTAACATTTCCTAGGTTTTCATATTACGATGGCATTCTTTTTCATTACTATATTTTTTTATTATGGCATGTACAGCTAATAAAATGAATATGAATAGAACATTAGTTATAATAGAACACCATTTATATTCGGTATTTGGTCAGTTTAAGCCATGCGGCTTTGGATTGCCTCATTCCAGGTACGTTTATTCGGTATATTTTCTTTGCCGTTTTCACCTTTTGGGGCAAGTTTTAGAAGGCGGTCTGATATGCCTATTACGATCATCCGGAAGCGTTCCGATGATCCCTCCCTGGCCAGGGAACTGCTTCCTTATTTCCTTGTATATTACTTTGCCCCGGTGTCATGTTCACGGAAAACAGTTCAATGAGGGTTTTGAGGGTATCTCAGACAGGTTTGGTTGAGATTATTCTCGAGTTTAGTGCTTTTAGAGCTCTTGGATTTCTATGCATATGCTCAGCTTATTTGCCAATTTTATCAATTTCATCCTCCATCAATTATGGTGACATTATTAATTGGTATTTAATTTCTAGGTGGAGGAGCTGATCCAAAATCACCAGTCGGAACTGCGGCATCCTTCTCGAAAGCCAACAAGCAGGCACTTCAACTGGCAAATTCGTCGCTATTCTTCGAATACGCTACAAATGAAATTCTAAATATTGTCGGGTAAGTTTTCATATTCGTGGTAATGGTTAGCAATCAGTTTCCCCTAGCACTCGAAATTACAGGAAACACACAAAATATCTAAGTTCTGCAGTTTGACAACTATAACCATGCACGCATCCATTAGTGTAGCTAGGGGCGAAGGGGATGGATGGTCCACTATAGGCGGTACTTTATTGGGGGAAGCATTTTCTCAGGAAACGACATTCTAACGGGTGGCAAAGATAAAAAGAGGTCCCGTGTCCTGTATCATACTGAAAGTGATGTTGAGATCTTGCGTGGGGTCACGTGGATGCGTGAACTCTCAAAACACTCGTTATTGGTCAACAGATAATCCCAGGGAACACTTTAATGTGCCTCTACATGACGCAAAAATAGGCGTTTGGTGTGCAGATTCAGCCCGACGGATTGTAGGCCCCATTTTCTTCTGAAGAGTATGTAACGGAATCGTTTCAACCATTCATGGCGCAGCTGACAGGAAGAACGAGAGTATGCGTTTTTCCAACAAGATGGTGCTACGGCGCATACTTCAAGATTTTCAATGGCATACGTCCATGGAGCTTTCGGAGAAGATGGTACAGTTTCCACGGGTTTATGGCCTCTCAGATCGCCCGATCTGTCACCTGCGATTTTTATTTGTGGGGTAATTTAAAGGGTACTGTAACAATCAGCATACAATTGAAGAGTTGGAAATGAACATTCGCAATACGAAGGCGGAAATCACACCACTTGAATTGGCACGTCTCAACATGTTTCCCAATGTATATCGAAGTTCACGGTGAACACTTTCAACACTTGCTGTGAACTATTGAGTGTTCAGTATGTTGTAATTCGTAATATTCTGTATTTACTACTTTTAAATAAAAATATATATAAATATTCACACGGGACCTCTTTTATCTTGGTCACAATGTAGTTTTGATTAATATAATTTATTGCGCCTGAATCTAATACCATGTCTCTCTCTTTCTCTCTTTCTCTCTCTCTCTCTCTCTCTCTCTCTCTCTCTCTCTCTTTCTAAACTCTATCATAACCGCTGCCTCCGAAAGAAGTTCGCCGTATCGAGATAATACTGTAAAGCGTGTAACCGCGTACTGTAAAGTCCCTGCGCGCGCGGCCCAGCGGCTTGATTTGTCAACTAATAGAGAAAATGACGTATACGAGATGACGTCAGATTGGATTCTGGAGGTCGATTCGGTCTCTAAGCAATATAAATTCCCTGGAAGTCTTGGATGCAGAGCACTCCGTCCTGATATAACTCTTTACTCTCTCTATCTCGGAAGATGGGCCATCTTATTGTAGAATTAACTGATCCATGGGAATCAAATATCCCGAGTAAAAGACCACGAGTAAAAATTAAATAAATACCATGATCTCGCAAATGTCGTCACCCGGAACGGCTTCTTTGTTCACCTTCACGCGATGGAAGTTGGCGCTCGTGTCCTGCCAGATAAATCTCTGTTTCCCCTCTTTAAAGATCTTGGTCACTCCAGGAAAATAATCAACTTCTTCCTAGAAAAAAAAATCTAAAACCGCGATTTCCTCATCTCAAATTCTACGGGTTTGAAGGGGGGGTGAATGGGTGGTAAGGTGAAGGCTCACATGTGGCAAGACAGCTGTCCTAAATCTACCACAGCCGGTTGTTAGTCCCGAGTCCACCGCTCAGTCCTCAGAAGTGTAATAATAGTATTATGATGGGGCGTATTCCGGTCGGTGAATTCCATGGCAGCTCCGTTTGTATATTATTTATTTAATTATCACTCCGCATTCCACATTCAATTTTCAAACGAAAAGCGATAGAAAATGACGTCATCGTGACGTCAGCTCGTATACGACATGTCTCGACTCTTCGTTCTCTTTTAGGATAAATTCTGCTGGAGGTACTGATAAAACCGTTGCATATAGAAAACATTGCATGAGACTTCCCGCGTTACAACAGCAGATAAATTAAGGGGAGCCACTTATAAACCCCTCTTCGAAACAGAATGTGAGACTTCTGTTAATTCAGGTCCAATTCAAATGCAGTGTTACTAAGATGGAGATGGAAAGAGAATTGTTATGGAGGTGTAACTGGATCGCTCACCATCAAAAGCTACGACTGTATGCTAATTTTGTCTATGCTCCTTGCGAACCAAAACGACCGTAGAGAACTGTAGCATGCTATTTTTTTATCTTTTATTCTATAGTTTAGTTCCATTCAAAGCGTATGTTTCGTCAAGTACTAATAAAAGTGTCGCCTGCGACGCTATCGGTAAACTCCTGGTGTAACCCGGACGAACTTATCAAACTGGGACTTTATATCCCCTTTTATCCAGTGTTGCCACATCGAACACTACGTTGCTAGTCTCATTAATTATTTTACACTCTTCTTATATGTTGTATGGTTTTTTTTATATATATATAATAGTATGTGTGTTATTATTAATAATTCATATTTAATAATGTGCATCTCTACGACTTGGTATATCTAAAATATTGTTTCGAGTAATTAATAAATCAATAATATAAAAATTAAAAAAAACAGATACCTCACCAGATTCATGAGGATACTTTAATTAGAATATTAGTTTTAGGTCTTCTTTCATAATAAATCATAATGATAACGACATTTTTCTCTCTTAGCCAGCATCGCCGTCGCCGTCGCCAGGTCTTTGAGAACAACATCCTCGGTTTCAACCCTAACTCCGATTTCGCTGATGCCCTGCAGTCCGTGGATGTATCCAATCTACTCGGATCCTTCGGTCCTTCCATTGAACCTAACTGCGATGAACAGACTTCTTGCGACGCTACTACTCCGTTCAGGACAATGACAGGACACTGCAACAACCTGAGGAATCCGAACCTAGGCAAGAGTTTGACCACCTTCGCGCGTCTGTTGCCACCCGTCTATGAAGATGGTATGTTTCTGCTTAGTTTCTGGTTTTGTCTGATCTAAATCTGACTTCCGTCTATACTATAGTCTAACACCGATCCCCAACCTGGGGGTAATTGCTCCCAAATGGGTAAAATGGGATTTTATGAGGGGTACAGATAATAACAATGACTAGATCACCGTTCAATCAGAAAACAAAATCAACTCTATCTCGATCTAACTATATACCTACCTAATCATTAATAATTAAGGATTAGATAGTGAATTAGAAAATCTTATGTAATAATATTTTACCGAAGCGATTAAACTTGGCGCGAGAATTACGATCTGCATTGGTCGAAACTGCACCGAATATTAAAAAAAAATGTTTGAACTAAGCAATATCAACCGTCTCACCAACTTGTTAACCGGGGAAGTCCCTTTTTAAATACGCAACATACAACGGGCGCGCACTTTGTCATATAGACGTGTTATTACGTCACGCCCGCGTAGCGTAATTTATTATTATGATTTTTTTTAATCAATGGAAATTATTAAAAGACAATGAAATATATATTTTCTTCGTCAACAATCCACACAATATAAATACGATCCATTTTTTTTTCCATAATGCGCGGTTGCATGTGCGTTTATAGTCCACAAATTCTCCGGAAACAATACGCACCGCAATGCGCGCCTGGTCATAAATTCATGTCAATACACGTACCGATGACTCACACATTCGTTAAACGAAAAAACAAGTAAATATATTTCGAGGACGTTTCTGTACGTCCTACCCATACTCGATAATGTTTACGTTTGACGTATATATACGGCATGCTCGGTTAACAGTATATTTAAAAAATATATCATAACATAACATATTATGATTTTGCCATATTAGGATGTCGTTTAACATGTTAATTAAAAAAAACATCATAACATAATTAAAATTATTATTTATTTTCCATTACTTAGAAGAAAAAAATGAAATGCCTAATTTGTTTTTTACAACTCAACTTTTTGGGGTATTTGCTAATATAACCCGCTATATGGGTAATAGCTTCAAAAACACGGGAACAGCTGGTCTAGCAACCGCTGGTTGAAAACCAAAACCACTCTACCTTCTTTTATATTAAGCCTACCTTAGTACAGGCGAGGCCTAGTTAGGATGGCTTTGAACTTTAAAATATATGTAATATTTTAGATTAACCCTTGGAGTAAATGGGTATTTTCATGGATGCATCTGTCTCTTTTGCAGGATTTTCGGCGACATCGACCTTAAGGACTATAACTACGAAACTACTACACCAATCATAAAAAGAACAACTGCACAATGATTGCATTGAAATTTCGAATATAGAATATTGAAATATCATTTTGTAAAACAATTAGATAATTATGAATAAATATGAGAACGTCAAAGAAGTGAAAAAAACGCGGAACCAGATCTGGTCGTATCATATTCAACGGATAATTGTTTCAGAACCAGATTTGGTCGTATCATACTCAAGGGGTTAATAAAGAATTTTGAATTTGAATTTGGTTAAGCGATCATCTTGGAAAAAAGCAATGACGAATAAATATTTCTCCAAGAATACCCAGTATGTTCACTTCCTGCATAGATTATTCTCCTTCTGTTTTGGGTTGATTTTGGGATTAATTCACTGACCAGATTCCAATGCGAATGACAAATTAATTAGGGGTTCATAAATGTTTTATAAATCAAAATTGATAAGATGAAGTGTCGACATTATCCTTCTCTTCTTATTGTTCTCTACAGGTGTATCAAGACCGCGCATTTCTTCGGTAACTGGAACTCCGCTACCTTCACCTCGAGTAGTGTCTACCCTCATCCATCCTGATATCTCAAACTTGCATAATCGCTATACACTTATGGTAATGCAGTTTGCGCAATTTTTGGATCACGATTTGACCATGACACCGATTCACAAAGGTAAGAAATAAAATACCCCTATCAGTCTATTCCTGTAAATTCAACTGCTTAACCTTTAGTGATTAGTAGTTGAATTTAAGAGTTACTGTTAACTGTTACTATGTTCCAAACCAAATGGGCGCCCCTTCGTTAAATCTGGTAACCATGTCATTGCAGCGACCGACGCGTCCCGTTTCTTGAGCATCAGCCAAACTGTGTGGGACCCACCGAGAGCAAAGCTTTCTCACAGACAAATATTTCTGTAGGATTGATTCTACCTGACTCATGCCTATGCGTAATGATTCCCTAATGTCATGGTAAGTCACATGCCTGTCTGTTTCGACCATACGGCTCACAGCATGTACGATTTTTTCAATACATCTGGCAACAAGTAGATTTCAAATGAAGAGAAAGGACGAAAAAAAGTTTAACTGAATACTTTGTAAACATACTGTGCCGCCCCGCACGTATTAGCACGTAAAATGGATAAAATAAAATAAATATTATACTGCGGCCATACTGACCAGGGTCGTAAGCTCTGCACATGCGCCTCCTCAACAATAGAGAAGCAACACCAAGTGCCATCGTTCTACGCGAACGCGTTTAATTATTTTATGTTGTGCAGGTTTCCACGAGTCTATTCCCAATTGCCGATCATGCGACTCACCGCGCACCGTTCACCCTGAGTGTTCGCCGTTCCCCGTTCCCCGCGGCGACCACTACTATCCTGAAGTGAACGTGACTAGCGGCGAACGCCTCTGCTTCCCGTTCATGAGGAGTTTGCCAGGACAGCAGCATCTTGGTAAGTCATAAGGTTACCTTTAAGAAACGTGCGAAAATCAAGCGTTTCGCAAAATATTCAAAACATTATTACGCGTAAACCATTACGCAAGCACTAACACAGATTTGATGAATGAAGAGTTAAAGAATGAAAATATCGATATAAACTCGCGTCCATATAAATAATAATAGAATAGAATAGAATAACTTTATTGTGCTATAAAAACATTACTTAATGAATATTACACTGGTTTTATAACAAAAGACAATTTATGCACAAATTGGCGACTTATCGCTATAGTGTTATCTTAAAGTCAAATATTTGATAAACTAAATCCTAATTGTCACCGCACAATCCACACGTAATTATGTAAGCAGTAATAAAGTTAAATTTAAAATAAACTAATACAAATATGTGTCAATAACTTATGCTAAGGTTGCCCAGGGAAGGAAAAAGGAGAGGACAAGATGAGGTACTTGGTTAGTGGCTGTGTGAAAATAAATGTTTCAAATGTTTTCCAATTATGCTGATAATTCCAAGCGAAAATAAAAGAAATAATCATCACAAAACATTTACAAGGACAACACTAGAATTTGATAAACTCACTGACCTACTAGACTCTGAACTCTGGGAAGATACTTTTATAGAGACAAACGTAGATATTGCTTTCGAAAAATTCATATCTATATTAAAAAGGCATATTGATCAGTCCACAGTTACTAATACAGGCACTATTAGACACAGGAGTAGAAAAATAAAACCTTGGATTACCAGAGGTCTTGTAAATAGTACACACAAACGGGACAAGATTCACAAACAGCTGGTTAGAGATCCGGATAACTACGAACTATATATCTATTACAAAAAATACAGGAACCTTTGCAATAAACTAATTAAAACCGAGAAAGAGTTATACTATAAAAATAAATTACGTAGTTTCCAAAATGATACTAAGAAAGTATGGCAAACCATTAGAGAAATAACAAGCACAGAAAAACAGCCGGTAGATATAAACAAAATGAAAATAAACGGGAATATTGTAAACACTACTACAGATTCAAATGAAATAAGGGAACACTTAAATAATTTCTTTGCAAGCGTTGGTAGTAATCTAGCTCATGCTCACCTGCAGAACCTAAAAATGAGCGAGAGTCAACTAGTAAACTTGGCAAATAGCCCACAAGCGGATGCTCTTATCATTATGCCATGTCTGCAACAAACTAATGAATCAGAAATACTCCAAATAATAAACCAATTGAAATGTAGTAAATCGGCAGGCCAGGATGGTATTTCTTCTTTTGTATTAAAACAAATAAAATCATACATAGTTTCTCCCTTAGTCCATATAATTAACCTGAGCCTAAAAATGGGAGTATTTCCTAAATGTTTGAAAACAAGTATCATAACACCTATCTTTAAAGGTGGTGATTCTTTGGCCGCAGAAAATTATAGACCCATATCACTCTTGAGTACGGTGAGTAAAATTCTAGAACATGTGGTCAAACGGCGTCTTAACAGTTTCTTAGACAAATACAATATTTTGGCACATAACCAGTTTGGCTTTCGGAAGGGGCTCGGTACAGGAGATGCGTTAATTGAACTCACTGAACATGTCAAAGAATCTTTAGATAAAGGAGAGAAATGTGCGGCAGTCTTCCTCGACCTTGCGAAGGCTTTCGACACTGTCTCGCACCCCTTGCTGATGACTAAACTGAAACGGATCGGACTCGGAGAAAATGCGTTAGAGTGGTTTAAATCGTATCTATCAGAAAGACTGCAGATGACTAGACTCCGCGAAGAATATAGTTCTACACAGCATATAACGTATGGTGTCCCACAGGGCAGCGTGTTGGGTCCAATTCTCTTTTTGGTGTATCTGAATGATTTCTGCAAACTCCCGGAAATAGGAAAGGTCATCAGTTTTGCCGACGACACCGTTTTATTGGTCAAGTCTTCGACTTGGGCAGATCTGTTTACCGATACTGAATTAGTACTGAGAAACGCGAAGAGATGGTTGGATAGAAACTTATTGACCTTAAATATAAGTAAAACGAATTTTATGACCTTTAGCAAGACAAACACTGACCAACCAACTTCAACTATTAAGCTTCACTCGTGCATCAGAACGCAAGATTGCCAGTGTATGAATGTCGACAGGGTATCCTCCATTAAGTACTTGGGCGTGATGTTAGACAACAGACTGCGCTGGGAGGATCATTTAACGAAGGTTGCGGCAAGACTGAGAAAACTTGTGTATTACTTTAGGAGTTTGCGGAACATCTTAGATTTCAATACGCTAAGAAGTGTCTACTTTGCTGTCTGCGAGTCGGTTATTCGATATGGCATTATAACTTGGGGCTGTGCGGCAAAAACGCTTCTGGCCACCCTTTACAAAGCGCAGAAGGCTATACTGAGGGTGATCAATAAAAAACCCCAAACATATTCTTCCGATGACCTTTTCCGAGAGTATAGAGTGTTGAGTGTGAGAAAAATGTTTGTGCTGGTAACTCTCACTAAATTCCAGAGTGAGTTAGGAGAACAGAAAAAAAGCCAGCAATCTCGTGTAACAAGAAGATCGGCACAAACAAATTTTGCAATACCACTCAGGAGATCCGCTTTTGGCCAATCCAGTTTCCCTTATCTTGCCCCCAAATTTTATAATTGCCTACCACCTAACATTAAAGGCATTAAAATATCATATAAATTTAAATATAGTTTGAGTGCCTACCTCTTAAATTGTACATATGCAGATATTGAAAACATTATTAAATAATTGAATCTCTAAAATTTTTATAATAAAAAATAATAGTATATGTAGTAATATAAATTGATGATTTCTAAACGTAATTTTATTTTAATTTTTGTGAATTTATTTTGTATATTATTAATACATATTATTTAATACATATATAAATATATATTAATTTTTATCATGTTTTAAAATAAAATAATATTGACAATTTTCATGACATTTTCTTACGAATTTTTATTAGGTAATTAAGATATTTCTGTTACATTAAGTATGATTTTGATTATTTATATAAATATAATATTATAGTTTTCTTAGGATAACTAAAATAAATTGTCTACCTTGGAACAGGCGGCAGCCTAGTTAGGTTAAGACTTTTGTATATTGAATGTACCCATAATTTTAACTCAATAAATAATTTGAAATTTGAAAAGGTGTTGAACCTTTTGAAAGTGGACAACGAAGGCGCATGCCTGATAGAGTGAGGTAGCTGATTCCATAAACGAGCAGAATGGACCGTAAAAGAGTGCGTGTAAAGA
This sequence comes from Micropterix aruncella, assembly GCA_944548615.1. NCBI lineage: Eukaryota > Metazoa > Arthropoda > Insecta > Lepidoptera > Micropterigidae > Micropterix > Micropterix aruncella. The sequence goes on along the minus strand of OX155964.1, from coordinate 19,490,026 downwards.
CTGCATGGTGTACATAAAATATGCATTTCACAAGTTATATTTCAATTTGTAACATGCATATTCTATGCATAATTTTACCTCTGACTTTCAATTTGATTATTTAGTTATTTATTGCAATGTTATATCAGATAACATATTTTCAATAACTACAATAGATAAATAAAATGTCTGTAAAAGCTTGTGTCAAAACAACGCCTTAGATTAGTTAGTGTGTAATATTGATTTAAAAATAAATAAAATGAAAATGAAAATCAGCCGTGTTATAAGAAATGCGCCAGCATAATCCCTGGGTAATATTCTAAATCAAACCTTTATTGTAAGCAGTTGGCGAAAATAAGAAGCTGGGCTATGGCCATAGCTTTATTTTAACTCTTGGAACATGTTGCAGGTCCCCGTGAGCAAGTCAATCAGAACACTGCCTTCCTCGACGCGTCAGCTGTCTATGGTGAAAACCCTTGTGTCCTGAACAAACTCCGAGGATTCAGCGGCCGAATGAATGCCACTGATCATCCTGTCAGGGGACGAGAACTACTTCCTCGTTCGGACTCCCATCCTGAATGCAAGACTGCTTCTGGATACTGCTTCATCGCTGGTTAGTACTTTATTTATTTGAGAGACCAATTGCAATAATCGGTCATAGCTACCTTAAGTGCGCCAGTGAACGACTGACCGCGGGACGGAACTCACGCTTGGCGCCGCCGTTAGGCCGTTCTTTTTCCAACTCGCTCCTTGTTGGCCGTGGAGTCCTGAAAAAGATGGCAGATAAGATCTTAGGCCATCATGACGGGCCCTGGTACTAAACTTGCCGCTGCCGCCGTTGATCTTCGCCGTCTACTTGCGAGTGTGTCCTGCTGTGTCTTTCTTCCGTAGAGACCTGTCTCGCTCCGGCGTCGCCTTCGCTACAACGCTTGACTGGCCATCCGCATCCGCATTCCTGCGTTAGAACTTCCTTGTGGATGGCACTGGAAATACTTCTGCGAAGACGCTCAACAAGCAGTGCGGTAATGCGGGATTCCCACGTGTGTGTATGGCGACTTCTATTGAGATGCGTGTATACTTTTTTGTATTATAACACGTTCTTGCCTTGTTTTACTTCTTAGTTTATGCGGCGGCAGTTTGCAATATGGTCTTAAAGTGTATCCTGGTAAACGCTGACCATAAGTTGCCAATGATTCCGACATATGAACATAATCTTTTCACAAGAAAGACTTCTCTGAGTCGGCGTCTACATGAATATTATAAAGCTGATCTCATTGTAAGCGGGACCTATTTTAATAATTTTTATAACCACAGGTGATGGTCGCGCATCAGAACAACCAGGACTGACTGCAATCCATACCATCTTACTGCGAGAGCACAACCGGATAGTCGAGGGTCTTCGCGGAGTCAACCCCCACTGGTCCGGAGATCTTCTTTTCGACCACGCGCGCAGGATACTATCAGCGCAATTCCAGCATATGACCTACAACGAGTTCCTCCCGCGCATCCTGAGTTGGAACGCCGTCAATCTGTACGGCCTCAAGCTTTTACCGACCGGTGAGTATTCCTATTGTGGTTAGTTCTACTGCCTTAGTCTGTCCAATTTCTGGCGACCCTTCCCAAAGACGGCTAGGAATGAGGTGGGGTTTGAGACCGTGCTATTCGTATTAAAGAAAGAGTAAAAAAATGGGCGGTAGATAATATCGGCAGTCCTTAGATTGGACTTGGTCAAGCTATCCTGACGATCACTAATTTTGGACGGCGTAATCTAATAGAACAATTCTACTTTCTGCGTATAATCAGGGAAGCAATCGATATAAGAAGAGCTCTAAACTTTAACTGAGATAAGTGTCAAGACTACTCTGACATAGTTTTATCGAATTTTACAAATACATAATTGTTTTTCCTACAGGATACTACAAAGAATATTCTCCGACCTGCAATCCTTCTATCGTCAACGAGTTCGCTGCGGCTGCTTATAGAATAGGTCACTCCATGTTACGGCCGCATCTCCCAAGAATGTCGCCTTCATACCAACCGATAGAGCCACCAATCCTTTTGAGAGACGGGTTCTTCAAAGTGGACATGTTCCTTCAGGTAAGACTTCCACTTCTAGTCATAGGTATGCAGAGGGTAGTTACGGGTCCTAAAGTATGGGCTGGGTGCATGCACTAGCTTCACGACCCTGAGAATCGTCGTAATATCCACTTAACCACTTAGCAAATCATACGCATGGAGAATCATGTGATTTCTTTTCCTCTGGTCTACTGTGTGATTTCTTCTCCTCTCGACTAATCATGAAAGGGGAGGGATATGTGTTTGGGTACAGCTGAGGAAAGTATTCATCCTTGCGCATGCACCTCAGGAACCTTCTTTATTATAACCTCCAACCTAGAGGAATGTATGGATCTGTGTGGGATGCAGACCGTTGAGCAGTATTACAGGATGCTCTTAGCATATATCGTCACATAGAGTATATCAGCGATATTGAGATGCAGCTATTAAGAGTATGGCTAAATCTAAAACAAAAGTCAAGATGTTATTCGTGCCTTTGCTTATATCTTTTATATGTTGGTGGAAGGAGAGGCGGTTGTCGAATATGGCACCAAGATCTTTCAGTTCAGTGACACGTCTAATGACATCAGTTTCTATCATTAAATAATGATAGATTCACTGTCACCCTAACTTAACCAATCAATCTTATCCTCTTATCAATCATCCTATTTCTATTTCACACTTCTTCTCGATTGATTATTTTCATTATTATTTTAAATATTAATGCTATTAAAATGTTTCAAATATTACAATTACTTTAGTAAATATAATAATTGGCCTTATTATTAGCTATAGTATTAATATATATCTATTATGTAATGCATTTTATTATAGTCGAAACCCTTACCCTACAGTTATCTTTATGTATTACAAATTAATATTATTTGTCAAAAATATATACTGTGTAGTGGATCTTATGATTCATAATTTGCGGAATCATGTATAGATAAGTATTATTTCATCCAATGCATATCAATCGTTGCCTTTTATCATTTAAGTCCTTTTTTCAGTGTACGTCATCCTACCTTCCTCAATATTTTATTTCGACTCTATTCGAAGGATGAATTGTTTTCATCACCGAGGGTTTGCGATTTTTTTTTCGGTTCTCAAAAGAAGTTTTCCTTGCTATGAAGCTATATTTCATTGCCTTTTTATTTTCCTATGGCTTTGGTATTCCTGGGCACCATCTCTTAATGTGTCACGAAATATATTTTTTTACAGTAAACTTCTAATTCTAGGTCCAAAATAAGAGTCATAATAATTATCGTTTATTTACTCCGCAGCCATCGATGACAGAAGAACTCCTTCGTGGCTTGGTATCAACCCCTATGGAAACTCTAGATCAGTTCATCACCGGCGAAGTAACGAATCACCTCTTCGAAGACAGACGCATACCCTTCTCCGGAATCGACCTCATCGCTCTGAACATCCAGCGTGCCAGAGACCACGGAATCCCCAGCTACAACAATTACCGCGCTTTATGTAACCTTAAAAGGGCGGCATCCTTCGATGACCTATCCAGGGAGATTCCACCTGAAGTAATATCCAGGTAAGTTTTCAGTTATTCGAGCTGTGATGGTTCTTCCTCAGCCTGAGACCCTTAGATGCCAAAGTTCCATCATTCGAGTAGTTTTAACGACTGAGGTCGTCAAAACATACACAGCCGATTAATCGACCCTGGGCTTACGATTACGCGACCCTGGGAATATTTGGATATTAAAAATAATATAATGACTATGATATATGTTCAATAGAACGAAGATAGATAAAAGACAGAAGATACATAAAAGAAGTAGAGATACTTTTTTTTATTAGAAGAACATAATAACATATCTGGGTGGAGATGAAGTGACCCTGAACATAGTGTGAGTACACCCGCAAGGAAAAAGGACATCACAAGAAATGAATTCGACTTACAGGTCCCGCAACGAGAGCTGGCACGTTCACAGTACTCACACTAATGCAATGTCGTGACGCGCGACGTGACTTTCACTTGATGCGCATCATAAAGAGTCTTTCCGTCTCTCTCGCTCGCGCACTGTATAGTGACATTGCATTAGTGTGAGTACTGTGAACGTGCCAGCTCTTATCGCGTGACCTGTACCTCGGCATTGTAGACCGGAGAAGCAGTGTAACAGTTAGCGGCTGGTGCTGTAATATGTAACTCTCCTTGGCGTTGAAGTATCTATTTCCCTCAACTGTTCAAGTGCGACACGCAGTTAGACACGAACAGACGGAAGGCCGCAAAGCACTGCTTGTTACTGACAAGGTTAGGGTACCAGCAAAGAAATCCACCTAGTAGCGACAACAAGAACGAGGGATGCGAATGCCAACCCCACAATAATTATTAAGTTAGATCCCGAGTGGAGGCAACGCCATTGGGAAGCAGAAAGCAGTTATTTTTCCGTCACTCGTTGCGCAATCCATAATCCGTGTTTGAGAGAGATGCATAGAGGCCACTGGCCGTTTTTTTCACCCCCATTTGGCATACGAATTCTAGTTATACGCATGCGTATAACTAGTTATACTCAGCATGCGTATAACTAGTTATGAGCAGTTATATGCAAACATGCGTATAACTAGTTATACCTACGCATGTTTCTAACAGAAATCTCCTCCAAAATTGTATGCGTGGCCGCCCAGCCGAATGCCAGGAAAAAACGGCCCCGCCTAGAGGATTCCAGTTGGTGGCTTGTTGAGGGTATGTTTCCTAAATCCCTTCGAAGTAATTGGTCGATCTAACCCTACTTGCAATTTTTAAATCTGTTAATGGATCGGCTTCAGATTATGAAGAGCAAACGGGTGATAAAGTAAGCCATCGTCCTCGTTTGTATTTATTAATGTATCTATTATAATTCGCCTTTTTTCAGATTTAAACGCATCTACCCAACAGTCGACGACATTGACCTATTCCCCGGTGGAATGAGCGAACGTCCTTTACAAGGCGGTTTAGTCGGACCGACATTCGCTTGCATCATTGCGATACAGTTTAGACAACTAAGAAAATGCGATCGCTTCTGGTAAATGCATAATAATACTACTTACTACTTTTACTAATAATAATACTTCATTTTACTTTCCCGGCCCACCAACCAACGAGGAGGGAAAGTACCTTCTGTGAAAGCGTAAATTATTTTTCGATATGAAGACGGAAATATCCGTTTTGAGCCCCCACTGAGATGTCTGTTTTTTTATTTATAAAAAATCATAATTAAAGTTGACAATGTTATCATAAATTAAGTCTAGAATCGAATATATTCTAAATCATTGTTTGTGAAGCAAAGAAAGTACAGATATGTTAGATTTTATCAACTCTACTAGACCACAGTGTGTTCTGGAGGGATACTTGTATTATAGCTAACTACATAGTACGCCTTTTTAAACAATTTCATTAAAATAATTGACAATATAATTTAGAATATTTAAAGAAAAAAAATATGTTTAAAATAATTTTTTTTCTTACCCACAAGACATATGCCTTTTCGTGGAACCCGCCTTGTTGCCTATTGGCCCCATCTTTTAGGTGGGCATTTGTAGCATCACGCCTTAGAGTATTAAGCAGTCAAACACTCAGGCGGTCACCCATCCCAGTATTGACCGGGCCCGCCGCTGCTTAACTTCGGTAACAACGAGGAGAACCGGTGTCAACGGGGCTACGGACTACATGTTTAGTTAGTAAAGCAGTGATAATAAAAATCACGCAATCATAATTTCCAAAGATAATGATAAAGAATATTTATTTCCATTACAACCATTACAATTGTGAAGGAATGACATTAAATTATTCTTAAACTAGTTACTCAATTTAGCCAAAAGTCATATGCACTAAATTACTTTAAACTTTCCAATTAGCAAAAACAAAGACTACTTATAGCATAATAATTTACAATAAAACAAATGACAATAAAAAAATACATTAAATCGAATTGGTAGTTACGATGGTATGTATTTTCACAATACTTTAAAATGTAGTTATACGCATATATATTGATTTCAAAAAGATACACCCGGATGGATCTCTTGAAAATGTCGATGTTTTTAATCGCCTTTAATTGATCAGGCAATTTAATAAAAATAAATATATTACTCGGTAAGCGTGATATTTCAACATCCCCATCCCATTAATTCAAAAAAATATCTATATGATCTATATAAATAATTAAAATATCTTATGCCAATGAATTGTGATTTAAATGACACAATTTTGCGTAGTTATGAGAACCCCCCGCCAAACACCTCCACCCCAACTTCCTTCCCCTCCAAACCCATCTAACACTCCCCCTCCTTATACCCCCAAAGGTGTCCTTAATAACCATGTTTTCGTGTCTAGGTATGAAAATGAAGACCCAGCCTTAAGATTCTCGGAAGCTCAACTAGGAGAAATTAGGAAAGTAACACTATCAAAGATCCTTTGCGAAAACTTCGACATTCATTCAGATATGCAGAGAGCGGCCTTCGATTTGCCAAGCAATTTCTTGTAAGTACCTTTTCGTACGGGTTAAACGGATGGAAAAATATCAAATCCATTAAATTATGGAAAAATCCCGGAAAATTACAATAACCTATGTATTTTGGTTTCAGAAATCCACGGGTGCCATGTCACTCATTACCTCAGATGGACCTATCAGCTTGGCGGGAAACCAGCAGTCAGGGTTGCCACATCGCTGGGAGGAACGTCAGAGTCGGCGAATCTGCGTTCCCGTCCCCGTGCACCTCGTGCATCTGCACTGATGAAGGGGTAAGCAATAAGCATAACACTTTGCTCTAACTTCAAGCTCTAAGTCTATACCGTTGTTAAGAATGAGCAGGCGGGAGACCTCAGTAAGACGGATTCAAAGCCATATATAATTCGGAAAAGACAGGCTCTGCGTCTAGCTTCATTACATGTCAATTTAAAAATAAGTACTAACATATAGTTTAAGTTGACAGTGGGCCCGATTGCGTTTCTTTGTGAACTAAAACTAAAATTAGTCCAAGCGACCGAGACAGAGCAATACGTTAGAGCGGAATATGAAACGAACGATCGTCGATAAATACTACCTGTTGAACTTATACTCGTCCGAATAAATAAATTTCGTGCGGTGTAAGATTTGACCTTGGCGGGCAGTTTTAATGCGAAAAAGTGACAACCGGTCATCTCACATTCCGCTCTAGCGTATTGCCCTGTCTCGTTCACACGGATTAATTTCCGATGTTAGTTCACGAAGAAACGCAATCGAGCCCAGTGCACACTTAATATCTAGTCATTAAAAGTCTGCCTTAGAACAGGCCTAGGCCTAGTTAGGCGACTGTGTCAAACATTAAAAATAATGTCGCATCAATTCCTTGCTAACATCTTACTTACAAATATGACATTAATTGTTTACCAGATATACTGTTTACTGTTTACAGATAATTGTTAACCAAATAAATAAATAAATTACCCCATCATGCTTGTTCGTCGATGATATCTATAGACAAACCGCAAATTAATTTAATTTCAGACCACTATATTGTCGCAATGTTAAGGTAGATTTTAGAGTTGTCAACTACTATGCTCGTAATAGTTCGCGGGTTCGCCCGAACCTGCCACCCCAAGAAGGTATGACGATATTAGATCACTCTTTCAACTGCGGGTTGAATGCAGAGACTTAGAGACCAACATGCCCGTGAGAGTCCAACGCCTTACCGTGAGGCACTAATCATAATCATAATCATAAGTTTTTTATTCAAAATAGTACGAAATCGTAACTTTTTGACGTCAATAATGCAAACAAACATACATAAATGATAAAAAATTAAGATATTGTGACATTATAACAAATTATTGTGACATATAACGTGATATTAATCATCGAGGTAACCATTTTATTTCCAAGGGTCTTTGTCGTCTAGATAATCATTTATTTTATAGTAGCCCTTTAAGTACAGCTTCTTCTTAATAAATGACTTAAATTGTATCACAGATAAATTTTGCATGTTTACTGGGACTTTATTGTAGAAGCGTATACATTGCCCTTTGAATGATTTTGTGGTTTTGGAGAGTCGACTTTTATGGTCAGCAAGTTTATTTTTATTTCTAGTATTGACACCATACCTATCAGAGTTTTTTAAGAACAGTTCTTTATTTTTATGCACATACATTAAGTTTTCATAGATGTAATGAGATGCACCGTCAGAAGATTCACTATTGTTTTTTTATTACGCGGCGCCGTCGTAGTCACTAAAAACGCGCATTGTATTGCACATAAAGTATTCCAAATCCTACAAAATGTCAGCTTCAAGTTAGGAGCCATAAAAGGAGAATTAATATTTTTGCGTTCTTGCGGGGCCGCTCCCCGTAACTTGGCTTTTCAGCCTTCCTTTGCTCGACTTTGGAAAGATTGTGTTTAAAAATCGGTCCACCAGAGGGCGTAATACTTTAGTTGTCGAAATATTGGACTTAGAGACTTGAATTTCGTTACACAAACAAATTACACAAACATGAAATTTTGTTTGGAATATCTCATACCCAAGCGACACAAACAATATTTAGTCCGCCATACAATATATGGAAGAATCAAATATTTAAATTTTTCGGCGTCGCGCGTTTGATATCGCGCGACGCAAGTTTATTGCGACGCGCGCTTGCATTTAATTTTTTTAATTAAATGAGATGGCGTCCTTGCTTAATTGCCGGGAAAGTCTCAGGGCACCACAACTGATTTTTTAAAATATTTATTATAATATTTTTTCACAGGCTCAATGTGCATCCCTGCGCATCACGGACTGCAACCAGTTGGCGCGCGAATGGGCGCGCGACGTGATCCTGCGCGACGACGTCTGCGCGGCGCAGTGCGGGGGGCTGCTGGGCGGCGAGCGAGGCTCGCGCTCCAACCCGGGGCTGCTGCCGCCGCCGCGCCGGACGAGAAACCGCGGCTCCAACGCCCCGTTCAACGGACCTTTCGGATTATAGACGAACAGTTACCTTTCGTGACATTTCAACAACCTGATCTCCAACTTCCCTCGTCGTCTGAATACAGTAACATCTCGCTAATCCGGTTTTATCACAACAAAAATCGATTTAGAATATCAGATATTCATCCAGATATCAGATAAAGGAGGATGCAACAAAACGTTCCCAACGACTAATAATGACCGGACATACACTACCGCTCGAAAGTATTTGGGCACCCACTGTACTGATTATATAAAAGTGTATTTAAAAATTCCTGTTTTAAGCAAATGTCCTTAAAACAGGAATTTTTCAGTTCCCCGAAGTGCATTTATATGGCTCATAAATCAAACTTGTTTAAGGGCCTATTGCCTAGTGGGCTAATGGGTCCGATTGCGTTTCTTTGTGAATTAAAACAAAAATCAGTCCAAGCGAACGAGATAGAGCAATACTACGTTAGAGCAGAATATAAAACGAACGATCGTCGATAAATACTACCTGCCGAACTTATACTCGTCCGAATAAATTCGAGCATATTTCGTGCGGTGTAAGATATGACCTTGTGGGCAGTTTTAATGCGAAAAAGTGACAACGGGTCATCTCACACTTCACTCTAGCGTATTGCCCTGACTCGATCACACGGACTAATTTCCGAATTTAGTTCACAAAGAAACGCAATCGAGCCCCATATCTCTACTACCGGGTTAAACAAGATTGATTTATGAGCTACTTATATGAATGCACTTCGGGAAAGTGCTCAAATGTGCTTAAAAACAGGATTTTCTAAATACACTTTTATATAATCAGGGATTTAAAAGTGGGTGACTTTTGAGCGATAGTGTAGTGTCGTTGAAAAGCTCTTTTTATGACTCATTTGTTACTCAGTCTCAAATAATTGTGGGGAAAAAGTTAAAACTAAAACAAAAACCTATGTCATTGTATCTAAAAAATCGTTGATTACAGTAGGGCGGTGTCGACTACAACGGGCGAACCCGTCACCCCAGGCTGGTATAACGGTATGTGATAGTTCTTTCAGCCGTAGGATGAACGTAGAATACTTAAAGACAAGACAATCTACTGTCAAGCTCGCTAACAGCCTGTTAGAGACCAACGCCTTGCGGCGAGGCACCGGGAAAGGTATCCAGCGGGCAGCCTCGCCCCCTAACTACCAGTTTTGATAGGATATCTCCGTCTGGAGTTAACCTTCAGGGTACCGTCATCCTCTTGAATGGAAGTCGCTTACGCGGCCTCTACCTATTGTATTACAGCGGTAATTAAATTTGAATTTATCGCAGACCTGGGCGTTCTTTGCCCGTAGTGCCACACGGGATCGAGTGGCCCGAGGTCATTTCAAGATTGGCATGACAACAGGTCAAATCGACCCCTGCTGCTTAGGAGACAGTGTATTTCCATAGTCTCCGGACTCCTTCAGCAATTAGTCAGAGTGCACAACCGATTGGCGTCGCCGAACGGTGCGCAAACCGTCCAGTAGCGCCGGGATGCAATACCGCCGGAGAAACCGGTTGACCAGCTTTAAGGCCTGAGACGCAAGTCTTACTCGGGGTTGCCTTTCGCATGAGGAGGCTTCTGAATAGTAGCTGAATCCTGAGTCGAGCCGATCCAAGAACAAAATGGATCTTGTGGCCCAAGCTGCATGAAACCATTCACTACCTAAGGGTTTCGTGCGCGATTTTTTATATAATGATACAGGTTTTTCTTTTAGCTATAACGTATTTCCTACAATTATTTGATACTGACCGCCTAGAACGAAATGACTAGTCATAAAACTAGCTTTTCAACGACATACATACATTTCTGGTAGTTATTGGTCGGTCGTACCCCATACCTACAGTTTTGCACATCTGCTTTTTTATATTCTGTCCTTTTCGCATTGACGTAATGTCTCAGCCCATGCAATTAACATTCATCACATAAACCACTTGGGCCTGCATGCACTAATCATCTATATTCCGGGGATTGGTTCTTGAAAAAATTTGCATGTCTATGACATTTGTCTATGGTCCATTTGATTTACATTGGCCATAAACAAATTTAGCATCCTATTTTTTTCAAGAATAGGCCCCCTGGTCCGATACTAATAATGCCGGATTACTGAGATCAAACTGTACATTAAATTATTCTCCTAATATATCGATAAACATCTGCATTTAGCGTACTCTTGAAATTCTTGAGCATTTTTTTACCTCTAAAGAGTTAGGATTGGTTTCCTAAAATGTCTCGAGCGTACTCTGCAGAGGCAACCAAGTATTAAACTATGTTTTATATAGAAAAATGTATATATTAACGTTAGTCTAACGGTTGTCATTATAATGTACATAGTTTTTTTTAATGCATTAAATTAATTACATAATAAGTATTTTATTAGGTATATTGTTTATATTGGTACAAATTTCAGTTACCAACTGCAAAAATACAAGAAACTCATTTTTTAGATTCGACAGTGCCATTTTATAGTACTGGCAGCACTGCATATGGTTTTAATATTAGTTAAAGAACTATGGAAAATAGAATTTTCATTTATAGAAAGTGACCATTTACTTATAAATTTGTCATTACTTAAGTTAATCATCGGTTAAGTTAGTACATAGGAAGTAATATTATATTTCGATTATGTAAGTGATTTTTTACTATGTTGTAATAAAAAGGAATTTAAAAAGTATTTGATTATTTTTTATCGCTGGCCAATATATCTTGTCAATATGTTCTGATCCATCGATTTGGTTAGAATCTACAAGAATCTACAAGAGCCTGCAAGTATCAAATCTATATAATAATGGTTGTGGGTATGTTTATATTTTTATTTATTTTTTTATTTTTTTTTATATGTTTATTAATATATATAATCCACAGTTTTCAAACTATCTTGATAAAACCATTCATAAAACTTTGAACATGCCTCTAAAACAGTTTTTTTCAACCTTTTATAGATCGCGACCCTTTTGGTAAAAAAAACAAAACTCTTTTGCGACCCCCCTTAGACAGTAGGTTATTTCTTTCAAAACTAAAAAGGGATTTTAGTCTCTTCCACAGCTGTAATGTAAGTATTCAATAAATAACAATAACAGAAACCACATTAATTTTAACTGTTCTTCATTTTCGACTTACCGTACTTACCTGTACTTACCAATATTTTCGTTTTTTTTTTTAAATAGCCTGCGACCAACCGGGAGCCTCTCCTCTACCCCCCCCCCCTCAGGGAGCAAGGCGGAAATACTGTTTTCATAAAACCCACCCTACTACCCTTTTCAAGCCCCCTTAAAGAAAATTTAGAGTGTAACTTTTCAGTTTTTCGCAAATATGTATCTCAAAAACAGTGAGAAAATCGGCGACATTTTGAAAGCTCTTTTTTTTATCAAAAGGCGTTATAATGGTTTGAACTTTAATAGAAAACCGTGAGACAATCGCCCGTCAGCGACGAGCAACACAGCCAGCGAAGGACTCAATGCTGAATTTAAAATCATGCTTAGGTCTCTGCTCATGGCTTTTCCTAGAAATGAAGCTGTTGGTTGATAGGAGATCCTCAACCCTGTAAGTACTTAATGAATTTAACAATAAAATAAATAAAAATGAAATACAAATGGAGCTGCCATGGAATTCACCGACCGAAATCGGGCCCATCATATACAATTATTACACTTCTGAGAGGTGAACGGTGGATTCCGGACTAACGACCGGCTGTGGTAGGTTTAGGACAGCTGTCTTGCATCATGTGAGCGTTCACCTTACCACCCATTCACTCCCCCCTTCGAAGCCATAGAATTTGAGATGCGCAAATCGCGGTTTTAGATATTTTTTCTAGGAAAGAGTTGATTATTTTTCTGGAAAGGCCAAGATCTTTAAAGAGGTGAAATAGAGATTTAGCTGGCAGGCCACGAGCGCCAACTTCCACCGCGTGAAGGTGAACAGTGAAGCCGTTCCGGGTTACGGCATTTGCGAGATGGTATGGTATTTATTTAATTTGTACTCGTGGTCTTTTGGGAGATTTGATTCCCATGGAACAGTTAATTCTACACCTAAAACCTAACCTTCCGAGATAGAGAGTAAAGAGTTATATCTGGACGGAGGGCTGTGCATCTGAGACTTTTAGGGAATTTATACTGCTTGGAGACCGAATCAACCTCCAGAATCCAATCTGAAGCTTTCTCAATTATTGAGAAAGGTTTTGTAGTTAAATTTTTTTGCCTTTAGAGCCATCCCGCGCAAACTGTATTGGGGGTTTGGAGGATACTGTCAAACCCTTGTTGGCACGAGCCACTGAGAGGCTAATTACCTCGCGAATAACAGCAAGGACTTTGTCGTGTCGGTAAGTGTACCGTCCTTGATCCAAGGCCATTAAGAAAAGCCTGCTACTCCGACTGAGTTACTCACAGAACGATACCAGGATAAAGTTGTGAAATCCACAGCAAAAAACAGAAAAAAAGGCCAACGGCAGAAAAGGAAAATTTTGACACTTTTGTCGAAATAAGTATTTTTTAAATTATTATATTTTAAATTATAATATTTTTGAAAGGGTCATTTTGGTATCCCAGACTTTTTCAAACGTTTTGTTTGTGGGCTTGGGACATTTTAATACTAATAATTAGGTCCTAACCTTTGAACTTATTTGTAAAATCATCATTTCATCATGATTTTATAATCAATCAGTCCTTAATATAAAAAAATCATTATCAATGTTATTATAGATGGTCAAATAAATTGCTATTAGTTTGGCCTGACAATGTTATATAAATGTTGCCAAAACAATGCTATGACATTGATCAATCTAATACCCAATATAATCAACCTATTCCTATTCCTGCTAGGGGTTTCCCAGTAGTGCAAATGAAATAAAAATATTTTAATAAAAAAAGTTTTATTATTTTGTAAAAGTAAACTGCCAGTTTTGCGGCAATTTTAACAATTTCCATAATAATTTACAATGAGCAGGTATTTATACAATTATCATCGCAAAGAATTGCATCATAGTCCAGTCGACGATGAACGATATAAAAGTGGATTTTGAGATATAAAACTAAAATACACATTAAATGCGAGGGCCACGATTACGCATCGCGTATCCGCCTCCCGATTTCGTTACAAAAATGATTCGAAAAGGAACAATAATAATTCGAATGCGAAAGAACGGCGCCATTTCTTTTCTGAGTTTTTAAAAATAATTTATAGACAATCGGAATGGGCTTAAACTAAAAATAAATTAATTTTAATTTGTAAAAAAAACTGTTCGCCGCTCGTTCCGCTCGGACCGAGGTCGTAATCAGTTGGCCGCTACCTCCTTGAGTCCGTTGTTGAGAGGGGGCGTTTCGGAGGTGGGAGTGGAGGGGCCTTGGTTGGGGGCGTTGGGCGAGTGGGCGCTGGGCGCGGCGGGGGCTGCGCTGCCCTCGGAGCGCCTCCACAGCCCGTAGGAGCTGCCCACCGCCGTCTGCCACATGCGCACCGTGCCGTCCTCGGAGCCCGACGCATACAGCTCGCCGTCGGGAGAGAACCTAGGAACGATACTCAAAATAATAAATACAAGCGGAACTGCAATGGAACTATCCATCCGGAGCCAGTCCCGTCGTAATGTTCAATTACAGTAGAACACCAATTTTCCAAACTTATCAGAAGAAATGGGCGTTCAGAGTATTGATATTTTCGGATAATCAATCTGATACATTTTCTAATAAAATCATTCATTGTTAATAAAATGTTGTAATGATTTTTTTGTTATTATTTTTGACATTTTTAGATACCATTATTTGGACTTTTTTCTTAGTACGTTTTTTTATATATTTTAATACAGTACGATTTTAACAATTCACGATTATTTAAAATTATTTTATTCAGTTATGATACTGAATCAGTTAGATTTTCTATTTGTCTTTAAAATAGGTTACATACAGGACAATAATACATAAAGCTTGTAATAACTACCTGTTACTTACAGTAGCTTGTATATCCTATAGTATATTGTGACACATCCGAGAGCGGTAAATGTACCAATTGGATACGAATGTAATGTAATGTATGCTGTTAGAGAGACATGTAAATAAGGTACAAAATTATTATTTATATTATTATTTAATTCAGTCAAGTGGCAGAAAGCTGATATTGCTGTATCTTATAAGTCCACCACAGAGACGGCTGCTAAAAACAGCCATCGGCCCATACCTGTAAGCTGAGCTGTGTATTATGTATTTGTGTGTATTTATTGTTTATTTATTTATTACAAACAATAAAATTTACAGCAGAAGGGCTATGATATACAGTGAACATTATTGAAAATCAAGCAAAAGAAATAAGTGAAAGTGTAATGATTTAAAAAACATCACATGAGCGCTTAGCAGCGCCATTGATTTTATAGTGTAATAGATAGCGCCACCCCATACAAGAAAATGGCAGCATATTTCTCGCCGTCACTACGCAGATGGCACTGGTAGTGCTGACGTCGAAAAGTATAGCAATTTATTTGGATATCTATATTAACATTGATAATTAAGTTTTAATTATAAAGGATCGATTGATTCTAAAAACCCAATAATTCAAGCAGTTTCAACGAAATTAGCATTCAATTATTAGCGCTATCTATTGCATTTCCTTCTACGCTACAAATCACATGTTCAATGAAGAAAATAATAGATGGCGTGCTATTTCAGGCATCGCCTTTCCAACAATAAGATGTGGCTGGCAAGTGGCAACTGGCAACGTCGATCTAAGTATTGTTGACAGTTCCACGACAGTTCTATGAACAGTGGACATTGTGAGTTTTTGTGGTTTTTATGTGTAATATTAAATGTGATTTAATGTAAAATACTCATCTCCCTATCTGCAACAACTATTTAAGGTAAATATACATCTTTTTATCAACAAATTTGCGTTAATATGTTGTTTTACATAGAAACATAACCTCAAATTGTCGTGTTCCGCGAAACATTCGTTATTATCGCTAATTTTACAGATTTCATTAACAGTTTTAGTTCATATCTATTAAATATTAATGGTATAATCATTTTTTAACAGTATTCTTTACCTATTTAGCGCTATTATTAGCACAATCTATGTCGACATCATGTTATATTTTAGAGTGTTGTTTATTTTGAATCCAAATAAATTACAGATTCCCAGAAGCGTGTGTGCAGTCTGTGGACGAAGTGAAATTGAGAGAGAGAGTCCACCTCATTTTCTGATACTATCTACGATAACGGCTTCAGGTAAATATTTAATTGATCTTCTTCTACGACAACTGTAAAGCTTTTATTTGTAATGCATGCAACAAGATAGCTTTTTTAACATGCCTGGCCACAGCCAACCAGGCCTCGTTTAAGATTATCACAGCAATATCGGCGTTCTATCAGTCGAGAAACAAGACGGATTGTCCAGATTAAAAGACGTTACCCATTAAATATATAATTGCTTTGTTTTGCATACCTCATTATGTACCTCATCATTAATTTAACTTCAAATATATTACAGATTCCAGAAGGAGTTGTTAGTGCAATCCAGAGACAGAGCGCCGTTGAATCTGGATAAAATATAGGTACTCAACCGATTGGTTTACCTCGTATACCTCATTATATATACCCTTTCATTAATTTTGACTTAAATTTCAGATTCCGAGAGTCATTGGTGCATTCCAGGGATATGTGTGCAGTGCATTCCTGGATAAAATACGATTTACATTAATCCGTCAAGGTAATTATTTGGTTATTCGTTTTTTATCTTTAACTAGCTGACCCGTGCCCACTTTGTTGGGCTGTAAAACTTTTTACCTGTGATGAAATTATGAGTGTGGTTCGGTCACAACTCGGTCACGCCTCGAGCACAACTCTCTCCTGGCTGCTGCCATCAAGGATGCGAGACAGCACGAACGCCAAATCAATGTATGCTGGCTCGACCTAGAGAATGCCTTTGGGTCAGTCCGACACAGTCTCCTCCACTTTGCACTCCGCTGGTACAACTTCCCACCAGTCGTGCGTGACATTGTAGCCTCCTACTACAACTGTCTGACTTTCCATGTTAAAACGCAAGAATGGACTACCCGCTCTATACCATATTCAATTGGACTATTTCAGGGCTGTTGCCTCTCCCCGACGATTTTTAATATAGTTTTTAATATACTTCTGGAAAGCCTGAGCCAGTTTGACAGGAAGTGGGGCTACCGTTTTAAAACAGACGGCCAATACACCTCGTCGTGCCTCGCTTTTGCCGACGACCTAACTTTCATCACCAGAAGCCCCAAGCAGCTTTCCCTGCTATTACAGAAAGTGGAGCTTTTCTGCGACTGGTCAGGCTGTATAAAAGTGAAGCCCTCCAAATGTTTTTGCCTTGGACTCGCCCGCATGGGCACAAAATTTACATCCTATGACCCCAAATTGGTCTATAAGGGCTCTAATATCTCCCTTATAGACAATCATTTCAAATTCCTCGGCAGAAAAATCACCCATCAGGGAAAAGACGTCTCGGGCGATCATGTTATAGAGCATTTCAAAAGTTGCCTGGCGAAAATAGATGCCTTGCTAATTTCTGGCCCTCGTAAGGCCTGGATCTATGACAATTATCTAACGTCACATTTGTCATGGCCCTTTCTTATTTACGATTTTACCAAAACCCAACTGTCCCGTCTAGATGCACTGGTGACAGCTAGTTTAAAATCCTGGCTGTCCTTAGCCAAACCAGCTGACCCCTCGACTCTCTTCAGGTCCAAACAAAATTTTGGGCTAGCGCTTAAACTGCCCTCTCTGCTCTACGCCAACTCCAGAATAACCAAAAATTCGATTCTGTGCAATTCCAAAGATCCGGCAATATCGAAGCACGTAATAAGTGGCTGTAGTGATTCAAATGAACTACAAGCCCGCGTAGACTTCCACAAAAGGTTCCTTACTGGAATCAGCCAGAATGGCACTGGTCTGGGGTATGGCAGTACAACCACGAGCGACGTGGACTTGAAGAAGTCTCTTTTGCGGGGAGATTACGACAGCAAGAGTATGGCTCATGCTATTGGCCTTCAATGCCAGAATGACTGGACAACAATTGGTGACTTTTGCATTCCGCCTCCAATGCACTGGAAGGTAATGCTCTATGACTGGACGCCAGAGATGCTGAAATTTTATTTGAATGCCTTTCAGCATACACTTCCAGACCCCAGTAACCTCGCTCGTTAGAGCTTTGCCGAGGATAGTTCTTGTCCCCTCTGTAGCAATACCCCTTGCACAGCTAGACACATTCTAGCTGGCTGCAAGGTGGCCTTAGATCAAGGACGGTACACTTACCGCCATGACAAAGTTCTCGCTGTTATTCGCGAGGTAATTAGTCTCTCAGTGGCTCGTGCCAACAAGGGTTTGACAGTATCCTCCAAACCCCCAATACAGTTTGTGCGGGATGGCTCTAAAGGCAAAAAACATTTAACTACAAAACCTTTCTCAATAATCGAGAAAGCTACAGATTGGACTCTGGAGGTTGATTCGGTCTCTAAGCAGTATAAATTCCCTTGAAAGTCTCGGATGCACAGCCCTCCGTCCAGATATAACTCTTTACTCTCTATCTCGGAAGGTGGCTCTTATTGTAGAATTAACTGTTCCATGGGAATCAAATATCCCAAAAGACCACGAGTACAAATTAAATAAATACCATGATCTTGCAAATGCCGTAACCCGGAACGGCTTCACTGTTCACCTTCACGCGGTGGAAGTTGGCGCTCGTGGCCTGCCAGCTAAATCTCTATTTCACCTCTTTAAAGATCTTGGCCTTTCCAGAAAAATAATCAACTCTTTCTTAGAAAAATTATCTAAAACTGCGATTTGCGCATCTCAAATTCTATGGCTTCGAAGGGGGAGTGAATGGGTGGCAAGGTGAACGCTCACATGTGGCAAGACAGCTGTCCTAAACCTACCACAGCCGGTTCGTAAGTCCGGAATCCACTGCTCACCCCCCAGAAGTGTAAAAAATAGTATTATGATGGGCCCGACTCCGGTCGGTGAATTCCATGGCAGCTCCGTTTGTATTTATTTATTATTTCCTGACTGCCAAAAGAAGGGTTATATTTTTACTGCATATGTATGTATTTGCATGCCAATTTGACTATAATACCGTTATTTGTGAGTGTCTTCTTGTGAGTGTCTTATTTGTAAGTGTATTATTTCTTTAACTATTTATGCAGTAAAAGGGGAATTATATGCAGTAAAAGAGGAAAGCCTTTTGTTTTAAACACTTGAGACGATAAATTTACTTATTTTGATAAGAATTCATAATTGTTGATAATATGACCAATAAACATGACCTAAAGATTTAAATTATTTTTTTTCATATAAAAATACTACTTTTTGTGACCTAAATATAAAAGTTAGGCATATGCTGTCGTGGCTTTTGTGTACGCATTATCAAGCTCTACAACTTTTCTTTAGAACTTAATCATATATCTCTCATCGTTAAGGCAGCGTTAGTTATAAACGTTTTCGTTCGACCGTTTTTTCCGACTTACTTTGGAAATCCGACTATCACGAAGAAGTCTTTTCATTTTTCGGATTAATATATAGCTTATGACACTTACAACTAACGTGGCTTTCTATGGGTAAAAGAATTTTCAAAATCGGTTCAGTAGATCTAGAGATTACTCCCTACAACCTCACAAACTCACAAACTTTACCTCTTTATAATATTAGTATAGATAAAGAAATTACCAAAAAAAATATGCAATCTACAATTAAAACATCAAACAAAATATTAAACTAAATTACGCAAACCACAGAAATAAATTAAACTCTTATGATGTTTACTGATCGATGTCGCCCAACTAAGCGAAGCTTGTGCTTCAGTAGATGTTGGATTTGGTGAGCTAAATATTTAAAGATATCAAACATTTAAGCATTTTTTTGTCTATTTTCAGACGCAATGGCATAAACACAAGGCCGATAGAAACGACCTGTTGTCTTTAAATCTTCCTGAGGTGAAGAGTATGCACGTGTTGACACCCTTAATTGCTTCTATACTTGCAGCTGAGAAATTGCAATTCGTCTGACTTGATATTGGTCACTGTATAAAGGTAGGGGTAGCGAAAAACCTTACTCGATACTTGGGTTTCATTATATCATAAGTATGCAACTTTTTGAATCAAAGAATAATAATATCAAAGGACTGCTAAAATTTTAGCTAGTTAATATGAAAACTTTTTATAAAGCTTATCACGGATCATAGGAGACGAGAACAAGTCAAGTCGCGTCACAGTATACTGTGTTGTCATATTAAATGAGAGAAATGATCGCTTTCGAATCGAGCGAGATTCGACGGTGGATTTCTGTCGACACTCACAAATAACGTGGCTTTCTATTGGTAAAAGAATTTTCAAAATCGGTTCAGTAGATCCAGAGATTACTTCCTACAACTTCACAAACATTACCTCTTTATAATATTAGTATAGACTAGTATAGATAACATTAACTTAATAAAGGTAGAGCGTGGAGAGATGAGTCTGTATCTGTATGCAGCTTTTGATCAAGCGAGCGAATGACGATGATCATCATCGATGCTACTATCGACTGACTGGAAACAATTTCATTATGTAGTCGAACATATCAAACGAATTCGAACCAGCTGAGGTGTAATATCACCGCTAATACTAGCTCATATTTTTTAGATGCCGAGGCGATGCTGTGTTCCCGGATACAAATCAAATTATAACTCTGCGTTGAAAACTGGAGAACTTCCCGTTTCAACATTTTCTTTCCCGAAGGAAGATAATCTTCGTAAGCGATGGACTAGGGCTATTCCACGTTTTAATTGGACGCCGAGCTCTGGTTCGTTTGTATGCAGTAATCATTTTACTTCCGAAGAGGTTGTTCGTTCTCAAGAAATGTATATTCTAAAAGTTATGTAATACATCTAGTAGTCTAATATGTAAGTTTAATTTTCTATTATAAATTATTACTAAGGCACTTCTGTGGGTGTAGGTATGTATTATCGTATTATATTATATTGTCATATATGTTGTAAGCAATAATACTGCTGATATTACAAGTCATTTAATTTACAATTTTATGTAATTAAAATACTGTTTTATTTATACATTTTATAATATTTTATCTGTCATTTTTTACTACTGTTAATTTACACTGTCGACTGTATTTGAAATTTTTAAGTAATTGATGACTATGAATTTTACACAACTCACCGTTTTTTAACCAATGCAATATAAAATGAAAGTAACAATGTAAAAACCTACTTAACCCTTCAGGCCTCGGCCCCTCAGCCGATTGACAAGTTGCTGTCCCAAAAAAATTTAGCAAAAATTTGTAAAAAAAATGAATTACGACACTGTCTCACCAAAACATTAATTACTGCCAAACCACTGTACCCATAATTAAAATGAAACATATTAACATAATAAAATCAAACAAATTAAATTAAAATTAAATTAAAACGGAGCCGTGACGCTGAATCGTTTTGTGGCCGATATCGGCCAATCGGGGCTTGAGGGGTTAAAATAGCAATATGTCTTTGTTATATAAATTTATTTAAATTAACTCTTAATGTTACCTTAAAAAAAACTACAAAATTAATTTTTTGCCATAGAACAGCTCTCGTTATTGTTCGATGTTATTGATTTTATGATTTTATGATAAAATTTTATATTTGCATTACTAAAATGACAACAAAAGGAAATGTTAAATTATTAATTATTAGGCTAAGACGATGTTTTTGTTATGTAATTGTTTTTTTTATGGGTTTAAATAAATAAATTAATTAATAAATAAACAGTTACGTGTAAACTTTCTTATTTGGGGCGTTTACACTCTCGCACGAGGCGCGAGGCGAGACGCAAAACCATGTTGTAAACAAACGGAACAGAGGCAAAGCTTCTAGCAAGTTGGTAAACATTTTGTACGCTCGTTAGAAGCTTTGCCTCTGTTCCATTTGTTTACTGATATGGTTTTGCGTCTCGCCTCGCGCCTCGCGCGAGAGTGTAAACGCCATATCAAATGCAGCGTTGCCAAATCGTTCACGGCAGGAACGGCGCGCGCGGCGCATTTGCTAAAGACTCCGTTTTTTGTTAGTGTGAGTTTCTAAAGCTGTTTACAAGCAAGCTGTAGTGTGCGTGACTAGGGAAGGAGCTTACAATAAATACTATCGATAAGATTCTTGAATAAATTAGAATAAAAGTATAAATTAAGGTTACAATAAATACTATCGATAAGATTCTTGAATAAATTAGAATAAAAGTATAAATAAAGCTGAATTTAAAAAAAAATGTTTAAAAAATAGGTATTTTAAAAAAACCTATTTTTGTCACAACTAAACAATGACAGATTCTCGTAATATTAAATGCATTTACAAATACTATCGGTATGATTCTTGATTAAATTAGATTAAAAATAAGAGTATTATCAATATAAGGTGTAGTAAAATCTTAATAATATAAAAATAAGTCTTTTATTTAAAATAAAACTTTATTTTTATCACAACTAAACTATGTCAGATTCTCGTTAACGCTAGTTACAAATACTATCGACATCATTCTTGATTAAATTAGATTCAAAATAAAAGTAATAAATATTAATTAATAATAAAAAAATATATTAAAAAATATGTTTTTTTATTTTTAAAAATCTCTTTTTGTCACAATTAAACAATGTAAGATTCTCGTAATATTATTTATTACTATACTAGTTTGGGTGCGCTAATGACCTTTAAATAGCACTAATTTATTATATAAATTTCTGACGCTCTTTTCTACTACAGCGTTCTTCATTTTAAAATGGATTCTTAGCTTGAGATGAAGAAGAAGAAGTAGGAAAAAATCTGCCATCTGCGAGCTATTCTGGCGTGCGCCGCAAAAACCGTTGGAGTTACACGTATATAATATACAATGGAAATGTTTATCTTAAATAGTCCTACAAAAAAGCCAGCGACAGTAAGCCATTATCGCCAAAATAGTGAACCATAAATACAATAAAAAAATAAAAATTATTTCTAACGCACATTTGGTAGTAATAAATTGATTATTATATCAAAATAAATACTTTTATCACATCTGGTATTTAAAGTAGATAAATTTTGTCTTTTACAGTACATCATTTGGCCAAATTTGGACAAATATTTGAATATTTATGACGATAACCAACCGAGTGCGCGATATTATGGTGATTTTTTAATATATATTTTTTATATTAAAAAAGTAATTTAAATCGTTAGGTCATGTTATCAACAATTATGAATTCTTATCAAAATAAGTAAATTTATTGTCTCAAGTGTTTAAAACAAAAGACTTTTACCTTTTACTGAATAAATAGTTAAAGAGATAATACGACATAGGTATGGAACCGCGACCGTGTCGTAATCTATACTTCTATACTAATATTATAAAGAGGTAAAGTTTGTGACGTTGAAGGAAGTAATCTCTGGATCTACTGAACCGATTTTGAAAATTCTTTTACGAATAGAAATCCACATTTGTGACTGTCATTTGGCTATATATTAATCCGAAAAATGAAAAGACTTTTTCGTGGTCGTTGGATTTACAAAGTAA
The DNA here is from genome assembly GCA_944548615.1 of Micropterix aruncella. Lineage (NCBI taxonomy): Eukaryota > Metazoa > Arthropoda > Insecta > Lepidoptera > Micropterigidae > Micropterix > Micropterix aruncella. The sequence continues at coordinate 19,466,564 of OX155964.1, read as the reverse complement.
TTCGGAGAAAAACAGTCGAATGAAAACGTTTCTTACGAACGCTACTTTAACGATGAGAGATATATGATTGAGTTCTAGAGAAAAGTTGTAGATCTTAGTAATGCCTACAAAAAAGTAAGGGAAATCATATGTCTAAATTTTGTATTTAAGTCACAAAAAGTAGTTTTTTTATATTTAAAAAATAATGTTAATCGTTAGGTCATGTTTATTGGTCATATTATCAACAATTATGAATTCATATTAAAATAAGTAAGTTTATCGTTTCGAGTGACAAAAGACTTTTCCCTTTTACTGCATATAATTTCCCTTTTACTGCATAAACGGTTAAAGAGATAAGACACTCACAAATAAGACACTCACAAAAAGACACTCACAAATAACGGTAATATATTCAAATTGGCATGCAAATACATACATACATATGCAGTAAAAATATAACCCTTCTTTTGGCAGTCAGGAAATAAATCATAGCACTCAGTACTAACCGAACCACACTCATAATTTCATCACAAGTAAAATTTTTTACCGCCCAACGAAGTGGGCACGGGTCAGCTAGTTATTAGATATTCGTAATTCTGAGACGAGTAAAGGTCGCGGCCAAAGAAAAGAGACTATTAAAACGGCCACAATCTTAAAACACAATAAAAAAATGAAAACCCTTACACATACGTCATTTTTAAAGTGATCTCCTTCCATAATTTTGAAATGTGAAGCAGTGTTTTTTAAATAAAAATGCTTTTGCAAACGCAATTTCGTGCACCTACGACTTTCTAAGAAGTTACATTTTAAGCATGAAAATTATGTTTTTATGTGGAATCTTTCTAATTACAAAAACCATTACATCAACGGCCACATTGTCAGAGATTAAATTATTGGTATAACCATTTATTTTACAGGATTAGCTTTTACCGTCCTACCCATACGAACGTACGTGATACGTCTGCTATATTATCGCCCAAACGCAACGAAACGTAATGGTATCACCTACGTTCGAGTACAAAAACAATAAAATAGCCAGTATAGCTAATAAATGCTATAAAAATTAATCAATAATGCGTTTATTCGATAAAGGAAAAGTATAGTTTCAACGTTTCTTTGTTTCAATAAGTCGTACATTAATAATTATAACGTTTCGGTTTTGTTATATATCGATACTACTTTGTCGAAATTAATGTATCAGTACCTATCTAGGTTAAAAAGTGAAGTCGGCGTTAAGTATTGAATTTTCCATGTTAGTATATCTAGTTTTCCATGATATATATCTATGTTAGTATATATAGTTCAATGTTAGTAGATGCATATTGTCATGGTATATCGGGGTTAATATAATCAATAATTATATAGAGATTTTTAGTTCTAAATGAATAGCGTGTAGTTTCATTACTTTTCCAAAATATCTGTTATTGTGCAAACGATACATCGATAACTACAATAGACACACCTCTAGCAATATAGATTTGCGTATCGGGCTAACGGCAAACGCTTAGGGGCAAACAAAGGGGCAAACACATTATTAGACGCGTCCGTCAGCCGCGGCTTTTGCACGCGATCTGTGTAATGAATTTCTATTGAGCCGTGCACATTATAGGACGTCAGTCGCGGACAACTGTGCACACGTTCGTAAGCCGCGGCTTACGGACGCGTCCGATAATATGTTTGAACGCCATCTATCGGCCAAATATTGGTTAATTGAAGATGGAAACGCATTAAATCGAGTTTGGAAACTACGATGGCCATCTACCTGCCGTTTTTTGTATTAAATTGCGACTTCCACTTTGCAGTATGGAATGGCGTTATCTATTACACTATAAAATCAATGGCAGCGCTAAACAAAACGCAAAATAGATGAATCGAATTTTTTTAAATAAATTGTACTTAAAAAGATCATAGTGACATCTAGCGATTTAATTAGGAACTAAAACCGACAGATGAAAAAATGGCAATCGCTAAACTATAGAGCGCAGTGCCATCGTCGTATAAATAAAGGGTTTTGAGTAGTTTTTGAGAGTTAAGGACATCATTAGGGGCTTAAATATAGACAATCCGAAGTATTTGGCAAGAAATTAGCATATTTTGAGATTTTTACGAAAAATCGACGTAGAAATCAATATATTGACAAATAGACAATAGAAGCATGGTTATGGTCATAAAAGGTCGACAGATCGATTTTTTCGAAAAAAAATATAAGAGGGGTTCATTAAATAGTAGGTATTATGGGAGAATTTAATAGCAATATTGATAACGTCATTTGAAGAACATTTAATTTATTATTTAGAGAAATTGGAAAACATAATCGATATCGATGCATGAAAGCAGAATCAATGAAGTATAATTGCCAGTCAAAATAAAATTTAATTGTTAAAATGAGGAAATTTAGAAATACTTAATTAAAATAGAGGAATTACTAGATAAAAATACTATCAATAAATAAAATTTAAATAAAATAGTTTATATTATTTCGCTTTCGAAAACGGAAACGGAAAAGCTTCTAGAAGGATCTAGAATGTTCTAGTGAGCAGACGACGCTTCGAAAGCGGAAACGACGCGCAGAAAACGCGGCAAAATCAAGTCAAAGTATGGCATTTCCCGCCGAATATGAAATATCAATTTTCTGATAATACGTAAAATAAATACTTAAAAACATATGTAGAATTGGAAGCACGAATTATCATTAAGAAATTCGCTTGTTAGCAACGTGGCAGAGCGTTATTTAACAAAAAAATAGACCAATCAGATCGTTTAATGACTGATTAGTCAATAGTTATGGATTAATTCAGTAAAAAAAGGTCACATCGATAGGGGTGTTATATAAGGGATGGACGACTAGCTTCCGGTACTCATTGAAAAATTTCCTTTGGACGCATTAAACCTACGAAAGTTTTCGGCATAAATGTAAAAATCTGGTGCTCAGATGTGAAAAAAAATAGTTGTGAACATGGGCATTGGAATGCTATGACAGCATTTCAATGCCCAGAGAAGTTAAATTCATGAAATAAGTGTTCAAGCGCGTATAACAAGAACGCTTTATCACACTCGCCATTGAGGTGATTTTACGAAAAGTGCTAAAAAGCGAATAAATATTTAAAAAACCAGTGCTAAAACAACGTGAAATCGAGAGAGCTGTGCGTGTTGGCACATAAAAACCAACTTTTCCAACTAAATTTGAACGTACCAGATTTTGTCGTATTGCAATATACGAAAATTTATTAACGGAACGGATGGTTTAAATGAAGACGTCAGATTAGACTTCATAACATTGCGAACGTTGTTCGGTGATGTACACATAGCGGCAAAATAATAGAAAAACATTTGACGAGGATGCTGTAATGGTCTCATAATAGCAGTTCGGTGGAGCGGTGATAGCAGGCTCTAAAATAAAATTAACATTTGACGAGAATGCAGTGACGGCTTTGATTAGCAGTACGATTGTAAAGCGGCTGGGAGTTCTAGAATACATTCGTCGCGGTATGGTGGCAGATTTCTAGAAAAGCGACAACACAAGGAAGATTTTGACGTTTAGTTATAAGTGCATATTGTGCAAGTGCAGTTGTAAATACGGCCAAGTGTAGCCGAGAGTCATCGATGGCAAAGATGTACTAAAGTATGTAAGTTTATTTTTGCTGAAACTGGCGCTATTTAGTTATTTTGGCTGAAGCTAGCACCCAATATTATCATTGTTATATATATTTTTTTGGGGTTATAAATAGTCGAGTTTTTTTTGTGGTTTGTTTGGAAATTGTTAGAAATGTTAAGTAGTTGTAACGTAAATGCGTGATTTATACGATTTTGCACGTTAACTAAAAACGATAGCACATAAGATCGCTTGTTGTAACGAGATTGACATCTCGTAGGACTCATTAAATTAGGAAGAGAGATAGCTTAGCTACTCCATTGATTTAGACATCAGCCATTATATAAATGTGCTTATAATTTGGAAACTAGTTAAGGAAACATTCGAATAATACAGAATGTTAGGTTAAATTTAGAGATGAGGAAATTTGTAGATTGTACTAAAAAATTTACGACTGATCGATGGGGTTTCACAGATAAACGGGAAGGGAATAGTAATAATAGAAATAATAGAACGAAGACCATATGTACACCCAGTGGACTGGATGGTAACCAGGTCGTAGTTTTTATCGGGCATTAGCGACTGCGGTCATTTAAATTCATTTATATCACTGAAACGTCATCGACTAGTTTGACAGATATGTTAGGTTATATGTATTTTTAGTGTTGTATGTAAACATTACGATTCATGTTTCTATAGAATTTGACATTGAACATATTTAAATAAATAAGAAATTAGAATCTAATTGTCGAATTTCACGGTGGAGATTTAAACTCATGCAATATAATTTTTTTTAACAATCGACTGAACGCAGCCATTGTTGTCATCGACAAATAATCGATTGAAAATAAGTTAAAGAACAAATTGTAAATATTTTGTGGTGAATTAGGCGCTCATTATTATAAATATAATTCACAACAATAGTAAATTAAAATAGAAGAAATTATAATTTGAATTTGTGTAATATATGCATTATGGTATAATATATATAGATTATTAATTGGAGAAGATTTGTTTCATTGAGGAAGTAAATACAAAGAGGGAAATTATTAGGCAAGGTATTATTGAAGCCTATCCCACTTGAAGGCATTATTATCACTATCATTGAAAAATAGATATTAAAAATCTAGCTCACACAGAAGTAAGTAAAAGTCTAGCTTACAAATAGGTGAGTGAAAAATCTTGCTTACAAATGGCTTCCAACTGGTGGGGCTGATTGAAGATTGATTCATAAAAATAGATATAAAGTAATAGAAGTAGTAGTAAAAAATTTTCACTACAAAACCCATAGACACTGGCTCATCGCATTCCTGACTGAGCAAAAATGCCCTTATCTAGGGATGCTGATATTTTACTTAAGACTATTTTTATATTCCATATGAAAATAGTTGTAAACATCCACACTTTTATAATAGTTATAAAAGCGGGAAAAGATCTGGCCGTGATCTTTTCGATCTCGGTTAACCTGGAAATCGGTTAATCGGGGCTCGGATAATCGCGGCCCTACTGTTTAGCTATTTTTATGGTAAAAATATCGGAGCCTAGGGACTCACCAGACTTACGTCAATCCTGATTTATTTAAAGAACTACCAGTTTACACACATTTTTCAAGTTAATAAATAAATAAAATAAAACGAGATCAATTGAGCGAGATAACCTCTCCGAAGATAAAATTTTCCAAAACAAAAATGATCTGATTATCTATCGATTGCAAATATCTCACCTTATGCAATGAATAGGCCCGAAGTGTCCCTTGTTGGATTCGAGCTCCGTGCCGGTGGCCACGTCAAACTTGTACACTTTGAGGTCCTCTCCTCCGCAGACAAAGACATTGCCGTCGGGATGCAGCGAGGCACTGTAGCATTTCGTGGGCACCGTCACGTCCTGCAGGCGTTGGAAATTGTCCGCAGAGAAAAATGAGATCGTGCTACCTGCAAGTCATAACAAAAATCTACATTTAGTAGGTATAAACGAAAGCAAAATATTACGTCCCCGGCCATGTAGTTGCCGTTCTATATACGAAATTTTATAGCAAAAATTTTTAGTAAGTATTTCTTCTACTTTATTATTTTATTATCATTCATTATTTTGATTAAATTCTGGTTTATTCTTGACAATTTTTTCAATATTAATTTTATTTTTGTAACTATTCATGATTTTTATTTCTTTATATATATTTTATATTATCTGCAATAGTTTATTGATAATTTTTATCATATTTTGTTTCGAATTTTATGTAGGTAACTAAAGTAATTTATTGAAATTAGGTAAGATTTTTTTTATATATACCGATAATATCAGGTCAGTCCATAAGTTTTCGCGCATTCTTGAGATTTTGTTCAAGACGTATATAATACACACTTTATTATTTACAAAAATGATGCATTTTTCATTATTATCTGCAGTATCTCAGCATCTTACACGTAGCTTTTTAATGCCACTATTGTAGAAAGACTCTGGTTTTTATGTCAAAAAAACTTTAATGTTGCATTTTTACTTCATCTTTTAGAGTATTTTTGTTCCCTAGTAAAATAATTTTGTAAGGAACGAAGCTACGCCAACAGCCCATAAGAGCCCAACGCCTTACCGCGAAGCACTGAGAAGAGGAACTAGCGGGCTGACCTCGCTCCCTTACTACCAGATTTGGATGGATTTCTCCATCCTTCAGTCTGGTCCCAGATTTAAGTTCGCTTGCGCAGCCTCTACCTGATGGTAGCAGTAATTCAGTTCGAAGTTATCGCACACCGATGCACCCTTTACCCGCCAATATCAAACGGGATCGGGTGGCCAATGGATTGTTTTTAAGAATAGATGACCATCAGGTCAACAACTACCCCGCTGCTTAGGAAATGTTTCCAGACCCGGTTATTCGACGGAGTACACAATCGATTGGGAACACACCGCACGGTGCGATCCCAACTGTAAGTTACAACCGAAGTCAGAGTTCTAGTCAGCCCTTTTCAGGTTAGTCCCTCTTCGAGGAGGCTGCCGGATGGGAGCTGAACCGTGAGTTGGGTCCAACCTAGAAAACACAGGCAGGAAGCCGAAGCTGCAAGGCCCCATTAGGTTCTGTACTCAGCCGAAATATCTATTCCAAATTGACTCTTGGTTTCCCATCATATGTGAGGGATACTATCTCCATTTGATATTTTTCCCAGTGCCCCATGGTGCGATTCCCTTTGGATATTTGCCTGTAGCTATTGAGTGCTAGGAAGCACCAATCTGCTATTTGCAAATATATATATATATATATATATATATATATATATATATATATATATATATATATATATATATATATATATATATATATATATATATATATATATATATATATATATATATGTTCTTTCTCTTTAATATGACTGTTTCTATTTCTCCTGCAGCCATTCCACACCGTACCCACAGTAACCGCTTCGAAAATTGCAGAATCAAGATCCACGGACGTTTTGATCTTTAACCCCTCACGTTGCGAGGTAAAAACACCTATCACTTTTGCGCGCGACATATTCGCGCGCAACTTGAGAAAAACGATCATAACTTATAAACCACTAAACGGAATAAAAAAAGATAAAGAGAAAAATGATCGCATTGAAATTTGACATATAAAACAGTATAACCTTATCTCGTAAAACAATTAAGATAATAATGAATAAATATTACAAAATTGGCAAACCGAAAAAAACTCGCCTATAAAATCATTTCGATTTTTTTGTAAATACAGTTTTTGTAAATATCAAAAATTGTAAATACAGTTATGTTCTTTATTAAATGCTTTACCAAAACGATATTTTTTTTTTACTTATTTGCATACAAAAATACGGAAAAAATATTTATTTATTCAGCCAAGAAAAAATTTATTTATTCTCGTAAAAAAAAAATTTTTTAATTTTTAATTTGTGACTACTTATGGTATTTTTTTATATGAAATTCTTTCAAAATAACTTTATTACTACATCACTTCTTCTTAGAAATCACACCAGAACTTTGACCTTTGTCTGATATTATAGAAAAATCTAAAGTTTTGAGAGTTTCCGCGTCCGAACCTAATAATAAACTTTGAATGCCCATAATATAAAATTCGTTAGATTTTTTCAATTATATTGTCTTATCATAGACTTATTATATGTCTAATAACTAATTACTATACTCCAAAGAGTCACATTTCATCGAAAAACTATGGAAAATCGCACTTTTTTCTCTCATAGTAATTATCGAAACAAGTTTCATTTTCGCGAGTCATATTAGAAAAACAACATATAATGTTCAAAATACGCCTAATTATGTGATAACTTAGGATGTAAATGAAGCAATACCTATTTTATTAGTAAATTAAAGCGACATTACGTCATGTTTCGCGATATATAGTTGGAACTTCCAACTTCCACCTTCACGCGGTGGAAGTTGGCGCTCGTGGCCTGCCAGCTAAATCTCTATTTCACCTCTTTAAAGATCTTGGCCTTTCCAGAAAAATAATCAACTCTTTCTTAGAAAAATTATCTAAAACTGCGATTTGCGCATCTCAAATTCTATGGCTTCGAAGGGGGAGTGAATGGGTGGCAAGGTGAACGCTCACATGTGGCAAGACAGCTGTCCTAAACCTACCACAGCCGGTTCGTAAGTCCGGAATCCACTGCTCACCCCCCAGAAGTGTAAAAAATAGTATTATGATGGGCCCGACTCCGGTCGGTGAATTCCATGGCAGCTCCGTTTGTATTTATTTATATTTCACAAACATTACAAAATAAAAGCGGCCATTTTTTCGCGAGCCGTGTGTTGTTGACAAAGTGTTTTCTTCGAAAATTCGTGAAAAACAGCAAATGGATTGTCGAAATTGACTAATCCTAATGGCTAAACTACTTAAAAAGGGAAATTACTCACTTTTATCCGGTATACACTGCACTTATATCCACAAAACACTTCACAAAACAAACACTTCGCGGAACTATACGCCGCCGCGGGGGGGCCGATCGACACTGCTGTTTTGACGTCTAATGCTGAGTTTTTAAATCGGCGGTCGATTTTATCGTCGTTGGCCGGCGAATGAAAGATTATTTGGCCATGTCGTCCCGCGGTCAGAAAGCATTAAAGTACGACGATTCGAATCGTAAATTGCAATTTTCGCAGCGGCGAGCGCGATATCCAAAATCGGATGTTACGGATTGTTAGGCGGCCGCCATACATGTCCCCAAATGGATGTTACGTGCTCAGCGGGTTAATCCAAAGTATTACAAGTATACCCCCGCATTGGTACCTTTATTTGTCTTTGATCCATCAGTGTAAATATTTAGTGTATCTAATGCAGCTGTATTAACAGGATATTAACCCACACTACTTATTGTATAATCTTTCCTGAAAGTGTACTCGGCATTTTGTCCATGACCATCTTCAGTAGTGAGAATTCATCCCACGTCCGCGGTAGAATCAAAGCATACTAACCGTGCGATATAGTCAGCGTGGTGCCATCTTTTGAAACTTCTAAACTATTCGGCGTTGACGGGAAGTCTACTTTCTGTATTTCCTGAAATTTAGTAGTTCAACCATTTATTTTTATGAATGAAAATGCCGTAATTCCTAAAATAAAACTAGGCGGAGGAAACTCGAAGGCGATTATCCCGCTATTCCAAGTTGAACAGTCGTGGACGTTTTTCATCGGCAAAAGAGAATGGGTATTTTTGGCCCACTTTCCCAATAGCTGTAAATCATATACCAATGTAAATATGTTTTTATGTAGAACATTTATTACCAAAACGAGTGATAACATTCATGAGTGATAATGTTTCTGAGTTATATCTTATTAAATATGGCTAATTATTTGATATATCCTAGGGTAACTAACACATCCCGACGTATTTTTAATAACTGTTTAAACGAAAACCATCGCAGAATACTCGAAACGATAAAGTACATACAAACTATATATTCCTCAGAATGCTAGGGTTTGTCAGCAGTATATGGAGGGGAAATACTGGGATATGTTGCTTGAACTCTGTAATGTGTATCATGACTTCATTCCTGATCTGTTTCCTGAAGTATGTAATATGCCAAGGTCAGCTGTTCAACATGGTGTACCCAGTGACCGGACATCATAATATACTATATTTTATGGATCTTCACTGCAAATATTTTAAATAAATAATTGGCATGAGTGTTTTTATGTAATTAGCCGTATTTAAGAAGACTCTGATCTTCAAAACTCTGAAACGGCTCATAATTGAGGTAAGTTGTAGTAGTCATAAATATTCTAGGATAAATAGATCTTTCCAATGGTGAAAGAGCTCATACATTTTTGTCCATTATCCTTTGGTATTCGAACATTATTACAAAGGATCCATAACTTACAGCTAATTATAACAATAATAAGTATAAAAATGACTATTCAATAAAAACTTATCGTTGTATTTATCATGAGTTTCACAGAATTTTTGTAAATTGTACTCATGGGCGCTGCAAAAAAGTGGACCGCAGAGATCGTTTGAAATTTAAGTTACAGTATTTATTTCGATGGAACCAAAATGCATTTTTATTTTATCTTGTAAGAAAATTATTGAGCATCACACAAATGTAAATTTAAGAAACATAGAACCACGAAAAAAAGATTTTTTTTTTAATGTTTTTTTTTATTTTTAAAAGGGAAAAAAAAACTTTTATAAATGTTAGCTGTATCGGTAAGGGAGTCTTCATATCAACATAAAATTTCAGTAAATATATAAATACATCATTTGGTAAGGCTGTATGTTCCAAAAATGATATCAATGTGTTTATTACGGTATTATTTACGGTATTATTACGGTATATATTTCGGTATTTTGGTATCTATTATGGTATTACGGTATTATTACAGTATATTAAAGTAGAAGACTCAATTCAGAGCATACCGAGTGGTTTGCCGTTTACAATTTTTATCTTGGGCTTATAGTTTCTGACATCCAGGTAAGTAAAAAGGCTATAAACTCGAAACTTATACATGTACTTAGACTTACTTGTCCACTAAGCCTATCCCAGAATCTCATGGTACCGTCATCTCCCACACTGACGATCCTGGAGTCTCCGTGCAGGAAACAGGCATGTCGAACACTACTTGTGTGTCCACTGTACTTACTTATAGCTGAAATAAAAAAAAAACAAGTTAAAATGCTGCTGAATCCCCCCTTGTAGGATTAAGAAAAATTGGCAATTTGCCAGTAATAATTGGACAGTGGAAAGAAACATTGGTTGAAGTTTCGTTACCCAATTGTGCTCTCCAAAGAACAATTCATTCAAAAGAACTTCCCATGAATGATGCAGGGAAGCAATCGAAATCAGAGAATCGATATAAAGGTTTCAAACTTTACACCACATAAAACGCCCTAATTAGGAAGTTCTCATAGCTGACCCCTAGCAACAACAATGCTAAGCAGGACAGTGAGTTGTGTGTACACACGATTAGTGTAACATTCACACAAAAATACAGATTGCTATAATCTACGCCTGCGGGCATCGCGGCGGTAGAAATCAAACTACCCTTCCCAACCCAACGAACGCAGAGTGCCCACATGCAGCATATACGGCAGTCGCACTCTTATTGTCCCTGTGAAGGCAGCAAATGAAACTTTGTTCAAATATCAGGAATCTATCCTCCCGGCAAGAATCCGTTGTGTTCGGTTCAAGTAAAATATCAAATAACCCCGAAAATTTTATATTTTTGAACTAACTTGCATTCTATAGTCAAAAGGAAGAAGATAACTTAGTAAACATAGAATTATTCTTACCACCAATATCCGGTTTGGAAAGATCGAATACCCTGATTAGTTTTTCGTAGCTGGCTGTCACCAGCATAGAATTGTCGTTACTAAAGTTGACACTCTTCACAATATGGTCATGTTCAAACGTGTGAACGGCGTCACCCGAGACAGCATCCCATAATTTGGCTGAAATCAAACAAACATTTATTTACTAAAAATAGGTACATAAATATCTAATAGTCTTTGAACATTTCACAATGGGCGATTTTACTGCCTTACGACAATGTCTTACAACCAATTCTACAATAAAATGTGTGTGTACGTCTGTGTAAGTCTTGTCATTGCATTCGATCCACAGAATTTAAATGCAATTCTGTTAATGTTATCCCAAGAGTAAATGGTGACCCAACCAGGAATTGAGACCGGAACCTTACAGTGTAAGATCAGGCGACCTAACCACTATGCCACCGAGTTCCGAAAAGTAACAGTAAAATCAAATCGCTATGTACTAAAAAATAAGTAGTTATAAAATTAACACAATAAATTTGCTAAATTAAAACCCCTCGAGCCGCAAGATTTTGCGAGCACATGTCTTTAAAAGACTATGTATAACAATATGGAAATTTTATATTTATTATGGCGGTCAACCAAAATAATAATTTCTCCCAAACCGTTGTTGCACTTTAGAATTGTTTCATATTAGAACTTTAGAATACTAATATTAGAGTCCGGTCGGTCCCAACGAAGCGCAACTGTGCTTTTACGTTTGAGTTCGATCGGTCCCTCTGAGGCTCGAGGGGTTAACATAAAACTCATTATAATCATTATCGAGACAGTTAAAAATAAACAATGGCAGGACTGAACTAATAAAATAACGTAGGAAACAAATCTACATAATGCGTATGTATGCGCTAAACTTTTTTAGGTGGGCGCTATCGGTGATTAGCCCGAGGAAGTGTGAAGTGAATGACGCACCGTGCAAGCAAGTGATACCAGGATGGCAGGATACTGACTGAGGAAAAGAAAAAATCTTAAGGAAATTTAAACAAATTTATTTACCGGTAAAATCAGCAGCGCCGCTGGCAGCAACAGTAGCAGATCCGTTCAAGGCCACTCCCCAAACGGCTCCTTTGTGGCCTTCGAATGTGCCAATCCAGTCACCTGTTTCGCCTTGCCGCAACATCGGTTTGCCATCTATAAATTTTAACCATTTACATACAGATGACAACTATAGATGCCAGTGGGAATGCGCTACCTCAATACAGCAGGCATCAGTTACTGGAGTTGTCCGCCATTCCGACCGCTTTGTGTTTTTTCCCTAAGGGCCGATTTTTCAATCGTCAGATAAACAGTGGGATAGCACTTATTCATTAGATAGTACAAAATTTAATTTTTCCATAGTCAGTTAACAGTTATCAAAAGAATAAAGATACTATTCGCTGAATAAAGTTACTCGCTGCTCCGAGGGTCAGATAACGAGTTATTCGTCCAATAAATTCATCCATCAAACTGATTTTGACAGTAAGAGTTTAGGTTGTGATAATTTCTGGCGATCTTTTGCGTTGAAAATGGATTTATTCGTTGTGTTAGATGACGTCGCTATTGAAGAAGAAGCAGAAATGTATAATTACTTAAATTCGGTTCTGAGAAAACAAAGAGTAGTGAGAGACAGACCTGATAATTTTGTACAGTGGGATGATGTGGAATTTAAGCGAAGATTCAGACTACAAAAAGAAACTGTCCAGTATCTGCTGGCATTGATTGAAGACCAAATTAAACACAATACAGAAAGGTTAGTTCATGTTTATACATATGCCCTTACTAAGTATATACTTTATGTACAGGTATAGTACCTTTACATTCTATTATGCGGCAAGCAAAATTCTTACAAAATGGGCCTACCTCAAAAAAATATTCTTTGTTTGATATAGCAATCAATGTGTACCACCTATCATGCAATTACTCGTGAAACTAACAGACCTATCTCGTTTTATTATTAAAATTTCCATTTTTAAACGACAAACTGGCAAATTCACGAAAGACGCAGACGACAAACAGACGAAGCGCGCAATTCGAGGTTATGTTCACTGATTATATTGAAAGCAAATGTCAAATAAATATTTTTAAGGGCTTCTCGCTCTAGCATATAGAGTGGTTCAATCATTCTGTCTCGCTTTTCGTGTATTGTCTGAAGTTAGTGTACTGCCAACATAGCGAAAAATCGTCCAATAACTATTGACAGTTATTTGATGATTGAAAAACTCGCTAATGTTATTCGACAAATAAATCAACAGATAAAATAATTTCTTAGATACTTATTAGACAGTTTATTTGACTATTGAAAAATCGGCCCTTAGTGATATTGCAATAGTATCAACTGTACTGGGTAGAAAATATGTTTGTCGCTCTACAAAAAAACCTAAGTACCGGATTGTTCAGCAGTACTTTGAATTCAAAAGTAGGTACAATCAAAATGAATTTGGAGAACCTCAATAGTTGCCAGCCGTCTTAAGGGGGGTAGCTTCATTTCGCTACCACAAGTGCTATCAATATTTTTCACACAACAAATCGACCAATGCAACAATTGACCAACCAATTATCATAATTTTATCATCAAAATACCAGCCAGTCAAATGGTCCTTTCAATACTTTCATATTTCTGCCATTGCATATTTTATAATATTTTTGTTCGAATAATGAAAAACTTTTGTTATTCTAATTTTAGGAATATGTTTAATGAAATATTTTAAAAAATATATTAATATAATAGTTTTGGGTTTCTATACCTCTGTGTTCAACGACCTCCAGGTTAAACGGTTTAACCGATTGACTTTAAATTTGACACATAGGCTGAGGGCAAGCAAGAGGTGTAATTCAAAAAAAAAAACAAAAATGTTCACATGTTCCCAAGTTTAAAAATTTGCCCTGTGGGAACGGAGTAAACCTTGAAATTTGAAACATAGGACTCCTGAGGGGTCAAGTAAGCAGTCTGATGCATAAAAAATAAAACAAAATCAAAAGATTTCAGTTCAAAAAAAGTATAAATGACAAATGAATATCAAAACTATTTTATTGATATGTGCCCTGCGGGCAAAAATCCTTGCCTTTTATAGTTTTGAGAATATTTTGTTTGTTTTTTTTTACGTTTTCTCTTATTTCCGTATGTTGGTCAGAGTAGACTTAACATTATTTCATTATATTAGTTATATTGTCTCAAATGGATCTGTAGAAAATTTATCTTCCAACTTAACTGATATTTTCTTGGTACTGAAATCGATATTTCAGTCGACAAATGGCTTACCAGCAGTCTCAGAACTGCCGTATCCCTTAAAAATAGTTGCCTAAATTGAGGGTCATAAACTTTGGTACTATCTTGTAGGTACTCAAGTGGTAAATATTAAAAATTGTCTAAGGAAATTCCGGACACATAAGAGAGCTCATTTCAACCAATTCTACATGCAAACATGGAAACTCTTTGTGATGTTATTATTCTGTAGATATTTTGAAATGTCATACATTATTAAATTTATTATCTATATGGACATCTTGGATTATTGGGAGATAAAAACTTAAATGTCATTATAAAGCCAGAGATATTTGATATTCTATTAGGTAAAATCAAATTCTTGTTGGAAAAATAGTTGTTAATCTAATTTGTTTCTGGATAATTTGAATTGTCGATCCAATAAGCATGTACATCCTTTAAATGAATGCAGTGGAACCTCTCATAACGAGCATAATTCGTTTCAAACTCTTACTCATTAAGCGAAACAATTTTTCCCATACTCGTTATGAGAGGTGCGAATTACTCTTTATGAGGAATTACTGTGAATTACTCGTTACGTTATGAGAGGTTCCACTGTATATATTTTTAAAACCCCCTAGAATAATGAATACCAACATCACAAACACCCAATTACATTAGAAAATAAGGAGAATGTCCGATATGGACACTATAATGCAAGCAAAAATGTCCCTTTATTATTCTTGCTAAATCATCGATGGCACTCTAAATTATATAGCGTTTTCTTATATACTATAATATAGTTGTTGCTGTAACAGCTGCAAAAATATAACATTTTAATCGCTGTATTCATAGGGCATAGCAACAAAACCCACTACTAAATGTAATGTAATTAAAATGTAATGGTTGTGAGTACCCATATTTGTTTTATCAGGCCGTTTTTGTTAACCCCTCAAATGAATGGCGATTAGCTCGGGTCGCCTACGGCAAAATGTATATAAATTTATATTTACATTTACATTTACATTTACATAGAGCGGGGTTTACTATAGAGCTATAGCATTACTATAGAGCGGATTACTATAAAGCGGCGCACATTTACATTTATATTTACATTTATATAAATTTATATACATTTTGTATACATTTTGCCAAGGCATCCCTTAAGGGACGCCTCACATTTGAGGGGTTAAATTAAACTCAGTTTTTTTTTGGAGGAATGCGAGTCAAATGTACCTACATAATAATTACCAAATTAAAATCTCATCACAATTAGAAAGTTTACAAAATAAATGATTCACTTTCAAATGTTATGTTACAATTTGCGGCATTTGCACTTCATAAAAATTATTCTGGGCCAGAGGATTGATTGTTGAAAATTTTCAAATCTAAATTTGTCTATGGTCCATTTGATTAGCTTGTGGGATAGACAAATTTAGCATACGAAATTGGCCCCATGTGATATATATCGGGGCCAGCAGCAAAGGAGTTAAATACTACCGATTTTAGTAACTACAATTTATTCAATTATACACCTACTATATAAATATATTTTTTTATTATGTTCCAATGTTTGTACTCTTGTTGTTTGTACTCTTGTTGTTTGTACTCTTTTTTGTCGGATTGCAGCGTAGATGCAAGCTCATACAATTCTACATAAGGAGATGATCATTACAAATATTTAAAATAATATGTAGTTGAAGTTTTGAAACTTTCAAAAAGAAAATGGCTTACTGAATGTTTTTTTGTTTAGGATTAAACCGGTAAAAAAGCTTCAGGCAACATGTAATTTTTATTCATATCAAAATTAAAAAGGTTCTCGAATGGCGACCACGAAACCGGCAGACACCGTGTATGGTGCCCCCCCCCCCCCCTCCCCAAGATGGAGGCTGCTGATAATGTTGTAAGAAGTAGGTGGATGGAGATTGTGGCTCAAGATTGTATGTCATGGCATTCTATGGGGGAGGCCTATGTCCGACGGTGGATGCCTACTGGCTGATGATGATGATGATTAAAATTAAGCTTATTTCGACGTCAACTGTTTAGAGCACTGTTTGCTGCTCACATTAACTGTTTAGAGAACTGTTTGCAAAGTTTACGTGTCGCAATATCTCACGCAGTTAATGCAATTGCATACCTGGGGCTCACATCGCTTCTTCCCTACCACTTTATCTCCGGAGGGTTGAGGAGCAGTAAGAGCTCTCTATTTACGCCACAAGTGATTTGTTTTAGACACATCAACTTTTTTTGAAGAATTTTACTCTAAAATTAACTATCCAAGAAGGGATTTCAACAACTTTGGCTTTCATCGCCCTTTGCTACCCTTCATATTGCCCAATTTAAGAAGCATATTACGATTGTAAAATGATGGCTTGAGAGTGTCAAATCAACATTCATATTTAAAGCTTTAAAACTTAATCTATATTTTTTTATACCAGAAAGGTTCTTGATATTGAGATTTTTTTTACCCACAAGGCTGGTGCCTTTTTGTGGAATTTCTTTGTTGTCTATCGGCAACATCTTCTAGGTGAGCACGTATAGCATCACGCAGTTAAACACTCAGGCAGTCATCCATCCGAGTATTGACCGCTCCCAATGCTGCTTAACTTAACATTACATTACATTTACGTTGTGTCCAATTGGCGGCTGAAAACCGCTCTTGGATGTGTCACAATATTTATTAGTTAGGTAGTTTAATTAGGTAGTAAGTCTCATTACTACTCTAATCTTTACTTAACATCCATAGGTTGTCAAGAATTTAACTATTGGATTGAAAAAAAATGTATCTAAGGAACTTTGGAACCTACTAAAACTTATGCATCGTAAAATCTTATTACAAAACAAATTAAAGGCTTATTATTTAAAATAGTTAATAATTCTAATGGTTGCCTACTAAAAGCCACGCAAAAAATATAAATAAAATAGTCAGTAAAAATTTTAATAATCAAAGCAGAAGCCTAACAATTGAAATAGTCAATAATTTGAATAGATACGTACTAAAAACTGTACATAGCAACTGTACATAACAACTTCAGTAACAACAAGGAGAACCGGTGTCAACTAAACGCGGCTACGGACAAAATTGCAAACGTTAAAGGGGAGAAGGCAGTGATTGATAGTTCAGGTGATCATTTTTGGAAAAATTTCTGAGAATGATTAAATCTTTATGAGTTTTAGGATCAACAGAATCAAAAGCAATAAGCTATTACCTAGTTATATACCTACAGTATTGGTGAGATGTTGATTTTATGATTTGAGAAAGCGGGACATGTTATTTGGGGGACAGCGGGAACCCCCGCTGCAAAAGTGGGACGTCTGGGTCAGGTTACGTATAAACCCAGCGATATTTACAAACCCGTTGGCAGTTGCCCGTGAAAAAAAATAACAATGAGGTCAAGCCCATTAGATACCTAAGGAATATTTTACTTTTTGCCTGAACATTTCCTTCATTTTTGAATAAAATTAGTGTCATGAAACACAACAATAACGCAATGCAACAAGCATGCATATATACAGTATAAATATCAAGAATCCAAGGCGAGCGTGTGTCTGGACTGGAGAATTATATCGTGTAAGTACTTTTCAAGGTGCTTCCTATAAGACACCGGAAAGAGAAGGTCACAATCTCGCTTGCAATTTAATAAGTCGAGTCATTTGCGCTACACTGTGCATATGAGCACACAATACGTCAACGGAAATGTGAAGGTTAACAACAAAAGCGGATTAAACGCGAGAAATGGTCAGATGATACGAAATGAAAATTGTGCCGGCTGTCGGGCGATTTCTGCTGAAGAATCAGGCCAAGGCGACCTCAAACAGTTCACGACACTTACCTTTGCACGCCGAAATCAGGAAATATCCGCACTCTGTCACGTCACTAAAGTCCACGTGCACAACTGGGCGCGTGTGCCCGCTACAATTAAGCGAAATCTGTTTAAACGAAGACATTATAAAGTTACAACTAAGAAAATAAAAGGTCGATGTGACGAAAAATTGCGAGTAGGTCGAAAAGACCCCACTCCCACTCCCGCCGACTGTTGACAATCGACTGACCATAGTGTAAATTGTTTTCTACTGGGGGGCGTATTTGCCATCAAATTAAAAACTATCGTAGGAATAACATTTGATATAAAACATCGTACCATAAAGTTTTTTACGAGAAGCCGAAATAACTAAGATGTTGAGCAAAACAGGTGATAGGTATTACTACATTATATGAGCCTGTTCTACGTTGACTATATTCACCACGCTGATTCCGAATCTGCAATAATTATAAACTGCATATATTCCAAACAGGTTATAAAGGCACCTACTTAAAACATTGCAAGGTAAATGTAAGCTTACAAAAAAAAGTTTTAGAAAATACTCTTCTTACCTACAGTATATTTTATTACTTTATACTGCCGTATAAATAAACAAATTTGTAAAATATAATATAGCCCAAAAAAGTGTACATAGGTATCCTTCAATATGTGTGATATTGTTTTATAGCATTTTGGGTTTATTTATATTTTTATCAAGATGATTATCTAGATGTAGATAGTTTTTCTTAAGAGTAGACGGGTTCAGTATGTACCAGTGGTCAGAAACTCCCATACAAAACTGTTCCAGTACGGAAATGTCTGGCCTTCCTTAACTTACCAATTGTAGCCCCAATGAGGCAGTTGCCGATAGTACCAACTGCACTAATGCAAACGCCGGCGGTCATAAAAACCCATCGAAAATCTAAAAACACAAGCTAAGTTCATCTTATTTTTATTGGACTGTGGACTAACTAAAAATTAAATGTTATCTACTAAATAAAATTATTTTGTTTAATCATCATTCGTAAAATTCTACATGACATGAAAATATAACAAACCAATAGTTATAAAATAAAATTAGTTAATTTTCAGATGCAGGCATGATCTATTACAAACACGCAACATTTTCTCAAAAATGTAAAATGGAACAATTGATTAGGAATCCGTCTAAACTATATGTAATATGGGTAATTCTTCTTTATAACAAGCTATTAAAAGAAAAGAAAAAAACAGTAACTTGGGCAGATTCGTAGCTGAAAACAAAATTATATTGTTTCTAAAAGTATCTGTAAAGAAAATAGTTTATATTTCTTATTCTTTAAAAATATCGATGAAATCCAGATAAATACCTTATCTCTATGTGTCATTACATCGCTGTTGTTTTTTTTACGCGTATTCATTTTCTAAAGCTATCTGTCTGCCATTATTATTTTGCACATTATGTAGGTATATGTTATCTACATGTGGGTAGATAACAATAATTAAACTTATTTCAGCATCAGGACTAACGACAGGACAGGATAGATAACCAATCTTACTTTTCCTGAAATTTTATTCTTGGATATTCGAAGACAGCATTAGTCGGTCATGCGATTTTGGTAATCTTTAAGACGAGAAATCCATTATTAAAATCACTTGAATTTAATGTCATTGTCAGGACGGACCTCAGATCTTCCCGCAAGGCTTGAATAATACGATTATAATAGGGTGTTTACACTCTCGCGCGAGGCGCGAGGCGAGACGCAAAACCATGTCAGTAAACAAATGGAACAGAGGCAAAGCTTCTAACGAGCGTACAAAATGTTTACCTACTTGCTAGAAGCTTTGCCTCTGTTCCGTTTGTTTACGCACATGGTTTTGCGTCTCGCCTCGAGCCTTGCGGGAGAGTGTAAACGCCCCATCACAGTATCGTACGGTCCGTATTCAGGTAAAATATAAACCCAGTTTTATCTTGGAGGGGTTGTGTTGCCAGATGAAAAAAAAAGGTATGAAGCTTCAAGTGGGGAGCACGAGTTTGCATCCCACTGAGTATGCAGGCGCTGAGTTTGCACCTCCGATGTCGCACCTGTCGAATCCTCACTACACCGAGTTTGGATCAGTGACATATAAGTACTAGACCGCGTGACCAGCCTGAGATTTCGTCAGCCGAAAAGAAAGAGACAGCGGCATATAGTACTCCCGCCATCCTTGTCTAGTCGCGCATGCACGGGCACGATTAAGTCCGCTCTACACTTAGTCCGCGAATCGCACGCGACTTCGCGGCGCGAACTCACCGCGAACTCGCAATGAGCGAAACAAAGCTCCACACTTGCAATGGTTCGCGGTAGTTTCACATTAAAGTTCGCTCGTTTGAAAGATATGGACGTCAAATTAGCTTCAACTGCGCCCCTCATATTGAGCGCAATAGCGCACTATAATTATGAATATATTAAAAGTAAAAACAAAATTATATCATCGATTCATTATTTCATATTCAAACCAACTGAGCTTTTTTCGAGTAGGATTTTTTACTTTACTTTTGTTTTTTCTGTAATTAAATAGCAAGGGATTGCATTTTTTCAAAATGTCTATGTTTTTTCATCATGGCGCTATTGACGCGTCGTGATTTTTATTTTTTTTTCATATAATCTTTACAATTTACATCCCAAAAAACGTGTTCGGCTTAATAGTATTCAAGAAATTGCATCTAAAATTGTTTCATCCAGTTTACAGCAATTTTGTAGGTAATCTCAGCAACATATTAATTAGGAACAAACACGACTACACACCGACGCTGCCGACAGTCAGAGTCAACTGAGCGGCGCGCATGCGAAAGTGTGGAGACTATGTGCGTTCGCACTAAGTTCGCGCTTCGCGGTCCCTTCCCGCGCGATTCGCGGACGAAGTGTAGAGCGGGCATTACATATATCACTATCACTGCTAATATATGCGGCAACGCTTAATATCACTGCTATGCTATGGATAAACACGCATGCACAACTAGACAAGGATAGAGGAGAGCCCCACATGCAACTATCTCTTTCTATTCGGTGAACGCATTCACTCGCAGCCCGCCTTCGCACTCCCGCTCTCTGTTATATACCTATGGTTAGGATCACGTGTGCCTAGTTTAAATGGGGATTTGTTTACTGCTATTTTCTCCCGCTATATATCGCAGCGTCGTTTGTTCCCTAAACGGAGTGAAGTGAGCGATTCACCGTGAGGTTAAGGGTCAAAATCAGTAACCAAGAAATGTATGAATTTAATATTCTCTTCTGATATTTCGAATAAATTGTATTTTTCGTACTTTAACAGTATTATGACTGCAAATTGTGCCAATAATCGTAGCACTGCGTGGTGGTTTCCACCCGAGCTTCGTAGGAGTACGAACGCCCGCTTGCGCGGTGCGTTGCTCACTTCACACTATTGCAGGACCAGTGACACTGGCGCCACCTACAAATAGTTTTGCCTATACATCCCTATTATACCGCTTCCACGCGTTGGCGAATGTTCGTGTCCCAAGTGGGTGTAACAACTATTAGGAAACATATGGAAAACTCATATAGCATATATGCCAACGTGACTGTACCAAATATGAGCTGTGGTTGTCAGTCTGCGAGCCGCGTTTGCGCACTCTGCGCTTCCCTTCTAATTTTGACGTGATTTTGAAAGCTCCGAGCTGTCAGCTGGCTGTCCTTTTTTTCTTTGAAAATCAGCATCTTATACGTTACCTAATCTGTAACACGAACATTCGCCAATGTGTGGATGCGGCATTAGGCGGAGGTTTCGATTCGATCGGAGGAAGAAGTAAAATTATTCTATGCCGGACAAGTAACGACCATCAAGAATATGAATAATATCTTAGTTAACTTCCTAAAGAAAGGAATATGTTTTCCAATTGTCAAGACCAAGGTGGGAAAGGCCATCCTCGATATTTTATGGGTAAAAAAAAGCCTCATTCAGAAATAAAAAAAGGGGACTTTATTCTCCCATAGTTAAATGTCTGTTTTCTAACAGCTAAAGAAACCGACTTCTAAATATTTTTAACAAAGAACTTAGGTCTATTGTAGTATAGTACTCCCTCTTGATATTTAGAATATCAAGAGGGAGTACTGGTTTTCAGGACACACCTACTAATTATTGGTACATATATGATTTTTAAAATAAAATAACCAAATCAAATAAATCTTAAAATAAAAAATCCAAATAATCATAATCAAATAAATACACAAATCGAAATAATCAAAATCAAGATATTTAACATCAAATGATATTAAAAGAAAATAAAATAATGACATAAATTTAATAATCTACATATAATAAATCAAAAATAATTAAAATCAAAATATTTAACATCAAATAATCACGTTACAAATTAATAAATAAACGAAGACAATAGTAATAATCCAATTAGCAATAGTTATTTTAAAATAAAATCAAATTATGACATCTAAATATTTTCCTTTAATAATAAACTTTTAAAGTGGTCCTTAAATACTGCAATTGATTTCGATCGCAAAGCCATTCCCAACCGATTCCATACAACCGCAGAATAATACGAAAAGCTGCACTGGAAATGTGTAGTTTTGTGCTTGGGTATTATAGCAAGTTGTTCACGTGCCCGTGTTGAATGGACATGCCGGTTACGGGACCACGTCATAATCGAGTAAAGATATCGCGGCTGTTTATTGCCTACTACCTTGAGTACAAGGGTCGCAAGATGGAGCTACCTTCTTTTACTCATATTCAACATGGAAGCTTTCGCAAGGAATGGTGACACATGATGACGTGGAGGAATCCTAAAGCAAAATCTTGCGCAGGCATTTTGCAGTCTCTGAAGTCTCCGCTCAGTCTTCCTATATAGACAGGGGCCGTACATACAGTCGCCATAGTCCATTATAGACAATAAAAGGGCATTTACAAGTAGTATTCAGATTCTAACGCTGAGGTACTCCCGAATTCTGTATAAGGCCTTCAGATGTGAGAAACCCCACCCAACGCTTTTGCTGACATGTTCCTCAAACCGTAATTTTCCATCAAATAGAATACCCAGATTTTTAGCCGTAGTGACCAGTGGTATTGGCAAACTGTCCACCATTATAGGAAGAGAGCCATAGTTGGCAATTTTAGTCTTGTCCTGTTTCGACCCAATAATCATAAAACATGACTTCGAAGGGTTGATTTGTAAGCCATGTTTATTGAACCAAGCAGATAACCTTCCAAGATCGGCATTGATTAGGCTGACTGCTGAAAATGGACAATTCGTGTCTATGGGATGCATTAATTGAGTGTCGTCGGCATATAGATGATAGCGACAGTTTTCAAAATTTGCGGCTATGTCAGAAGTATACAGTGCAAATAAGACTGGGCCCAGTATCGATCCCCGTGGTACGCCTGTTTTAACTTCACGAAGAGAGGAAATCGATTGACGGCCAGATACATCTTTCAAAATTACTTTTTGAAAACGCTCTGACAGATAACTACGTATTAATTCACATGCTGACCCAGAAAAGCCTAGATGTAAAAGTTTTGCCACCAAAAGAGAGTGATCCAGAGAATCAAAAGCCTTGCTGTAATCTAAAAGTATGAGGGCAGTTGCTTTGCCTTTATCCATGTTGGATAGACATAAATTAGTGACGTGCGCTAGCGCAGTAGAGGTGCTATGATTGCGGCGAAAGCCAGACTGGTAATCAGGAAGCAGATTATTTTTCGCGATAAAAGGAATCATTTGTGAATAAATAGCCTTCTCCAGGATTTTTGAAAAGCAAGGAAGAATACTGATAGGGCGGAGATCTTTAAAACTAGAAACAGGTGTTTTCTTTGGAATCGGGCGAATCAGTGAAATTTTCCACTGACGTGGCACTTGACAGGTTTCGATGCACTTGTTTATTATAGCAGTAATATACTCAATTTTATATGGCTAACAGATTTTTAACATTTTGATAGAAATGCCATCATTCCCAATCGCATTTGAGCTAATTTCATTTATATATTTCGTGACTTCCCTATAAGACACCTTATTAAACTGCAGGGTATTGATGTTGCGTAAATTAGGATACATATTGTAATACTGAATAGAATCTACGTCCGCTCTTAAAATTTTTGAGTTGTCAGAGAAATATACATTTAACGACTCTGCATCGAAGTTTGGTGGCAAGGCGCTATCAAAAGAGTTTGCATTTGTCAGGTGATTGATTTCTTTCCATAACATTTTGCTATTTTTTAAATTAGTATTAACATGATGAGAAAAATATTCACTCTTCGCCCGCTTACACAAACTATTAATATAATTTCTTAAATGATTATAAGGTTTCCTGTAGTGTTCACTAATACGAGCTTTCTTAGCAAGTTTATCGCGACGGAACATGAGCTCCTTGATTTCGTCACTTATCCATGGTGTATTTCTTTCACGTATCGTATGATTTCGTATCGGGGCAAACAAATCAAAAGCAGATAATTATACCTAATTAGGTTGCTAAGAGTGTTGAGATTGTCTTCAGGGGAATGTGTTTTTAAACAAGATGACCAATCGATTTATGTTTAATTATGTTAATTTTATTTTTAAATCGATGACCAATTAAATATGCTGCTGTCTCTTTTCGGCTGACGCATTCTCAGGCTGGTCACGGGGTCTAGTAGTTATTTGCTTTGTAGTTATATGGTTTTGACAGTTCGTATGTGCCATAAAGTCTGTGATGCCATATCGTCATGTGAATGCAGAACTAGCCTAACTCCAAAAATCTCGTTTTTGTTTTTTTTGCAGAAAATGTTGCCATGAAGTCTATATTTCAATTCAGAAGCATTGCAAGTCCGTAAATCCTAATAGAAATACATGCATTTATTACAATACAGAATAATCCTATCTGGGGAGTAAATTTTATTTTTAGTGCAGAAAAATCCTAACTCCAAGAATGAGACTTAGGATGGTTCTGCATTGACGCTGAATTGAAAGTTCAATAATGGGACATAGGATAGACGTCAAATGTCATTTTCTTGTAGAATCTGTTTGCGGCACTCGCATTTCCAGTTTATTTGATTGAAAAAAATGTGTTTTTAATAGTAAAAACGGAATAAATAAATGGTGCACATTATAAATAACTTTATAGAGAGAAATGGAGGAGGATTCTAATCAACAAGCACTAAGTAAGTTGTGTTATTAAACTAACCTAAAAATTATTATTGTTATTCAGATATCTAATTAAACCCACGTTTTCCACCTATAATATCATTGCATATTTATTACAGTAAAGAAATGTGCAATGGAGGAACAAAAATAATTTACTAGAGGAAGAATGTTAGTTGATCTGGCACTTTTGTCGAATGAACATGAATCTTCTGAGATTATGGAAATTAAAAATTCTACATCAATCATTGAAGAAAACGCTTATTGTGCTGAAGCAATATTACCGAACACTCTCCATGATCATCCCTATTACACTATTAGAGCACACCTGGCTTCTACAACATCGGTAATTCAACATTCTCCAGATACCATCGAAAGAATAATTGATTATGCGGCGGATCGATCAACGGCTGATCTTAACCTTGATAAGCTGCCAATTGTTGCAGTCAATATTGCCCACCTGGCTTCTACAGATGAGGTTCAGGATATTTACGACTCTGTCTCGTACTCAACGTCGGTCAATCAATATTCTATAGTAACCATCGAGGAAATGATTGAATATGCTGCCGATTGCTCAACGGCCACTCTTAGCATTGATCAGCTACCTACTGTTGCAGCCAATATCACCCATATGGCTTCTACAGAGGAGGCACATGACCTCCACGACTCTGTCTTGTACTCAACGTCACCCATTCGAAACTCTACAGCAACCATCGAGGAAATGATTGACTATGCTACGGATTGCTCAACGTCCACCCGCAAAATTGATCAGCCAAAAACTGCTGCAGTTAATATTGATCCCCTGGCTTCTACAGAGGAGATACAGGACCTGCATGACTCTGTCTCCCTCTCAGGGTTTGGCGAAGGAACGTCTTCCGATGAAGAAAATGATCCCTATGCAACAAGCGGAAGCTTAGATTTGGATTTTATTCCGAACGATGTAGAATCTTCAACTTCTTCAGGTGATAGTATTATTGAAGATCGTGAAACATCCTCAGTGTCATCAGCAGGTAATGAAATTCAAAATACAAGACCTGAAAATACGAATACCCGGAAAAGACCAAGAAACGTACATAATTGGCGAAGAAATAAGATAAAGAAATTGCATAACTCAGGTATGGCTTATGTAAATTGGAAATCTGAACATGTTGCAGCAAAAATTATGAAGCCACCTTGCTCAACAACATGCAGGCTTAAATGTCAGATAAAATACAGTCATCAGCAGCGCAAAAAAATATTTAATGAATTCTGGGAATTAGGCGATATTAATCGTCAAAGAGAATTTATTTTGCGAAATCTAACTGTGAAACCGACGGCACGTCCAAGAAAAAGGAAGACTCCAGCTACTCAAGCTGAACATTCTGATGACATTACTAATGCAGAAACAGCGAGCCGTAGAAAACTTTCGTATTTTTATAAATTTCCAGTACCAGATAGCCCATTGAGCCATATTAAGATTTGCCAAACATTTTTCTTAAACATATTGAATATTAGTAACCAGATGGTAAAAACGGTGGTTCAGAAAACACATAAGTCTGATGTGCTTTCAGCAAAAGAGGATCGACGTGGCAAAGCCCAATGCAATTCCCGGTTGACGTATGGCTTTAAAAAATCTGTGCGGCTGCATATTAATTCTTTCAAAGTTATTGAAAGTCATTATTGTAGAAAAAATACAAATAAAAAGTATTTGCCATCAGATCTGAATATTAAAAAAATGCATGAGTTATATAAAATTGACTGCAAAGAAAAACAGATCAATACCGCTGCATCTTACGCAATATACCGAGATGTGTTTAATAAGGAATTTAATTTGGGTTTTTTCATACCCCAGAAAGATCAATGTGATCTGTGCAATAAGTGGAATAATTCTTCTGCAATTGAAAAAGAAGCCTTACACTGTGAAATGGAACTGCACAAGAAGGGTAAAGAATTATCTAGGGCCAGTAAAGAGCGCGACAAGGAAAGAGCTACAAATGATAAGACATATTGCTTGGCAATCTACGATTTGCAAAAGGCCTTGCTATGCCCTAAAGCCGAAGTATCTCAACTATATTATAGGCGGAAGTTATCCACTTACAATTTAACCGTTTATGATGCCGGAAATAAACAGGGCTACTGCTACATGTGGCCGGAGTCGATGGCGTCCAGAGGTGCTTGTGAGATCGGCAGTTGTATTTAAGTTTTATTAGCCAAATGGTAGAGTTTGGTGTTAAAGAGTTCAGCTTCTACTCAGACAACTGCGCATGGCAAAATCGTAATAGGTTTATTTATTGCCTATATATGTACTGTGCTGCTAAATATGGTGTTAAAATCACACATGGCTTTTTAGAGAAAGGACACACGCAGAATGAGTGTGATTCTGTACATGGTGTCATAGAAAAGGCATCGAAAAATATTCCAATTTTCAGTCCCCAGCAGTGGTATACATTGGCAAGAACTGCATTTAAAGTACGACCGTATAAAATAAAAGAGATGGGCCAGGATGACTTACTAAAAATTGGGAAAAACCGATGATGGTCAAAGGGTGAAACTGAATAATTTCAAAGTGATTATGGTTGATCCTGGATGTCCATATGAACTTAATATAAAGTATAGTTACAATGCTGAGTATATTAAGATTAATACACTTCAATTAAAACGGAGCAACCATAACTTAGTTCCCTTCGATGACTACGTTCTTAAGCGACTGAGAAATTCAGCCGTTCCTATAGCATTGGCAAAATACAAGGATTTAGTATTTTTGTGCAATCAAAAGGTGATTCCATCAGAATATCACGGTTACTTTATGAGTCTCAAATTTGCCAACAAGGTAGGACCAGGCGAATCTGAATCTGATGATAGCGAAAGCTAGAATTCATCTCATCAAAGCACTATAATAATATTTTATATTAAGTTCGTATTATGTAATACAAAGTGTAATACAAAAATGACAACCCACAAGTTACCAATTTCAATATTGTTTTTTTTTAAATATGAATAAAGACCTTTTTATAACTAAAAGTATTTTTCTCTATGAACCTATGTCACTGAAACTATGTATTATTATAATGAGATCCATGCCATTTATGAAAGCAGAACAAGCCTATGTCCGAAAAGTAGACTTAGGATTATTCTGCATTATAATATTCGGATCAGTATTATCCTAACTCCTTTTTTTTCTAGATTAGTAGGGAATATAAGTTAATTTCACTATTAACGGAGAGATAGTAATCTGCAAACAACATAATATTAAAATTGTTTGTTTTTATCAATTACTTTTTTAATAATAACAAAACGAAACTTTCAAAGTGCTCTCCTGTGAAATATTGTCAATGGTACATAGGCTAGTTCTGCATTCGCATAGCGATATGATCAAGCAGACCAGAAAATACTGGGTAGACATTACCTGATCAGTGGATAAAATCATAGGCATATAGTGGGCATATATAAAGGGACCCCGACGATTTGGAAGGGGTTTTGCTTCTCATTTTTCGGAGTTTTTCACTTATAAACCTATTCAAACATGAATACCCGGTTAATACTGGCCAGCAGGAGCTTCTTCCAGCTCAGGACTCTTTCACAAAGGTATCTATCTATAAATTCGTGCATTCGGTCATAACCTCAAAATAGTTTGTTATTGCGGCCTATATTTTTTCAGCGCTATTCTGCGAAGCTCCCCGGGCACAGCAGTCCCTAAGGAACCCCTCACGGTCCCACCTCCCGAGGGCGTAGATGTCCCGGCATCGCCAAAGTTAGAAAAATTGGTGTCGGACATCTCGGCTCTCAACCTGTTCGAAGTGTCAGAGTTGAGCAAACTCCTCAAGAAGCGACTGAACCTTCCCGATGCTCCCATGATGCCCATGCAGGGCTTTGCCATGGCCGCTGCCCCCGCCGCCGAAGAAGAAGAGGCTCCTAAGGCTACTAAAACAGAATATACGGTGAGTTCTTTCAATTATTTTAAAGATCTTGGTCTCTCCAGGAAAATAATCGACTCCTTTCTATAAAAATTATCTAAAACCGCGATTTCTGCATCTCAAATTCTATGGCTTCGAAGGGGGAGTGAATGGGTGGTAAGGTGAACGCTCACATGTGGCAAGACAGCTGTCCTAAACCTACCACCGCCGGTCGTAAGTCCGGAATCCACCCTTCACCTCCCAGAAGTGTAATAACTATATATATGATGGGCCCGATTTTCGGTCGGTGAATTCCATGGCAGCTCCGTTTGTATTTTATTTATCTATTTTCTGTTTTACTATTTAGCGACAAAACATTTGACATTTCTTTTTTTTTTCAGGTTAAACTTACAAAATACGATGAAACTCAGAAGGTAGCGCTTATAAAAGAAATCAAGAGCCTGATGGAAGGTTTCAACCTGGTGCAAGCAAAGAAATTCGTCGAGAGTATCCCCGTCGTAGTCAAAGATAGCATCTCAAAAGAGGAAGCGGAAAAATTAAAAGAGGCCTTGGTCAAAGTTGGGGCAATCGTCGACATTGTCTAGACGGCAGTTGTGCATTTTTGACTATTTTATAAGTTAGTTTATAGATACGTATGCGATAAAATAAAAAAATAAATCTACCTATATATTTCAGCCTTTTCATTAACCTTTTAGGAGCCAGCTTTCGCGCACAAAAACGACACCTCTTCTTGGTCGATTTTGTATATTTTGTATATACTAACAATATCGTTTTGGAAAATGTTAAAAATTTGACTAATAAATAAAAGTTTGGCGCTGCGCCATCTAGCAATAGGTAAAATATCGCAAACAATATGCACGATATTCTACCTACCGCTAGATGGTGCAACGCGCTCAACTCTTTTTATACTATTTTTCAAAACATTATTAACCCCTCAGGCCCCGATTGGCCGATATCGTCCACAACTCGATTCAGCGTGACGGTCCCGTTTTAATTTTATTTTAATTAAATTTGTTTTATTTTATTATGTTAATATGTTTCATTTTAATTATGGGTACAGTGGTTTGGCAGTAATTAATGTTTTGGTGAGGCAGTGTCATAATTCAATTTTTTTACAAATTTTTACTAAAATTTTTTGGGACAGCAACTTGTCAATCGGCTGAGGGGCCGAGGCCTGAAAGGTTAAAAATCTAACAGAAACGTACATAATGCTTCACGGTTACTATAGTGTGCCCAACCTCGAGAACATATCGACGCTTAAAGTCAAAACTGACCAAGCGACATTGAGTAAACTTTACAGGAAAGTGACTTGGACCTTAAATATTTCGGTGATTTATTTTAATATCTTTGATAGATATATAAATAATATTTCTATGTCTGTTTATAATCATTTCAATCCAACAATTAGGTGAATTTAAAATCACAATCTTAAAATATTTAAACTTTTAATCACTTTCCTGTTAAGTTTACTTAAGGTCGCTTAGTCAGTTTTGCCTTTCAAGTGTCGATATATACTAGGAACACTAACAAGCAACTGCGTGAACACTTGAAGTTGAATAAGAAAATTTGGAATGCATTGCCAGAGAAAGTGATGGCTGTCAATAACTTTAAGAATAAACTGGACATTTAACTTAGTGCAAAACAGTTGAAATGTTTAAAAACAAGTGCTAATGATACTTGCATCGGCCTTACGCTGCTAGTGTATAATATATATAATTTTTAAATTTACCAAGATTTTTTTTTTTATATATTTTATCAATACTTGCTTATCTGCTCATACTGATTGACCTACTTTAACCCTTCAGGCCTCGGCCCCTCAGCCGATTGGCAAGTTGATGTCCCAAGAAATTTTAGTAAAAATTTGTAAAAAAATTGTATTATAACACTGTCTCACCACAACACTCATTACTGCCAAACCACTGTACCCATAATTAAAATTAAACATTAACATACTAAAACATAATAAAATAAAACAAATTAAATTAAAATAAAATTAAAACTATCATGCAGAATCGTGTTGTGGTTGATATCGGCCAATTGGGGCTCTAGGGGTTAAGGATATCACTAATTAAAAACTCACCTGTATGGAGGCTTGCCAATTTGGCTACACGCGAATCTATCGGCCAATGCAAAAGGCCGATTGGCCTTTTTGTATTGCGTCCCAATGGTTACTCTTCAAGAGTGCATAAAACACTCTTGCATTAAATAAAACAAGATATAAAAATACTAGCTTCTTTATTGTAATGATTTTTTGTTTCCACTATATAGTATTTTCACATTTAGGTGTCTAAATCATTAACTGTTAAATTTCATTTTGTTTTGCAAAAAATTGTAACTAGTTTTGCCCAGATAACGGCAGAAAATAATAGCATTTTTTAAACATTATGTACAGAGTATAAATTAACATAGAGTAAAATAAATATTGAAATTGCTGGATGGTTTTTAATCGGTTGAATATGGCACTAACAATAATGCATTTGCATAAAAAAAATATTTCATAATTTAATTTAAAATAGAATAAAACGAGATGCAATAACTAATAATATTGTATAAATCAAAACAATACAAAAATTACCTTTAAATATTACTATCAGTCACAGTTTGAAATAAATTACAGAATCTGATTATTACAAAAATTAACCGTCTGACATTATGAGTAATAAGTAGACAACATACAAACAAATGGACTATATGTACATTAGAACAAATCATGATATAAGAGATATAAATGGTTTCGTTTAAATGTTTTCATTTTTAAATATCTACTTAAATAGAGGAACATAACAATCTAGAATAAAATTATGTATCAACAAAATTGCCAAACAATACAATTTTGCGCTAACTTTGTAGCCGAATATAAATCGACATTCTTTTTCGAATCAAAGGCACAACATTACGCACCTGGTTTATAAATATATACATACATATATATTTTCTATTACGAAGTGCTGTATTCAAAAATACATTTTCCTATTTTTATTAAAAACTAAATGGCTGCCATTTACACGTCGTTATAATAAAAATAATGATAAATAAGAAAACAAAATGTGAGAATATACGTTGATTATATACACGCAACGATACAACCACAAATGCATATTATTTAACTTTTTTACTGTTCGGAATTCTTAACGCGCGCCATGATTTTTCCTTCCCATAGGGGTAGAAGGTCTGTGTCGTTGAATATTTCTTCCTGTATGACCCGGTTGTCCAAGTCTTCGCACTCCGTCTTGAAGAAGTACCTGAGATGTCAAAAGCATTATTTACGGGTTTGAGAAAGAGAAGCATCAAACTGAAAAACTTGAATATTTAACATTGATTATATATGGTATTAGATTACCCAACTTCATAGACAGATTTGGCAAGCCTTCTGTGCCGTTAAAATGCAGGTAGCGCTGATAGCATTGATGGCCAAAGACATAGCAATTTATTTGACCATCTATAATAACATTGATACTGAATGGTTTTTTATAAAGGAGTGATTGATAATAAAAACCCAATAATTCAACCAATGATGTTACTAATAATAACATTAAATTATTAGTTCCATCTATCTCATTTTTGTATATAGTCTGATCACATCACAGAAATCGTACGGAGAAATAAAATGCCATCTATAAAAATAAAATTCAAATGGAGCTGCCATGGAATTCACCGACCGGAGTTGGGCCCATCATTCATAATACCATTTTTACACTTCTGGGAGGTGAGCGGTGGACTCCGGTCTAACAACCGACTGTGGTAGGTTCAGGACAGCTGTCTTGACACATGTGAGCATTCACCTTACCACCCCCATTCACCTATTCACTCCACCTTCGAAGACACAGAATTTAAGATACGGAAATCGCAGTTTTAGATATTTGTTTTTGGAAGAAGTTGATTATTTTTTTAGAGAGACCAAGATCTTTACAAAGGTGAAACATAGATTTGGCTGGCAGGCCACGAGGGCCAACTTCCACCGCGTGAAGGTGAACAGTGAAGCCGTTCCAGGTGACAACATTTGCGAGATCATGATATTTATTTAATTTGTACTCGTGGTCTTTTGGGGTATTTGATTCCTATGGAACAGTTAATTCTACAATAAGGGCATTCTACAATCTTCTGAGATAGAGAGTAGAGTTTATTGAACATTAAATTGCGTAATTTATACATATTGAAACCTGTACACCAAATAAAAAATTGACTAATGTAAATAATATTAAAATAACAAGCGCTATGATTCAAAAATTCATTTGTTATTATGTTATTATTTTATATTATGTTTAGATCGCTATCTATAATGCGCAACTATACTGTTATACCATAAAAGTTCCCATATTGAACATACTAATCAATTTTAGGAACTACGAGTGCCATCTTCATGTTGCGTTTCATAGTAAAATACTGGTTTCCAAATCGTAGCACGACATCACAGTATACCTCAGACAGTACCTTCTCTTAGAACGAAATTGAAATCAAAACGAATACGACACAAGTGGTAAGGGCTCGCATTTGCTCGCTAGATGTTTCGCTTCTTGGCCTACGCAGATGTCCGAATGCTTGAAAAGGTTGCCACCCTTTACCTGGCCGTAATGCTAAATGTTCGCGTTCGTCGGGACGGACCCCTGTGCCCACATTCCTCGCACCCTCTTCCCGCGTTGCCTTGTAGCTCGAGAGTAAAGCTACTGGTTGGTATACTGTGACGACGTTGACCAATCTAATACACTATATAATTAATGATATTACCTATAATTTCCTTTCTTAGGCAAGTACTCCTTAAATTGTTTAAGGGTAACGGGAGCTGCAGGAATCTTGGTTCTGTACGGAACCTGCTCGTCCAGGAAAGTGAAGACGACCACTGTGGAGGTTATCTCGACAGTCGTTGGTGCGTTTTTAGACCAGCCAGATCTGGAAAAAAATATATATTCAATTGAATCCTAATAACACATACAAACGATTAACCTCCTAGTTGTGGAGGCTTATTCAGAGTTTGTCCAAAAAGTGCACTGATTGCATGATACATAGTCGACTAAAATGGAAATTAAACAATATATATTATCAAAGGGACTGATTTTATTGGGTCAGTAAATGTTGGCAGTCATTGTTACTGTGCAGTCATCGTTACTGTGCAAAATAGATGTTTTTGTCATTAATTTTGTTCTTATACAGTTAGTTGCTTGAATTTTTGTCTATTGGTATGCATGTATTGGTAGTAGCTGTCAATTAAACAGCTGTATTTTTTTTACAGCTTTTGAAGCTTATTTAAAGAGCAAAAACAAGCAAAAGCATTATTTCAGTGACATCTCTATCTGTCGTTATTAAAGGGACTAAAAAAACGGAAAGGGGTGGGACAAAACAATAATTTTAGTATTTAATTTTTTCATTTACTTAATCGATCGATTTATGCTACTAAAAACTATTATACTATAGGGTACTAAAAACTAGATAATTGCATATAAAACATAAAAATTGAAGATGTGCATTAAATTACCACAGCAAAATTCTTATATACTTATTACAAAAAAATATTAGGCAATAAAACAAAAGCCATTTATTGTTTGCTATTTAGCTGGTTTCTATCTATAATTAAATTGCAGTACAGAATGGCATTGATCTCAGATTCACAAATTTTATGGGAATATATCGTTCGAAACGCTACATATGCTTCTGAGATTGATTATGATTCTTCTCATCTTCATCTAGAACATCTGCGACTGTCTCTTATAACACTGTTTTTTCTATTGATTTACATCACGGAAGGACATGGAAATTTAAAAAAACAATAAAGTTGATCATCGTGACGTCTTGGGAATTTTATAATCAAACACGGATAATTCAAAACGGAATGTCGTCAGGTACGTCGGGAATCTTATAATAATATTGGATGCGGTCATACGCCGCTTTCGTAAATCGAGCGATCGAGTAAATAAGTACGATAAATAGCGATATTTTAAACGATGATTGCGGCAAAATGACGTATTAGGAAATGATGGATGCGAATTACCGTTTATACAACGGTACAAACTTTGGGTCGGTAGAAAACGAGCGATCGAGGCGGAAAAATGACCGGGACAACGACGGACTGAGATTTCACCGCGCTACATATATTTATAAAATTTTTCGAAAATAGGATTTTGTAAAAGACGAAAGTGACGGCATCATCGGCGGCCAAAAAACGCGAGCTATCGACAACGTTAAAAGCGGACCTACGGCTCTCGGAAGGATAATAAACGTACTCCGGTTAGATGAGAGTTTTTCCGATCGACCGATGAGAAAAACGAAAGCGCCTCTACGGTCGCTCGTCGATCGAACGGAAGCATCGAAGGAGGGAGGACGTAGCGAGATAAAAGTGAGATCAGGCATTGGCAAAGTGCGCGTGGGGGCCTCACCTGTCGGCGTGGTGCGAGCGCTCGGCCAGCAGGCGGCGCCGCGCCTCGTCCAGCTGCGCGGGCGTGCGCGGCCGCGCGGCCGCCGGCGCCTCCCCGCCCGCCCCCCCCGCCCCCCCGGCCCCCCCCGGCCCGCGCTCCAGCGACGAGCCGCGCGACCCGGAGCCCGCGCACCGCCGGCCCTCGTATCTGCCCAAACAAAATAAGCCTCGTTATCCAAGGTCCAAATGCTCAATTCCCTAATTATTAGACGAACTATTGCACTTTTGCGATTGCTAATTTCCTAACGGGCCGTCGCAAAGCTCTCGATGCGCCGGCCCGGCCGAGCGTCGTATCGTAACTACGCATACGGTCAAGCGCTACGAAAGATACGTCCTGAAGAAATTCTAAACTGTAGATAATAGAGAAAAATGCCAAAAGGACTTCCGACTACGATTTCAACAAATTGAAAAATAGCATCGCTTTCCAATTTTAAGCGTCGCCCTTAACCCTTGGAGTAAATGGGTATTTTCATGGATGCATCTGTCTCTTTTGCAGGATTTTTGGCGACATCGACCTTAACCCGTTGAGTATGAGTCAACCAAATCTGGTTGCGAAACAATTATCCATTGAGTACGAGTCGACCAAATCTGGTCGCGCGTTTTTTTCACTTCTTTGACGTTCTCATATTTAATTCATAATTATCTAATTGTTTTACAAAATGATATTTCAATATTCTATATTCGAAATTTCAATGCAATCATTGTGCAGTTGTTCTTTTTATGATTGGTGTAGTAGTTTCGTAGTTATAGGTACTTTAAGTCGATGTCGCCGAAAATCCTGCAAAAGAGACAGATGCATCCATGAAAATACCCATTTACTCCAAGGGTTAAAGTACTATAACTACGAAACTACTACACCAATCATAAAAAGAACAACTGCACAATGATTGCATTGAAATTTCGAATATAGAATATTGAAATATCATTTTGTAAAACAATTAGATAATTATGAATAAATATGAGAACGTCAAAGAAGTGAAAAAAACGCGCGACCAGATTTGGTCGACTCGTACTCAACGGATAATTGTTTCGCGACCAGATTTGGTTGACTCATACTCAACGGGTTAAACCATTCATCCGCGGTCCGAACCGCAACGATGAATATACGACTAATTAATAAAATATTAAAATTATTTCTCAAAACGAACTTACGAAACGTACAGAAACGCAGACGATATTGCAGTTAGCGGTTTACTTAACTGGCTTGCACATTCCCTCCAGAGTAAAGCCAGTAAGTTTTCTGGGCCCATGGCAGATTCGACGTTTACCATTTTTAAGGTTTTTCCACTAAATCTGTACTAATATGAAAATCATCAAAACAATTGTTAGCCCTGGTCAGGTTAGTTAGAGGTGGTAAAGGTCCGTCAGGTTTGCAAACTTAGGCATTATTAAACTGCTTAGCGAAATTTTTCCGCAATATCAAGAGGGTTGCTTGTGTTGGAGTCAGTCGCGCTGTTGTAGAGTTCTAGTGGAGTAAAAACTTTGGATTGAAAATGCATCTTGATATATCCAAGAATGATTTAGCTCAATTGTCGACGAGGTTTCTTTCGAAGTTTCCTCTGGATCTTCTGATTTCTGAGACGAGTCGGTTGTTGGTTATTCGATATTGCCGGTAAGAAGAATCATCTTTTTTAATTTTATAGGTATCCCAAAGTTTCCTTTTTTGATAACTTATGGATATCTCTGTTAATCCAGGGTTTGTTAATTTCCTTGAGGCGTTTTTTATTTAATTATGGTGGTGCGTATTTAACTTGAAATTTAACTCGAGCGCAGACAATATTTTAAACTTATTTGGCAAATAAAGACAAATTGTATGCGTTTCTTCGGCAGTCGACTGACTATTCATTCGATCGTCGTAAAACAGACCTCGCATTCTTTCATAAATTTATGTTTCAGAAAAATATTTTATGTTTCGTGGGAAAGAATGGAAAAAATATTTTTCTACTGTTGTTGGACTTAATACTATTTTCAAAATAACTCCAGTACTGAACTTGAAGCTTTTCTCTCAAGAATGGAACAAAACCGCCCGTTTCGTATGCAAATTCGGTCCCAGCAAAATGGACTCCGCAATGGGCATTTGTCATAAAATAAGGTAATAAAACAGAAGTATTACCCAGTGGAGTGTCCGGGATGGTCGTGTATCCAGGCGAGCACGCGCGTGTCGAGGGGGTGGGCGGGCTGGCTGCGCGGGGCGGGGCGCGGGGCTCGCGACGGGACGTCCGACACCACAGAAACGCCGCTATCCGTCAGTTCCGTCAACGTTTTCTTCGACGCCGACCTGTACGGAAGCCATTCAATTAAAAATAGCTCTAATGTAAGCTTTCTTAACGATCACAATTATAATTAATACGGTGACATTGAGTACGAATAGTTCATATAATTTTGTTTGTCTATCTATATGACTGTTCAATTGATTTTTAAACACAGTCAAAATCTTTACCACTTTAAGATGTTTATGACAAACAAAATTTAGAATTTTAGATTTCTTTTTTTTTTTGAATTACGATTTTATTTTTAATTTTCATAACATTTTAATATTTTTACTAACACTCTTAACCCCTCCTGTCGCGAAGTAAAAACTCACCTATCACTTTTGCGCGCGACATATTCGGGCATAAAATCGACGCGAGTCAACGGCCTTGAGAAAAACGATCATAACTTATAAACCACTAAACGGATTTAAAAAAGATAAAGAGAAAAATGATCGCATTGAAATTTGACATATAAAACATTATAACCTTATCTCGTAAAACAATTAAGATAATAATGAATAAATATTACAAAATTGGCAAACTGAAAAAACTCGCCTATAAAATCATTTCGATTTTTTTGTCACAAAATAGGTAAAATATGCAAAAATTGTAAATACAGTTATATTCTTTATTAAATGCTTTACCAAAACGATATTTTTTTTTTACTTATTTGCATACAAAAATATTTATTTATTCAGCCAAGAAAAATTTTATGTACCTATTCTCGTAAAAAAAAATTTTTTAAATTTTTAATTTGTGACTACTTATGGTATGTTTTTATATGAAATTCTTTCAAAATAACTTTATTACTACATCACACTTCTTAGAAATCACACCAGACCTTTGTGAGCTTTGTCTGATATTATAGAAAAATCTAAAGTTTTGAGAGTTTCCGCGTCCGAACTTAATAATAAACTTTGAATGCTCATAATATAAAATTCGTTAGATTTTTTCAATTATATTGTCTTATCATAGAATTATTATATGTCTAATAACTAATTACTATACTCCAAAGAGTCACATTTCATCGAAAAACTATGGAAAATCGCACTTTATTCTCTCATAGTAATTATCAAAACAAGTTTCTTTGCGCGATTCATTTTACAAAACAAGATATAATTTTCAAAATACGCCTAATTATGTGATAACTTAGGATGTAAATGAAGCAATACTTATTTTGTTAGTAAATTAAAGCGACATTACGTCATATTTCGCAATATATCGGGATATTTCATAAACATTACAAAATAATAACAACCATTTTTTCGCGAGCCGTTTGTTGTCGCCGAAGTGTTTTCTTTAAAAATTCGTGAAAAACAGGAAATGGACTATCTGAAATGACTAATCCTCATTCCGAAACTACTTAAAATGCAAATTACTCACTGTTCTCCGGTAAATAACACTCAAAAACTGCACACACACACTTTTTATCACCAATTCCGCGGAGCCGTACGCGGCCGTGCGAATGCCGACGGGAGACTAGGCGTTTGACGTCTATGCTCACTTTTTAATCGCCGTTCGATATTGCCACACAGAAATCTTCAATTAAAGATATTTTGGCCATATCGTTGCGCCGTCAGAAAACATATAGTACGACGTTTCGAATCGTAAATTGCATTTTTCGCAGCGGCGAGCGCTTGGTCCGGTAGCGGATGTTCCGGAGTTTAGGCGGCCGACATAAATGTCCCGAATCGGATGTTACGGATAGAGCGGGTTAAGATAATTTTGGAAATGTAATTCAGATATTTATTGATTTGACATATTTTTGACTATTTTAAACTAATTCTTTAATTTGAATTCCTTCTTTAATCTATTTTTCCTAATGATATTTCACGATTTTTGATTGAATATTTTTTTAAATACATATTACATATATCTAATTTGATCTCTTTTGTTTATCTTTTAATTTTAACTTAACATGTGCACAAGTATTTTTTTTCTGGTACATCTGCCTTAGTACAGGCCTAGGCCTAGTTAGGCGGAGTTGATGTAGTGACCAAAATGCTGCAGTGTGCTCTATTTTTCGCTACCGGTCCAAACACATTTTTTTTGTAATGCTGCAGGAATTTATATCTCGTGCTTTACTTTTAATAAATAAATTTAAAAAAAACAATATGGGCTACTTTTAAGGAATGCTGTGTGGCGGCAATTTGTCGATGAAAATATTTATTTTTCAAATGATTTTTATTCCAATTCAATAGACATTAGACAAAATAATAGTAATATTATAATGAAATAATATACCCCTAAATATATATTTTTGGAAACAACATACAGAAGTCAAGAAATATAAAACTGTAAAAAAATATAACAATTCAACAAAAATATTATATCAAACATATAGATAGCAAAAAAAAAAATATATAACATAGATAAAAGTATGACAAAAGTAATATCTTATTCAAGGCCATCATAATAACATACATTTTTATGAAATGTATATTTTATTAAATATACAATGGAAGGGGTAAAATATTGATAACAGTAGCTGTTGAGTGACATAGGTTTTCACTAGGTGGCAGTGAACTATTCAGGCCTTCCATTGCATATATGCAATGATTGTATCGTTGCACGATGTGGCAATTGGGAAACCTATGTGTTAATTTGTGGCAATATAAAATTTGCAAAAAATATTCCTCTAAATAATAACTTTTTTGTTTTAAAAATAAAATAGATATTCTAGACAAATCATACAAAAAATATAATTACAATAGGAGTTAGTCCTATCTAATATAGTGTATGGCTAGTCGTTATCGAAACAAACGTTATTTGTTTTTGCTTGTTAGAACTAATTCTTGCAGTTGTAAATAATATGTGTTTGCAATATTGTTCGTATTGTGGATATCGTGCACCAGGTATGTAATTAATATATTCGTACGGTAATACAGTAGAGCAGCTATGTAATCGGGGACATGACTATTTGGATTATTGTTATTTTTGGACAATCCATCGGATATATTTTTCAACTAAACTATTCGCCGTTATTAAAAGAAACCATTGTAGTAAAATTTAATCAGGTACATTATAATCATTAGTTATACATAAAAAAATAATTTAAAAAATAAATCGATCGATGTCCAAAGATCGCGCCTGGGTTATGTGCTGTTTTACGATTGTTTTAATTGAATGTGAAGAGATAAAATATGGAATAAAAGAATGCTTTAAATAAATACAGTAATCGGTCGGATGCTAAAATAACTTTCATAAATTCCAATATCTGGCGGCGCGAACGTATCTTAAGTGCAAAAAAGCCAAGGAGCCAAAAAAAAAGATTTTAATTTGAGCGAACTCATAATAGCAGTTTAACCCGGTCGCTCCGTAACATCCCCTGGCGGACCAAAGATCGGCCGCCTAACACTCCGTAACGTCGTATACGGGACCAAACGCTCGCCGCTGCGAAAAATGCAATTTACTATTCGACACGCCGTACTATATACTTTCTGAGGGCGCTACGATATGGCCAAAATATCTTTAATTCAAGATTTCCGTGTGGCAATATCGAAGGGCGATTTAAAAAGTGAGCAGAAACGTCAAACGCCAGTGGTCGCTGGCCTCTTTCACGGCCGCGTATAGTCGGTGTTTGTGCGGTAATATAACGGTGTTTGTGCAGTGTTTCTGTGCCATTTACTGGAGAACAGTGAGTAATTTGCATTTTTAAGTAGTTAAGGAATGAGGATTAGTCATTTGAGATAGTCCATTTGCTGTTTTTCACGAATTTTTAAACAAAAGACTTCGGCGACAACACATCCCTCCCGAAAAAATGGCGTTTTTATTTTGTAATGTTTGTGAATTATCCCGATATATTGCGAAATTGGACGTAATGTCGCTTTAATTTACTAACAAAATAGGTATTGCTTCATTTACATCATTACATTAAGTTATCACATAATTAGGCGTATTTTGAACATTATATGTTGTTTTCTAATATGACTCGCAAAAAGAAACTTGTTTTGATAATTACTATGAGAGAAAAAAGTGCGATTTTCCATAGTTTTTCGATGAAATCTGACTTTTTGGAGTATAGTAATTAGTTATTAGGCATATAATAATTATATAATGAGACAATATAATTGAAAAAATCTAACGAATTTTATATTATGAGCATTCAAAGTTTATTATTAAGTTTAGGACGCAAACTCTCAAAACTTTAGATTTTTCTGTAATATCAGACAAAGCTCAAAGTTATGGTGTGATTTCTAAGAAGTGTGATGTAGTAATAAAGTTATTTTCAAAGAATTTCATATAAAAAAATACCATAAGTAGTCACAAATTAAAAAAAATTTTTTTTACGAGAATACATAAAATTTTTCTTGGCTGAATAAATAAATATTTTTGTATGCAGTCATAAAAAAAATGGTTTTGGTAAAGCATTTAATAAAGAACATAACTGTATTTACAATTTTTGCATATTTTACGTATTTTGTGACAAAAAAATCGAAATGATTTTATAGGCAAGTTTTTTCAGTTCGCCAATTTTGTAATATTTATTCATTATTATCTTAATTGTTTTACGAGATAAAATTATAATGTTATATATTTTAAATTTCAATGCGGTCATTTTACAGTTATTCTTTTTATGATCGGTGTAGTGGTTTACAAGTTATGGCCGTTTGTATCAAGGTCGTCGACTCGCGTCGATTTTACGCCCGAAAATGTCGCGCGCAAAAGTGATAGCTGAATTTTTACTCGCGAGAGGAGGGGTTAAGTAAAGAACGAGTGGAAAGGTGTGGCTTACCGTCTGGGGGCGTCGTGGGGCGGCGGCGGGGGCGGCGGCGCCATGTCCAGGTCGCGCACGTTGCCCGAGTCGGCGCTGTAGACGGAGCCGCAGCGGCCGTCGCGCGGCGGCTCCGCGCGGCGCCGGCCCGGCCCCCCGGCGCCCCGGCCGCGCCACTGCGGGGGCCGCGGCGGCGACGGCTGCCCGCCCGGCGAGCGCGACAGCGGCGTGAGGTCGGACCACACGCGCGACACGTGCTGATCTGCAAAATTACTCGCGT
The DNA here is from genome assembly GCA_944548615.1 of Micropterix aruncella. Classification (NCBI taxonomy): domain Eukaryota; kingdom Metazoa; phylum Arthropoda; class Insecta; order Lepidoptera; family Micropterigidae; genus Micropterix; species Micropterix aruncella. Next base: position 19,423,575 of record OX155964.1, on the reverse strand, counting down.
TACCCTCCCTCCTGTGCTCTTTCTCTATCCGGGTGCGCTCCGCTCGAGCGTCGCTCTCTTCCTCTATCCCTCTTCCCGTTACGAGATGGGATACGGCGCGACCTTTGAGGATCTTCGGCGACTCCGTTCGCTCGCCGCTCCCGAAGAATGATTTTTGAATCGATACAAAAACTGCCTTATAGTAAAAGACATCGTTCTCCGATGTTTTCTTTCGGAATGGTTTTGAAAACCTGAGAATGACCGCCTTCGAAAAATTATAGGTCATTGACAAATGTATATTTGTACCGCAGAGCGGGGATCGCTCGGAATCCGCCGATCGGTCGACGACGGAGGGACCGAGCGGAGAAGTGAACGAAGCGAAGTTCCGGAGAAACGAACCGGAGACGGACGAAGAGATCATCGAGGAACCCGCGAGAAGATTAACGAGCTACCGCCCGAGACTCCGGGGATGACTCCGCGAAGACGGCGGGCCCGGTCACCGGACGCCGTCAATTTAATGAGCGTTTACCCACACTGGGGATAGTCGATGACGCCGCATGCGGGGTCGCAAAGCAGATAATAAGTCAACCGACCGCGTAAACCTGCATGCCTGCCAGTCAGTCATGTAGGTTTACGCGGGCACATCGAGATCGCTACGGATCACGCTGCAGCTTCAGTTCATCGCGGAGTCTGCAACTGATCTCCCGGGCGAGGCAGTTGCAGGATCTGTAATTTGAACTGGGAACCGATAGAAATGAACCACAACGGCCCTAAAAGCAGGGCTAATTGCAGATGGCCGTGCGATCGGCCATTCCCCTGTAACATCATCTTCATCTCTCACAACATTTTCTCTATTGAAAATTTGATTGCATGAGTGTTCCGACGGAAAAATTTGGTTGATGTTATTACTACCTCAAGGCAAAATCGGCACAGACCGACCACCGATAATCTCATCAAGGGTATATGCTAAGAAAATATTTTTTTAAATTAAATATTTTGGAAATAATAGATCGAGACCTACGAGATATTTTCGAGATGCTACAGTTGTGCTGATATTGAACGAACGCACACATTCAATAAGAACTTATATCTCTGTGAATCTACAGAAACATTTTCTATCTAACAGAGCTGTGGATTATTAAAACAAACTTCCAAACAGTATTGTCTGCGATAAAAACAAATATTTTTAAAACAGACTACACATTTTCATCAGGTGTAAAAACAAACATATTGGTTTTTGCTTGTTCGAACTAATTCTTGCAGTTGTAAATAATATGTGTTTGCAATATTGTTTATATCGTGGATATCTATCTATATATTTGTAAAACTAACTGGAAATATAATATTTAATTAGATTCGACATCAGCTTATACTGCCTGGCATTACTTTTTTTAAATAAAAAATCAGGCAGCTATGTTTGTGATTGCAAAACTCGAAAGAAGTCGTTAGATTTACTTGAAATGTTGATACATCGTTGCATTCAAATATGCGCTTGATTTTGTACTATTTTTTTTACACAACATTGCATTCGAATACCCGAGACAAAAGTCTTCCCGCGTCGATGAAATCTTCAGTGCGCTTCAAAATCGGTGGGTTTCCTATTCATTTCATATCAGACTGAGCCACAGCAAAGCATGGCTGGATTTAGCTAGTTAATAATAATAAGTTACCTAAAATATCCTGATCATTATCGTCCTCCAATTGAAGTTTTTCCCTTAGAGCCGCAGCTACCATTCTCGGCGGAATAGCTTGTCCTGGCATGTCCTCGCCATCGTTCTAAAAGAAAATATTGAACATAACATTTAGAAATATAACAGCCATCTTAATTCTCCATTCTTCCAATCGACTAACACTCATCTTCTCATACAATTTATTTATTTATTTAATCCTATTGCCTGCAACCACTTGTGAGGCTCATGGACAGGTCTTCAAGCCAAAACTGTTTATCACATTCCTGGCCCGTGGTACAGTGGAACAGTCGAACGAGTCGAGTCGTGGAACAGTCGAGCCTAAACTGACCAAATGTAGGACAACCGGACCAAATGTAGGACAGATTTTGACAGTTTTGTTTACCTTTTGGGACAATGCTGCCGCATCATGCATCACTAATATTCATTTCTTTCTCATCATTTTACCTGTATATTATTTAAAAATAAAAACTGAATACAGCCGATATGAACATTAGTATGTTTGTACTGCTGCTGCCCAACTAAGTAACAGGACTTGTTCCAAGACAGCGAGCTCTCTAGTTTTACATGTACATATATTGGGTAAGTTAAATAAAACATTTATAGTACCATAACCCTTACAAATTATAACTAATAATAACTAACTTATAATCACATAAGGAAATATTTAAAATAAAATATGGAAAACAAATAATCATGTTAACTAAAATAAAATATCAAATAATACTAGATAATAGTAACCAATAGTCATAAGAATAGTCAAGGATAATAATAGGAAAAGTCAAGGATAATATTTAATATTACAAATTGTCTGGATATATCAATTTGTGGATATTTTTCCAGGTGTCATGACAACCAACGATGCCTTTAAATTTGATTATTTACAAAATAGCCTTTCAACAACTTCTAAGCACATTTCTAAGTAAATGCTACGTTCCAATAACTAATATGCTAAATACTGGCCAAATGCATTGTTAATTTTAAACAAAGAAAAATCAACAAGGAATTAAAGTATTTCTTCAATAAATTAACCCTAAGAATTAAATTATAAATATAACCGCTTTCTCTCAGAATGTATCACAAATTCATTCATAAAAATGTATGGCTTTATCAGTCAATAAAACCTCTCAGATGGCCACTTACCTCCATCAATTTACGATCCAGCTTTTCCTGGCTCTCTAAGTCCCTCTTGACCTTCTCGAGCTTTTCGATCAGGAGAACGGCAAACTCGTCTGGCTTCATAATACGACACTGGTCCTTTTGTATCCTTAGGGTACGGGGTATAACCTAGAGCACAAGGATAGAAATGTACCTATACAAGGTGTTCAGTAAAATATTATTGTGAGGAAATTATACAAATAGTTTCCTCGCCATAAAAGAAATAAAGGCAAAAAGCTTCAGTTAAAAGTCACATAATACTTTTTTAAATTTTCACTCACCATGTCATGAATATGCGGATCTCGATTGATAGTGGCTGATTCGAGGGTTGAGCTGCGAAGATTTCTGCTACGACTTCCACCAGAATTTGAATTCCCACCGCCTCCTCCACTCCAGCCGCTGTTTCCTCGACCAATCGACATTCCATCTCTATAAAAATACAAGATACAACGGGTTAAACTCCCAGCGCGCATGACCGTACCAAGACGGTAGCTAAAAAAGTCAGGCATATGCGTATACCGTGTTCAGATTATTTGCGAGTCGACGCTCCCACAATATGAGTCGTATTGTGACTCAACCCCAAATACCAAGCGGATCAAAAACTGGGACTGCTCATGAAGCCAACAGCTAGCTCAGAAAAGCAGTGGCAGTTAGCTTATTAAAACCGCGTAACAAGACGGCCCTTGATTCTAACGGATAAGTTGTCTGAGTTAAGTTATGATAATCTACCTGTACATACAGGTACATACATCACCATAGAGTAGCACTTTTTGTTATGGCAGTGTATAAGGTATTCCCCTCAAAGTTGTACTCCAGTGAAAGCAATTTGTGGCAGAGCTTGTAAACAAAATATTAAAATGAATAAGTTTACCCTGATTATTCCATTATTATCCTTTAGATTAATAAATTATTACAGTTATTCTATTTTGTTGTTTGTTTTTTATTTAAAACACTTACTATGTATAAACTACTAATGAATAGTTATATTTCTTTAATATGGAAAAGATAGTCTTATATTGAAAAGTTTCTCTCGAGCTACCCTACACACTAATACATTTAACCTGCTCGGGATGTAATAGTAGACTTGTACAAACCTTGTAAAAAAAATGGAGCTAAATAAAAGCTTGTGAAACAGCACAGTGCAGTGAAACTGTGCGAAGGGCAACTAAAATGCCAATAGGCCTGAAGAGTAGGAATTATTAAGATCGCTTAGAATTACTTGGACTGACTACTCTCAGCCAAAGAAGAGAAAGATTGATACATACAACATTCTTACAAATTATTACCATGTACTTGGGCTAGAAGGTAGAGGATATTTACAAATAAAACGTCAATACTAATCTTCGAGGTCACAGCTAAAAACTCAACCGAATCACAACGTTGTGCAAAATGAAGTGGTGGAAATGTGGAATAAACTACCATTTAACCCGCTCAGCACGTAACATCGGGGACATTTATGTCGGCCGCCTAAAGCCCGTAATGTCCGCTACCGGACAAAGCGCTCGCCGCTGCGAAAAATGCAATTTACGATTCGAAACGTCGTACTATATACTTTCTGACGGCGCAACGATATGGCCAAAATATCTTTAATTCAAGATTTCTGTGTGGCAATATCGAACGGCGATTTAAAAAGTGAGCATAGACGTCAAAACGGCAGTGTCCATCGGCCACCGCTGCGGCCGCGTATAGTTCCGCGAAATGGTTGATAAAAACAGTGTTTTGTGCAGTGTTTTGTGCTATTTACTGGAGAACAGTGAGTAATTTGCATTTTTAAGTAGTTTAGGCATGAGGATTAGTCAATTGAGATAGTCCATTTGCTGTTTTTCACGAATTTTTAAAGAAAACACTTCGGCGACAACAAACGGCTCGCGAAAAAATGGTTGTTATTATTTTGTAATGTTTATGAAATATCCCGATATATTGCGAAATATGACGTAATGTCGCTTTAATTTACTAACAAAATAAGTATTGCTTCATTTACATCCTAAGTTATCACATAATTAGGCGTATTTTGAAAATTATATCTTGTTTTGTAAAATGAATCGCGCAAAGAAACTTGTTTTGATAATTACTATGAGAGAATAAAGTGCCATTTTCCATAGTTTTTCGATGAAATGTGACTCTTTGGAGTATAGTAATTAGTTATTAGACATATAATAAGTCTATGATAAGACAATATAATTGAAAAAATCTAACGAATTTTATATTATGAGCATTCAAAGTTTATTATTAAGTTCGGACGCGGAAACTCTCAAAACTTTAGATTTTTCTATAATATCAGACAAAGCTCACAAAGGTCTGGTGTGATTTCTAAGAAGTGTGATGTAGTAATAAAGTTATTTTGAAAGAATTTCATATAAAAACATACCATAAGTAGTCACAAATTAAAAATTAAAAAATTTTTTTTTTACGAGAATAGGTACATAAAATTTTTCTTGGCTGAATAAATAAATATTTTTGTATGCAAATAAGTAAAAAAAAAATATCGTTTTGGTAAAGCATTTAATAAAGAATATAACTGTGTTTACAATTTTTGCATATTTTACCTATTTTGTGACAAAAAAATCGAAATGATTTTATAGGCGAGTTTTTTCAGTTTGCCAATTTTGTAATATTTATTCATTATTATCTTAATTGTTTTACGAGATAAGGTTATAATGTTTTATATGTCAAATTTCAATGCGATCATTTTTCTCTTTATCTTTTTTAAATCCGTTTAGAGGTTTATAAGTTATGATCGTTTTTCTCAAGGCCGTTGACTCGCGTCGATTTTTTGCCCGAATATGTCGCGTGCAAAAGTGATTTTTTACTTCGCGACAGGAGGGGTTAAAGTGATTTGTGCAAGCTTTGTCAATCAATTTAAAAACAGACCAGTTTAAAATCAATTTTAAAACAGTTGTACCTAAAAACTTGTTAATATTGTTTACGGCTAACTTTACAAGATCTCATCTGGACGTATCAGCAAAGCAGCCTGTTCAGAATAAATAATAAAAATAATAATAGAAAGGAGTGTGCCCTAAAATTGATCAAGAAGTATAACAACCACATTGCGGACTTTCACCGCTATATTTTTTTATTTTTTTTTATTTCAAACCAGTTGATAGGAATTCCTACACTTAGTTATTTCAAAAACTAACAAAAATAACAAGTATAATATTTAAATAGAATGTAGAATAAGTAAGATTGGCAGAGAAAGCTATTCCGAACCTTACTCAGTCGCACCTTAAAATGACGCAAGTCCTCTTTATTTCGCGTATTATGCGAAAGAATATTTGAGTTAGTTGAAGTAGTCTCGATATTTTTTCCCGTATACATGATGTTTTGGTATATATACGCAGTACAAAGTCATGATACCAGATTCGATGAAGTACTGCTTGCAAGATGTTAGCGAATATATTGAAAACAGATTTCTAATTGCTCGCTTTTGTAGGCGAAAGATCCTTATAACATTGGCCGCCATTCCCCAGAACATGAGGCCATACCTTAATATGGAATGGAAATAAGCAAAGTAGACATATCATCAATCATCAAATCCTATTTCAAAATAATTGGCAGGGGTTAAGCCAGGCCCGTAATCTATCTTTTCCCTTATGTAATCATGCAAGCAACATAAAGTATAAAAAACGTAAAAGTAAAAAAAAAAGGGTAAACTCACAGACTGCTGCCAGACATTGACATGGCGTCGGAATCAGTCCTGCCGCTGCTCAGCGACTGCAGTTCGGAATCCTGCCGTGACGCCGGGCAGTACGCCGAGTACGCCATGTGCGGGTATGAGTACACCGAGTACTTCCTTCCAAACACTCCTCTGCACGTCCGGACATTGCCAAAGCGCGCAATGTCCGGGTTATTATGCACGCATGCGTTTGTTCATTTGTTCGTTGGGGATAATCAGCGGCAGCAAGCAACATGGATGGGGAGAAAAGGGGAGAAAAAAAACAAAACAATAAGTAAACAAAATCATAAATTAACATAAGTACTGCAATTTAAAAAAAAATGTGGAAAGCGACGTGCCATGCTTGAATATGGAGTGTCTTAAAAAAACTATAAACATGACCAAATAACAAAATATTCAAAGTATATTGGATATAAAAAAAGATTGGGGCCGTACTAGCAAATGAATGTTGTGATTTCCTATTTCTGCATTATTTAAATTACATTAAATACAAGGAAAATACTAGGCTGGGGGCTTTTGAAAAATTTAAAAGATATTTCAAAATTGAATCTCCCGCGGTGTCCAAAAACAAAAGTGTTTAATGCATTCTTTTAGCTACCATTTATGGATCGAAGATATCTTAAACGTGAAAACCTTTAATTGGCTCTCTGTTGGGTTGATCTCCAGAAATGTGGAAATCCGGCGTCCTTTCAATGATTTCAAAGAATGTAACTTTTTATTCTTATTTTTTTTTATATATTTTTTTTTGTAGATATTGAAGAGCACTGTATAACAGTGTAAAAGTTTTTTAAATATCTGTCATAGAAAAAAAGATAAACGCCTTTGAAATACAAATTGGCGACGGTAATTTGAAATCGTGGCGACGGTAATTAGGGCAACGGTAATTATGATTTGATGGTTTTTATTTTTTTTAGGGCTACTTTTACTATAAAACTAAAAAGTAATGCTAGAAAAATGTTAACGTCAACAAACTTAATAGTAAGTAATATTCACCACAACTCCACCAAGTAACACGCACTTTAATTTCGCTGCGACGGTAATTATGAAGTAACCGCAAATTGCAACTTTTCTCCAAAATTAGACGTACCGTGCAATTTATCGACAAAAGTAGGCGCAGCCGATAGGTCCGCTCTAGAACAGTGCAAAGGGCACACTGGGGTAAACTTTATAGCAAACGCCTTCTAGTGATGGGCGTAATAATTAGTGATGTGCGACGTTTTGAAAACTGGCAATGGTAATTTGAGAAATTGTGGTGACATCGGTTCGGAACGTTATAAACGGTATAAAATATGAAATATGATTTATTAAAACCATATAAAATAAAGCTTTTGGAATCGTAGTTTATGGATACATAAGTTAAACAGCTCTATTATTTACAAGTGTGGAATGCCATTCACTCGAAAGTCGAAAAATGGAGAAAGTGACAGGGACGGTAATTAGAGTTTCATGGTTTCACATTTTTTTTCAGGACCTTCAATTATGATTAAGCCACATGTTAAATATTCCAAAGTTAGAGGTACTTTAGTTCTACATGTAAAAAAATATTAGAATACTATGGGACATCGGGAACATATGTAGTTATTCATGCCGGAACCGTGTTTTTCCCAATATTTGGAGAACCACCCTGTTATCCTTCTCCTCTCTTTGTTAAATTATAATTAGCTGTTGGTTTTCCTAAAAATAAATGAATAAATAAATAAATAAATAAAAAAAGATATAAACTCTCATCGCACTCGATCCAATAAGGAGGAAACTCAGAAAACAAGCAGATAACGAGCATTATTACCATAATGTCAAGAGTGTGACGGATTGAGTAAGTAAATACTGAAGAAATTCAATATAAAAACAATCTTCAAACCGACCCGAAGTTTAACTCGATCTGTGAGACTTGCAATAAATTTAATAGCAATGCAAATCCAAAGTTTGTACAAAAGCAAATGCAGCCGTGGATTATATTAAACAAACAAAGCAAGACGGTTAAAAATGTTCAGGGAGAAAAATCGATGATCTGCGAATACGTATTGAATAGCGGAATGAATCACTGGGTGCAATTGTAAAATATCGAATATAAGAAGAACCCCGAAGAAGAAATCCATAGAAAAAAAAAGAAACCCGACTAAATAGAAAGATGGCTTTAAATTCTTTAGCCATAACTTCTTAAAATTTTCCTAATGCCCATAATTGATTACAGACTTGAAACAAGAAACAGTGACTAATGGGTCTAAGGTGGAAATTCAAAGTTTGCTTGCTGGATAATATTGCAAATGATTAGGGCAAGAAACGAAAATTAGATAGAACAAAGCTGTCATTGATGGATTACTAAGCTGACTCATTTTTCATGGGTGTTGATAGAACTGTTGTGAAATCTTAGTGAAATTAATAAAATGGCACAAACACAGGCCAAACAAATAATGGCCATTCGAAAAATTCAATAATTCATCTCAAGGCAATAACTGGATTTTGATTAATGTTATCCAAAATTTCTAATAGGTAAGTAGCGAACTCCTACAAGCTGATAAAATTGTTATACATCGATCCTAGGGTGAAGGGTGACTAATTTAGTAATAAATCATTCGAGGAAGAGTGCTATTTGGTAATTCTGGACCAACAATATAATGTAAAATTATTAAAATTCTTTTAACTTCCGAAAAACAGGGCTCTTATATCAAAAAAAAAAAAAGAAAAAGGTTTTCAGTAAATGATTTTTCCTTAATAATATTTTTTTTTTAACCCTTGGAGTAAATGGGTATTTTCATGGATGCATCTGTCTCTTTTGCAGGATTTTCGGCGACATCGACCTTAAAGTACTATAACTACGAAACTACTACACCAATCATGAAAAGAACAACTGCACAATGATTGCATTGAAATTTCGAATACAGAATATTGAAATATCATTTTGTAAAACAATTAGATAATTATGAATAAATATGAGAACGTCAAAGAAGTGAAAAAAACGCGGAACCAGATCTGGTCGTATCATACTCAACGGATAATTGTTTCACAACCAGATTTGGTCGTATCATACTCAACGGGTTAAATCACCACATCTCATTTCTTCAATTGCTAATATGGCCCTTAATTTTACCCACTCCGCACTGTACTGTAAACACCATGCTTCTATTATAGATGATAGATTATCTCACCCGGAGAATGTTTCTGGTTGGAGACGTCGTTTTTGTGTGGCCATCAGCAGGTCTTTGGTCAATCTCTGCGGTGGGAGGTTCGACGCGGGAGGCAGGTTTTGAGAAATGGTAAGTTCCTCTCCCTCGTGTAGTGTTGCCAGCGCCATCGGCATCTTGGAGCTGCATAATTGCTGAAATATGACATAAATTTAGACTTCTTTTTTTTCCAAAGTCTTTTGTGTAGTCTGTCTGTCCATCCATCTGTCCGTTCCCAGCTGGATCTCAGAAACTGTATCGTTTGAAGGTTATTATTGTATACCGTTTGCTGATTGATGCTCACAACAACTTTGGACTAAACATTAAGAAACCGTCAACGTTTTATCAAAAGGCGAGAATAGCCAAACGATGTATACTCAAAGACTCCAATGATAGTGCCATTCAAGCCCTACCCAACACATCGCTATCAGATAAAATGGAATCAAGACTCGACTTCTACAAATCATTCCAAGTTGGTATCCGCACTAATAGAGCTGGACTGGGTATGGAAACAGCTAAGTCTGACAAAGAAGTACTGAAAGATTTTGCCCAGGAGGACATGGAGCAAGGTTTCAAACTGCACGCCTTGAACTTAGAAATGCAGAATGACTGGTTGACTGTGGGTGACTTCTGCATCCCCCCTGCATTGAAGTGGAAATCCCTAATATACAACTGGTCCCCTGAACTGCTTAAGTTCTACCTAAATGCGTTCCAACTTTGCCTGACCCGAGTAACCTAGTTCAATGGGGAAAATCTACAAATAAAGTATGCCCGACGTGTAAGGAGTTCATAGGCACTGCCAAACATTTGCTATGTGGTTGCAAAATACTGCTTGACCGAGGCCATTATTCCTATCGCCATGATAAAGTCCTCCAAATCATCAGAGAGGCTATCAGCCTGTCTATTGCACGGACCAGAAAAGGGCAAACGAGCAATGGCTTCAAGAAGGTCAACTTTGTAAAACCCGGACCGAATAAGCTGCCTAAAGATAGGACTAAACCGTCCTCAATTTTGGGAGCAGCAAAGGACTGGCAATTGCTGATGGACACACATGAGAAGCATTACCAAATGCCTTCAGAAATCTGTACCACAGCTTACAGACCGGATATTCTCATATTCTCAACGGCGACAAAGCATGTTGTACTCGTCGAACTTACAGTCCCATGGGAAAGCAACATACCGAAGGACCACAACTTCAAAGTAAACAAGTACTGCAATTTAGTAGACCAGATAGTGAGAAACAGATTTAAGACTGATCTCTTCGCCGTGGAAGTCGGAGCAAGAGGACTACCGGCGAAGTCACTCTACAGCCTCTTCAAGAATTTAGGCTTGCCAAGAGCGGCGCTGAGCTCATACATGGAGAGAGCCTCGAAAGCGGCACTGGAGGCATCCTACAGAATATGGATAGGTGGTAGAGAGAGGGAGGTCGAGGGCGGGACTGGTGGTTCTCCGCGTCCTAGTCATCGCAGACTAGCCGATGAGGGCTTGTAGCGAGCCAAAACGTCACGCGCGCTGGAGAACTGTAGAGCGGCCGCTCACTAGTCCCACCTCGTCCGACACCCTCCTTTATTGCCAATGGGCCCGGATATGTTCGGTGAAGCCATTGAAAGCTGAGTTCAACACCATCTAACCGCTCAGTTGACTAGTCAATGCAATTAGTTGACGCAGGGTCATCTCTAGTCTCAAAAAACTTATCATCTCTTACAACCTATACGCCAAATTTTATAGAATAATACCTTCACTGCTCACTGTTCACCTTCACGCGGTGGAAGTTGGCGCTCGTGGCCTGCCAGCTAAATCTCTATTTCACCTCTTTAAAGATCTTGGCCTTTCCAGAAAAATAATCAACTCTTTCTTAGAAAAATTATCTAAAACTGCGATTTGCGCATCTCAAATTCTATGGCTTCGAAGGGGGAGTGAATGGGTGGCAAGGTGAACGCTCACATGTGGCAAGACAGCTGTCCTAAACCTACCACAGCCGGTTCGTAAGTCCGGAATCCACTGCTCACCCCCCAGAAGTGTAAAAAATAGTATTATGATGGGCCCGACTCCGGTCGGTGAATTCCATGGCAGCTCCGTTTGTATTTATTTATTTAATTATGTATTATCTTTACTAATCATTCTTTAGTTTTTTTTTCAACACGGATTTCTCTTCCACCCTATTATATCCACAGTTCACACACAGGTTCATCTGTTTCATAGAATTTTGCTAGTTTCATTACTTAAGAGATAGAGAAGGCTATGATCTACACTAGCTTGCGGACCGCTGTTTGTATAAAATCAAGGTCAAGTCAGTCTGCACCTCATTTATCAAGTGAAAAATATTACATGGAGAATTTAACCGGCACTCAATTACTAGAAAAAAGTAGCATCAAAATAAAATAAGCCACAAACTCGCTTGATGCATCAAATACTCTTGAGGGGTTAAAACTCGACGCACTGAAGCATCACAAACACTGGATAGGTTAAACGGGATACTGTAATATCTAGGATACCCACCTCTCTTGATCCGGATGAACTAGATCCACTGGAGAAGGACTCTGTGGCTTGGGCAGCTGCATAAGAATGGAACGGCGCTTGCTGGACCAAACGTACATGTTGGATGTAGGTATCCGATCTTAGGAAAGACGGATATGTTGTCTCGTTGATAAGACGCTCAGTCTGTGAAATTAAAACATTTCATAGAAATAATTTATTTATTTATTTATTTATTAGTTTCAAATATTATTCAAAAACATTACAGACGAATCCAACTCGCCCTTTCTTGTTTTAGGCAAAAGGATTAAAAGACAATAAAATAGATATTTAACCACATTTTTTTAATAAATAGCAACGAATTCTATATTTCTCATGAAAGTAAGAAGTAAAAAGTACCTCTTGTTGCATATTATCAAAAACATCCGGATCCATGTACGCCCCTTCCTTTAACCCCGCTTTCACTACACGTTTCACATCCTCAGGTGTCGTTAGCTGTGACTTTCGTAGAAATCTGAAAAACATGAAATCGGCCACATTAAAGATAATCCAACCCCATCGAGGTCAAATTCAATAAACCAATTACATATTATACATCAAAATGGATTGATCATGAATATTATACATCATCATCTACGATGGATTGAAGAATTTCCAAAGGACCGAAAAATTCAAATTTGGGTCAGAGATTCCCTTTTCACTGAAACCCATGCAATCAAGTGGAGTACGACAGGGCTGTTCTCGGAGCAATACTGTTTACGCTCTATATATCTGACCTCTGTGCTGCTATTCACCCGACACTATGCTTTTACGCGGACGATGCTAAGATTTTTGCAAATCCTCTAATTCATCCAACATGGTCGACTGAGCGACGATCTCTCCAGAATTTCTGAATGAATGCAGAAATATCTGATCACGCTGAACCAGAATAAGTGCAGTGTTCTTCACATAGGCTGCAGTAATCCAAAACTGCAGTACAAGATTGGAGGTGTTCAAATCAAGCCAGTTAAGAAACAAAAAATCTCAGGATATCGATTTCATCCGACCTCAAGTGGAAAAATCATATTATAACCATAGCAAAGAAAGCAAACTCCTTAACCTAATTGATAAAGAAAGCATTTCATAACTTTACCAGACTTGCTGCTAAAAATTTACACCGTTAAAGTTTGGCTATCAGATTTGGAGTCCATACTTTTCACAGATACACTTTACATAGCTGCTATGAATAGTTAAGCAGTACAGCTACGGGGAAAGGTTGCAAACACTGGGATTTATTATACTGAAGCAATGCAGAAAGCGAGGAGACCTGATTGGGACCTACAAGATAACGATACTATCAGGATACGACTAATGTACTCACATTCTGCCTACTTTCATACTCAACACCAACCACCATCTCTGTGGCAATGATAGGAAGGTGGCAATACTGAGTTTTGCTTTGAACACTCGGAAGCACTTTCTATCTAACGGATTGGTCGAGGACTGGAATAAACTTCCTAAAAGTGTGGTATGTTTCAAAAATATATAAACGATTTTAACAACAAACTAGACAAACTTAAAAAAAGTGAATGGCCAGATCAAAACTAGCGTCCGTAGCACCGTTGACACCGGTTCTCCTCGTTGTTACCGAAGTTAAGCAGCGGTGGGCGTGGTCAATACTGGAATGGGTGACCGCCTGAGTGTTTGACAGCGTGATGCTACAAATGCCCACCTAGAAGATGGTGCCAATAGGCAACAGGGTGGGTTCCACAAAACAGCAAATACCTTGTGGGTAATAAAAAAAAAAAAAACCAGTGGAAAATATTTTTTTTTCTAGGAAGATTTTGAATATGGTCATCTGACCATAATCGAAGTTGTTGAGTGATGTTTAATAACGTTTAAGAAACTAAGCCTATGTCTCGATTCCCCTTCTATAGAACTTGATTTCTCTTTAATCTCTAAACCACAATGGATTGATTAATCTGCTCAGATGCGAGGGGATTTGGATGGGATGCCAATTGTACAGCATTTTGGGTTTTGTATTGCTCAATCTGTGGCAATAATGGGGACTTTCAGGTAGACACGAGTTTCATAATTTCTTGTAAACCAAGCTGCATTCGCAATATCCCATAGAATACTATTATTTAAGCGCTGCAGATAGAGTATGTCACCTTTGCTTGCTACACCCCACAGTTAAATGCCATACAACCAGTGGAAAATATAAAATAAATAATTTTATAAGTACACAGCAATATTAACGTTATGCTGCTTGACTGTTTAAAATAATAATAATATCAAAATTTGTATCATTATGTAATACGCACTTGTATATGGCGCCGACCATCTGTTTGATCTTGGCCTGTTCGGTCTGCTGCTTGAGACCCTGACAGGCGAAGTAGAAGTCAAGCCGGTCGGAGTGCAGTATGCCTGCGTTGCGAACGTACGCTTGGAACATACGGACCCCCTCTGCATCCTATGACAATAACATTAAAGTATAAAGTAACATTCCATCCCATCGACTACTTAATTAATTTAGTTCATCCTAATCTAGTTGAAATCAAATAAAATTATTATTATTAGATGAATAATATCTAACATGCAATAGCATAGCTACTGGAACCTATAAGGCATAGCTTGCATATCTACTGCTAACATAGCTAACCTAGCTACTGGAACCTTATAGGGTTTTATAATTTAAAAAGAAATATTACATATTATTTTGTAGCAAAAGATTTAAAAAGAAGAACACCTTGAATCTATTAGAAAACGTTAAAACAAGAAAATATATTAAAAGGAATAAAAACAAGACTGCCGTTACAAAAAGTCAACTACTGTATTTTATTAATTATTTATGATACAGTTTTTTATGAAATATTTGTGGTTCTGTATTGATCCATATAGATACATAATATATATATATATTGTCGGGATGTACTCAATCAGACCTTTCATTTGGCACTAAACTCGATATATTTATGTCAATTTATTGACATTTAGAGATTTAGACTTTTAGAGAACTATTTACTTGATATTTCACAATAGACCAGCAATGGTCGCCGTGTTACAAGGCTCATAATGACCTTATACAAGCCCCACACAACAAATTAAAAATACTTGATATTTGGACAGTTAAGGTACCTTATGACACCCGGGATGACATATTGATTGTAATAGTACCACACTTTTCTAAATCGGTTGAAGCGTTTAGAAGTTATGGTGGAATGAAGAAACGGAAGACATACAGAGATGAATTCTGAATACATTAGACTTTTTTTTTCTTTTTTTTTTGTTGGGCAGTCGTGTAATAAGTTAAAAATATCACACTTAAGTGGGGGTTGGATATATGCGGAAGCACTAAAACAGCACATAACCAGCGCATAACCAAATTAAAAGGAATAATTACACATATGCTAAAATGTTACACGAATCGTTACATAAACGTCTAATGTTTCATGCAATTATAGTTTCATTCAATAATCTCCTACAAGCAATACTCGGGGAAAAATAACTAATTTCGAAAAACTATTTTTTAAACCTAAAGAACTGATTTTTAGTGTTTACCTGTAGCAAGTCGTGCAGAGTGCGTGCCCAGCGCAAGAAGGAAGGGGGAGAGGATCGATCGTCGCTGGGCGATTGGGCGGTGCCCCCCGAAGATCCCTCCGGATCCCAGCCCTGCTTGCCCGACATTTGAGCCGCCTGACGACGGCCCCACGATCCTTCGTGGCCTTTCCCTCCATAGTATCTGCAAGGATAAATAATTAGTGTTGCAGGGTTTGACCAAATACTGAATATTCAGCCAAAAATCTGGCCAAATAGCTAAATATTCGGCTAAACTATTCGACCTTCTTTTATACTTCGAAAATCACTCTGCCTGGAGTGTTTAATAATACGTAAGTATTTTTTCACAACGTTTGCAACATGTGGTTTTGCATTGTTTAATTTGTTATGTCTATCCATCCATTCTGGTCGTTTTTCTTGTATAGCTCACTTCGAACGTATTAGTTGTCGTCGGTGGACACCGTCATTGATAACTTGATTCCAACAGCTCATAATATACCACATCATTTTGATCCCTTCCGATGCAGAGCATAGCCTTATGGCAATGAATATCTCGCTTTGGTTGCGATAGACCAGCTTCACCAGGCTTTACCCAAGCTTTTTTACATTTGAGATTACCATAATAAATTCATTTTTCATCTCCCTTTGAGGTCTCTTTCTTCTAATTGATGTGGAACCCAGTTACTAGCTTTTTGAACCAATCTCATTGTTTTTAAACATTTTGCAACATTTTATCGATCAATGCAATAGTATAATGCTACGGCAATTTCTAATTGTGTTTGACCACAATCTTGAGCCAATAATGTTTCTAATTTATCATATTAAATTTTTTGGTGGTTTTCCATGCTCTATCTTCAATGCCAAAATCATCATTTTTAAAATGTCGTAACCATTCTTTGCAAGTTGTATTCGATAGAGCATGCTCACTGTAAATTTCCATGGAAACGAGTCTCCGCTGCATTTTTCTTTGCAACAAAATAATGTAATAAAACTTCCCGCAAATGATGTTTATTTGGAATAAAATTTGACATTTTCAAAGAGCTAAAAATACTAGTTGTTTATAATTCAACCTGTCATGTATTTGCCAGCTGTCATCAAGTACTATCGAATACAAGTCGCTATTGAAAATAGCGGAATTTTATTCACACACTTAATATAATGCATATAAATAAAATACCGATTCTGTGTCGATGCATTGTGGTCAGCCTGGTAGGGATACGGCTGCCTTGCCCGCTCTTCGCCGGGTACTGGAGGCAGAGATGACCTGTCAGCTAGCTTTACGTCCCAACCTGTAAAAAAAGTAAGGGTTTTACATATTAATTTCTTCCTCGCAGCACAAACTCGCAGTCATTAAGTTAAATGTTACTATTTCTGGGATAACTGGCTTGCAGAGCCTTCATGTACTTACAATGAAGATTTTTATGAAAAAAAATACATTTAACAATAAAGCTCTATTTTGAGACATTTTACGCTTACTTCTTCCGCATGTAGAAGACACTAACCAGACTTATAATGACTTTTCTCAATTTTGCAAAAAAGTGACAAAGACTTCTTGCAACAAACCACTGATAAAATAGTTCTGCTCTGATACAACTGTGTCAGAAGTCAGTTATTTCGGAAAATATAGAAATAAATACCGACCCGTACATATTTTAGATGTCTAAAGAAAAACCATTTTCACTTCAATACTTCGTGGCAGTAAAGGGGAAGGGGTCTCTAAAATAAAAAAATGATTCCTAACCCTTTGCACTCCAAGTGTTTTTTTACTTAACCCCTCCTGTCGCGAAGTAAAAACTCACCTATCACTTTTGCGCGCGACATATTCGGGCATAAAATCGACGCGAGTCAACGGCCTTGAGAAAAACGATCATAACTTATAAACCACTAAACGGATTTAAAAAAGATAAAGAGAAAAATAATCGCATTGAAATTTGACATATAAAACATTATAACCTTATCTCGTAAAACAATTAAGATAATAATGAATAAATATTACAAAATTGGCAAACTGAAAAAACTCGCCTATAAAATCATTTCGATTTTTTTGTCACAAAATACGTAAAATATGCAAAAATTGTAAATACACTTATATTCTTTATTAAATGCTTTACCAAAACGATATATTTTTTTTACTTATTTGCATACAAAAATATTTATTTATTCAGCCAAGAAAAATTTTATGTATTCTCGTAAAAAAAAAATTTTTTAATTTTTAATTTCTGACTACTTATGGTATTTTTTTATATGAAATTCTTTCAAAATAACTTTATTACTACATCACACTTCTTAGAAATCACACCAGAACTTTGAGCTTTGTCTGATATTATAGAAAAATCTAAAGTTTTGAGAGTTTCCGCGTCCGAACTTAATAATAAACTTTGAATGCTCATAATATAAAATTCGTTAGATTTTTTCAATTATATTGTCTTATCATAGACTTATTATATGTCTAATAACTAATTACTATACTCCAAAGAGTCACATTTCATCGAAAAACTATGGAAAATCGCACTTTATTCTCTCATAGTAATTATCAAAACAAGTTTCTTTGCGCGATTCATTTTACAAAACAAGATATAATTTCAAAATACGCCTAATTATGTGATAACTTAGGATGTAAATGAAGCAATACTTATTTTGTTAGTAAATTAAAGCGACATTACGTCATATTTCGCAATATATCGGGATATTTCATAAACATTACAAAATAATAACAACCATTTTTTCGCGAGCCGTTTGTTGTCGCCGAAGTGTTTTCTTTAAAAATTCGTGAAAAACAGCAAATGGACTATCTGAAATGACTAATCCTTATTCCGAAACTACTTAAAATGCAAATTACTCACTGTTCTCCGGTAAATAACACTCAAAAACTGCACACACACACTTTTTATCACCAATTCCGCGGAGCCGTACGCGGCCGTGCGAATGCCGACGGGAGACTAGGCGTTGTTACGGAGTAGGTAGCGGATGTTACGGAGTTTAGGCGGCCGACATAAATGTCCCGAATCGGATGTTACGGATAGAGCGGGTTAAGAGTGGAGCAACTCCGAGACATTTTTGCTTTCGAGTACCTAAAAAATTAACTTCTGTTTTCAAACCTGAACATCAGTACCACTCTCAATAACACATGTTTTTCATTTTTTATGCACTACTACGTCGCTATCATCACTGCTATCAGTGTCAATACACTTTGTTGGGTATTATTTCCAAAAATTCAATATCAATTTCATTTTCACTTTCGTTTTCACTGATCTCAAAACTTTCTCAATAATCTCCTACTTCCATGTTTTCTCAAGGGTAAATGTATCTAATATAAAACAAAATTCACTAAGAGTGCACAGCATCTTTGAACACAGGATCTGCCATTAAACGCAAACTATACTTTGTACCTATTTTAGGGGTTTACTCAGAATAATCAGTAGCGCCACAGTGGTCGAGTGGTCGAGCATGGTCATGCTGGAAAATTACCTAGTCATGCCTTTTAGCGTATTCCGGCCGTTTTATCTTCACAGCATGGCTCAAATTCTTGAGCTGAGCTCGATAGCGATCGCCCGTAATGGTTTCTCCCGGTTTTAGCAGCTCGTAATAGATGACACCCTTTCGGTCCCACCAAATGCAACGGCATTACCTTTGGATCTGTGGATGTCTCTCTTCCGCGTGTCTGTTAAGGTCGATGGTACGTGGTAGTGCGGGGAAGATTCACAGTGGTAAGAGCGATATTTTTTGCATTTGGGGTTCTCGTAAAAGATCCACTTCTCGTCGCCGGCGATTATTTGGTGGAGAAAACCTTTTCATTTTTGAAGGCGAAGGAGCATTTCACAAGTCATGAAACGTCTTTCGATGTCTCTTGGCTTCAACTCGTAAGGAACCCAATGTCCTTTTTCTTTTGAATGACTCCCTTAGATTTTAAACGTCTTGAACGGTTGAGGGATGAACATTAAGCACTTCACTTATCTTTGCCAGCGTCAGACTCGAATCTTCATGGAGTATGGACTCCAATTCGGCTTCTTCAAATTTTTGCTCCTGGCCTGGACGATTTTTGTCTTGCACGTCGAAATCACCACTTTTGAATAGGAGAAACCGAGTCCCAACAGTCCTTTCTGTCGGAGTAAATTCCCCATAAGCCTCCAGCAGCAATCTATGACATTCTGCGACAGTTTTCTTAAGATGACGCAAATGACGTCTTGTCGGCTCAAATTTTGACATCTTCGAAGCTAACAAAATTACCGTTGTTGACATTTCAACGAAATGACACAGACTGATAACTGAAGCCTAATGATGATGCTTTGACATGAAGTATTTTTCAATTTGGTAAATGACTAGAAATATAAGTTACGGTATTTCTTAGGAAATCGAAGTTTTCAATGCAAGGTCCTAATAAATTGAGAGACTCTATTCTTTCATGCTATATGTATAGGGTGGATTGCTCACTCCTGCCTTATTTGGAGATTAGGACCTAAAAAGATTTAGGTTTCTGGGTTTTCTTTATCCTTGATAAGTCAGTTCTTTCCTACCTCATTGATTTTATCCATATGAATTAAGAGGACTTTTAAGATTAATATTGTATCATCGGCATTTTGAAGGCCCACAATAACTTTTATTCAAACATCTTTTGAAAGTAAAAAGGAAAATATTTGTGAGTGATAGGTGTACCTGGTGGGTGGTCGCCGGCAGGGGTGTGCCTCATGGCGTGGAGCCCCTTCTCCCACCCGCCAACAGCATGGCGAGAAACACACTGAAACAAAACAAAAATATACGCTAGTAATATACGCATAATAGTTAGTAAAATACGCGTAAGAGTACTCCAATAGTTAGTAAAATACGCTAGAACACACCTAGTTACAACTTATGGAGTCAATTGAAAAAAACAATAACATCATTTACCTTCGCTGCAAATTAAACAACGTTATGAGCGAGATAAAAATCTGCATGGGAAAATCCTGAAGTGCATTTCTTAGAATGAAAAAAAGATTCTGCAGGAGAAACGATTATCGAAACCTGAATAAATAAAATACAAACAGAGCTGCCATGGAATCCACCGACCGAAGCCAGGCCCATCATATACTATTATTACACTTCTGAGGGGTAAGCAGTGGATTCCGGACTAACGACCGGCTGTGGTAGGTTTAGGACAGCTTACCACCCATTCACTCCCCCCTTCGAAGCCATGGAATTTGAGATGCGGAAATCGCAGTTTTAGATACTTTTTCTAGGAAGGAGTTGGTTATTTTCCTGGAGTGACCAAGACCTTTAACCCTTGGAGTAAATGGGTATTTTCATGGATGCATCTGTCTCTTTTGCAGGATTTTCGGCGACATCGACCTTAAAGTACTATAACTACGAAACTACTACACCAATCATAAAAAGAACAACTGCACAATGATTGCATTGAAATTTCGAATATAGAATATTGAAATATCATTTTGTAAAACAATTAGATAATTATGAATAAATATGAGAACGTCAAAGTGAAAAAAACGCGGAACCAGATCTGGTCGTATCATACTCAACGGATAATTGTTTCAGAACCAGATTTGGTCGTATCATACTCAAGGGGTTAAAAAGGTGAAACAGAGATTTAGCTGGCAGGCCACGAGCGCCAACTTCCACTGCGTGAAGGTGAACAGTGAAGCCGTTCTGGGTGATGGCATTTGCGAGACCATGGTATTTATTTAATTTGTACTCGTGGTCTTTTGAGATATTTGATTCCCATGGAACAGTTAATACTACGATAAGAGCCATCTTCCGAGATAGAGAGTAAAGAGTTATATCTGGATGGAGGGCTGTGCATCCGAGACTTTCAGGGAATTTATACTGCTTAGAGACCGAATCGACCTCCAGAATCAAATCTGAAGCTTTCTCGATTATTGAGTCAGGTTTTGTAGTAAAATGTTTTTTTTTTTGCCTTAAGAGCCATTCTGCACAAACTGTATTGGGGGTTTGGAGGGTACTGTCAAATTCTTGTTGGCACAAGCCACTGAGATGCTAATTACCTCGCGAATAACAGCAAGGACTTTGTCGTGGCGGTAAGAGATTTTTTAAGATTACGTATTCTCAATATTGTATGAGAGGGAAAGCTGGACATTAATCCTAGAAAGCTAATGTTCGTCAAAACGACGAGAATCTAATAAATATCACCCTCTCCTTTCTAATTGTTTAGCCTACACACTCGCAGTTTTGAACCAACTTAGTGACCGCTAGACTGCATCGCGTGGTGGTTGCGTTTAGTCGGTAAGTAATTTTGTATTTGAGATACCTACTGCATACTCATCAGTTTGACAAATGGTTAGCTTACGAGTTTTACACCTGTACTTTGTAGGTTTTGTAATTTAATTATATATTTAATAAACACAGGAAAAAACTAACAATAGTCTCTGATTTAGTCATTGTAAGTATAAGTGCCTTATCAAAGAAACATGTGCCATTTGAAATTTCTGATTTAGTACATAAAAGGTAAATGCATATTATTCTTTTTTGTAATACAGTACAACCCCAGTTAACCGAAATAAAGAGGGGGAAGTCATTTCTGATAACGATTTTGTCTGTTAAGCCATGAACACTTAGACCTTTAACTTACGTTACCCTTAAAACCTTAAAGTACGTATTTTGGAAAGGTCTGTAAGTTGAACGATTTTAAAAATCTTTGTAGGGTACAATTGAGTTCTCAGTTAAAGTTAAAATTACATTTAGTGTGTACATCAGTAAGACCCATTTCATCGACATTGCAACTTTAGTTCTCAGTGTAGCCATGGGTATAATCTTCAAATTCTGTTGTGAAAACAGCAACCGCGTCTGGGCCTGCGGATAAATTTCTCCACATACATTCAGCTGCCGAATGCCGTATCTGTGTTTCAACCTTTCTAACCACCCAGAGTTGCTCAAAAATCTTTTCCTTCCTCACCTAACAACTCAGCTAACATTTTAGCTTTTTATTGCAGTATCGGGCCAGTCGAAGGCATGCCTTTTTTTCGTTGTTGAGTGAACCAAAGATAAAGAGTGCCACCTACTTTTCCAAAGTCGGGTGCTTTCAGTGTTTCTCTTGTGATAACATATTTCGAGTTCTTAGAAAACAATTTAAAGTTTGACATATTAGCTCTTTTTTTAAGGCGTTTCGGATAACCCGGGTTTTGGATAACCCGAGTTTAGTTAACCGGGGTTCTACTGTAATTATCTTTAACCCCTTGAGTATGATACGACCAAATCTGGTTCTGAAACAATTATCCGTTGAGTATGATACGACCAGATCTGGTTCCGCGTTTTTTTCACTTCTTTGACGTTCTCATATTTATTCATAATTATCTAATTGTTTTACAAAATGATATTTCAATATTCTATATTCGAAATTTCAATGCAATCATTGTGCAGTTGTTCTTTTTATGATTGGTGTAGTAGTTTTGTAGTTATAGTACTTTAAGGTCGATGTCGCCGAAAATCCTTGAAAAGAGACAGATGCATCCATGAAAATACCCATTTACTCCAAGGGTTAATGTATCTTTTATTTCCTTTAAATAAAATAATATTGATAAAAGTATAATATAATTTGAATAAAAAACACATTTAAAAAATGATAGTCAAAACGTTGAATGGTTAGCTTATCATAGAAGTCAGGAACGTTAGCTTTCTAGGGTTAAGAAAGCGTGAAAGCTTCGAAAAAGTGAGGGTATCGGAGGAAATTGAGGACAATAAAGATCCTCATACCTGAACACTTCCCATTTCAAGCATCACCATAAAAAAAACAATTGAAGCGATCCAGTACAAAGAAGAACATCCTGGCTTCAGAGACTATAGGAATGGTTTGAGAGATCTACTATATTATTGATTAGTTTCAGCCGACAAAGTTGTAATATTGTAATAGAAAAGGAAATGTTAGATTGTGGGTTTCCATCAGACTTAGTAGTATGAGAAAGATCCCTTGCAAGCAAACAACTTTTTGAGCAATGTGTTAAAAGACATAAAAAGTTTGGTCACTGCAATACTCAAGCCAAAACCATCAAAACACTGCAGAAAAAATCTGCAACTATGAACATCTAAATAAAATTTAATTTATTACTGAAAGAGAGTGTATTTGATTTTATAACGTTTGCTCTGATAGTTTTAAACGACATTGTTTACTACAGAGATTATGAAATAATCAATTTCAAATCATATTAATATAAGTACCCAAATCCTATTCTTTTGTGCCTCCCCTTCGGAAAAGTTAAAATCAATACAGCGGTGGCGTAACGCAAGAAGTGGAAACGCCGCGAACTGCGACGCGCGGCGGCATCGCTCCGAAGCGAGGTCCAAAGTAAAAAGCCACGATCAATAACCGACCCACGCCAAATCAACCAACAATACAATGCGGTGAAACAAAAAATGGTAATAAAAATAAATTTCGGATAAAATATGAGATGAATCAATATTGAGGATGTGAAAAAAAACTCAGGTAGCAGAATGCACCTTTCTCCTGCTGTCATATTCAATCATATCAGTGCTCATGCATGAACGATTTTCGAGCGAACAATAGAATGGTTTTTTCTGCTTACCATTCTCGATGGATGAAGATTTATGCACAATGCTCTTATTATTGCTTGTGTGTATACGAAAACTGATGATGCTATTAAAGAGGCAGATTTCTTTTCAAATATTATGACGCGTAAAACACGACCTGCCAAATCGATGACGGGATGAATATTAAAATGCCGTGAGAGCGAGCGGCGTCTCTCTTTCTAGAGAGGGTGCACTACCCCCGCGAAACGAACGACAATAGACACATATATATGTTTGTAGAGTTTCTTGACGATGAGATAATTTCAATATTTATAAATTATATCAGCTTGAGACAAAATATATAAAAAGCGGACGATTAACAGGAATATTTGCGGAGATTTCTTTCTTTCGAACACTATTGCCTCAGTCAGACAGAGAATATGACTCATGTCAATACATAACAAGGGGCTGCATTTGACAAGGGATAAGCATCCCATATGGGTCTGGATATTAGCAGGATAGCCTTTGATGATCCAAACAAAGACATTTATTATTTTAGATGCCTGCAAACGCGACTATTAGGCAGCTTCAATGACATAACAAGTAAATATATTAAAAACAATAAAAAACTCGAATGCCATTACAGAAAGCAAACTATTGTATTTATAATTATTTTTATTGTTTTTTTTATGAAAAATTTGTGGTTTATGTATTTATTGATATAGATACATGTATATTTCTGGAATGTAATCCTTTCCGGAATCAGACCTTTCATTTGAATATATATTTATGTTAATTTATTAACATTTAAACATTTAAACAATTATTTTCTTGATCTTTGGACAGTTAGATACCCTATGACACTCGGGATAATCTAACGATTCTAACAATACCACACACTTCTAAATCGGTTCAAGCGTTTAGAAGCTGTGGTGGAATATAGAAACGGAAAACATACATAGATAAACACTGAACACATTAAACTCCTTTTTTGTTGGGCAGACTTGTAAAAAAGGCTAATATTGATATTGGCTTCAATGATATTGCTACTTGAAGCTTTTACAAGGTATCTAAGGTAGGTAGATAAATTGCCTGCAAGAAAATAACTTTTTATTACCACAAAGAAGACATATTTACTCCATAATTATTATTGTGCATATTTTATACTTTTTCAGGTAAAGGAAAATGAAGTGATGGGGCACTGTCTTCCCCTCCTCCTCCTCGTCCTCGATCACGCTTTCTGAATTCAGTATTTTTATAATATTCTCACATTTTTTTATAATATTCCCTTTTTGTTTAGCCGGTGGAAAGCCAGCCTTCGCGTAAATAAATACTAACAATATCGTTTTTCATGAATTCCCTCTTGTTACCTAGTAATTAATCGTGTTAGGCATGTTTATTATATATTTATATAATATATACGGGGGCTAGTAGAAACGGTTACGCGCGGATCTGTCAAATGATGCAAAATGCTTATAGGCACTGTTGGCGTCCGACGGGTTAATGCCACACAAATGCTAGGTACGGTGTATTAGCAGAAAACTGCAAACTTTAGGTGCAAACACTTTAGGTTTTCGCTGATATTTTGGATAACTACAGCCATGATATAGGGAGCAAATTTCAAAACTTTGTTCAAAACACAAATTTGGAATATTCTCCAGACTGCACCAATTTTCGAAAACGCAACACTTAGGTAATTTAAAAAAAGTTTTTTTTCTCACTCACCTTCATTCAAGTCTACTCCGACGGAAAATTTCATTCGAAATAAATAAAAAAACTCAATAAAACCTCTAATACGAAAAAACAATAAATATAACGGTAACGTATTTTCGAGGCGGTTCAAGTAGGTAAATATTTCAATGGACGGCTGATGCAAAACTTTTTCTTTCCAATCGCGCGGCGACGAAAAGCTCTCGAAAGTGAAATAAAACTAAGTAACTTTGTGCCATTTTAAATAATGTTTCGTTTAAGCCGTAGGATCTATTCAAAGAGTTTGTGAAATTAACAAAGAACCAAACAATAAACCACGTTTTAAACTTTAACTGCTTGTGTGTAAAATCTGACAGATGTCAACAAAACAGACGCCCATGATGAACTGCTTTACCGACGGGGCTGAGGTGACATTCCGAGACGAGCCGACAGATGGCGACGGATCGCGTTTCGCGTCGCGCGCTGTCGCCGAGTCAAAGACGATGATTTGCATAAACGATAGGTGGCGCGCGCGGATGCTTAGAAGCGGTAAGCTCAAAGCTCATTTTCGAAAATTTTGAGTTTTTGTCTCGGAATAAATAATAATTTAAAAAAACTCTTTCTACGGTAAAAAAGGTGAGCCTGATATGCCAAAAAAGATATGCTTAGTTTGCATTTAAATCTAATCAAATTGGAAGGCAAAACGGAAAAAAATGTTTTTGTTTTGTTTTCTGTATTATTCTCAAAAAGTACCCCATACTTGAAGGCATATTTCTATTCTATGCCAAAATGAAGTAAATATCAAGCGGTCTCAATTTCGCCTATTATGTGTGAACTATTTTATTGTATTTAGAATTATTAGAAACAATTTGTTCCCTCTAAAAAGAACGTGTTTTAGAGAATACTTATAACTACATTTGTATTTGATAACGGTATGATGACAAAAAGGTGTCATTGTAAAAACTTATGCGATTTTTACAAAAATCATGGCGATTTTTACAGTTTGTCTACGGTCTATTTGATTTACATAGGCCATAGACAATCTTAGCATGCAAAATTTTTCAAGACTTTGCCCCCTGGGCCCAGATACATATAATTAATTATAATATTATAAGCTTTCAGATATTTTTTCAATCAATTAATCCCGGACCCCATTCGGATAATCGAAAATTCGGATAATTGAATGTATTCCGAAAAAGGGTCTATCTTCATTAATTATTGCATATATGTTTAAATTGGGAGAAAAAAACTATTTCATATCAAAATTTATTATCAATATCAATATTAATTAAATGTAACGGCTGCACTTTACATATTAAGCGTACTTAGAAAAAGCTGTACATCATCCGCAAGGACAATAGCGCGCGTAGACAGAATCATTATTTTGCGAATCGCAATAAGTTTCCGTCCTAATTGTATTCCGTTTTAATTTCGGATAAATCAGCGATTCGGATAGTCGGAGTTCGAATAATTGGAGTTCTACTGTATATGATTTAATAACTAGCATAATAATATTACCATATGAAGTGTTTTCTTTTAAAACTAAGTCAAAAACAAACTACAAGTCTTGGTTTTGATGAAATACATAAGGCAAACACCTTAAGTATTTGTATTTATTAACGTTATGATGTCAAAAAACGTGTCATTGTAAAAAATCATGCAAGGGGGTCGATTATTGAAAAAAAATAGCATGCCAAATGTGTCTATCTGTTCAGGGTTGGTCACACTCACGGGTCAACACCTATCCGACGGCCTCCACGCATGAAGTGCGAGCCTGGGTAGGACTCTGGCATTATGGTCAGTTTCCCCTGGGAATCAAACTTCTGGCGCTCCTGGACGGTCTGCGCACAGTGCGGTGTAAGCCAATCGACTGTGCACTCTGACTAACAACTTGCGGTGTCAACTACAACGGGCGAGCCCGTCACCACAGGACGTTTTAACGATTTTCTCGTTCTGTCGCCCTGCAGTGAACGTAGAAGACTTTGGACGAAACAAATCCAACGTCCAGCTACGTCACAACCCGCAAGAAGCCAACGCCTTACCGCGAGATAGCCAGTGTTACCTGGCGGGCCGACCCCCGCGCCCTTGCTTCCAATTGTGACCAGATATCTCCGGTCTCTCGATTGGTTCCGAGTTCGAGGTCGCTTGCGCGGTCCTCTCCCTTACGAAGCGGTGAAACGGTGTGCACCGAATCTATCGCGGACCAAGGCGTCCTTTGCCCGACTCTGAACCGGGATCGGATGGCCAATGGTCATTTCAAGAGCAGTCGCCGTAAGGTAGACAACCACCCCCGCTCTATAGGAAACAATACAGTTCCCAGACTCCCCCGAGTGTCGGGTACATTAACTGTCCAAATATCAAGTAAGTAGTTATCTAAATGTCCAAATGTAAATAAATTAACATATATCCTGTTTAGTTTAGTGTCATAGGGTACATTAACTGTCCAAATATCAAGTAAGTAGTTATCTAAATGTCCAAATGTAAATAAATTAACATATATCCTGTTTAGTTTAGTGTCATAGGGTACATTAACTGTCCAAATATCAAGTAAGTAGTTATCTAAATGTCCAAATGTAAATAAATTAACATATATCCTGTTTAGTTTAGTGTCATAGGGTACATTAACTGTCCAAATATCAAGTAAGTAGTTATCTAAATGTCCGAATGTAAATAAATTAACATATATCCTGTTTAGTTTAGTGTCATAGGGTACATTAACTGTCCAAATATCAAGTAAGTAGTTATCTAAATGTCCAAATGTAAATAAATTAACATATATCCTGTTTAGTTTAGTGTCATAGGGTACATTAACTGTCCAAATATCAAGTAAGTAGTTATCTAAATGTCCAAATGTAAATAAATTAACATATATCCTGTTTAGTTTAGTGTCATAGGGTACATTAACTGTCCAAATATCAAGTAAGTAGTTATCTAAATGTCCAAATGTAAATAAATTAACATATATCCTGTTTAGTTTAGTGTCATAGGGTACATTAACTGTCCAAATATCAAGTAAGTAGTTATCTAAATGTCCAAATGTAAATAAATTAACATAATATCCTGTTTAGTTTCAAATGAAAGGTCTGATTGAGTACATTCCGGAAATATGCATGTAATCTATATAGATAAATATATAAACCCCAATATTTCATAAAAAAACCTTTAAAAAAATCATTATTATTACAATAGTTCACTTTCTGTAACGGCAGTCGTCTTTTTTATTCTTTTTTATATATTTACTTGTTGTTTATGTTTTTTTTTAATTAGAGAAGACTCGTTGAATAGTATAAGAATTAAAATATACGAACAATTATTTTGTTACCTTTTTAACTATAAAAAGTTTACATTTTATTTTATATTCGCAGTAAAAAATGCTAAAATGCATAAATCCATAGAGTGAATGAAAAATTCAAAATTAATAGAAGCATAAACAAAAGTTTTTAACAAGTAATTCAATTAAGGAATATGAAACACATGACGTGAGGTATTTTCCCCCTGATGACTACGATATACAATGAAGCTATTCTTTACAGTGCCTCCGGCGAGGAGGTGAGTCGGCACATCTAGATCCACGTCACATCCGACGTAATATAGACGTAATGTCGACTCATTCATTTGCCGATGCAAAATAGAAATATTTTTTATTGTAATAATAATAATAAAATAAATCGGTTGTGTCACCCCAAGATTTTCCCGGAAATTAGTTAAGGATGGATTTCACCTGAATATTAATTTCATAAATAAATCGATCAGCGCCCTCTTTCAGCCGGCGGACGAACCTGGTTGGGTTCCGTTGCAACCGCATCGGGCGGCGCGGTTCGTTTCTCGGCTAAATGCGGGGTTGGGCGAAGCGCCAACAGATATTTTATTAAAATGTAAGGCGGAATTTAAATGTTATTAGTCTAGCTACTCATGTGATATTCCAACCGAAATTTTACGATGTGATTTCGAACAAAGCATCGATGTACCAAGCTTCGAGCCCCCCTGGTCCGATTTCAACCACAACCTTTTCCATCCTTGCCATTACCAAGTGATTGCCTGCAAGCCAAAGGGTAATGGTAAAAAATGTATGGGCGGTGGGTCAACCTCTTTAACCGTAATTTATGTAATTTTATTGAAATCCGTATCCGGTTTTATTTGTTGTAAATCTGTATACTTTGTTTTTTAATGTCATTACTCTGTAATACTGTGTGATTTCATAATATAGAATTAAATTGAATAAAATTGAATAGTGGTTGAATAGCGGTCATAACAGCTACCTTTGGTGGTATAAGAAAACCTTATATAGCCCTTATAGCACATGCTATGGCACCCTTATATAGCCAGCGGTTGTAAAAGTGTCTCCAATTGACACTTTATTACAACTTCTAGTCGGGTAATGCCTTGAAATGATATAGAATGGAAACGAACGGAAGCTGCATGATCGTTTACCGTCGCAAACATAGAATTCCTAATGGCTGGCTACTAATATATTTTATTGACTTAAGATGATTGTATTGTAGTTTAATACACCAAATTCTCTCTCGGACATCATTTCATCGACAATATTGAGTAAAATTTCTAACAAAATTTTAACGCGTCTTCAAAATATTAATATTTAAACTCAATTTTAATTCATAATTATGGTTTAAAGTTTTTTGTAAATTAATTGTATTTTTCTCAGTAAAAAAGAACACTTGCTGGGTATTGTTCACACACTTTGAAATAGGATTTACCTATAATACGTGTATGTTATGACTTAAAATGCCTTAAAAATATAATACAAACATTTTAGGTTATAAAGATTCGCAAAAAATGGCCGCTTTGCTTATATGGCATCTGCAACTTTAATATAACCTTCATAAAACTATAAGCTACGTAAGTGAGGGCTTAGTGACGATTTTACAGCTTGAACACTTTGTAAATCAATTACTGCGCTTCAATATGACTATAAACTGAATAAGGGTGGGTCTTGCAACCAACATACAGCCTTTGGTGGAGTAAGGGTAATGTGGCAGCTTTAGTTTTGTTTGTTCTATAAAGGTTATTTATTCGACTACTATAAAGATGTCAGATATAAAATGGTTATAAATGAGTATGCTTTATAGCGATTATACCACCCTTATTCGACTAAAAGGCCTATACAGATAAAACGCTGTATAACATAGCTGAATAAGCGCGTATAGAGCAATGGCGAGAAGCCATTACTCACTCGTTATATAAGAAAAGCTGAGTAAACCTTTATACGACAAAATTATATAATAAAAAGGTAATATAAGCCAAATTGCTTAAAATGACACCTTTACATAGCTGAGAGTTAATCAGCTTTAAGCTATATTCGGCACTTCTTATATGGCTTTTGTGCTTGTTGGGAATGATCAGTCATAATAGAAAACCTTGCTAAAATTGCTGTCTTACCTTTGAATTGCAGCCTACAATTGCTGCATTGCCCTTTGCTGGCGTCGTCTAGCAGCGAGTAGGTTTTTCGATCGAGGTACTGTAATAATATCCTCTTCGTCCTAAGTCGGTATACCTGGAGCTTAAAGCTGCACTTATCTGTGAAAGAGCGGAGAAAGAGGAAAAATTAATATTTGATTAGGGCGCCCAGCAGTTGTTTCAAATGCGTTTTATTATTTACGCTGTTTGTGTGACTGACGGCTGTGGCTTTGGCTTTGCGCCAGTCTAGACTTTAGACTGCCGCCGCAAAACGATAATGCATTTTCCTAGTTAAATTCATTGTTTGCATTGAACTTAAGGGAGAAAGAACCGCTGACTAGATTATAAAGTAAATGAAAAATAAATATAAACATAGCGGAGATCAACAAGATTTTTCAAATACTGAATACATACCTCTACAGTTCTAACCATTAGGTATTATATATATATTATTTCCGTTTACCACAGACTAAGGGCCGTGCTAACAATTTGTCGTTTAAATCTTAAGGCGACATGATACCTGGGAATGACCATATCTGAGAAATTTTAGTTTTACGAGTTTTTTTGAAAAATATAATCATTAATTTAAAAAAGTTTTAAAGTGAATCCATCGATAAGGAACCAATTTAATATTTGAAGTCAAAAAAGTTACTCATTGCCTTGGACATTAACAGTGTTATTAAATAGATTTCGTTAATCCGCAGACTATCCTCGGAATACTAAGTCCGCGCATTATCTCTTAATTCGGGTGTTAAAGCAATGGTGTTAATAAACCAGGTTTAAACCTAGACTAGTTAGTCGGCGGATTAGAGTGAAAACATTTTTTTCCATATAGTAACACTGTCATATTCGGTTCGTTATGTTGTCAACTTGGCTAGACAGTCTCAGCTGTCATTCGAACTGCGACATAACCTCAATTCGCAATTCCTCTGTTGCGTCGGCTGCTTGGTTTTTATAAGTAAAATGAAAGAATATTTATGGACTTACTAATTATTTATTTATTATTAAGGGCAACCATAACCTTGTTGATCAAAAAATAGTTTTATCGATTGTCATAGTTTTGTCTAGCTTCTCCGCCGACTCTTGGGATGCAAAGATGGGTACAGTCGATAACCTAGGTCTGCGCATTAAGCTTGCATCTGAAAGTAAAACGCAATAACATATTACTAAGTATAAAATATATAGATAGAAACAAATTACAGAGACACTAACCTTATTATAACCAACTGATTGCCGCGGCGACTTGCAGCTCGGGCTTCACGTATCCACCTTTTTTGTCGCCTCGAACCTCAGGACGTACCATGTTCAAAATTTTTAGAATACTCACCTTCGAGAAACGATAATTTTTGCGAAATTCCTAATCCGGCAATTTGACATATTATGGGTCAAAGCGCCTTTTGTAAAATTTCGGCATTCGGAGCCTAAAAACGCGCAAACGTTGACGGTACGAAAATAATTCACTTCATCCACATTTTCACGGAATATCACGAATAACGAACGCAAAATCTGAACAAATCGCTGGTATGTCGCAAAACACGCAACTGTTCACCGCTATTCCTGCACTATTCCACCTCACACCACGGACTAAACTGACAGGAGATAGTTTAGTAGTAATAGCGACGGAATAGTGCTATTCCAGGTTTATTAATGGCACTTTCGTTTATTCCGAGGATTACGCGCGGAATAGGAATTAGTCTGGGTTTATTAATAACACTGTAACTCTGTAACAGTTACAGTGTTACTGTAACACTGTAACTGACTTCGAAAACTTTCAGGCGGTTTACTCTTACAATGTAAGCAGTGAGTGTGTTTTATTATAATTTCATTATATTGACTGGTTAATTTTCTAGGGCAACGCTTAGCCACATTTTTTATTTAGGCCCTAAATGAATTACAATTAATTAAAACGTGAGAGCGCTCTCAGCTTAAGCTAAATATGCTTTGCCATTAAGACCCTTATACCACCACTGCGTAAAGATAGTTATTCTGTGCAAGCGCTACGATTGACCGTTTAGTATGCGTCTGGTTCCCGGCGCTAGCGGACGCGGAATCTGCGCTTGACGCTTCGTCAAAGCTGGATTTTTATTGGTCAAACCCTACAAAATTGACTGCGCCTATTTTTTCGCGTGTCCGCCCATTTCGTATATTTGCGTATGGGGTCAGGGCAATTTCAGTAACAAACAAGTAAATATATTAAAAAGAATAAAAAACACGACTGCTGTTACAGGAACGAACGCCGTTGGAACGGAACGGTTTCGTGCAGCTTGGACCACAAGATCCATTTTGTTCTCGGATCGGCTCAACTCACGATTCAGCTCCTATTCAGAAGCCTCCTAGAGTGGAAGGCTACCCCTGGTAAGACTCCCGTCTCTCAGGCCTCAGAGCCGGTGGACCGGTTTCTCCCGGCGGGATTGCATCCCGGCGCTACTGGACGGTTTGCGCACCGGTCGGCGAAGCCAATCGGCTGTGCATTCTGACTAATATCTGAAGGGGTCTGGAGACTATGGAAATATACTGTTTCCTAAGCAGCGGGGATGGATGTTGACCTGTTGTCATGCCACTCTTGAAATGACCTTGGACCACTCGACCCCGGGCACTACGGGCAAAAAACACCCAGGTCCGCGATAAATTCAAACTGAATTACCACTGTAATATAGCAGGTAGAGGCCGCGTAAGCGACTTCGGACCTGTAATTGGTCAACATTGCTTGTCAAGCACGAAAAATTCACATACTTGACAAGTATGCTTGATCGTCTAGAGCCCTTTACGTACATACATTTTGTAAACAACTTCAAAGCGACGCAACAATTGTCCGCCGTGGAAAGGTCCGGTGCATTGACAAGCTCTCATACATTGCCATACAACACTGATACAAATATCGCCGTAAATAAACACTCCTCGCCGAGGGGGAAATAAGTTGCATAGGGCGGCGGCGCCGTGCCGTGTTTCCGCAGTATCCATGGACAATCTTTCAGTGATAGCTTCCATACCCCACTGACGACCGTTCCTAGACACAGCGAAATAGTCGATTTTCACGGCGAAAAAACGTGTGTGGACGAGAGCTCATAATATTTAAATTCCGCAATACATTTTATTCAAGTATCAACGCCACCTGTTTGCGCTTGCCCCAACCCCGCCCTTAGCCGGCCACCCGGGGCAGTTTCTACGGAACACAATCGGTGTCAGCCGCCGGCCGAGATAGGGCGCTCATCGATTTTATTTATTATATTAATATTCAGATGAAATCATTCCTTGGTTACTTGTCAGGAAAGTCTTGGGGTGACACAACATAAAAAAAACTAATATCGTTTATATTATTGGACGACTTATGTATAATATTATAATATAATGTAATAAAGGTAGCTGCTCAAATGATTTGATGTGGCTGTTCTCGTTATTATCAAATAGATCAATAGTTTGATTAGCGTAACATAAACGCGACTGCCATTAAATATAAGACGAGGAGATGCTTTGAAGTGAATGCGTGAATCCGTGCCGGCGAATAGGTAACGGATAATGTTTGAGAGGAATCCGACCGCGTAAGAGGTCGGGAGCGGCGCACAGTGATCGGAATGAAAGTATCTTCGTTAATAAATTATTACTTTAAAAATGGCAAATATCTCATGGTTTTCTTGACAGTGGTGAAGCAGAAGCGGAACCAGGCAAAAATCAAGATTAAAACCACCGAGAACAACACCTAGTTTCCACGTCAATATTCAACTTGTTCCTCCAAGCCAATTAGCGCAGGTCTTCAACTTAGAAATAAAGGATTTGTCAAACGAGAAGACGCTTCTTTTACGCGACTGTCCAACAAATAATACAAAATTATAACAAAAAAAGTGCAGCAGCCATTTCATGGTAAAACTAAAGACGGGCTATCGTAATTTAATGAGTATACAAAATTTCGTGTCTGTGCTGTTGACCGTTGAGAAGTTCCGTCGTTGGAAGCCAACACTGGGTGCCGCAGTTCTGTCATGGTGCAACTTAAAACAGGCTATTATAACTGAATGCGTATACAAAATTTAGTGTCTGTCCTCGTGTCCGTTGAGGAGTCCCCTCGTCGGGAGCTAACCCTGGGTAAAGAATCAGGTCATGCTTACCACCAAAAAAGCATTGTCATCGGAATTGATTCAAAATGTAATTTTTCAACTTCATATTTGATGAGTTCCCACAATTCATCATGAATCCTATCACCAGAACAGGATTTTAATAACAATGGGACCAATCTGGATGTAAGTATATTTTTCAAATAAAAAGAATTTTCGAAATCGATTAATAAATGACGTATTCTGAGGTAACAAACATAAAAAAGAAACAACCAAATTGATATCTCCTCCTTTTTTGAAGTCGGTTAAAAAAGAGCGTAATGTTTTCAGGCTTCATCTATGCATGATTTCCGTTTATTTATTCCACCATTACTTGTTAACGCTCAGACTGACTTACAAGTGTTTGGTATTGCTAGAACCGTTACTTCATATCTAGTGTCATAAGATACCAAGTAAGTAGGTGTCTAAATGTCCAAATGTCAATAAATTAACATAAATATGTGGACAAATAATAAGGCGAAAATGAATAACAGGTAATATACGAAAAGCAGACTTATTCAGACTGTTTTCTGTGAAGGAGCACTGTGCCCGGGCGGCAACGTAGTTAAGCTTATTACCCGGGCGTACACACAGATAAAGTTTCAGAGTCGCGAGTCAAAGGCTGGGTCCATATTGAATGAGGCAATTTTACAAATGGAATATCCTTTCAGGGAGAGAGAGCGAGCTAACTGGCGCCCGAATCGACGGACCTCTACTCTAGTACCTCCAGCGCGAGAACTTCGCACTCCCCGAATCGAATACACAAGACACAGGCCGCCGAGTCCGTGTGTCTTTTCATACCAGGGAATGGAAGTGAAACGTAACACACGCTCAATGCCAATGAATGGTATGTAAATAATAGTGGATTAAGGGCTGCCACTTAAGGCTTTTCCTCGGTATTAAAGTCTCAAATAAAAAAAGTTTTAAAACGTTGTCAGGCCCTACGGCACTTGTATCAACGGGCGCCTCACCAGATCTAGGGAACCTGCTGCAGGGCGATCAGCCCTGCGATGCCACACCCAGAAAGCCGGGACAACGAACCCAGCTCACGTGAATCCTCGCTAAAAGGCAATTGCCGAGCGGAAGATATCACAGGCCTAGGACGAGGCCCATCGGTTGACAATCAGAAACATGTTTAGCCCTGTTTTTTGTGTGGAATAATGGTCTGTAGAAAAAAAAACATAATATCAAACACGCAAAAAATTGCGTGTATTAATACTAAACAAAATGCCAAAAATTGCAAAAATCGATTGAATCGTAGTTATAATGTTCTAAATATCTCCTGAAAACTTTTCTGAAATATTATGACATATTGAAGCATGAACGACGATATAGTACGAGTATATGCATAGACTACCAGACTATCGCTACGTAGTATCATTGATATGATATAAAGATTTAGCAGTAGCAGTAGTATATATGATATAAAGATTTAGCAACCCTTTCAAGACAGCGAAATGCAGCTGGCACTGATAGCATTGACGGCCAAACTAATAGAAATTTATTTGGCCATCTATAATACCATTGATAATGAATGTTTCTTTATAAAGGACCGATTCATTATAAAACCCCAATAATTTAACCAACGATAACAATAATAACATCCAATTATGAGTGCCATCTATCGCATTTTTTTATATAGGCTGATTACATCAGCGATAATACGGAGAGATAGAATCAATAGATGGCATTCTATCTATATAGATTAATAAGTCTCAA
Source organism: Micropterix aruncella (assembly GCA_944548615.1). Taxonomy (NCBI): domain Eukaryota; kingdom Metazoa; phylum Arthropoda; class Insecta; order Lepidoptera; family Micropterigidae; genus Micropterix; species Micropterix aruncella. Next base: position 19,386,527 of record OX155964.1, on the reverse strand, counting down.
CATCAAGTGTGTAAATATTATGTATGACACATGTATACCAAATAAAATTAACATCTTTTTTGTTTGTTTTTTTTAATATTTTTATTTATTTGGTATATTACAATTATCTACAGTAAATGGATATATACAATAACAATGTCATAGCCGAGAATCCAGTAGCAAAAAACTGATAACATGTTATGCCAGAGCTGTTTCCAGTGATCCTATTTTAATGTCGCCTAACTAGGCAATAGCCTGTTCTAAGGCGGACATGTTTGTTTATACTCCTCATTGTGAAATTTTACAATAGACGGGTTTACGTACGACAATCTCTTCCAACTATTATGAAGTGTTTATATGTATGTGTGAGTGTAACATGTGAGTTAGTGTTTGTCTTGTTATTGCATTCGATCCACAGAATCGAACTGCAATTCCGTTAATTTTATCCCAACGGAAAATGGTAATTCAGCCGGGAATCGAACCCGGGACCTTACAAAGTAAGATCGGGCGACTCCAGGTATGCGACTATAATAATAATAAAATAATAAGAGCATCATTTTTTTTAAATGTTATAATATTATTATTTTACACCGTATAGGCGTGTTTAGAGCGCTATCTTTAGTCTTCCTTTATACTTTGACACCACAAAGTCGCTATATTGAATTTAATAATCAATTTTAGGAGTTATGAGTGCCATTCACACATTGTGCTTCGTATTAAAATACTGGTTTCCGAATCGTAGTACGTCGTTGATAATTTAATACGCTAAATAATTAATGGTAACATCATAGTTTAATATTTCCTGCGTAATTAATCGCTACTATATCTGTCGTCAAGGGTATTAGCAGTGGCGTCTCTGCATTTTTAGGCAACCCTAGCAGAGCTGCAGTACTGCTTGCAGCGGCGTCAGCAGCATCAGCGCTCGCGCTGTGGGCGCACAAAAGCGCGAACGAGCTCCGAAACTCGAATGTTTCATGTTTGAGCGGCGCTCTGTGCGTATTATTCGCCCGCTTTGATTAAAAGCGGGCGAAACTACGCCTTTGACTTATCGCTCGTAAATGTTATTCATCGCAATTAACTTCTATCTAAGGCGGCTCCGGCTTTTATGCGGGGTAAAGAGTCGCTTGGCTTGCTTCTCTGCCCCATTCGCCTCTCTACCCCATTCGAGGATCAAACGCGCGAGTATCGCGTAGTACGAAGAATCGCGCGCTACAGTCCCCGCAACATATCTTGATCCCTATCACCATTGATTATACAGCGTATTAGTTTGATCAAAGTCGTACTACAATTTGACAAACCAGAATTTGACTACGATACGCAACGTGTAGATAGTACTTAGTATAACAAGTAAATATATTAAAAACAATAAAAAACACACTGCCGTTACAGAAAGTGAACTATTGTAGGTATTTATAATTATTTCTATTATTGTATTTTATGAAATATTTGTGGTTTATGTATTTATCCATATAGTTACATATATATTTTCAGAATATACTCAATCAGACAATTCATTAGATACGAAACTCGATATATTTATGTTAATTTATTGATATTTGGAGATTTGGACTTTTAGACAACTATTTACTTGCTATTTGGATAGTTAAGGTACCCCATGACACTCGGGATTACAAAACGATTCTAACAATACCACATAATTCTAAATTGGCCCGAGTGTTTAGAAGTTATGGTGGAATAAAGAAACGGAAAACATACATAGATGAATCCTGAACACATTACACTCCTTTTTTGCTGGTCAGTCGTGTCAAAAGAATAAAAACAAGATTGTCGTTACAGAAATTGAACTATTGTATTTATTAATAATTTTATTATGGTTTTTTTTATGAAATATTTGTGGTTATTTATCCATAAATTATTATATGTTTATCCATAAATTATTGACATTTGGACATTCATTAGACAACTACTTACTTGATATTTGGACAGTTACGGTACATACCTATGACACTCGGGACGTCATAACGATTCTAACAATACCACACAAATCGGTTCAAGCGTTTAAATGTTATGGTGGAATAAAGAAACGGAAAACATACAAAGATGAACCTTGAACACATAACACGCCGTTTTTGTTGGGCAGTATTGGACAGTCGTGTAAAAAGTGATTAACTATTATTATGTTCAATATGGCGTCTTTCGTGGTATAACAGTATGTTGGCCCACTGTAGATAGCGCTCTAAACATGACTATACGGTATAAAATAATAATATATTAAAAAAATTAAATCATATCTCTCATTACTTTAATATCCGTTACATAAAGATGACATGTTTTAATTTGCTATACAGATTTCAATGCGTAATAATTACACACTTTAATCTTTAGGTCGACTAATAGATGGCATTCTATCTCTACGTAAGATCATTGATTATAATGGTATTATTGTGATTTAGTCTTATTAATTAATCTTATCTATATATATTAATTAGTCTTATTAATATTAATTAGTCTATGTAAAAATGCGATAGATGGCATTAATAATTAAATGCTATTATTGTTATCGTTGGTTAAATTCTGTTCAAAATATCGGATCGGTAGCGAACGGTTTGGTGCAGCTTCAGCCATAAGATCCACTGTATTCTCGGATCGGTCCAACTCACAATTAAACTCCTATTCAGTAGCCTCCTCGTGTGAAAGGCTACTCCGAGTAAGACTCTCGCGTCTCAGGCCTCACGGCTGGTGGATCGGTTTCCCCTGGGGAATAGCCTGCCGGCGCAACTGGACAGTTTTAGCACCGTTCGGCGACGCCAATCGTTTGTGCACTCGACTAATTGCTGAAGGAGTCGGGAGCCAATGGAAATATACTGTCTCCTAAGTAGTAGGGGTGGATGTAGACCTTGAAATGACCAATTGGCTACCTGATCCTGAATTCAGAGCCGACCAAAAGATTCCATTGGTCCGCGATAGATTCAAACTGAATCACCACTAAATATACGGCAGGTGAAGGTCGCGCAAGCGTTTCGGACCCGTAACCAATCGGGAGGTTGGGGGTATCCTAATGGACAATTTCAGACGGAGGTATCCTTCCAAAACTGGTAGACAGGGGGCGAGGCTGACCGCTGTTTACCTTACCCTGAGTCTCGCCGTAAGGCGTTGGTCTTTGACGGGCATGTTGGCATAGCTAGACAGTACATTTGTATTGTCTCTAAGTCATCTACGCTCACCTCACGATCCTTATCATTTAAACTTCCTGAGATGATTGGAGTTGACAACTCCAGTTGTTCAAAATATTGTAATGATAATCTCCGTAAACTTGCGCAACGAAAGGAAGAACAAGAAACATATAGAGTAGCCTAACCATGTCTGTGGGAAAGTTTGTTCGAGCGGTGTACTAAGTTACAGAGAGCGATCGAGTGCGCCCCCCGTGTCACTGCGAATCGTTTGACAAAGGGCGCGGCCCGCAAACAATTGCGTTAATAATGTGAAGCATATCGCGGGGGCGCAGGGCGCGCAGCGAACGTAACGCTTGCTTTGTAGTTGATAATACTCGGCTCTTGAATTGATGAAATCAATTAACCGTCACCGATGCCTCACTCTCTCTATATGTTGAATGGCAATCGGAGCCGGAGCGACCGCGGCCGTATAATCAACCAGGTGATCCACAAAGGGGGCTCCGACGAATAATCCATCCGTGCGCACGCATTACCGCGTCCCATTGATAAACTGGCCCCAAGGGCCAGACTTGGCGGCCCGACTAGCCGGCCGTGAGAGTGGAGAATTGACGTTTTTGTAAATACTAGCACCGACAGGTATTAAACATATGAAGGGCTACTTGTCCACGGCACGGTTTTATTCCCGTACGGCGCGTTAGCCGCGCCGTAGAAAAAACGTGAGCTCATGTCCACGGCACAGTTTTTTCACCATACGACGCATTGGGTACGGTTATGCGGTGTCGACTACAACGGGTAAACCTGTCACCCCAGGCTGATATAACGATATGTGATCGTTCTTTCAGCCGTGGGATGAGCGTCGAAGACTCAGACAATAACAATCCACTATCCAGCTCCGCCAACTAGCCTTAAAATGTTTTATTCTTCTTAGATGAATTGAGTTATTTTTGTTAGATAGGGCTAACGTTTTGTTAACTTTAGATTTGACTACCGATCAAATTTTCGTACCGGGGGTTTTACTTTTTCTCAAGTACATTTTTAAAAGTATTGTAAAATGTTTTTTAGAATACTTTTAAAACTGGATTCACAATTCTTCAAATTTTCCGCAAATTAGGTTGATTACGCAATCCTGAGGGGGGGAGGAGGGTGGGGTCAGGCCGCTGATTACGTCTGTTGATATAGGGGAGTAGAAGGAGGGGTTCGAAAATCCCAAAAACGTGATTACGTAATATGTAGACTGTAAGGCGTAAACTCAAAAAAAATAATTTTTGTTTAGTTTTATGTTAGAGTTACTTCTTGAAATAAACATCGACCTGTCATGAACTAACATGGCTTATTTTAGACTCATTAATATTACAAGTGTGATTTAATGTATGTGATAATTTGGATAGTTTCATCATATAAAAAAAGAAAACATTTTTTGTCAAATGTTTTTGCAGCTTGATATGTCTATCTTTCCTGTCCACCCTAGGACGGGCTAGTCCCAGTTGGGTGATAGAATCAAATAAGCAAAAGGTTAAGGTTTTGCCATTCGGTCCCTGTTATGTTTATAAGCAAATCAATGTCTTATAGTAATTAATTCATAAATAAATAAATTTTAAAAAAATATCACACCAGCAATCATAAACCTAATAATATCAATGCTTAAACGGTGTCACCAGCTTAACGAATTCGGCCCTGGTCCCCATGCATCCCCGTCCTACGGCGCTGGCGCCCGGAGTGTCTCATACCCCGGAGACATCCCGTATAATTTCATAACATCCGTCACAGGGGCGCACCGAGTCAAACGGCGAGCTCAGTCAATCCGAGCCTCCAATTCATTTGCTTTGGCGGCGCCGCGCGCTGCGTTGAGATCACCAGATCTCCGCCCACAGGTCTCCCATGCGAGGGAGAGAGGGAAACACTCTTGGCGCCTTCTCTCTCTATCTTACATGCTAGTAACTTAATAACTTGTCAGTCGTATGCTTTCGTCCAAACGGGGATTGATTTTGCTTGTACTATAACGTTTGTTCATGTGCACACAGTAACAAAGGCTGTTTATATACAATTTACGTTTATTTGTTCATCAATGGTGTTAAAAAGGGGATACTGGTTTAGAAGACCAAAAAAAACATGTTTTCATGTTTTTTTTCCAAACTGAAATCTGATCATGAAACGTTTATATCAGTTTGATTAACATTTGAAAAAGAAAAATATTTTTGCAATAAAAAAAAATATTTTTGAGATAATGAATTGCAAATGTTTTTACCGCTGCAGAAATTACGGAATCTGATTGCGTCTGTAATATCGAGCGTAATTTTGCCTTAAACAAAAAAAGTTAACGAATATATAAATTTTTACATGTGCATATTTATTGTAGTATGAACTAAAAGGTAATATCTTAATTATTTTTTAAAGATTAAAATATAAAAAAACGTTTTTAACCCCAAAATGTTGTGTTTAACAATTATAAAAATGATAAAAAAAAACATTTTTTTTTTAATTTTTTTTTTGTTTTTAAAGAAGAGAATTTAATAATCTTAATTTTTTTTTGAACAACTCGATCCGTCTAGTTTTTTTAATCACCGGCGAAAAACTGAAAAATATGGTTTTGAGAAAAACGCGTTTAAAGTTTTTTTTACAGAAAAATTGATTTTTTGACACTTTTAGCATTCTGAGACTATCCGCTATTCCACAGGTAAAATATTCATGAATAGATTTCAACTCAAAGTTAAAAAAAAACATCATGAAAAAGACGTTTTTTTCGGCTGTCAACCAGACTCCACCTCAAGTGGCATGTGCCTCAATCGTCTACAACATTTACAAATTTGACTAACTACAAGTCCTATATTTTAAAGTTAGCTGGTAGATTTAGCTCAGAACACAAGGTAGCATAAAGTCAGGCAGCTGATTGACGTGGAAATGACACGACTGATCCACTTCAGCTATTTCCATAGCTTTATATCGTATGGTATACTGATATGGGGAGGCATATTAGTATACTTGTTAAAGTGGATCTATGTTTGTGCTGCAAAGGAGGGATAATATAAGGATTAATACGAAGATTCTAGGGATAAACTGCAGGAATTTTTAAAATAAATAAATATCCTGTTGCTTCTAATATATAAAACTTAACAGTTCCCAATAGAACACCACAAAGTAAATGCGAGAAATATAAATACGTTTTTATTTCTCAAATTTCGTAATTTTTATAGAAAAAGATATTTTTGGTTAATGTGTTTCTTCTATACTATAAGTACCTACTATTAGGTAATTAAGACGAATTTGACACCGTGAATTTGGTGGCACCCGACGTTTCGGTAACATTACAAGCACCGTTGTCAAGGTAGACTAGACAGCGAGGCTTGTAACATCCTCGAAACATCGGGTGCCACCAAATTCCCGCGCTAAAATTTGTTTAATTAAAAATTATGAGTTTTGATAAACATCCGATTGATTAATTACATGTGACGTAATAGCTAGTGACGTAATTAATAGCTAGTGACGTAATTAATCAACCGAATATTTTCAGAATTATTGTAGAACTGATAATAAATGCTAAATTAGTAAAAAATATATTATAGAGTTATTATACTCATTAAATTAAATAATATAGACATCTGAGAAAAATCCAGTTTCAGAATATGAGAAAGTTGGAAAATAGCAATTAATACTGAAAATGCAAAGTACCTCTAATAATATGCTGCATAATCGAGTTTTACTCTACTAAAGAAAAACTTACCCTGCATATTATCGTTGATTTTATAGGTTATTAGAATACTCAATGCCGTAAAATATTTGGCAGCTAGGATTTTACTACGAAACGTAAGTGTAGATCGCACCCATAGTTCCATGTATTGATTGACTAATCTTCTCTGATGTTCAGTAGCCCAACAGACAGCGTCCTAAACACGCCTATGCGGTAAAACCAACGAATTTTTACTAACTGCTTTTATTATTTTAATATTATTTACATAAAGATGTCAATTTTAATTTGGTACACAAGTTCCAATACATAATAATTAGGCGCGTTATGTTCAAATAGATTAGTAAATTGTATTCTAATCTCTCCGTATTATTTCAGCATATAAAAAAGTCCGATAGATGGTACTAATATCTGTTATCATCGGTTGACTAACCAGTGATCGAAAGCTAGCCACGGAAATAAAACTCACGACGGCATATTTTCAACCCTCGAAAATGTCTTTGTAGGGGGTGTTAGTGCACGCATACTAATGTATAATGGTGGCTTATTCAATCAACGCGACTTTTTTCACATATAATTACATAATTTCATAAATACAAAGATCGGCCGTCCGCGAGTTGTTTTGCGAAAAACCACCGATCGTTAGTACCTATTAGCATTCCAGCGGTTAATGGGTTATTATAATAAATCAGTCCTTGATAAAAAAAAACATAAATTATCAACGTTATTATAGATGGCTAAATAAATTACAATTAGTTTCACCGGGCAATGTTATCAGCGCCATCCGCATGTCGCCGGCGCAAAAGAGTTGCCAAAACCTACTATGACATTGAGCAATCTAATAGCCGATATAAACAAAGTTATTATGTAGGATGACCTGCTAACGGGATTCTCGGCTCTGGGCGGTAACCATAGAAGTGAGTGAAAACGTGCGAGTAAGTGTGCAGCTTGTAAAGCGGCGCGGGGCGAAACGCACATCAACTTCGTCAAACGGAAAACTATCGCCCTGAACCAACCGACATGCGAGCGAGGTTACACTTATGAACATTATGCACCATTAAGGGGGGAGGCAGGTTAAAAGCTCGTTTGACGGTAAGATGCGGAAAGTTGCTCTCAAACGGCGAGTACCCGAGCACCCACCCGCTCTCGTTCGTACATCGGGACTTATTTGAGAGCGGGCATGCAAGCACATTTATTACATTTGCAGTGGGATGGCGGCGCGCGCTGCAGGCGGAGCCTTTCTCGCGCGCCGCGCCGGATTTAAACTCGGGAGACACGTGTTTGTTTTGCGGCCTCGGTTTCCTTGCACGGCTTAGCGAACTCAAAATCAAGCTTATTAAGGGGCGTAACGCACCAAAACATGTGAAGGATTTAAGCGAGGCATCAAGGTTACCTTTTCTAAAATACAACATTACCACTATAACCCACCACAATGTCGACAACACATGGCCAACGGAGAGAATCTCCCTACGAGTGCCATAGCTTTATAAGTGAAAGAAAGCCCCACAGATATTATAGATACCGCGACTAAAGATAAACAACGCGATCAGGCACCTAATGGTTAGGTGCAGCTTGAACCTGATGGCCTGTCTGTGTTTTTTTTTGGGTCGGTTCAAATTACGGTTCAGCTCCCTTCCGGTAGCCTTCTCGAAGAGAGACTCAACCTGAAAGAGCCACTGAGAACTCGACTGCAGTTGGGATCGGAGGTTTGGATTCGGGGGAACAACTCTGGCGGAACTGGGCGATTTGCGCAACGTAGCGTCAGCCAATCGCCATCTATCCAAAAGTCTGGCGTCATCTATCTAAACGATCCGTTGGCCACCCGATCCCGTGTGAGCTTGAAAATGTCGCCCGGTTAGCCATAAATTCGAACTATGAATTAGCGCTAACGTCAGGTAGCGGACGCGCAAGCGACCTCAAATCTGCGACTAGACTGGAGGATGACAAATTCGTCCAAATCTGGTACTAAGGGCGCGAGATGGCCCGCTGGGTAGCACTTCCCAGTGTCTCGCGGTAAAGAGTTGAACTCTTACGGGCTATTGGCGTAGTTTAACTGTGGTTTGTGTTTGTCCTGAGTCTCGCGTCTCAGGCCTCAAAGCTGGTGGACCGGTTTCTCCCGACGGGATTGCATCCCGGCGCCACTGGACGGTTTGCGCACCGTTCGGCGAATCCAATCGGTTGTGCATTCTAATTGCTGAAGGAGTCTGGAGACTATGTTTGATCGGTGATGGGTTCGCCCGTTGTAGTCGACACCGCCCTACTGTACTGAAATCTTTGCGTTTCATCCCATGGGAAATGAAACGTCATGAAGCGTCTTTATAACTCCCTAAAGTGGCGGGTTCCACCCTAGAACTTGAACATAAGTCTTGAAAATGAGCTGGTGATGTGATTTATCCCTCGTGGGCTGACGAAACGGTTTAGTCTATTTAATAACTATGTAAAACAAAAACGTCGGTCTCAAAGAGATCTATAAAAAAGTCTACGACACCATATATCTAACTTTTGTATTTAAGCTACAATAACCGCTTTTATGTTTCAAAAAAATAAGTGGCGCTTTCTGTTAGAATTCGCGTGTACCACTACGACGAATTCCGTTGAGAGCTTCGCGCACGCCACACTAGACGGCGCTACAAGTCAGTCGCGCCCCTTTTGCGGATTTGGCTTCAAAAGCATGCTAAAAATGATTTGCTTTGTTTTTAAAAATAACATGTATTTAAGGCCATTCAAACAACGTTGAAAAATTGTTTTTTTTATAGAGTGAAACTATATACTTACAGGTTGTCACACTAAGATTAAGGCTTAACCTTAACCTTAACACATAGAAAAAGTTTTAAATACAAATGTTATAACTCATACGTGGGAAAAAAATAAATTATTTGTAAATATACAAGGTGATATTAAATATGTGAACGCCGTATTAATAGAGTCTTTAAACATACAAAGAAAACAACCATTGGAATAATTTTCAGAAATTATTTATTTTGACATAATCTATCCTAATATTATAAAGAAGTAATGTTTGTAAGTTTGTAAGTTTGTAGTTTGTAGGTTGTAGTAAGTAAGATTCTCCAAAACTACTTATTCGATTTCAACTTTCACTACTGGAAAGCTCCATTATCGACAAGTGATATAGACTATATTTTATTGTGATAGATATTGGTTTTTAGTACAAAACCAAGATATTGGTAAATCAATTCGGAGAAAAATGAGCTGGTAAGTTGATTTATCGGCGTGCGCTGACGAAACGGTTTGATATATGTGAAAACAAAATATGACAAAAATATCGGCCTAAAGGAGATCTTCTATAAAAAAGTCGGCAAAAGCATATTATTATACAGGATGTTTTTACTGGATAGCAATTTTTTTAGTGGGTGAATCGGTACAATGAACTAAGCAACTTGTAATATTATTTTTTGGAAAATATAAAAAAAAAATCGGGAAGAAATATTTTTTGTTTTTTATTTTTATTTTGAAAATTTGAAGAAGTTGACTGTTAAATAACAATTTGAGAAGCGCTGAAGCGCACTAAGCCTTTTGGCGGTAGGTAATATAGCGTAAATAAACAATATTAGCGACATTTTACTTACCGCTAGATAGCGCATAGTAATCACAGCTTTCATACTACTTAAAATGTATAAAACAGGAAATTAATAAAAAAACAATTTTATTTTTTAGTTTTTTTTTTAAAATATATTATAGGGGATCACTTTGTTGTAATGATTTACCTACTAAAAAAATGCCCATCCAGTAAAAGCACCTGAATACGACGTATTTAAGCTACAATTACTGCTTTTATGTCTCAAAAAAAATAATAAGAAAAAAGAAGGCAGTGTTTGTTGATGACATTAGCAATAAAATAAGAGTCCTTATCAAAATAAATTAATATATTATCACGGGCGTTGAATAAAGATAACTTTAGCTATTAACTGTAAGTTTCTGTGTGGTATATTTATAGACATATCATGAAACTAGTAACGCGTGCTAGCACCTCGAAATACCTAGGTCAGCATTCAGCTGAAGGCAGCGCGGGTGGCGATGAACAAGACGCGTACGTCTACGAGATAGATAGCGTGCATCTGAGGAGGACGTCTTGCACTATATATCTAAAGGTAGCATATGAAAAGGCAAATAAACGCCACCTTACTCAAATTAATCCATTCGAAACTTTACGCGAAGCGAAGCCGCGGGCAACAGCTAGTAATAAATAAAATAGTTCTCGTTCTGTAACGGCAGCCGTGTTTTTTGTTCTTTTTAATATATTTACTTGTTTCCTGTATTTTCTAAAGACGGGAATCCCAACCGGTGGCGCGCGTTCAGCGTTTATAAGGGGGCGTAAAGTTAGCTAAAAGCCAAGTTCATCATTAAAAAAAATTACAAAAATACTTTTCTCTTTTAAGTTGTCTGCGGTGCTATTAATAGACATTTATTAAATGAGATCTATTAGATACCTCAAAAACGCAAATATTATCAGATTAATAACTGAAATTAGAGGCGTGATGAGTTCGTTCAAAGGACTCAACGCGGGCGGTTAGCCAGCTGACTCCTGAACAAACTTGAATCATTCAAATATGCCAGGGAAAGGATTAATCGAATACTGTAAAGGGGCGTCGAGCCAAAGAGCAAAAGGCATTAACAACAATAATTACGACCAATTTCCTACGGCCTTAGAAAAGCTCGACGCAACTAACCTAATCTTCTTCCGCGGAACTGCGATGCGAGAGAGCAAAGTTACGGTATCGCTAAACTTGTCTATTAGAAGCGAGTGAGTTTTGCACCGCGGGAATAGGGATAGATGGCGGATGCTGCTATTTATACAAGATGTCCTGATTTTAGGTAATATTTAAAGAAGGCTTGTGTTTAATATATTTTGTGTATTATTAGAATTATAGGGTTTTCTAATAAGGGCGGGTCGATGTTGGCAGTCTGTGGCGGCCATGTTGTCTGCGTCTGTAAAATCTGTTGTTTATTAGTTTATTATGAATCTGGCCGAATTTGAGGGTCCATCATTCCGTCAAAAAATGACTAACATAGTCGATAAGTTATGAAGCAATGATGCTAAAAAAGTGAGGTAATCTTTTAAAAAAAATGCTTTCCTTTAGGTAATTGTAAGTTTAATATTTTAATTATGAATAGAATCTGACTTGGAAAAACATCTATTTGTAACGCTTCACTGCGAGTGCTCTGCTAAAGCATTCCACATTATGAACAATGCCTTCGTCACCCAGACGTCAAGAAGTATAAAGTTTATCTAGTAGATGGCAGCGATTAAAAAAATATATGTTGTATGATCGTTACTGAAAAAATATATATTATAAGCACAAAACTATCATTCGTTTTTTTATTCTTATTGATGTAAAATCATGCTTCCGATAGTTTTGTCCGCATCCCAAGGGCTCAAAGTGCTTAGTTTTCTTATAATTCTTATTGCAGTGGCATCTCATAGGCATAATAGTGGACTGTAAGATATTGCTATAGCGATAAGTCCGCCATTTGTGCATGATTTTTGAAATATTGTGCTATTTAAATTACTTAAAAAAGTAGTCTTACTGTCTGATTACTTTATATGGTATTTTATCTGTACTTTTAGTGTAAAATGCATAACGTAGGGTTAATTTGATTATTTAACATTTTACTAAAAATTTGAATATTACGATGAATAATTTTACTTGGTATCTTTTCGAATTACTAACTACTTCAAATATTGGGTTTCTATTTTGATTATTTATATTTATAGTTTGACAATCTAGTAGTTAATTCTTGACTACCTATGTATGTTCAGTAAAGAGTAGTAACGAGACATACTACCTAACACAATTATTTTGACACGTCCAAGAGCGGTTTTTAACCGTCAATTGGACACGACGAAAATGTAATGTAATGTAATACGTTAAAACGTTATTATCGAAATAAGTGTTCGTTAATGCACGGTTGTATCTCTCGGAGGGACGTGAATTGGCCACCAATATCGTGCGATTTGACCCCGCTAGACTTTTTCTTGTCGGGTTTTCTGAAGTCGCAGGTATTCATCGACCGATGCCCTAAAAGTCACCATAACCCAGGCCATCGCTCAATTTCAGCCGGATCTATGCGGCAAGAGTCATTGAAAATTGGACCTCTCGGATTCGTGCCCCCGTGCGTAGCCGCGGCGGACATTAGAACGATGTTATATTCCATACATAAAGGCATACATGGGTCTTTCAAATAAAATAAAAATTGAGGACGGTTTTCTAAAAATTATACTACAACAGAAACCTTGTTTTTACAGAAAGAGCATTTTTATTCGGAAAAGGATTCATAGGAATTATTTTTAAATTAAAATCATTGCGAGTTCTTCAGTAAGTTATCAATAAATCTAAACCTATAGTGATACTTATAAATAGTAATCTTCTTCACTATCTTAGTTAAAAAAGTGCGACTTTTAAAAAATGCATATTTTAAATAAAAGTAAAAATCTCTGTACCAATATTCTGTACAGTTTTAAAGTTTTTACATAATAGTACTAGTGCTCTCATATTGTCCGTGAAGCATATTTTTAATTACATGGATAATTTTAATATTTTACTGATTATTTTATAGATTGCAGATCATATAATTTTCAGTGTTTATTTTTTGGACTATTTTAATATTATTTTGAAAACAGCTGGATTGCTTTTATATATTATTTTATTTTTTATTAGACTTTTCATGTAATTTTGATTGTTTTTTTTTACCTATAATAAATGTTCCAATATTTCACAATATACGAACATGTACTTATACATACTAAGTCACGCCTTATAAGATAATCCTAGATAGGTGATACCGTTAATTTACTATGCCCTAATAATTCATTCTTCTGCTATTGACTCGAAAAACTTACATAATAGTTAAATATAAAATTGTAATTTTTTGGATTAGAAGTAAATAAACTTTTAACTTGTTACTAAAATGGAGTACCAAAAATGGCAGTTTAAATTATTTATGCCATAAATAAAAATATTAAGATTGTTATTGATAAATGTTGCAGTATATGTATAGCTTTGACAAAATGTATCTTAGTAATTTTAACAGATATCTGTTTAAGAAACAGATATCTGTTGTAAACTAACAATTGGTTCGATACAACAGATATCTGTTTCTGGAGCAATTGCAACTCGATGCATTGATGAAAAAGGGCGCTGAGACTGTCTAATGCTGACAAGTTATGTGTGTTCCAATGCTGTTTATTATTAACACCATCAATTAAACGTTTTCAAAAAACGCGAACCTGTACCTACCCTAATTCGACATATAAGCCGCTATTCGTCTGGCAAGCAGCCCTTTAAAGTTCTTTTGCGATGCTGTGTAAATGTATAAACACAAGCAATAAGCGTCTGCGCCATGCCGCCGCGGGCGCCGACAGACGGCAAAGATTCGCGGCAAACACTAATACGCCTTAATAACGCTTAGAACTACCCGTAACGTATGCGCGAGCCGCTTGAGACCCTCAAAGACTTCCTCCGTCCGAGATCTTTGAGCGCGGCTCGCTCACGCAACTCATTACATCGCTTTTAAGAAATGAGACACAGGGCACGACGAGGGGTTGCAGCATTCAAGACCGTCAACTGTGTTGCATTTGAACACTCGTTAAAAGTAGATTAGTAAATGGACGCCCAGCCACTATAATAGATGAGAATCACGCGCGGCTAAAGCCGCTGAACTGTTCAAACCTACAGGTAGGATTTCCTAGCAGAACGTTTTACTTTACCGGTCTAACAACCGTCAAGGAGGTGAAGTATTGTGAACGCCTATATTTTATTTCGATATGAAGACGTATATATACATTTTGGCAGTATACTCATTACACAGTAAACAATTGTCACTCTTTCAATTGTGGACTGAATAGATCAACGCGCTACCACTTAGTTTTATAGGAAAACGCTATTCTACTCTGCGTAATGCGTTTGACGCTCTTGCCGACATGATAGAGCTAAAATCGGTTTGTGCTGCGCAAAAAACGCGCTCCTAGGAAAACCTCATCGCGTCTTTTGGTCGCACTGGACATAGGTCTTTGGTCATCCTAGCTGGACAAAGGTCTTTTACTTTCCCGGCCCACCAGCCGACGAGGAGGGAAAGTATTGTGAACGCGCACTTTGTTTTTCGAGATAAGACGGAAATATCCATTTTGAGACCCCCTGAGACGAGTTAGACCATTTCCAGGTTGAAGTCTGTCTGTGTGTCTGTATGTCATTTCCAAATTGAAGGCTGTCTGAGTGTCTGTGTATGTGTGTGCATTCCTCCACGACAGAGCCCAAACTTTTCATCCGATTGAGCTGAAATTTGGCATGCTGGCATTTTTTAGTCAGGGCAAGAGTTGAAAAGGTTGTGGTTGAAAACGGCCCACAAGGGGGCGCACTAGTCAATTTCAACCTCGAAATATTAGACTTAGAGACTTGAGATTTGGTACTCAGATGCCTTGTAGGCCGAAATCACATTGTGAAATTTTGGTTGTAATACCTCATATACAAGCTGCACTAACAATATTTAAATTCGGAATTACATTTTAATCAAATATTAATGCCGAGCCGCCCGAGGTTAGTCGAGAAACAAACCGCGCCGCCAGAGACAATTGTGTAACGGAACCCAAACGGGCTCGTCCGCCAGCCGAGAGAGGGCGCACATCAATTTTATTTATGAAATTAATTTTCAGATGAAATCAGTCCTTAGCTACTAGCCGGGAAAGTCTTAGGGTGACAACCGATTTTCTTATTAACCCATTGAATTACGAGGTTTTGCACTAGACTGCATATTTGAGCGACCATTCAAATGGTCTACTATGCAATAATTCATATTTGGCGCCGAAACTATGAGATTTAATACGAGTAGTTATTGTTATTGTTATGAGCTCTGTGCTTTATACAATGTTTATAAATATATCATAGCGTTTAGCTCGGTAAAAAAATGTAAGTTTTGATTTACTGAAGATAGGATTTTCTGTTTTTTTTAGTAGAAGATACGTTTTTCTGTTTGAGGTTTATTATTGTGTTACAAGTGAAGATTTAGAAGTTATTCGTAAACAAAAAAAATATGTGAAATTATAATTCCGTTGCCTGAAAGTTGCTGTGATAAATGTGTAATTTTTTACACTACTTAAAAATAAAGCTACTATTTTTCTACGCCCTTCTTTATTAATGGCGCCAACCAATAATAATATCTCATATTCCCAGACACACACCTACTTCCTTTGAATTTAAACGGAACACCTGCCTAATATTGAGTAATCGGCAATCAAACCACCTGCCAACTACGCAATATTGCATTTGGCATGGCAGGTTTATGTTTGTTAACCCTGCGATGAATTTGGCCCATCTGGCATGTACCTACTACATGCAGTCTACACTATTTACTGTGCGGCGCGGGCGGACTTCGCACACAAAGCGAGCCAAATGAAAATCCCCGAGAAGCTAAGTAGCCGCGCTCAAAAGTAACATCAAAAGACCCAGCCTACAGAAAGAATATGAACAACACAAACGTATTAGTGCGAGCGCGAACCTCCCATCAGGTGAGCGAGTGGGATGTGGTGTGGAGAGGGCGCGGCGGAGGATTGGTCGCCAACCTTTTGTCGCAGAGCTGGATTAGTGAAACATGATACGAGAGTGCTTTTAAAACTGTACGGTACCCATTTTCGCTAAAAGATGGTATCGCAATTATTATTGATTTCAATAACCATTTTTGGTATAAATTTCGCAGCTGTTAAATTGCAATTTCCACTTCCTTTACTCTATACATGCACATATATTTTAATATTATAAAGATGTAATGTTTGAAAGTGTGTAAGTTTGTATGTTTGTACGTTTGTATGTAGGGGGTGATCTCCGAAAGTACTCATCCGATCTCAAAAATTCCTTCACAGTGCTTAAAGCTATATTTTATTGCGATAAATATTGGTTTTCAATACGAAATCACGATATTTGTAAATCAAGTCGGAGAAAAATGAGCTGGTGAGTTGCTTTAACGGCGTGCGCTGACGAAACGGTTTGATATTTGTGAAAACAATATACAAGAAAAACATCGGCCTCAAAGAGATCTATACAAAAGTCAGCGACAGAATATATCCAACTTTTATATTTAAGCTACAATAACTGCTTTTACGACTCAAAAAAATAAGAAAAAAATGGTTGAAGTTTGTAGACGACATTAGCAGTAAAATATGAATTCTTATCAAAATAAATTAATCCATCATCACGGGTGTTAAATAGAGATAAAATTAGCCATTTACTGTAAGTTTTTAGGTCGTATAGTTATAGAGATATCTTGAAATTAGTGACGCGGCCAAGCACCTCGAAATACATAGGTCAGCGTACAGCGGAAGGCGGCGCGGGTGGCGAAGAACAAGACTCGTGCGTCTACGAGACGGGTAGCGTGCATCTGAGGGGGACGTCTTGCACTATATATCTAAAGGTAGCGTCTAAAAGGCAATTAAACTCCACCCTACTTAACAACTCGATTCAAAACTTTACATGAAGCGAAGCCGCGGGCAACAGCTAGTATTACATAACTCTGGCCATTAATCGTGGCAATGGCGCACTGAAAACATTTCAATTTATTTATTTATTCATTAATTCCCTATTTATTAATGTATTTAATATATCAAACGGTGCGCTCTTAGTGGTCATGTGAAAAATCACGAATCCCTCGCGTTGAACTCTTTAACCCCATACAGAACTTGTCAATCAAATTGTTATAACATTTCAGATGTTCTGGATTCTTACAATCCTTTGGCATTTTATTGAATTAATTTATGCATTCAACAAATTTGACATAAGTATATGTAATGCGAGCGAAAAAGTTTTTGTGGCGTCTTCTTCTTCTGGTGGCATGAGCGCATCCAAACGTGGGATATCATATTGGCTATGCAACTTAATTGGCCGCCGCTCGAAATGTAGAAGGAGTAGGTTTTTTAACCGCCCTACCTTTGGGTTATTATCCAAAAAGTCGGTAAAAAATCGTTGGGTTTCTAACTAAAAATACTACTAAATAATAATACTTCGGACTTCTTAATAATAATGTTTGTTTACAATAATAAATTAAAAAACTTTTTTACACAGACCATATTTTGTATTTAGGATCGTAAGAACAATTTGACGTATCACGTACGTTTTGTGGGATTCGTATTTTTTTCTCTACTTGAAAGTACGGCATACGGTTTTTTGCGTTCGGGCAATAATATAGCGGACGTATCACGTACGTTCGTATAGGTAGGGCGGTTAAACCATTCCCGTGGATTACGGGGCCAAGATGTTCTTTTTCATCCCGGACCTCTTCTTCCGACTATTTTACCTTGAATTATTGAATGAATAATGTTTTATCTTTCGAGATGATGTTGTATGCCCAGTATTATTCCTTCTATACTTGGCAAACCTACGGGTAAGTATACCGTCAAGCATGAGTCTTTACACTGAAAAAACTGTTTTGTAACTAGTTACCGAAGATTCAGTAAATAATTACAAAACAGTTTAGCTGCTGTGGTGACACCTAAACAATTAGGTACCACAGCTAAACGAAAAGAGCTAAAATTTTACAAAACTGTTCAGTAGCAGATAGATAAACTGTTCAGTAGTAGATAGCTTCAGTGTACAGTAATAGATAGCTAAAGTGTTCAGTAATACATAGCTAAGTGTTCAGTAATAGATAGCTAAAGTGTTCAGTAATACATAGGTAAAGTGTTTAGTAGTAGATAGCCAAACTGTTCAGTAGTGGGTAGCTAAACTTCAGTAGAAGATAGCTAAAGTGTACAGTAATAGATAGCTAAAGTGTTCAGTAATAGATAGCTAAGTGTTCAGTAATAGATAGCTAAAGTGTTCAGTAATACATAGGTAAAGTGTTTAGTAGTAGATAGCCAAACTGTTCAGTAGTGGGTAGCTAAACTGTTCAGTAGAAGATAGCTAAAGTGTTCAGTAATACATAGCTAAAGTGTTTATTAGTAGATAGCCAAACTGTTCAGTTATACGTAGCTAAACTACGTTTGTAAGTGTACCTAAATTGTTTGGGTTTCACAGCTACGCTGTTTAGCTGAAAACAACTAAACATCTAGTAAGATGTAGCCAAATGAACTGGGCCCCACATACAGTACTGTCCAACTGAGAATTCCTATTGGCTGATGTAGTAAGGACATATTTTATGTCCTTACTACATCAGCAGATGGGAACTCTCAGCTGGGCACTACTGTACCAAGCTTACTCGCCCACAATAGCGAGTAGGCCTGTAAGTGAGGGCTCAAAATTCACTTGTTGGCTACATCTCACTAGACGTTTCGTTGCTTTCAGCTGAGGAGACTGAAATCAAAGAAAATAAACATTTAGTTGTATTTATTTTTTTAACTCACATTATTACAGAAAGGTGCCGATATGTCGTGTAATTAGAACACGATGCTCCGCCTACACATATATAGCCGTTTTATACAATCACAATGCTCACTTCTTTTATTTTACGGATTAACAGTGGATTTAACTTGCATAAGTCGACGTTTCGCCGGCTACGTCAAAGCCTTCATCAGGAACCACGGGAATTCCTGGAGCAGACGTCTGGTGCCCATTGTACCTAACTTCCAACTTAGTTTGATGTTTGGTACAACGGGCACCAGATACACCCCGGTGCCCGTACTCTGGTACCTGATGAAGCCTGTGACATAGCAGGCGAAACGTCGACTTATGTAAATCAAATACACTGATAGTCCCTAAAATTAAAATATTACATAATGCCAAATAACAGCGTAAACTTAAAAACATTAATAATATTTATGTACAGTATGTAAAAGCGGTTTGTTATGAAAGGTCGAATGAAATCAGTACAATTCCGTAATCCCTAAAATTAAAATATTACATAATGCCAAAGAACAGCGTAAACTTAAAAACATTAATAACATTTATGTTCAGTATGTAAAAGCGGTTTGTTATGAAAGGTCGAATGAAATCAGTACAATTCCGTAATCCCTAAAATTAAAATATTACATAATGCCAAAGAACAGCGTAAACTTAAAAACATTAATAATATTTATGTTCAGTATGTAAAAGCGGTTTGTTATGAAAGGTTGAATGAAATCAGTACAATTCCGTAATCCCTAAAATTAAAATATTACATAATGCCAAATAACAGCGTAAACTTAAAAACATTAATAATATTGATGTACAGTATGTAAAAGCGGTTTGTTATGAAAGGTCGAATGAAATCAGTACATCTTTTTGCATACCTTGTATTACAAATTCAATCGGCAACTTTACGTACGGTCGACATGTTTCATTTCTGACGTCCGGGGACCTTATCAAATTATTTTTTAGAATTTGTGCTAGCAAAGGGCAGTTTAAATTTTACAAGGTTCATCGGACGTCAGAAATGAAGCTTGTCGGCCACAGAGTCTTCATATCATAACACCAAACAATCTGGAAGTGCAACAAACATATTATTCACAGAAAAAGTTGTTGCTCGCTATTATTTTTCTCTGGTAAGACAATACAATAATTATGTGATTCGAAACATGCACACCTTTAAATTACAACTGAGACCTTAGTGTTATAAATCTCTGCCCGCTAGACAAGATTGTAATATTATTTGGAACATGGCATGCAAGTGAATCATAGAAAATTATTTTTTTTTTCTCATTATCGGGAACCGCAACTTCAAAGCTATTAAAATGATCATCAAATTCCAATGTATTAAACATAGCACATTCAAAAATTACCCTTTCGTCGCTATACATATAAATATTTCTAATTACCATGAAAGTAACACCTCCTAAATCATCTACATCCTCGGTAAGTATTGTGTGTGACTTATACTCCGTACCCTTAACTTTGACCCACGGCACGAGACGATTAATGTGGTCCTTGGATAGAACATGCAGCGCCTCCAACGTGACACCTTCCTCTAGAATAAAGGTAAAATAATGTAAGCTGAGTCGTCAGAAAAGTAACTTAGTGAGGTACATACCTACAGGTGAAATTATAAAAGCCTATAAAAAACAAACCTATTTTTTTAATAAAAAAATGATATATCACAAGTAATTTTCGGTGAGATATAGTTACTGTCAATTTTTAACAGTGACAGTTTGGTTTGACAGTTGACAGACAAAAACTAATGGGTGCATTCCAGGTGAGACTATGCCTATATACTAAATTTCAAATCAATCGGTTCAACGGCTCGGCAGTATCGTGAGAGATTACATACAGACATACATACAGACATAGACAGACATTTTTCTGGAAATGGTCTTAATCGTCTTGGGGTCTCAAAATGGATATATCCGTCGTTATCTAATTTTTTTTCCCGCACGATCACAATACTTTCCCTACCAGTGGTACCCGGGAAAGTAAAAAACTAACCAAACCTACTGAAATGTATGGGTTTGACGCTTTACTGCCTATTTCTCGCTTATTTATTGACACCGAATAAAGATTTTGCAGATTCGGAATAAGCGTGGTGAATATAGTCGGGTGACGTTAAAGAATGGAACGCGAAAACACAGAATAGTATGCTAAAAGGAATATTTATAAAAGACTTAGGAAGTAGGTACTTACTTTTAAAATTGTCCTTATATTTTGACATTCCCCAAGAATCCAGTAGGTCCTCCACCGATTGATCCGCCATTTTGAATCACAACAACACAAGATTTTTCCGATCGTTCGATTTGCTTCGAGGCTTGTTCTTCGAGCATGCTGCACGGTTTTACAGTCACAAACGTGCCGGCGAAATATTTCACGCGTTTCCGCCGAAACGCCTCGCGATTCGCGATTTCTTGAAATGTAGTCGAATGAACGTCGCCGCGATGCTGTCGCCAATTTCCGCGTGTCTGTGGTTCTCACTGACTGGCTGTGTCAAGCAAATAACCGGATCGAACGACCGACGACCCGTTCTTCTTCGTCTCCCACTTTTTGGCGACGCGACGTGCGACAACCAAACGGTTGAAATACGTAGTAAATACGACGTCTCTCACGTTTATTCACTTGTAATGCCTAGGAATAATGAGCCGCCAAAAGAAAATCATGCTTATATACTCAACTACTAGCTGAACTGTTTAGCAAATGATAAATAAACTTCGGCAAAGAGAGCTGAAGTGTTTAGTTGGAATACCTAAGTAGTTTAGGTATTACCTATCAAGCTTTAGGTAAAATCTGTAGTTTAGTTATTAATAGACAAACTTCAGCTAGTTTAACTGAAGTTTGGCTAATACAGCTAAATAATGTAACGGTCACTTTGGAATGTTTGTTTACACCCATTTAACTAAGTTATTTAGCTAAGGGTACAGAACTTTAGCTAATCCAGCTAAAGCTGAATTGGGTCAGTTGGAATACCTAAGTAGTTTAGCTATTACCTATCAAACTTTAGGTAAAATCTGTAGTTTAGTTATTAATAAACAAACTTCAGCTAGTTTAACTGAAGTTTGGCTAATACAGCTAAATAATGTAACGGTCATTTTGGAATGTTTGTTTACACCCATTTAACTAAGTTATTTAGCTAAGGGTACAGAACTTTAGCTAATCCAGCTAAAGCTGAATTGGGTCAGTTGGAATACCTAAGTAGTTTAGCTATTACCTATCAAACTTTAGGTAAAATCTGTAGTTTAGTTATTAATAGACAAACTTCAGCTAGTTTAACTGAAGTTTGGCTAATACAGCTAAATAATGTAACGGTCATTTTGGAATGTTTGTTTACACCCATTTAACTAAGTTATTTAGCTAAGGGTACAGAACTTTAGCTAAAATTCGCAGTTTAGTAAGTAGTTGCTATTCGTTTAGTAATTGGTAACAAAACCAAATTTTAGCTAAAAATAAAATGTAACCACAACTAAACAGAGTTTGATAATCTAGCCGTAGTTTAGGTGCTATTTTCTAAACTTCAGTTAAAAGCGAAATAGCTAAACTGTTTAGTAAAACGATTTTTTTCAGTGTACGCATACGACACGACGATATATACAAATCCTCTACACACTGGCTTCAGCTTGCAGAATGACCTCGATAAACTCAGCATATGGACATCGAAGCGGTTTCTAACTCTGAACACCAACTAACCTTACTTTCTGGAAATTTATTCTTGTAAGAAAGCAATGGCGAGCTAATGGGCCCTGTCGCAGTTGGCCACTAAGACCCATATGTTCAGGGTCGGTCAAACTTAAGGGTCAACACCCATCCGGCGGCCTCCACATATGGAGAGCGAGCCCAAGGAGCTACCGTGCGGCGTCAGCCAATCGATTGTGCATTCTGACTGTCGGTCGGGGGAGTCTGGAAACAGTACTGTGGCCTATAAAGCGGGGATAGTTGTTCACGGCGACTGCTCTTGAAACGACCGATACTGGGTGAACAGCCAGGCAAAGGATGCCGAGGTCCGCGATAAATTCGGTAAACACCGTTTCACCGCTACGTAAGGGAGAGGACCGCACAAGGGACCTCAAACCTATAACCAGTCGGGAGACTGGAGCAATCTGGTTGCAACTGGTAGTAATGGCGCGAGTGTCCACTCGCTGGGTGACTTACCTGTCTTTCTCGCGGTAAGGCGTTGGCTTCTTACGGAAATGTGGCGGTACTTGACGGTGGACTATTTTGTCCTATGTCTTCTGCACACACCTCACGGGAGACAGAACGATCAATATCATTAAAACTTCCTGAGGTGACAGGTTCGCCCGTTGTAGTCGACAGGTCTAATTGTAAGAAAAGCATTCATTATCAATGTTATTATAGA
Source organism: Micropterix aruncella (assembly GCA_944548615.1). Lineage (NCBI taxonomy): Eukaryota > Metazoa > Arthropoda > Insecta > Lepidoptera > Micropterigidae > Micropterix > Micropterix aruncella. The sequence continues at coordinate 19,363,043 of OX155964.1, read as the reverse complement.
TGGCCAATAAAGTATCGCCGGATAATGCTTTCAGAGCCACCTGCATGTTGCCGATGCAAAAGGGTTGCCAAAACGTACTATGGCATTAAGCAATCTAATATCCTATATAATCAATGCTAGGTACTTCGACGCAAAGATTGGTCAAAATAAGTACAAAGGTCCTCTCAAAGCAATGCCTTTTAATACATCATCAGCGTTACGTACTTAAAACTTTTTAATAGGGTAATATCCAGGGAGACTACCGCTTCAAAGTCCTCTATAATAAGGAGAGGTTGTCTTTCAAACAGAACTCGAAAAGACAGACAGGTACTCCACCTCTGCATTTCCCAACGTCCTGATTTGAAATTGAAATATTTAACCGAAACTGTATTATTAAAGTATTCTGAATAATTTTTGGAGGGGCCACAGAAGCAAGGGGCTCCCTCGCCATTGCTAACCGTCTAAATTGGCTTCGTTATTCGAGTCTAGCGAAACAAAACAATCTGAGGCCGGTAACGTCCACTCTGCCCCATTCTATACCATACCAACCGAATATTTTATTTTCATATTATATCATTGCCGTAGTGAACAAATATGAGTAACAGTAAATATGAAACAAGTAAATATATTAAAACGAATAAAAAATACGACTGCCGTTACAAAAAGTTCTGTATTTAAAAATATTTTTATTACGTTTTTTTAATGAAATATTTGTGGTTTATGTATTTATCCATATAGAGGGATGAGTTTTAACTAACCGGCATCCTTCAAGGAGTGAATCAGTACGAGGAGGTATTAAAGTTTGATTTAACAAATGTAAGTTTAAAACTTTATGTTTGTAGGTTTGTAAGTTTGTATGTAGGGGGTAATCTCCGGAACTACTTATCCGATTTCAAAAATTCTTTCACTAATGCAAAGCTCAATTATCGACGAGTGTGTTATTTTATTGCGATAAATAGTGGTTTTCAATCCGAAATCACGATATTTGTAGGTAAATCAAGTCGGAGAAAAATGAGCTGGTGAGTTGTTTCATCGGCGTGCGCTGACAAAACGGTTTGATATACACGACTGTGAAAAAGTCGAACACTGTATTCACCTTTGAATAAATGTTGATAACTACCCATTAAATCATTATATTTTTAAAAAAAGCTATTATTTGGCCACATTTGCGGTTAATTGAATCCATTTACTTATAAGCAATTACGCTAAAAATTAATTTATAAATTAATATTTAGTGTGCGCCCCCATATCACGCTCCGTTTATGCCATGCGGGTTGGCGCACTTGCAATTTGTTTTTTAATGCGTTCTTCGGGTATTCCTGAACAGTTTTTAGCTCTTTCTACACTTCTTCTTTATTTGTTGGTCGTCTTTATTTTTTTATTGTATAAAGGTTCCCAAAATGGTTCAATTAAATTATGATCGGGACTCTGGGCATGCCAATGCTCCTTGTCCTTTGGGGTTGTTGCCATACTGCAGGATAAAACTATTCTTTTTCACAATATTGTATGTAAAAACAATAGTTATATGACAAACATATCGGAATCAAAGAGATCTATAAAAAAAGTAGGCGACAACATATATTCAACTTTTATATTTAAGCTACAATAATTGCTTTTATGTCTCAAAAAATAAGAAAACAAATGATTTCGTTTAATTTTTTTTGTAATGTATTTTTTCCTTGCTAGTTGACGAAAAACTACCTTATGGTGTTCCTCTGCGTATTTCTTATAAATGAATACCGTATAAAATAAAAGTCATATGAAGTTTTAGATTATTACGTTAGCATGATACCGAGTGCCTTTTCTTGTTGTGATACGGGGATAATTAATTGTGCGTTTATTTCCAACGCTTTCTCTTGTTTTTCATTTTCTTAAAAGCAAAATTAGGCGTCGTCGTCGTCTTATCACGCCTCTCTGTAATAATAAACATTTCATTCACTGGCCACAAAATTAATGAAACCGCGCGATCCGCTATATAAATAAACTGTCATCTAGATTTGTGGGTGTTTTTTCTGCGAATTCGTTTTTCGTTGTTTACCGTGAATGCTGATTATCCTATTTGTTATTAAATAAAACTGGTCAAGTGCGAGTCTTTCTCCCGCGTCGAGGGTACTGACCTTTTGGATGTGGTTCTCGATATTAAACATTTTAACACAAATTTACTAGAAAAGGTGTTTTAGCAGTCTGTTTGATATTTACATTTTTAATAAGGTGATTTTTTAAAAGCATATGAGTGTATACAATGAAATTAAAAAAAAATTTTTTCGTAATTCGAATTGAAAAATTGTATTGTGTGTACGTGTGCGCGCGCGCGTGCGTGCGTGCGTGCGTGCGTGCGTGCGTGCGTGCGTGCGTGCGTGCGTGCGTGCCCATTTATGTATAGTACAAACGTACATATACAGGCTGTGATATAAACGTACATATACAAATATATACGTACGTATATACATATATGGCTGTGACCTAGTACGCTGTCATACGATTGATTTTATCGGTTAAAGGGGATAGATCTAGCAGTTCGTTGCCTTTCTATACGTACAGACGTACAGACGTACATTTTTTTTTTTTTTTTTTTTTATTCCAACAAAAGAGAAAAACAGCGCTCGGGTCTTAAGTTAATAAATAATAATAACAATATTACGGTCAAAATAGTCTCCTGGTAAAATACAGTTAATGTGCGTGATGTTGCGTAATAATATTTATATATTATGTTATATTATCATGTTCTCTCGATTTCTGAGTGTGTATGATAGAGTAGGATGAGTGTGTTTATGTGTGTGATTGTGATGTGTGTTTAATGGGTGTGTGTAAGTATGTATCTGTTCAAGCTTTTAAGGTCTGGTCTATTACCGCTCTGATAAACTCGTTTTTGCTCATTGAGAATATGTCTAGTTCCTGAAACGATTCATCGTAGGCTTCCATAATTCGATACAGAGTTGAATTCCTTGCTTAATTTGTATGGAGTCTGGGTACATTGAATACCCTTGGGTGACGAGTTCGGCGCGATGGGACATTTAAGGCTATTCTGCATAGAATTTGTGGGCTGTCGATATGATGCGAAAGTATATTGTGGAAGAACGTCATATCAGTCACTTTACGTCGCTGCTGAAGACTCAGCATTTCGAACCTTGCCAAGCCGTCAGAATATGAGGTATATTCAGCGAGGGTTCGATGACACAAGTGCCTTACGAAGGTTTTCTGAATACGCTCTATACGGTCAATGTGTACATTGTACTGTGGTGACCATATAGGTGACGCAAACTCCACTATACTGCGAACGTAGGCGTTATAAAGAGTGAAGAGCACATTAATGTCGGAGAATGGTTTGCATGCTTTCAATACGAAACCGAGAGCTCTGTAAGCTTTTCCCACCATGTGTTCAATGTGTATATCCAGCATTAATTTGTTGTCCAGCATTATCCCCAAATCCCGCACTACACTCTTCTCTACTATAATCTCTCCGCCTATCCTGTAGTCAAAATCATACTTTGATCGATTACGAGTAAAGGATAACTTGCTGCATTTCGCCGCATTTAAACTTAATTTATTGAGAGAGCAATAGTCTGACATGCGAGCAAGGTCCTCCTGTAATCGATGACACTGTGAAATATCTTTGACCACAGAATAAACTTTAAGATCGTCAGCGTACATAATGTAATGTGAGTGTTGGAAACAATCCTGAATATCGTGTATATACACATTATATACGTATATACGTACATATATATATTATATACGTATATACGTACATATATATATTTGTAAGCTACGGAAAAAATAATTTACTAATATTCGGTATTCATATTCATACTTGTTATTCGGTCTAATTTATTTATTTTTATTTATTTATAAAGCAATTTCTAAAAAAATACAATTTACAACTAAAACATCAATTAAAATATTATACCAAATTAATTAAACCACAGCCAGAAATTAAACTCTTATAAGATGATGTTTATTGTCCGATGTCGCCCAACTAAGCAGAGCTTGTGCTTGGGCGGACATTTTATGAACACAGTGTATATTAGGGATAGTGTAAGATATTGCTTTTAGGCAATAAGCTCGACTTTTTGAGTAAGCAAATAAAGCGTTTAATTATTATTATTATTACATTATTTAAAATAAAAGAGTTATATGAATAAATAAAATAGAATAAATTGTATGAATGAGACTGGATGTTGGAGTGATGTGGTAACTCTGTCTTTGAAAGTATAGCATAGCACCTGCAGTCCCGGCCTTGTGGCCGCTGATGCTCTCATCCTCTACGAGGCAAAGGGGGTGCTGTGTGCCACTAAACGTAAAAGAGCGGCGCATGTCGCCGTATAATACGCAAAAGGGCGAATTTCATTAGAGGCCTCGCACGGCGCGTCGCGGGCCGCTTTGACTTGCTATGCGTCCTCGAGCCGGGCCCACTGGCACTGAGAGAAAAATATTAATAAATAAATTAGCGGAAAGGGAAATGCAGGACGCATTAAGAGTTACTTCTTTACAGGGGACGCCATAGAAGCAAACGTAAGCAGAAACGACGCCTGAAGCTTTAAACGTTATGAAATCCTGTAGTACTCACACGCATAATATAGACCGACCAAACCGGCTAGACCATGATAAAGCAAGAAAATTTATCGCTTCGCTCTTCGCACTTGCGCTGGCTCGCGGAGTCGCGAAGGTATTAATTTGGCGTACTTACAAACATGACTTAGACGGCACAATAAACAATGAAACGTGGTTTGCGAAATAATAAAATGTATTTATAACATTCAGTGATTTAATTTCTAACTTCGGCCGTAGAAGTAGGAAACACATAACATCAGATCGGCAAACGCTTAATTATTAGGAGACTGTTCTCAGGCCCTTTATATGATTTGTTTTTTGGTAAACAATCCATTATGATAGTGTTTACCAAAAAGCCACAAAAGCCAGTAATTTGTTTTTTTCTCCTCCAGTGGACTGCAAGGTTAAATGACTGGACGCCAAAGATGCTTACATTTTATTCCTTTCAGCATATATTTCCAAAAATTCCAAACCCCAGTAACCTCGGTCGTTGGAGCTATTGTGAGGATAGTTCATGTCCCCTTTGTAGCAATACCCGTTGCACAGCTAGACAGACTGGCTGCAAGGCGGCCTTAGATCAAGGACGGTACACTTACCGGCATGACAAAGTCATTGCTGTTATTCGCTAGGTAATTAGCCTCTCAGTTTATCGTGCTAACAAGGGTCTACTAAAAGAATCCTCCAAACACCAAATACATTTTGTGCAAGATGGCTCTGAAGGCAAAAAAAAATTCCTTTACAAAACCTTTCCTTATAGTCGCGAAAGCTTCAGATTGGATTCTGGAGGTCAATTCGGTCTCGTAGCAGTATTATTTTCTGAAAGTCTCGCCCTCCGTCCCTCCGTCCCGATATAACTCTTTACTCCCTATCTTGGGAGACGAACCTTATTGTAGAATTAACTGTTCCCATGGGAATCAAATATCCCAAAAGACCACGAGTATATATTAAATATATACTATGATCTTGCAAATTCCCTCACCAGAACGGCTTCACCGTTCACCTTCATGCTGTGGAAGTTAGCGCTCGTTGCCTGCCAACCAAATCTCTGTTTCACCTCTTTCACCACCTTCAGATCTAGGGTCTGTTTAAGAAAATAATCAACTCCTTCCTAGTAAAAATACCTAAAACCGCAATATCAGCATCCCAAATTCTAAGGCTTCGAAGGGGGAGTAAATGAGTAGTAAGGTGAACGCTCACATGTGGTAAGACACCTGTCCTAAACATACCAGAGCCGGTCGTTAGTTCGGAGTCCACCGCTCATTCATAACTTATTGACTTACAATTTGACATTGGAATGTTTTATTCAAGTAATCGAATTCTGAAATCAATTATAGTAGTTTCGGTTCGATTTTTTCGATATTTCTCTGCGCTTTTCTCATAAGATATAGAAGATTAATTGTTGAAATTTAAGTCGCACAAAACTTTGGACCTTTATTTAACGATTTGTAACATATTTGTAGCTAAAACATTTGTGTTTATAACTTTTATTTTGATTTTTCGATGTGATGTTAAGGGTGGGGCCCTGCCTTAAACAAAGACCTGGCCCTGAGGTTTTAACATACAAAACGCGGCATCCCTGCTATACGTCAGCTCTTCGCCACTTAACGACATGCAAACTTCAAAAGGAAAACATTTTAGGTATGAATAACTTTATAAAATGGATACTAATATGTTAAAAAATACGGATTTCTCGCCGGAAATGTTTTTTTATCAAAGTGGAGGTACGTCAAAGAAGTAATATAAAATTCAAATTCTGTAGAAAATTTTCTAGCAAGATAAATTTTACGTACGATCAAGGGATGAGTTTAATTTGTATAAGCAATCTTATCTTTCTTTGGGACAGGGAACGAGCGAGAGAGAGGGAGAAATAGAATTAGGGCGAAGCAGTCACTGATTTTGAGCGGATTTTTTTGCGAACAAATATATTACGAGCATTTTAATACACATTTAGTTTCCTTAGCAGAAGCGGGTGGATTTGCAATTAAATTGGATTCTAAATTAATTTGATTAATTAATTACACTTGGTTTCAGCACAGTGTATATTTAGAGTTAATTTTAATTAACCAGCATCCTTGAAGGGGATGAATCAATACGAGCAATGACGCAACTTTTGACGAAAAAAAAGGTTTTTTTTTCAATATGACCAACCTTACTTTTAAATAAAAGTTTGACAACCGCTCTGCGCGCTGCACCATAGAACATCGCGAATAACATTTATTCGAGATATCGAATATATCAAGAGCATTTTAGAACATATTTAGTTTCTTTAGCACGAGCGGGTAGTTTAATTTAAATTAGTGTTTAATTTAAATTAGATTTTAATTTAATTTAATTATTGAATTTCACTTAGTTACAGTACCTACTGGTACTGTGTATATAAAGGGAGAGTTTTAATTAACTAGCATCCTTGAAATGGGTTAATTAGTACGAGCAAACAAACAACTTTTGACAAAAAACAGGTTAAAAAAATATATATATTTTTTGTTGTAAACTTAATATTTGAACAAAAGTTTGAGAACCGTTGAGCGCGTTGCGCCATCTACCGGTAGGTAAAATACCGCGAAAAAATGTTATTAGCGATATTTTACCTACCGCTTGATGGCTCAGCAGGCTCTACGCTTTTTATATTAAAAAAAACTATTTCGTAAAAACTAAAACTTTTTTTTTGTCTTTCCCACATTTCTTTTTTAAAAGTTGCTAATTCGTTCGTACTGATTCACCCACTTCAAAGACGCCGGTTTATATAAACTTACCCTCAAAACTAAGACCATATGATGTATCTTAACTTTCTTCTTTGCATGTTGTATCATCCTATATGTTTATTTGCTTGATATTTCATTGGTATTAATTGAAAAGATAATAAAATATAGTGGAGAGCCTAACACATTATAAACAAGTAAATATATAAAAAAGAATAAAAAACACGACTGCCGTTACAGAAAGTGATCTATTGTGTTTATAATAATTTTTATTAGGGTTTTACATGAAATATTTGTGGTTTATGTATTTATCCATATAATATTGGGGTTTATATGTTTATCTATATAGATTACATGCATATTTCCAGAATGTACTCAATCAGACCTTTCATTTGACACTAAACACGATATATTTATGTTAATTTATTGACATTTAAACATTTAGACAACTACTTACTTGATATTTGGACAGTTAAGGTACCCTATGACTATGTTTGTTAGTATGTATGTATGTATGTATGTATGTATATACACATGTCAGTTTGTTTACGTCAAATCTTGCAAACTGAATTAGAACCACTTCCTCTTATCATATGAAGTTGAAATTTTACTTGTTGGTTCAGTTCCAATGACAATGCATTTTTATGGTGAGCATGACCTGATTCTACACCCACGATAGGCTCCCGACGAGGCTACTCTTCCACGGTCAGATACACAATGTTGTATACGCATTCAATTATGATAGCCCGTTCTAAATTTCATCATGACATGGCTACAACACCCAGGGTTGACTCCCGACGAGGGAACTCCTGAACGGTCAACAGCACAGAAATTAAATTTTGTACAAGCATTCAATTATGATAGCCCGTTCTAAGTTTTACCGCTACAGGGCTGCTGCACCCAGGATTGGCTTCCAACGAGGGGACTCCTCAACGGTCGACAGCACAGAAACGAAATTTGTATACGCATTCAATTATGACAGCCCGTTTGAAGTTTCACTGCAATAGGGCTGCTGCTGCACCCAGGGTTGGCTTTCAACGAGGGGACTCGTCAACAGTCAACAGCACAAACGCGAAATTCTGTATAGCATTCAATTATGATAGCCCGTTCTAAATTGCCACTGTGACATGGCTGCTGCTGCACCCAGCGTTGGCTCAGGACAGAGCATTTCAATAAAAAGCTTGTTTTTAAAAATGTTTTTTACTATTAACTTATTTTAAAATGAGTCAGAGAAGGAAACTTTTCTTCATTTTGTATGTAGCTGGCCAGGCTCGTCTTTGCTTTTTCTCAACATGGCTACCACTCGACGACTCGTTTTATTAATGAGTCCGAGCCGCGACGACTGGTCTGGCAATTATATTCCGATGACACTCGAGCGAGGTGACAATTAATTGCGAGCTGCGGATCGGGAGCGATGAAAAGTGTATCTACCGCGAAAGCGATGTAGTCGCTTGAGACGGCGCGGCTGGCCAGCTACGAGAGGCACTTCTAATTCGCTATGGAACCTTGCGCAGCAGTTACGGCGATTTACATACTTTTAATTACTGGTTTATACAGCAACTAGTCACACAATGTTGTCATAATACACTGCAACCATTTGTGATTTTATTATTTTCGCAAAATATCACGATTTATACTAATGTATACTTTAGATATACAGGCCTTTGCCATATTATTAGAATCACCGTGCATTTCGTACTGATTTATACTTTTAAATTACCGTAAACCTTTTCTTTTTAGTGTTTATGGGTATTCATTAAAATATGTTAATTATTCATAATAATATAGCCACTATATTTACAAAAAACGGATCAAAATCCTTCAGTTTTCTTCAGAATTAAAATCATTTCTCATTAATATTATTATATAAAACAACGATAATGTTTATGTAGTTCATATTAAAAGAGTGGGGCTTGGGGTTTGGCGCGTGGGGGACATAGGGGGAGGGGTTGTCTGCTTGCCGGGAAAGTCTTGGGGTGACACAACCGATTTTTAAAAAAAAAGTTAGGAAATAAACTATATTATTTAATCCATTAACTACCCTCAAGACTGTAAGGGTTCTCAGGTTTGAAACAAACCCTTCCTCTTGTGAGTATGTTGGATGGGAAAGTGGACATTTCCCACTTTCCCATTTTTTCACCACTTTCTTTTAATTCTGCCCGAACCATACAGGTTTTTTATTTTTAAAATCTCTTTAGTTTAGGACTCAGGTCCTTCCATTCATCCAAGCAACTGTAGTGAAAAACAAGACGTTTAAAATGTGTATCAACCCGTCGTACGTCAAAAGTGCCTTCAGGCACTTTGCGTCGTTTGACAGATCCACACCTAACTGTTTCGGCCGCCCCCCCCCCCCCATATATTATATAAATATATAATATACACGACTTACGAGATTAATTACTAGGTAACAAGAGGGAATTGAAGAAAAACAAAATTGACAGTATTTATTTACAATATCGACCAAAAAGTAGCGGCGCAGTTTTTTGCGCGCGAAGGCAGGCTTTCGAGCGGTTAACGTTTAACCATACTTTGCATGGAATAAATAAAACAATATGAAGGGTTTGCTCATTCGTCTGTTTGCTGCGTGCAATAGGGGACGATCCGTTCCGCTTGAAACACAACGTGCAAATTTCAAAAGAATTGAATTCTTCACAGATATCTCCGGCAGACCGGATTTAATATCGATAGGTACAGCTCCAGCAAGGCGACTATTTCAATGCAACGATTTGTGGTGGTCAGCGGGAATGCAGACAATATCATACGACATATTGAAATAGTAGTCATAAGTAAGTAGATATCTACGTTTAGTTTTGTATAACACGCATATTCAGTAGTGAAATATACCTTTATACTCCTTGCGGTGACGGCCCACCTTTTTGTCTGACGACAAATAAATTATATCAGCGGCAGTAAGCTGTCATTTTTAGTGCTAGGCATATATAATGTCGCTGTCCGTAAGTCGTGTTCACTTTGAACACTGATTGCTTGGTCGCGCTGTTTTGTGTCGTAGTGATATCTGCTGAATCCACTAGAGACAATATCATGTCATCCCCATAGTAGTATATTAGGATTGTCCTTATACAGAATGGTTGACTACCAAAATCCTTTTTTTCAAGGGGTCATTCTAAGCATAAAACTGAACAAAAACACTTAAAATTTTGTTTTCTTGATTTTTTAAAGAAATTGTCTTCTTTTTAATTGATTCGCTCAAAACAAATACAGCCCAAGTGACCTTTTGGCGAATATGAGTTATGAATGCAAAGTTGTTCAGTTTTAGGTTATCCATTAACCTAATGCATAAAACATACCCACTTCTCACGTTTCTTTAAGAAAATTGTGTTGAAAAGATGTGACTCAGAATGTGCATTATTCAATGTCTGGAAGACATTTTGTTTATTAAAGCCCCTAGTTAACCCCTTGAGTATGATACGACCAAATCTGGTTCTGAAACAATTATCCGTTGAGTATGATACGACCAGATCTGGTTCCATTAACTACCCTCAAGACTGTAAGGGTTCTCAGGTTTGAAACAAACCCTTCCTCTTGTGAGTATGTTGGATGGGAAAGTGGACATTTCCCACTTTCCCATTTTTTCACCACTTTCTTTTAATTCTGCCCGAACCATACAGGTTTTTTATTTTTAAAATCTCTTTAGTTTAGGACTCAGGTCCTTCCATTCATCCAAGCAACTTTAGTGAAAAACAAGACGTTTAAAATGTGTATCAACCCGTCGTACGTCAAAAGTGCCTTCAGGCACTTTGCGTCGTTTGACAGATCCACACCTAACTGTTTCGGCCGCCCCCCCCCCCATATATTATATAAATATATAATATACACGACTTACGAGATTAATTACTAGGTAACAAGAGGGAATTGAAGAAAAACAAAATTGACAGTATTTATTTACAATATCGACCAAAAAGTAGCGGCGCAGTTTTTTGCGCGCGAAGGCAGGCTTTCGAGCGGTTAACGTTTAACCATACTTTGCATGGAATAAATAAAACAATATGAAGGGTTTGCTCATTCGTCTGTTTGCTGCGTGCAATAGGGGACGATCCGTTCCGCTTGAAACACAACGTGCAAATTTCAAAAGAATTGAATTCTTCACAGATATCTCCGGCAGACCGGATTTAATATCGATAGGTACAGCTCCAGCAAGGCGACTATTTCAATGCAACGATTTGTGGTGGTCAGCGGGAATGCAGACAATATCATACGACATATTGAAATAGTAGTCATAAGTAAGTAGATATCTACGTTTAGTTTTGTATAACACGCATATTCAGTAGTGAAATATACCTTTATACTCCTTGCGGTGACGGCCCACCTTTTTGTCTGACGACAAATAAATTATATCAGCGGCAGTAAGCTGTCATTTTTAGTGCTAGGCATATATAATGTCGCTGTCCGTAAGTCGTGTTCACTTTGAACACTGATTGCTTGGTCGCGCTGTTTTGTGTCGTAGTGATATCTGCTGAATCCACTAGAGACAATATCATGTCATCCCCATAGTAGTATATTAGGATTGTCCTTATACAGAATGGTTGACTACCAAAATCCTTTTTTTCAAGGGGTCATTCTAAGCATAAAACTGAACAAAAACACTTAAAATTTTGTTTTCTTGATTTTTTAAAGAAATTGTCTTCTTTTTAATTGATTCGCTCAAAACAAATACAGCCCAAGTGACCTTTTGGCGAATATGAGTTATGAATGCAAAGTTGTTCAGTTTTAGGTTATCCATTAACCTAATGCATAAAACATACCCACTTCTCACGTTTCTTTAAGAAAATTGTGTTGAAAAGATGTGACTCAGAATGTGCATTATTCAATGTCTGGAAGACATTTTGTTTATTAAAGCCCCTAGTTAATGTCAAAATCAAGATACGTCCCGGAAAAGATTAAATAATTTACAGGGAACCATTCAGTATTAATATAAAACAGAAAAAAACTGAATGGCATAAAGAAACTGTATCAATCAATACATGAACCAAAAAGAAATGAAATACTTTGATTTTATTAATTCTGAAGAAAATCAGGAACACGCCACGTCTAAAACTGACGAGGACGAAGGGAATGAAGCTGGAGGAGAGTAGTTTTAGTAAGAATGTAGGCAATTATGTAACATTTTATAAAATAAAAATAAAAAATATAAGGAATTTGTTTCATTTAAAAATTCTCAAGACAAAAACAGACCATATATTTTTTTAACAAAAACAAAGTACCTATTCCAAAATATATTTTTAATATTACTGAAGATGTATAAAATATGAAATAATATTAAAATATTTAATATTTCATGACGATAGTATTTTTTTTTATATTGAGATATTTTTATTGATTTCCCTAAAGTTTGAACAGTCACATGGTCTGTTTTTGCTTTGAGCGAATCAATTATGTTTTGCTATTATTAATTAAAGGATATTCCTGAAAGCGATAATATTCTGCAATTTCTATAAACTCACATGTTTTCGGTAATTTTAAAAACTTCATGATTTGATTTTTCAAATATGATCTACTCATTTCTACTCAAAGTGAAATATGTCCTATTAAACTTCTGAGTTTCTATTAAAATTTTCACAAGAAAAACTTGCCCCAAATTTTCTCATTTTTTAACAAGAAAATTTAATTTCTTGACAAGTATGCAGACTAAATAAAAAAAAACTGGATTTCTCGAAGGAGGCACTCAAACTTTTCAAGCAAGACTAATTCACTGATTCAGCATGTGAAGACGAATAGAAGAGTAGGCGTTTACCTGAAATAAAATGTATGGTGTTGTAAAAATGTGTATTTTTATTTATTTATATGAAAATAAATAATTTATGAAAAATTATTACCATGGTTGAAAAGAAATTAATATATTATGATAAAAGACACTAATCATACGGCGTTCACATATTTAATATCACCTTGTATATTTTAAAACAAATTTAAATTGTGCTACGCCTGAGTTTAAAACACTTGTATTTAAAACTTTTTCTATGTGTTAAGGTTAAGCCGTAATCGTACGTCTCCACCTTAGTGTGACATCCTGTATATGGTTTCAGCCCTTAAAAACAATCTTTAAAAACAATTATCTAACTTCTATTGTTGTTTAAATGACGTTAACATACATTTTATTAAAGAAAAACGTAGCAAATCATTTATGGCCAGGTTTTGAGACCTATCACGTTACACTGTGCGACGATGCATATCATATGTAGTGATTTATTACGCTTTATTATAGCAACTGATAAGTATGTGAGTAAATAATACATATAGACGATTGAGAGTGGTTTTGTTTATCAAAAACAAAACTGTAATCAGTAATGCAAGTATAGCGATAATGGAGAATCTGATCTCATGAAGAATCCGAAGATGTAACGCAAATCTTGCACTCTTCAACCTCCACCTTATTATCGAGGCGGGCCGGGGTTTTCTGCGATTTAAAGAAGCGAGGCGCACCGTCGCGTCGTATAGGAGGTAGTGAAAATAGACAGATACGTTCGGCTTGATGGCAAATAGGCATAGCGGCGCGCATCGCAAATCGAATTTATCTGACAAACAACGTCGGCGTCGCGACGCCAGCACCCCCCCCCCCCCCCCCCTCCCTCCCCTTCTCACCGCAAACACACCTAGCCTACCTTTACCGCACTTCCTACTCCAATTCTCTTTCTTACCCAATCATGGTTATACAGGATGAATCAGAAAGTTCGATGCAGTGATAATATAATATCTTAAGCCTAACATAAAGCAGAGCTAGGTAGAATAATGTGATGGGAGAGACTTGAGATGGGTTAGTTCGAATTTGCTTATTTTTACACTATTGCTCAAACATAAAAGAAGTGTAATGTGTTTAGGGTTCTGCATTTATGTATGTTTACCGTTTCTTAATTCCACCATAACTTCTAAACGCTGGAACCGATTTAGAAGGGTGTGGTATTGATAGCATTTTTATGTCATCCCAAATGTCATAGGTTACATTAAATGTCCAAATATCATGTAAGTAGTTGTCTAAATGTCCAAATGTCAATAAATTAACAAAAATATATCGTGTTTACTGTCAAATGAAAGGTCTGATTGAGTACATTCCGGAAATATCCACATGTATTTATTTGGATGTATTTATATGGAATGGTAATAATTCAATAAGTATTTACAAGCTCTTTAAAAAAAAAAATATGTTATGAATGTTAATTCTACTTTTGGATACTTATAGAAATTTAAGGAGCAGAGCTAGGTCATTTATTAAACACTTAAGGTCTACGCCCGAGTATATTCGGGCGGCTATTATGTGCGAATATTCCAACACCCGAGATAACTCGGGCAAGCTTTAACTGTAGAAAAGAACACTCCCGAATGTTTCTGGCTAAAATAAATACGATCCATGGTAGGTGGAACGATCCATTATAGGTGGAAGCGAGACAAAAGACAGCTACGATGATTCAAACGAGGTACCATTCCCCCACTTCTCCCAATCTCTGCAAATCGGGTGACATCACGCGATGTTAGTTAGTACTGCCTAGTGTTTTGAGCAGTGAGGTTGTGTGTTTTGAACACCAGAATTTAGCACACCAAAGAACAATTTTGATGTTTTTTTTATATATGTTTATTTTTTAATTAGTTCTTATCATTAAATAAGGCACAATTATTAATTATAAAGAATAAAAATAAATATTTTTTTATGAATTTCCTTTATTTCTAAACCCACACTATGCACTAAAATATCAACTTTCAATCCCATTTTGGGCCTAAAATGGATTTTATGAAGGATATATTATATGTTCAGTAAATAAAATTCACACATAAAAAAATGTGTTTTTAAATCCATTTTTAATGTATTTAATGTTTACTGAAGGGGTTAAATGAAAATTATATTAATATTAATGATGTTTTATTTTCTAGTTTTCCAAAATTTTTACAGCCTTTGCACTAAACTTTTAAATTTTAAATTTATTAATACATGGACAAAGATTGCGTCGGGTCTCCCTGACTTCATAAATCTCTTTCAAATTTTAAAATACTCTTGCCTTGTAAAATCGTGCATAAAAATACGTTACACTTTCTGTCTAACGAATCTCTAAATCTGAAGTTGAACTGAAATATACGGAAGGTCTGAAAATACGGCAACGGACTGTACGTACTGCGTACTGTGAGACAAGTTACAACTGTTACAACATAGCAAGATCTGTGGAATTAGAAGGGTCTTAACTTTCCTCCCCTAAAATCTCCTTCCTAATGAAAAAGTTGAGTCTTATTTAAACGACATCAAGCTCCGCGTCTATTTCTGTTGCTATTTTTCTAGCCATTCTGTTCACTGATGGATACGATGGGTGGCATTGTCGTATGCATCTGGCGGGCGCATTCGCGAAGAGTCACTTGGATATTGAATACTGGCATTTTCTTCCATTCCGTACTCCGCTTCCAAAAATAACCGTATGCCTAGCAATGACATAATATACTACCTTTCATATTTTATGTAAATAACACAGTAAAATCTAGTTTTGCAATTAGCATTATAGGAAATTCTATTTTCTAATTTTGATGGCCTCTCGTACACATTTATCCTTGTCGACTATTTTGAAATGGGGGAGGGTCTGATTCTCTAAATCTCATTATGTCCAAATTGGAAGTTGTGAGTCTCACAATAGTGTGGAAGTTGTGAGTCTCACACTATATCCACGATAAAGATTGTTGTTCAAAAAAATATAGTAAGTACACCAAGCATAGTTTTTTACACTTATTTAACCATTTTTAACCGACTTCAAAAAAAGAGGAGGTTATCAATTCGGTTGTATCTTTTTTTATGTTTGTTACCTCAGAACTTTGTCATTTATGAACCGATTTGGAAAATTCTTTTTTTATTCAGATTGGTCCCATTTTTATCAAAATCCTGTTCTAATGATGGGATCCATGAGGAATTGAGGGAACTCCTTAAATATTATCATATGAAATTGAAAATTTACATGTTGGTTCCATTCCGATGACAATTCATTTATTTTTATGGTAAGTATGACCTGATTGTACACCCACAGACCCCAAATTTTGTATACTCATTCAGTTATGATACCCCGTTCTAAGTTTTATAATGACATGGCTGCTGCGCTCAGGGTCGGCCCCCGACGAGGGAACTTCTCAACGGTCAACAGCACATACATAAAATTTTGTATACGCATTCAATTAATATAGCCCGTGCCAAGTATCAGCCATGTCAAGTATCCCCATGACATGGCTGCTGCACTTATAAAAAAAATGAAGTCGGTTTTGTTAAAATTTTGTCTATTATTCTAACACAACTTTTAAATAAAATCCGGCTAAGATCTAGGCTTACCCGCTGGCGATTATGATAGGGTGACTTTAAGTGCGACTTTGTGGCCATCTTGACCATATTATAATAAGTATACTGCAGCTGCATTAGTTAAGATTAGTCACAGAAAGCCACCCTCTTGATAATGTTTACATTAAAGGATAAAACGTAACTTAAAGCTAATAGAATATGAATGTGTGTATGCATGTGTTTCGTATCTTTTATACACTGAGAAAAATATTGGATTCTTCTTCCTACAATATAGTTTTGTTATTACGACTTTATAAAGAATAATGATGTTTCAATGGTAAGTTTGTTGACTTGCAGGGAATGTTGTTGAAACTCCATTACTTGATTATATTATTATGTTTCAACGTGATCCGTACGGCTAATACGAAAATAACGGTATAATGTAGCTTTAACATGATTCCTGTAACTGACTACAACCTTAGGTATGTAATATCATGCTATAATGCTAAAAACAAGATCTTGTTATGCGCCCTAATGAATGTGCCGTGTAGTAACTAAACCCGTGTCATGGTAATTACACCGTTACGCGTCATGTTGATACATACGTACAGACCACAGTACAAGTTATATACGTAATCCCTATTGAAACATGCGTATTTCCGTGTATTACAACGTTATATTTTCCTCAGTGCACGTATGTTTTCTTTCACATATTTTAAAGTTAACTATTTTTAATTATTTTTTTTTTAAATTTAGATTTTTAGTTTATTTTTTTTATATTTTGAGAAATTGTATTGAATAAATGAGGGATTATGCAATTCAATCTTCTTTTTCGACAAAGGTTGCGAAAATAAAGGACTAGTAGTCGTTTATTATATTAATAAATAATACATTAGCTGGTAATATGCCACAATAATTGAAAATTCCTATCTCGTCGTGTCTGAATTTAAGTCTAATGTTGTTGAAACTATCATTTTTAAAATACGATGTTGTAGAGAGGTGATGCGTGATACGTAGGATGTTGTTAAAAAGTTGCCGTATGTCGTAATTTCGTAAGTAATAATATATTCGACTAT
This sequence comes from Micropterix aruncella, assembly GCA_944548615.1. Taxonomy (NCBI): domain Eukaryota; kingdom Metazoa; phylum Arthropoda; class Insecta; order Lepidoptera; family Micropterigidae; genus Micropterix; species Micropterix aruncella. Next base: position 19,345,485 of record OX155964.1, on the reverse strand, counting down.
GGCAAAAGACAGACTTCTCAGCTGCTTGTATTTGAGAATGTGTTTAAAGTGGTAGATTTTTATAATTATTTGTCTAAACCCCGGCGCGCACTTGCGTCCTGGCCGCGGCGGCCTACAAGATATCTCGAAATGTATGGAATCGCCGTCGGGTGCACTTGCGTGCCCCCGGGTGCACTCGGATGCACCGTGCGGCGTAAGCCAATCGACTGTGCACTCTGACTAACATCTTGCGGTGTCAACTACAACGGGCGAGCCCGTCACCACAGGACGTTTTAACAATTATTCGTTCTATCGCCCTGCAGTGAGCGTAGAAGACTTTGGACAATACAATCCAACGTCTAGCTACGTCACAACCCGTGAGAGTCCAACGCCTTACCGCGAGTTAGCCAGGAATAAACCCGGCGGGCTCGAGATACTCGCGCCCTCACTTCCAATTGTGACCAGATTTCTCCGGTCTCTCGATTGGTTCCGAGTTCGAGGTCGCTTGCGCGGTCCTCTCCCTTACGAAGCGGTGAAACGGAGTATACCGAATATATCGCGGACCAAGGCGTCCTTTGCCCGGCTGTTCACCCAGGATCGGATGGCCAATGGTCATTTCAAGAGCAGTCGCCGTAAGGTAGGCAACCACCCCCGCTCTATAGGAAACAATACAGTTCCCAGACTCCCCCGACCGTTAGTCGGAGAGCACAATCGATTGGCTTGCGCCGCTCGGTGCGCAGACCGTCCAGGAGCGCCAGGGGAGACTGGTTGACCCAGTATCCTACCCAGGTTCGCACCCCGTGCGTGGAGGCCGTCGGATGGGTGTTGACCCGTGAGTGTGACCGACCCTGAACACATGGGTCATCGTGGCCACCTCATCATGGGCCCGTTAGCTCCCAAACATTCTGACTAACATATTGAGATGTCAACCACAACGGGCGAACCCGTCACCGTAGGACGTTTCAACGATTCATCGTTCTATAGACCGTGCAGTGAGCGTAGAAGACTTTGGACATTACAAATCCGACGTCTAGCTACGCCACAACCCGCAAGAAGCCAACGCCTTTACCGCTAGATAGCCAGTATGTTACCTGGCGGGCCGACACTCGCGCCCTTGCTTCCAATTGTGACCAGATTTCTCCGGTCTCTCGATTGGTTCCGAGTTCGAGGTCGCTTGCGCGGTCCTCTCCCTTACGAAGCGGTAAGTCTTTTTATACGTTATTAATGTGCACTTCCCATTAAAATTTCTTATAAATCATTAGTCCAAGTAGGTGGCGCTATTGCTTAGTAACAATATCTACTGGCCAGACCGCCAGGATTAAGGGAAAGATAAAGGAAGCTCCAAAACAACACATGGCATAATCAAAATAAAGGGTGTAATTACAAATCTTTCAACTATAAATTTTATACGTATAGTTGGATAAAGATCTGGGGATTCATGTGATTAAAGTTTTATTTATGAATCTTCTATATTTTATAAGAAATACACGGAGAAATATCGGTAAAAACGAGCCAAAATAGATTTATGATTTATTAATAGCACAAATAAGGGCTTTATTAACGAGGAAAGGATTGATGCAGCCGCTCTGTCCCATCTTATATGTTCGTAAGTGAATGTGCATGTATTTCCTTATATAGTAATATTCTCGAGAAAGAAGTCACATTTCCATCACCGAATAGCTTTACATTCCATTGTCGGAGTTGGAGAATGGCAGCGGGCGGGGCAGAATCTATCGCCGGTAAATAAGGTGGAGCTGGGCGTACGGTTCAATTGTGACCAATTTATATTCGCTGGGCCGATCGCGTCCCGTAAGGCCGTCTGGACCGCTTCCCAGACCCTTATATTCAAATTCGTTCATTCGAATCTTTTCAATTTTGCAGTCGAAGAATCCTTAATGCGATGCTACCGCCGTCGTCTCCCGATTGGACGAAGATAGATTAAACAATCTCCTCGAATACCAATATAGGGAGAAATATAGAATGAATCCATACCAATATAACAATATAGGGAAATATAGGGAAATACAAAATATACAATATAGGGAAATACAAAAATCGCATACCAATATAGGGAAATACAAAAACGTCGACTACACATGGACTACACTGACAAAAATATTGGATAGGTTCTTACATTACTATTTTGTTATTACGGTTTTATACAGAATAACGATATTTTAATCGAAATTTTGTTGAATTACAAGGAATTTTGTTGAAACTTCATTACTCGATTGAATTTATCAACATTTTCCTTACGGTTAATACGGAAATAGCAGTATACTGTAGTTTTACCATAATTCATGTGTCCGACTATATCCGTACGTATCATACTATATGCTGCTATTATAAGCTAGATCCCAAGGTCGCGACGTAAGAAAAAATATTATGTTTTAACATTACGGCACCGTAACTACCGTCACCCCAAAACCGTTACGCATCATGTTAATTCATACGTACGGACCACAGTACGAGTTATATACGTAATCATAGTTGAAACATGCGTATTTCTGTGTATTACAACGTTATATTTTTCTCAGTGTACGATGGTATGGCCATGTTTGCCGAATGAACGCTTGTCACGTAATTTTTTTTGGCGAGACCGTCCGACAGAATAGAGAATTCAACGTTCGGCATCGATTATGGCATTGTGTTATGGAGTAGGACTGCTGATGTTGAAACCATCTTGGTGCCGCGAAAAAGGGGGATTCGTTCGATATATGGGCTAGGTTCTGAAGAGACTGCGGAAACTTTCAAGGAAATTAATATCCTCACTGTAGCTTATCAGTTTATTTTTGCGAATATAAGGTCCGTCAAAATCTAAAGCTGTTCAATAAAATGACCGCCATGATACAAAAACACCAGAAATAGAAAAAAAGCCTTCAGTTCTCAAGTTCCGATTAAAAAGGTCGGAATTTCGTTTATGGGATATCTACAACATGGGATCTACAACAGAATTCATGAGAAAATTTCAAAGCTACCAGTTAAATAATTTAAGCATCTTGTTAAAGACCTACTTTGTAAACAAGCATATTAAAATATCAACTACTACTTGAATTTTAGAGATGCCCGTGGTTAATATATCTGAGTATTTTTCAGACTCGCTCGCTATGTATACAATTCTACGAAAAATAACTTTTTACTTTAGCGAATTTTCACTTTCCGCAATATTTCCGAAAGTTTAAAAAAATGTCCTACTTTAGCGATAGAGTCGCGATACAACTTGACGTTCATAATACGAATGAACGAATCGCAACAATTCTCGCCGCGAGAGAGGAACCTCGCCCAGGGTGAGACTGACTGACTCGCTAAAGTACCACACATTTTGCAGTTTCATCGCCGTCCCATTTTTTTATACTTTCCCAAACTGCGGCATCTAATTTGGCCCGAATGCCTCAATTCCTTATTGTATTCTGGAATTAGATGCGCCCGACTGCATGCAGAACGGATATCGAAGACGTCTCTCTCGCGCCGCGCCGCCCTCGACCCATTCTCAATGAAATAGCATAGATAGGCCCTTCCAAACATGTACATAATGCCGACGATTTCTAGCGAAAGCTTTACTCGCACTTACTGATCTGATTGGAAAACTATGCACGTCTACGAAAGAAGACATGCATGAGAAAGAAGGGTTGACTACAGTTATAGATAAAAAAAAAACTTTAAACACTGTACTTTGACCTAGCGGAGTTAATGTGTATCAAGGGAAGTCATTGGCGGGGTGGTAGTGCAATGACGCTTATTTAAAAGCTTTGCCGAGCACAAAATCTAATTATACAATAATGTACCATATGCCGAAGATAAAAAATACCCAACAGAGTATACAAAGAGGCATTACAAAAGGCAGTTTTAGTTGTCAGATAACTTTACATTAAATAAATTATCTTTTTTTTTAAAAACATGACCGACGAGAGGCTAGATCATCTGTACACCTCAGTCGGTGAAGGCCGATCAGTTTTCTGTCTCCGAAGTCCAGAAATCGGGATATCACGTAGCGGATTGCAATTAAACAGTGATCCCCTCCTTCAAGGGGAGTTCATTATGTTTTAAGCCTAAAGTACTTGCAGTTCATAAACGTCTAATATTACGTACTCATTTTTCGACGTAGTTTCCATAGACTGTAACGCACTTAGTACTTCGATTGGTGAGGCGTCGGATTCAATCACAGAAGAAAGTTTACCCCACAAACACCCACACCTCACACACACAAACCCGCCTTAAAGGCATCCTTGACATTATCTTCGTCAAGCATGCGAACCTCACGAGTATTTCTTCAGTTGTTGAAACAGGAAAAAGTCCCCCCCCCCCCCTCGACGTACGCATTAGTGCATTGCAGTCCAGGGAAACTTAGTCGAAAAATGAGTACGTATGTAATATTAGACGTTTATAATCGACAAGTACGTTAGGCTTTCAACATAATGAAAGTATCATAGCCAATCAGTGTATCGATGGAAAGAGGGTAGTCAAAAACGAAGTCAAAGTGGAAACTTAAATTTAAAAAAGGCCTGTGGATCGACGGGCCTATCTTCCTTTTGCTTCAAATCGTGCATCTTGTGCGCTCGGCTCAGCGATTGAATTTCACCCGGGAGGATTGCCTTGTGCAAAACCCCGCGGAAAGAAATGGAATTGTGGAAATAATCGAAATTACGCTTAATTTGTTCCGGGCGAGATTGGTTCCCATCTCGATTCAATCCTATACAAATCCCCCGTCTCCTGCGCTTTATCCTCCTGCGCTGTTGAGATTAGTTTTTACATGGTTCCGTTGTTGACGAAATAGGCGAAAGAGAATCCTATAGCAACTCATTTCGAGCACTCGCTGAAGCAAGACATGGAATATGCGAAATAACGATGAATCATAAAATAAGAGTAATAAATGGCAAATGATCGAGTCAGCATAGAAGTGGCTAAAGGGCTACAGAAAGTAATCGAAGGACAAGAAACTCCACAAAGTAGTAGGTATGGAATCGAAGGTAAAAAATCAATGATACCTTCGATACCAACATCGTAACGCAAACATCGATGCCGCAAAATGTCTAAAAATATCGATGTTTAGATCATCCAAACATCGATATTTTATTTTATAAAACATCGTTCATTAACCTCATTTTGCTGCTAGTTCCTATAACATTTCTTCTAATAAAATCAATAACGGAGATGAACACAGTGATACTATATGTATAACTAGCTGCGCCCCGCGGTTTCACCCGCGTGGTGATGGAAAATTGTTATAATGATGACAGAAAACTATAAATCTTTATAAATTATAGCCTATGTGTTATTCTCATGTGTAAGCTATATTATTGTAAAGTTTCATCAAAATCCATTCAGTAGTTTTTTGCGTGAAAGAGTAACAAACATCCATACATACATTATTACAAACTTTCGCGTTTATATATTAGTAGGATTCAACAAAGGTGTTAAAAATAAAACAAGTAAAGAGAATAATTAAATCAAAATTAAAAATAGGAAATGGCAGTCATTTCCAAAATTGGTCGTTTAAAATGTTAATAATGATTAACTTCGATAAAATATTATCATTTATTTATGGAGTAAAAGAAAATGTAATGTATAGATGAGAAATGTCGAAGAAGAAACATCGTTGGACCAAAATATCGATAAGGCATCACCAATGTAAAAAAAAAACAAAAATCAATCTTTAACTATCGATGTTTTTGGTATGTCGGACATCGATATCCATCGCTACAAAGTAGCAGGCGAAATTAGATGCGTGGATTTTCATCTTTTTTGCCTAAAAATCAAAAATGCAAACAGGACAAGAAATATTTGGATGATGTAATTTTCAAAAAATAATTTCCATTTTACGAATACGCATACAATTACGTATTCAATACGAATACGAATACGGATACAAATACGTATACAAATTCCCATTTTACGAATATAAAAAATAATTCCCATTAACCCTTGGAGTATTTTCATGGATGCATCTGTCTCTTTTGCAGGATTTTCGGCGACATCGACCTTAAAGTACTATAACTACGAAACTACTACACCAATCATAAAAAGAACAACTGCACAATGATTGCATTGAAATTTCGAAAATAGAATATTGAAATATCATTTTGTAAAACAATTAGATAATTATGAATAAATATGAGAACGTCAAAGAAGTGAAAAAAACGCGGAACCAGATCTGGTCGTATTATACTCAACGGATAATTGTTTCAGAACCAGATTTGGTCGTATCATACTCAAGGGGTTAATACAAAATAAAAATATTTTTCTTATTGTTATTAGTTTTTTATTTATTAAATATTTGCATTTCAAAGGACTTTTAACCACCCTGTATAAATAAACATATCAATATTTACTATTGGTGTCTATATTATTATAATTATCATAACCAAAATAAAACAGTATTTCGCTGGTAGCAAAAAGCTTTACAGTTTTGTAGCCCTAGATTTATTTATTAAATCAGAACAACATGGTTCCATCTGCCCCCATAGCAAATCCGAGAAAATAGGCTTCGAAGATTTGAAATCTCTTTTTGTAAAATCTGGCTGAAATATAAGTCTTTTGAATGTCTCACTTTATTTCAATAATATTTAACTTTAAATTGTAACATTTAGTTTATTTATATATAACATTTAATAGGGTAAGTCAATAATTAAAATACACTAATGAACCCTTGTTGCGCCAGAATGTTACCAAATTCAGTGCAATATGGTTCCAATGGCTGTTAGAACCATATTGTTCCAAGATGCTAAGTGAATTTTAGATATCATATTATACAAATATATTGCGTAGTCTCATCCAATTATTTAAATTGGGGTTTATTATAGTTAATTGATATATTTATGTTAAAAAAAACTCTTTATTTAATTCAAACCATTTTATTTCTTTCACATGAAATTTGCTTACCAATTTTCTAAAACTGTAAATAGCGTAGGACTAAAACTATTTATTACAAAAATAATAATACACGAATGTATATTATAATCTTCAGCTTGAGATATTTACCTAGTAATTTACTAAAACTAAATATCATAAGGCTAGAACTAGAATTAAAACTAAATTACTTATAACATTAATAATAAAACAAGTAGAAATGACAAATAAACATGTTATAAATGTTTTTAATTTCTGGAGAATATTGCTTTATAATAACTTTGTTCTTCAGCAGGCATTAATTTGAACATTGTTTTTATGTCTTTTTGTTTGAGGATGGAAATATTAGGCTTTTCAGAGACTGGTTTGGGCTCAGGACAGATGTTATTAATCAATGACACTGTTTGCATTTTAGATTTCCTTCTCAGACTTATATTCCTTTGATCGGATTCTTTCAATGATTTTACAGTAAAAACATTTTCCTCAAATGAAGTTTTGAAAGAAACTTGAAAAAGATTTTGTGTGAATTCTATCGCACAAACTTTAGAAAAAGGAATATTTTTATAATGTAGAAACTGTGCACATTGATTGAAGGCTTTGAAGTCTTTAGGTTGCATTTGAATTATTCTATAAGGATTTTTTTTATTTGCTGATTTCAACATTCTTATAAAGATTAAAGGCGAATAGAATTCCGAATATTTCATAACATTTTCAATTTGACTGTGGATATTGTCAACTTCTTGTATATCTGCATGTCCTGGGGTACTGTATTTCATGGTAATTTTATTAATTCTTGGATTCTTCTTTAGAAAATCCAGTACAGCATATGACATGAAACTGTTCCTATTCTGAGGAACACAAGAATCGCTCCAAGTGATAATTTCAGTTAATTCATTGTCCTCCGCCACTCGATCCAAAATTGCTCTAAATGCACTAGCAAGGTCATTTCCGGTTCTTCCTGCTGTGGCTTCAGACCATAAGGCACAATATTTTGTTTTAGTCGTTGAGAAATATGCTGTTAAATTATATAAATTTAATTTACGATGGTAGAAAAATGAACCCACCCCTGTCTTAGGACACGTTATGACATTTTGTAAATCAAAAATTAGTAGAGGTATTTTGGAAAGTTTATCTGCTTCCTTTTCTTTGAGCATGAGTGTCTTTTGGTGCAGGTGATTTGAATACAGATGTTTTTCTTCTTCGGTCAAATCGGTAAGATTCTTATGAGCATATAGTTCACAAGTGTCGCACCTATCATTCTTTGGTAAATTAAAATCGATATTAAACTCAGACACAAAAATATTCCTGTACATTGAAGACTTTACTGGTGCGACTCTCTTATCTTTGCAGTATTCTTCATATAATTCATATAGCTTCGTTATGTTTAAACCCGGCTCCAAATATTCCTTTTCCGTCTTCGCTCTACAATAGTGCGAAGCCACACGAGGGAATGAGTTAATGTGATTTCTCACTGATATTTTTTGAGATTCACTGACTTTCGAATGTTTTTTGGATCCTCTCATATCTGGTTTAGGAACATGCGTTTCAACATCCATTTTTAAATGCACATTGTATACAGGTTTCTGAGATATACAGGGAGTAGCTAGATAAAATGCTTTACATACCCTTATTTTGATACATTTCACAAAAAAAAAATATTGAAAGGAATACCGCCGTTTGGCCGAGGTAGATTTTTTTCTTAATGTTGTGTGCCTTAGTGTCGACTTGGAAATGAACATGTATTGTGACAGAGTTAGATAAGCATCCAGTTGTGATTTTCTTTCTGGCTCCGAAATATATTTACTACAGTTAAATTTACAATTACGCAAACAGTTCTTTTTGTCTTGAATAGCTTTTGCAGGAACGTCCTTCTGCCTGCTACTGATGTAACTTTCTCCTTTTTGGTGTTTCATTTTTCGAACATTTCTTTTCCATTTTTTGGGATTTCTGCTTCGTTTCCTGGTCTTTTTTTTCAAGTTGGCACCTTCGTCATTTTGTAGCTCCACATTCAATGACTCAGAAACTTGGTTGATCAGCTCTTGGGAATTACCCTCATCTTCATTCAATACTATAGAGTCTATAGGAATATCAGAATGTTGGGTTGTGTATGAGTGGTCCATATATATAAGAAGTTCATTAGAAACTTGGCATGCCAGAAATTCATGTGAATTGTCGAATATCTCTTCATACAACACGACGGGCAGATCATTTATATTAAAATCATCGTCGAAACTGCAAAACTACATATTGATGAATTAAACGAAAATATATTTTTAACTTAACCTCAAAACTCACCGTGACATGGCGTCAGTATTTTGATTGCCTAGCTCGTTGTTTAATAAGGTTTTTTTCTGGTATACATCATCTTGATGTTGTATTTCATCCCCAATCAAGTTTTCGTCCATTTTAACGTGAATAAACTGCACGAAAGTTCGAAATACGACAAGAAAAACAGAGCGCGCGATCTTGACAGCTGCGGTTAGAACTCTGTTGCACCAAAAGTGTATTTTTTTTGCAAATAGAACTTTGTTGCTTTGAAATCGCAAGTGGAACCATGTTGTCCTAATAAATTCAAATCATGCCTTGCAAATAAGACTTTGTTGCACTGCTATATCTTAAATCAAGGCGAATGTCGCCAGGGTAGAAATATAGTTCCATAGAGAAAAAAAATATATAAAAATTGATATAAAAAACTTCAAAATGGAAATTTTGTTAGTTGAAACCTTGTTGTTCTGAGGTCATATTTTAGTCAAATCGAATACAGTGCGCCGGTTACAGAAATTCCTACCAGCTGGAGTGAAACAATATTTTGTGCGATCCCATATTTCTAGCGAACAAAAAAAATACACGTGATATCTCACTAACCCCCCCCCCCCCCCCCCTCCACTTGTGATTTTTTCCTAATCCTGCCCCCCCCCCTCCCCCCCCCCCTTCTTCCGACCCTCACGTGATTAATGGACGATGCCTTATTGAAAATTCAATCATAAAAGTGCATTTGAAATTAAATACAACTGCTTGTACAAGTGCGTGGTCTGTAAATGATTCCTTGTAGGCAGATGAATCGAAGCTGTCGAGTCGCATCGGGCAGACGACGGAATCACGCGTGGGGGCGGCTGTCAGTTCGGGTGAGTTCGTTTGACAGTTCATTAAAGGCAAAAACAATACGCGAGAAGGCAAAAGAGGCAATAAAACGGAAGGATCTCCGGCTGGCGGTGACAGCTCGCGGCGGAGCGGGAAAAAATGAAAATGGCCCGCGATGCAGTGCGGCTACATTCGCAAACGGTGGCAAATAGAGATGTGAAAATTTTATTACGATATCGAGACTTCAAAGCCGTTTTCATTTAGGTAATCGTTTTGTAAATAACCTATTTATAACACAGATTCGTTTTGTAGTATGGTTAGATGTCTGCAGACTCTTGATAAATATGTTTATTGTATTTTATTATTGTATTTAATATTATTATTTTTAAATATATCTGTATGTGTGTATGTATGTAAATATGTGTATATATACTTATTCTTAATCTTAGTTACATGTTTATTTTCAACTCCTAATTTTAAGTATTTAATAGTTTTTAAGGTAGTTGTTGCAAGTTTATTCTTTTGTGATCAAATAATTATTTTATTACGACAATTTAATTATTTTTTTTATTTTTTTTGTTAAAAAAATATTTTGTTTTTTTGTAATAATCACAATATTGAACAAGCACGCACAAAATTAAACGTTCACCTTAGAACAGGTCCCGGCCTAGTTAGGTGGCGTTGTCACTGGACTTTGCTATGTATTCATTTTCTGCTATTTATCCAATGTTTAAAATATTTCTATGCATAGTTCCTAAGATAAAATTGTTTTAAATTATTCTTGAATTACTTAAATAAATAAATAAATAAATGTGACCTTTAATAAATTGTATACATATACAAAATTCAGCCAGTGCTCGCAGGGCACATATCAATATAATATGTATTCGTTTGTCGTTTGTATTTTTTTCACACGACTACCCAACAAAAAAGGAGTGTAATGTGTTCAGGGTTCGTCTATTATGTATATTTTCGTATCGTTTCATTACTCCACCATAACTTCAAAACGCTTGAATCCATTTAGAAGTGTGTGGTATTGTTAGAAAATATGTAACCCCGACTGTCATAGGGTACCTTAACTGTCCAAATTTAAGTAAGTAGTAGTCTAAATGTCTAAATGTCCACATTAACATAAATATATCGTATTTACTGTCAAATGAGAAGTCTGATGTACATGTACATTCCGGAAATATGCATAGATAGATAGATAAACCACAAATATTTCTTAAAAAATATTACTGAAATAAAAATAATTATAAATACAATAGTTTACTTTCTGTAACGGCAGCCGTGTTTTTTATTCTTTTTAATATATTAAATTGTTGTATTAAAAAGTAAAATTCTTAAGAATCACAACGCTTACGTCACCCCTTAGGAGTCTTATGTTTCAAATCCAAGTCGATCGTTTAAGCCGTTTAAACTGGAGATCGGTGAACACAGAGATTTAGGATCACAAAACTATTATAATGATAGAAATGTTCCGTAAAAATATTTTTTCATGGATAGATAAAATGAAATTTCATATCTATTGCCCGCTCCACACGTTGGCCAATACCAGCCAATATTGCTAAGGTAGAAGCGAGTCGGCACCACTGTGACCTATGAAAAATGTTTGGGAAAGAGCGAGAGAGACATAGGCTCTACGGCTAACGCTGGCCAACGTGTGGAGCTAGCCATATGTCTCTCTCGCGATTTCCCATACATTTTTCACACGTGACTATGGTGCCGACTCGCTTCCACCTTAACGACGTGACAACATTGGCCAGCGTGTAATGCTAGGTTTATAGCATTACACGTATATTAGCATTACACATTATAACATTATAGAAGTCAGGAGATATGAAATTTGAAGTTTGGGAGCTTCTTCATCAAGAGGTGGCGATAACTACATGAAATGTGCATTAGCACCCGAGACATAATAACATTAATAAGAGAATATAAGTTCAATTAATATTGAAAACAATAAGATCAAGAAAATGATTTTTATTTCCTACCAAGTATACATACCTAAATGTCTTCGTCTACAATAATTCTATTTAAAAAATCTGATGCAATAACAATATTTTAGTATCGATCGTATTCTATAATTACTCAATGACACTCAGAATATGCGGATATGCCTCTACTGCATTGCATGCCCCGTCAAGAAGCTACATTTAAATACCCTTATAGTAAAAGAGATAGTCGTACTTTTGATAACCATCGCTAGAAAGGATAAATTTGTATTCGTAAGGTGTCGATCATTCATATGTTGCCATTCTGCCCGCAGCTGTTTAAAGATCAGTCATGGTTGCAAAAGAAAACGGTTTGTGTCACTCCAAGACTTTCTCGGCAAGACCTCCTTTATTCAACTGTAACTGGCATAGGAATGTTGTAAGAAACGGTTTATTAGTAAACAACATTGGAATTTATAACCATAAATAACATTTAATTTTATTAACATTCGCGTAATAGCGTACCGCCAACTAGCGGAATCCATTTAAAAGTCTTCGAGAGCGCACGTCGGCGCATAAGCAATAACACGAACCGCAACCGCGATATGAGTATGCGGCACAGTATACCAAATCCGGTATACTGTGTATGCGGTAAGAGATAGCACTGGCCGCCCGCAACAGCGAAGAAAATACAATTATAACAAATAAAAAAAGATGGACCGATTTCAACCACAATCTTTTTACCTCTTACCATAACCAAATGATGCCTACATGCCAAATTTCAGCTCAATCAGATGAAGCGTTTAAGCGCTATGGTGGGGGAATACATACAGACACACAGACTCACATACTTCAGTCTGGAAATGGTCCTAATCGTCTCGAGGGGGGGGGGGGGGGTCAAAACGGATATTTCCGTCATCATCTTTTTTTAGCACGTTTGCAATACTTTCCTCTGTCGGAAATGTAAAATGAACGATTACATATTTCCAACATTTCTAGTGATTGTTCTATTTTGCAACCATGAATAGCATTTTAACAGCTGAACCTATTGATGGCTCCATTTTCATACGGGCATACCGGCACCATACCCATTACAGAAATTATCTACAACCTTTGATTTAGTATTTCTAGCGATAGTTTCCAAAAGTACGTCTATCTCTAGGAATGACGTGAATAATGAAAATGTGTCCCCTTTAGAGCAGGCTCTGCCTACTTACGAGTAGGAGTGCATTTTTAAGCAATTACTAAATAAAGTTTTTTTTAAATACTATCGATAGGTACTATTTATTTGTCGACTATCGATACTTCTATTTAATTCAGACTACCATCTCTAAGGAGGACACAGAAGCGCGGTTGGGGAGCTGTGCACTCTGCGGATACAATGGAAGAGATCGGTGAGAGCGGGTGGACGCTCCAATGATAGGCCTCATCCACGGATATAATAAAATATTATGTTTCACCTTTCAAAGATGCAATGAAAGGCACCACAGGAAACCACCGACATTTATCTATCGGTCCGATACGACAAAACCGCATTAGTGTGATTTTGACTTGCATGCCAAGGGTTCCGCACCATTTTTTTTTGTAACATTTTAAACTCGCTACTGTATTTTATTTTTATTATTTTTACTTTTCTGGCAGAGGAAAGTATTGTAAACGCACTTCTGTGTGTCTGTGTGTAGAAGACGATAGCGCCCAAACGCTTCATCCGATTGAGCTGAAATTTGGCAGGCAGGTATATTTTTGTCATGGCAATAGTTAAAAAGTAGTAGTAGTTTAAATCGGCCCACCAGAGGGCGCGCTAGTCATATTTCAATTTCGAAATATTGCAGTTGAGGACTCAAAATTCGGTACACAAATAACTTGTTGGACCAAAATATCTCGTATACAAGCGACGTGTTGTTTTTTTTAAAATACCGCCGTATTTAAGAAAATATCAGGTTTGGAAAAATATTATTTTAATACCACAGAAATACTACAAAATACTACACGATTACCACTTTTTCTATCATAGTCACTTGACACAATCACTATCGGGTGGGGAGAGGGGTGTGGTGTCCAGTTTTGACGGCAAGGACTCGTCCACCCCCAACCAAAAAATTCTCAAATAACCGGGAAGTGGCAGAGGTTGACCGTGTCCATACATACATATTTTAAGTTAATAGTTACAGTTGAAGTTGTCGTTGTTGTTTCAAAGACGGATCGCGCTGCGGATTTGAAACTAATATTGTTACTATTATACATGATATGCCCTGTAAATTTATTATTATACGTACGTGGCAATCGATCAAGCATTGAATTACTTGTGTAAATAGAATGTCGTCTCAAGGGCTAGAATAACTCCACAGAACGGGTCTTAAGCACAGAACCTTTAGAGCGACCCTTGAAACTAGGAATGGGCAGTCCAGGCCACATTGACGATGTCGCGTAGTATAGTCATATCCGCAGCAGTTCGTTGGTCCTCAAGCGACAGCTGAATAAAGTGCTGCAGCCTATCACGGTAGGAGTTAAAATCGAGATGTTAGTAGCGTCGGGCTATGAACCGGACGAAACGCCTTTGAATCTTCTCCTGTTGTGCTTTGCGCACGCCATATTGAGGCTATTTGGAGTAAAAAATGTTCCAAGCCGCGGAAGACTGAATCAAAATGACCGAATTGCTTTTCCAATCTGTCGCTACAGACCGAATCTTGAAATTTGAATGAACGACACATCACGGCCGCACACCCTGCGCCGTCACATCGTTACATGGGTCAACAAATCCCGCTTGCACCCCGAAATGCACACAGCCGCAAAAATTTTATTTGTCCATTTTCAATCACGCCACGTCAAGTGGAGGGAAATGGAAATGACACATGGACTGTCATGCAGTCACCAATATGGAATATTGCGCGATGCATTTCGTGCTGCGGTCGTTGCACAAATCAGCGAATGCAATTTACAGTGCGATTGCATGAAATGAACATGGTGAGGTTAGTTGTATACAGGTGAGTTTTATTATCCGGTATCCTTCAAGGGGGTGAATCAGTTCGAGCATATAAACAACTCTTTATAAAAAAATGGAGAAAAAAATGTTTAAAAAATATACATATTATTTTTATTTGAAGAACCTGACTTTAATTATTTATTATTATTTATCCCGTAGCCGGCGATTGGGGAGGGGGTCGCCCTCGCAGCCAATACGCTGCTGTCAGTGCCGCTGGAACTCGTACTCCAGTCACGATTCGCTTCCATTCTTTACCCTTTTTTTGGCCACGTCTCGAGCATCCCTAGCCGATAATCGTTGATTCTTAAGGTCGTCTTTGATATTATTTAGCCAGGTTTTCTTCGTTGCCAATAGCTGAATTCTCCATTCTGTCGGACGGTCGCGCCAAAGAAGCAAGCAATTGAGCGCGCTGTGCCATCCAGCGCTGGGTAAAATATCGCTAATAAACAATAATAGCGATATTTTACCTTACCGCTAGATAGCGCATCGTGCTCAGCGCTTTTAATACTATTTTTCAGAAATTTCAATTTTACAATTTACAATCAAAAAAAATTCCCTCATTTTTTTGTCAAAAGTTGCTTATTTGCTGGTACTGATTTACCCTCTTGAAGGATGCCGGTTAATTAAAACTCGCCTGTATAATATGTGGGAAATTGGGGAAAAAGTCGCGGTCTACAGATGGTTAGTTGCACTTAGGGTTATATATTTGTTTATAGTAGGCCTGATGACATATGACCTAATGTTCTGGGGAATCGCAGCAAATTCGATGAGAATTCTTTTCCTTCATAAAAGGGCAGTGTTTAGTCCATACAGAGCTCTTCCAAGAACATCGTTTAAGGCGACGTACTACTTAAAAAATAAACCGTATCTGAGTTTTTAAGCCCCGCCTACTTACCCCCTCCCCTCGCGACGGGGCAGGTGTTTATTATGTTGACTCATCTCGCAGCGATATTCACTCGCTATCGATGTCTGGACTAAACACACTAGGTATACACTATTGCAATGGGATTTATATTTTGGGATTATGCAAGTGTCATGTACCTACGCTGGTGAAGAAGGCTACGCTTTATCATCATCTAAACTTGAACATTATATTACTTTCCCGGCTGCCACTGGTAGGGAAGGTGTTGTGATCGTGCGGAAAAAAATGTTTAGATAACGATAGAGATGTCCATTTTGAGGTCCACCAAGATGATTAAGACCATTTTCAGAGAAATGTATGTCTGTTTGCCTGTATGTAATCTCTCACGATAACTGCCGAGCCGTTGAACCGATTGAGTTGAAATTTGGAACATAGGGATAGTATCACCCTGGAATGCGCCCATTAGATTTTGGCTGTCAACTGTTAAACCAAACTATCACTGTCAAAAATTGACAGAAGCCATATCTTACAGAATTTCATTTGCGATATGTCATTTGAAATCCCCTGAAAAACTGTATTAAGAAGAGTCACCTGTCACTAATTAATTTTCGACATTTTAAAATTATTTTAAATGGTGATAGATGACAATTGGAGAAATGCCGTTAACTGTTTTGGATACAGTTTTCCAAGGGCTTTTAAATGACATAAATCGCAATTCATGTTCCGTGAGATACAGCTTTAGTATTTTTTTGATAGTTGTAGTGACAGTTTTTGATAGTATTTTTTGGCAGAAAAAACATTTAGAATCGAATTAAAAAACAACATTGTGTATCGAACTATTTATTCGCGGTATAATAGTTCTTTGAGGAGGACATAACGACACCCATCGCCTTGTACATTATCATTAAAAAATTATTTAATTAAAAAGTAATATAATTTATTTTTAGATACTGTAAGCACATCATTGTAAACTTTAAAGAAATACACATCATTAAAAATAAATAATTATTAATTAAAATATAAAATCATTAGGACAAAAAATCATGAAGACATTTCTGGTTGGCAAAGTAGTCTGTTATTTCTGAGTAGATACATACATATTAAATGTAAAGAGACGAATAAATACATTTAAAATTGCGCAGTACATTTGAGACTTCCTTTTTGTAGCCTTGACAGTGTCGCTTTGTAGTGGTGCGCCGACTTTTGTAATTAAAATTCATCAAATGATAATACATTTTCAAAAGCCTGTTCATCATTATTAATTAGATCTGTACTCAGCACAGATTTGGAATATCGTGTACTTTTCGGTGGCTCTATATTGCTTGTGCTTTGCTTTGGAGTGTTATTGGCAAGTACATTCTCTGTGAGTTCTTTGCTCACTTTGTGATGGAATCACTGAAAACTAACTACCGCTTAAGCGTTGGACAAGGGAGAGGAACCGATTTCTTTCGTTTTATCGTGTCGTTTCTTTTATTTGCTTCTTTCAAAGTGTATTCAGGCTCCCTTAAATCCATATTCCTTCATACTCCTGGATCGATAATTTCAGGTAATACACAGTCCATATAAAAACAAACAAGTTTTTTCCATGACATTTGTCCAAATCAAATCATTCGTCTGTATATATTCGGTTTTGAGGAGATCGTTTTTACCAGACCAAAATGTAAATAGGCACACTTCCTTTCCAGTTATATGTATCGTTCCAGTTACAGTTTCTTTCCAGCACACTTTCTTTAAAGTTATCCACAATACCACAGATAGTTCATACCTTGTTGAAAACTTACGTTTTTTCGTTCCTCAGCGATTAATTCGCAATTCACGCACGTTTGAGGTATCTCGTGCCAATACCAACTACGGGAAACATTCCATCGCTTATGGGCTGATATGCACGTACGACTCTTGTTTCTCCACCATCGACATTTTCAACCTCAACCAACCGACGTTCGTTAAAGAATTATTCAAATCAATTGCACCTAACGAGCTTGTTAATACCTATAGTAATTAGTTATATACTTTCTATACAACAAAATAAAATTCGAAATTTAAATTCTAAGTGTCAACATATTTTAAAATTTTCTCCCCTCTAAATAATAATTAAATAATAAATTTTAGTGATTATAGTGCAATTCTATAGTCTGGATTAACTCGCGGTTAACACGGGACGCGTCCCGAAGGATCTGATCGGTCTGAGCTGTTCACTTTAAATATTCGACCAGCGTGTCTATGGAAAAGTCGACCATCGAAAACAAGCGAGCTGTAGTTACTGGCTGAAGGCAGATCGACTTTGCTGAAGATACATCGGAGGACTTACTGAAGGTGGTGGTGGATTTGATTGACCAGCCACCTTTCGAAGACTATATGCAAAGACTCTCAGAAGGAGGTTACCGCAAGGTATAAGGACGATCAATTGTGCGCTGGCAGCTTAGAAGGATTACGAGACTCTTGTGGAGGCGATAGTGGTGGACCTCTGCAAGTGGCGATAGCTGACAACCAATGCCTTTTCAACATAATCACCGTTACCAGTATTGGAAAGAGCCCTTGCGGAAGTGCCAAGGGACCTGGCATATACACTGCCGTGAAGAGTCATGTGAAATAAATGGCGTTTTAGGAGTATGTCTACCGGCGAAAAATTGTCCAAAAACTGAGGGGGATTTGCCAAAAGGGAAACTATCACAATTTTGTATAATGTCGGAACAAGAGACTGTATGCTGTATTCAACACAGCCCCACGAGCAACAACACGAGATCATCAGAAAACCAGGATAAATCCAATAATGCATCTTCTATATCACCGCCTACTACAACAACTACCAATAAGTCACCGGTCATCTCTACAATAGCTCCAGAAAAAACTCAAACATCACCACAAGCCATAACTACCAATTTCATAAATGACAGTGTGAAAAACGAACTAAATCCGAAAAAATAGCTCTGCAATATTGAGTAAAAATTTAACAATGACAGTCATTGCTGCGTTAGCAATTAATTGATTTATTTTATTTTATCTGCATCCAAACTTTTCTCTGGTCGTAACGGTCTCCGTTCCATCGGGTTCAGAAGAGGGAGGAAGAGAGAGTGCACCCGTGGTCGCGCGCCCACCTGTGCACTATAATATAGCCTGCGCACTTGACTGCTTCCGAACAGTGGACTCTGAGAAGACTAAAGAAGTCACTAGAATCTACAATGCAGTCGCTGTGGCCGAACACGGCTAGAAGGATATATATACAACATATCAGTAGCTACCACAAATATTTATAAATATCTATAAATATTTATTATATATCTATAAATACCTATAAACATCAATAAATATCTGTATTTATATATCCACTATACGACCTATCTATATCTTTATTTATATCTATATACATATACACATACCATCGTCTAACTCCTTCTTCCTAATCACTTCCAATTCCCTACCTCTCCCATCGGTTTTCTATATATTTTTTATATTTAATATGAACTTTGTTTATTTTATAATTAATTTTTAAGTGTAATATGCTGAAATCCAAATGTGTAATAAACGATTATAGGCGTAATATTTTTCTTTTTTTTCTACATTTATGCACACGTATGTATATTGTATGCGCTGTATTTTTCCAGAAATAAAATAAAAAATAAATAAATAAAAAGAAATTATATATGGACCTGTCCTTGAACTTGAACGTACCAGTGATGTTTGATGCTGATTTCAAGTTTTCCATCTTTCTGTTTCCAAAATGTCACTTTTCTTTTTCTTGTCGCTTCCGTTAACCAGATTCTATGCGCTGTAATGGGAAATTTGACTTCAAAAATATAATCATCAGATATTCCATCTGGAGAAGCTCCCAAAAATGGAAATTTAGGGTCAATGAATAATCCACATTGCTGAATTTCCACTTTTTCTAGACATATTTTTCATTCTAGTGCAGTTGTTTCATTTTCTTTTCCATGGCAAATTGATGCTACGTTGCTCAAATCCCATTTTCAGTCATGGATTTAACTAAATTGGCGCATTTTGTGTGTTGTTAACTATTGACAATTTTGCCAAAGTTAGACGCAGTTACCATTTTTCTTCGTAATTCCAACCACTCGCTGCTTTCACCTTGAATAACCGTAAGTTTTTCAATTCGCAATCGATCATTTTTCTATTTTCCAATTCTTGAAATAACAGAGCTTTGCTTTTTTCGAATATTTCTGATGGAACATCGGGTTGGTTGCAATGTTCTCCATAATGCGAATTATTGTTTTTTTTTTCAAAAAAACTTTCTGCTTTTATTTCTTTTATAAAGAATGGATTTACTTAAATGCCTCTGTCTTCTTTATTCCACTTTTGATATCCTGCCAGAGGGACTTTTGCCTATATATTTTTTATGTAATCTTGAGAGTGGCTGTTTTGTATTAAATGATATAACTGCCGCATTACATCGCGCTTGGTAAGACTGCTTTTGGATGTAATTTGTCCTCTTACCACCAATAAATTTTGCAATGATGCCGTTAAACCTTTCGAGAACATTACTATCTACATCATGAATTAGGCTTCTTGCATGTATTGCTACCTACGTTTTAAGTTATGTAACGTATTCTTTCCCAAATAATGTCACCCATCAAACAACTCATTGCATCCAGTGTTTCATTTTCCGACAAACAATTTTAAAAACTTCTACATTTATCATGGTTTCCAAATGCATCTATCGGGGCGTTCAAAATGTCATTATACAGGCAATCAATTTTCTCATCAATTGAAAAGTTTTGACATTTATTATAAGCTACTGCTGATGTAATATTTCTTCGCATTTTTAGTTTTTTTTTTCACAGACATTACAAGTTGAATAAAAGCTTTTAAAAAGTAGATACCTACGTTTTGTTTTTTAAATTACAATTCTGCCTATCTGACGGTTTTCTATATTAGAACGGTCAGAATCGTAGCCTAATAGTATATTATATTTATACATGGTGTATAGCTCTGTCATATGGCTCTAACGCAAATGTATTGGCATTGTTTACTGTCCCCTTATATATGACACATTTTGACTCGCGGGAAGCAAGCTGAAGTGGCGCACTTGTTTCAAACTCGCATAAGATCACACCGGTCGTAGGTTCGAAACCTACCGATATGTATATTTTTTTTTTGTTTTTATACATAAAGAAACATTGTTATCAAATAAATGAACACTTTTTATTAAAAAAAAGTAATATTGTAAATTAAAAAAAAAATAAAATAAATATTAAATATTATTTTACTTATTATTGTTTCTATTTTTCAACATATGATTTATCATGTTTTTAAACCTCTTTCATTTACAGGGTGAAATAGCCATCTAAAACCGATATTTTTTTACTTCACATCTCCGATCCATCGAAATGTCAATTTGGTAATAATAAGTCATGAAACAGAGCGTCGCGAACGCAACCGCATATGTCGGCCTTCGAAGCCGAAATGAACCACGTTTCTAAGAGCCAATAACATTTCATTATAAAAGGTTGGCTGTTATGCCATTTGAATCAGTAATTGATCCCCACATAAGAACCATATTGACCCAATGTCGCTTGCGGCATTTTGAATGCCAGCGCGTCGTCGCGAGAAGAGCGCGCTCATCTCATTGTATGACAAAAATAATATAAACGGGCTCTGCAAAATATTATTTTTAAAATATACTGATATTTTATTTGAAAAAAATAATCGTCAGTACTACAAGTTTATTGTACATAGTTTATGTAAAAAAAAACAAACTTGAAAAAAACACACAGTAATAAGTAATATTTAACAGTGAATATGGATGAAAGTTACACTTTTTATATAATTTTTTTTAACAAGAAAAACTTATTTTTTTAAATTTATGCGAAAGCATTCCTCTTTACAACTATTGTTAAAATGCCGTAGTATTTTTTTTGAGTTTCTTGATCGTGCAGTTTAGTGTGAGGCACGTTTCAAAAAATGCTCTAAAATGAAAATTTCCTGTATAGCTCCCAGATTTAATTATTTTCCTCAATTTTCCAATACTTAAAAAAAAATCTGAAATAGCTATCTACTTAAGAAAGGTACTGTGAGTTACGATAATTTTTTTTTGTTGGCTAACATCATCAGTTATTTCAGTATGACTGTTCAAAAATTGCCAAAAAATGTAATTTTCGAAATTTACCTACATCGTCGCCTTAAGCCTTTTTTCATCGAGTCGGGAATCATAGCAATGTACTCGTGCTACATCCACCAAAAAAATGTTTGCTCGTAAAAATATATCGAAGGTCCCGACGAATAGCGATTTCCATCAATACAATACGAGAAATAAATTCGACCTACACCTTTATCGGCACCGGTTTAGCAAGGCTCACAACAGTTTTCTTTACCAAAGAGTCTGCTTTATAATAAAGGTCCCTGCGCCTATCAGAAGTTTTGGAGAGAACCAATTCAAATAATTACTAATCCATAGAGTAGTAAAAAACCATAAAAGATTTAGATAATGTCGAATCTATTATTCCAAGAGTATCATGCTGTAAAATAATGGTAAATATCATAATAGTTGACATTTGCCAAAGAGCGTAATTTTTATTTATATCGACAAAGGCTATATTGCTGTATTTGGCTATTAATTTTTGACTTGTTTAATATAAGATTATCTTCACATTATTACTAGGAGAATTATGATTATAGACATTGCTCTTTCTGTTTAATCAGCAATTTTCATTATTACATTATTTTCTTATTATTGATGATTCTCAAACCGATTCTAAATTACTTAAATTAATGCACGTAGCCACAACTATCACGATAGTTAATTTTATATAATCAATTACTTTATTGAGAATACAGTAGAATGTCTCATAACGAGTAATTCGCATAACGAGCAAAACAAAAAGAAAAAAATGCTCCCTTAACGAGCGACATTCGCATAACGAGTGACCCAGAAAGAGGAAGTCCATTCTCCACGTTACTCACTTGTAAGCCGGGACTTGTAAGCGCGCCAGTACATTAGTCTGTGTTTAGCACTCGTTCCGCTAGGGCGTTAGTTTCGCATCACACGTTTATTCACTTGTGTGCAAACATTATTTGTATTTTTTTTGTACAAAGTTTAATAATATTAGCAAAAATGTCCAATAAGAAGGAAAAGCCACAAGGAGACAGCCATAAGAGAATAAAAGTAATTGTTGAAATGAAACGTAAAATCATTGAAAAGCGAGAACGGGGTTTGAACGTGTCTGATCTAGCGCGCACATACAATCGGTCTACATCAACGATCTGCTCTATTCTCAAGAACAAGGACAACATTAAGAAGATAGATGGTTCAAAGGAGTGTCAAGAGTGTCTACGAAACGGTTACGTAACCTTGATAGTGTTGAAAGGTTGCTTCTCATATGGATAAACAAAAAGCGATAAACAAAAAGCGATTACAAGGCGACACTATTAACGAAAACATAATTTGTGAGAAGGCGAAAGTTATTTTCGCTTAACTTATCGCGGGGCAACTCTTATCGCGGGGTAAACATTCAGCCGTTACTTCTGCGTGTGATAGTTTATATTGGACTTCATATCCAATATTGGATCGCTCACATTCCGCCGCGGGTAGGCTTGCATCCAATGATGGACGGGTCACATCAGTCGGATTAAGAAGACACCAGGATCATCAACTGCCAAAAAAAGTACAATTTAACCCCTCAAATGTGAGGCGTCCCTTAAGGGATGCCTTGGCAAAATGTATACAAAATGTATATAAATTTATATAAATATAAATATAAATGTAAATGTGCGCCGCTTTACAGTAATCCGCTCTATAGTAATGCTATAGCTCTATAGTAAACCCCGCTCTATGTAAATGTAAATGTAAATATAAATTTATATACATTTTGCCGTAAGCAACCCGAGCTAATCGCCATTTATTTGAGGGGTTAAGGGAAGTCATCGATGGTTCGAGAAGTTTAAGAGACGAGCCGGCGTCCACAGCGTTGTGAGGCACGGCGAAACAGCAAGAATTCAAGAAGCACGTAGATTTTGAGGGTTACCTGCCGCAAGAAGTTTTCATTTGTGACGAGACGGGTCTCTTTTGGAAAAAGATTCAGAAGCGAACCTATAGGTATAACAGCAGAAGAGAATGCATTGCCAGGCCACAACCCGATGAAATTTTGAAGCATCAGCAAAAACAAATGTCTTTAGACAGCTTTCTAGTAAAAAAGAATTATTTATTTGCCATAAATTCATAAAAAATAAACTAGTTATTTTAATTGATTATTGTTTTTTTTTTCAAATAAAATTCTATTCAAGGTTTTACGCTCCTTAACAATTTACAAAAAAAATATTTGAATAAACCCTAAAAATAAAATAAAAAAAAAATGAGTATCTCTTTGGCAGGGAACGCATTATCGTATTTTACGTTAATAAATATAGGAAAAATTGTTTCACTTAACGAGTAAGATTCTGAAACGAATTATGCTCGTTATGAGAGGTTCCGCTGTATTAGACGCAATGACGCATCCAAAAGTAGGTATGCCTACCTACTGGAGTAGAATGTAATTGTATTGTATTGCATTAAAGCCTTTGCGTTGTTCTGTCTTTTTCTTTAAAATGCCCAAATTATACCGAAACTGATGTAATATCAGCGTCAGTATCATCGAATCTACTGTTGCTGTCCACAATAGTGTTAAAATTTAGAGTTTAAAAAACACTTACCGATGTCATGAATGTACACACGCAGAATAGTAGAGGTCCCAGATGAGAACCTTGGAGGACACCAGATAGGACCGTAACAAAATTTGAACGAGATACCCCCTGACAATGATAGCCTGGTGGCGATTTCTGAAATATATGTGATATATGAAATAGGCATGAAATAAAACAGCGCAGAAGATTTGTATGTATGCCAATCACTGAGAGCTTGTTTATTAGGATAGCGATCGACGTGGTCAAAAGCTTTTGATAAATCCGAGTATACGAGTATACTTTTAAAAAATCCAAACTATCCACTTGAACGTGTCTATTCATCATCTTCTTTTATTTAATTTTTGATTTTATTATTATTCAGGAAACATAAAGCTGTTTCAATATATAATAATCAAAATTATTAAATTTCAATTACAAAGCTAATTACATGTTTCCATGTAATTAGCTTTGCGCCCTCTGCTCTACGCCAACTCCAGAATAACCAAAAATTCGATTCTAAGCAATTCCAAGGTTCCGGCAATATCGAAGCACGTAACAAGTGGCCGTAGTGAGTCAAATGATCTACAAGCCCGCGTAGACTTCCACAAAAAGTTCCTTGCTGGAATCAGCTAGAACGGCAATGGTCTGGGGTATGGCAGTACAACCATGAGCGATGAAGGACTTGAAGAAGTATCTCTTGCGGGGAGATTACGACAGCAATAATATGGCTCACGCTATTGGCCTTCAATGCCAGAATGATTGGACAACAATTCGAGACTTTTGCATTTCTCCTCCAATGCACTGAAAAGTAATGTTGTGTAACTGGACGCCAGAGATGGTGAAATTTTATTTAAATGCCTTTCAGCATACGCTTCCAGACCCCAGTAACCTCGCTCGTTGGAGCTTGACCGAGGATAGTGCATGCCCCCTTTGTAGCAATACCCCTTGCACAGCCAGGCATATTCCAGCTGGCTGCAAGGTGGCTTTAGATCAAGGACGGTTACACTTACCGCCACGACGAAGTCCTTGCTGTTATTCGCGAGGTAATTAGCCTCTCAGTGGCACGTGCCAACAAGGGTTTGACAGTACCCTACAAACTCCCAATACAGTTTGTGCGGGATGGCTCTAAAGGCAAAAAACATTTCACTACAAAAAAGTTTCTCAATAATCGAGAAAGCTTCAGATTGGATTCTGGAGGTCGACTCGGTCTTTAAGCAGTATGCACAGCCCGTCTCGGATGCACAGCCCTGCGTCCGCAGATATAACTCTTTACTCTCTCTCGGAAGATGGCCCTTATCGTAGAATTAACTGTTCCATCGGAATCAAATATCCCAAAAGACCACAAGTACAAAATTAAATAAATACCATGATCTCGCAAATGCCGTCACCCGGAACGGCTTCACTGTTCACTTTCACGCGGTGGAAGTTGGCGCTCGTGGCCTGCGAGCTAAATCTCTGTTTCACCTTTTTAAAGATCTTGGTCTCTCCAGAAAAATAATCAACTCCTTCTTAGAAAAAATGTCTAAAACTGCGATTTCCGCATCTCAAATTCTATAGCTTCGAAGGGGGAGTGAATGGGTGGTAAGGTGAACGCTCACATGTTGCAAGACAGCTGTCCTAAACCTATCACAGCCGGTCGTTAGTCCGGAATCCACTGCTCACCCCCCAAAAGTGTAATAACACTATATGATGGGCCCGACTTAGGTCGGTGAATTCTATGGCAGCTCCGTTTGTAATTTATCAACATTTCAGTTTTTTTTAAATAAATACACATAGAGGGAGGTGGGAAGAAAGGAGCCTTAACTTAAAAATAAACTTAATGTGAATAAACGTTATATAATATAGTCATACATACATATTATTTAAATATATTCATGAATACATATTATTATTATATTGCAATTACATCGCCATTAATCATTGCTTTCTTGAGAGTGATAGATGGCTTGTTAAAAACGAAAATATTCCAAATTTACAAAATATTATACTGCGTGTTACAAATTTTACTTACCCTATAAATGTGACAGTTTCGTGCATAATTAGTGCCAGCATGCGGAAGGTGGAATAACTCCACATCTGCGCATGAAACTCCACAAGAAAAATACCACATCTGCGCATTTTTTCCTTGATTCTAGAGACTGAAGCCTATGAAAAGTAGGCTCTTCGTTGTAATTGGGAGAGGACAAGAAGAAACGATAATATTTTTCAAGAAAAAATGTTGAATACGTTCAATTGTCTTTAAGTGAACATTATATATAGCTAGGAGACCATATTCGAGATGCATATTCGAGGTGACTGGGACAAATGCGTAGTACAAGAGTAAAAGAGAATGGTTTTATGAGAACGGTTTTGAAGTTAGAAATACGAACCAATTTATACTATATGCTTTTTTCGTGATGTTATCTATGTGGGAATTAAGTAACGTATTCGACGAATTCTACCAAGTTAGAGACTAACGACCGGTTTTTCGTAAAACCGTTCTACTCTTGAGGAAGAGACAGGGAAATAGAAGGATGAATTTGGTTATAAACATTTCTTTCAAATAATTTGCTAATATCCTGCAGAAATAGGTCGATATTTGCTTATTACATGTTTTAACACTAAGGCAGGATTTATAAGAGCCTCTTTTCATCTCGAAGGAAAAATACCATCTGATATTGATAGCGAAAAGTAAATACTTAGAGCCCACGCTAGTAAAATTGAGTTAACGTGTCACGAAATTCAAGAGATTTTCATTATACCGATTTTGTATCAAACCGAACGTACGGACGTTTTCACGCCTATAGAAAAAGTCTCCGAAAGCAGGTTTTCTCGCAGGAATGATTTTCCAATTGGCGCCGTATTCAGAGCAGTGCGGAGGTTTGGCGGAAACGGAAAAGAGGCGGCCCGGGCGTGACGTCACGGCGGACCGGAAGTGAGACACTCGCGCTAGCCGGATATCAAATTAAGATCGCCTGCCAGAACTCACTTTCGATGGATTCAACTAACTTTCAAAGCCACTCGAGCGGGGAGTAAGGAAGGGCGAGAGCAAATCAGGTGAAATCGTTAGGCTAGAGAGGGTGATTTGTCGCTTTATTCCTTCCGATCGTCGCACACAGACGCTGACGACGTCAAAAGTTGACAGAAATTATTTTCTATATATCATTTATTTCTAAATGATAAACATAATTAATTATAGGTAGTAAACACTATATTTGTGGTTCCTTTGAATAAAAAATGCATTCAAACAATAAAAAATTACAATTTATTCACAGTTTAGAAACATAGTTGAACTTGCATAACAGTATGAATGGCGGAGCGCTGTGCGCTCTCCGCCCTCTATCTTAAAAACGGTTGAGCGCATTTTTTCATGCGCTCGCTATTTGGAAAGAAATTTGTCGCGAATTTTATGATCTACATTTTTTTTATGATATGTTAACATCCTTGAAGCTAGCCTAGATCACAGTGGTCGGCAAAGTGCGGCTTCCGAGCCACATGCGGCTCTTTGGCCCCTTAAGTGCGGCTCTGGCACAAATATTCCCTAGCAGCTCTAAATTTGAGCGTCTTTGTTTTTATTTGGAATTACTGGGGAAGAACAAATGTGAACTTAATTCACAAGCAAGTGGTCTTCTTTGAAAGAACTGTAGAAGAAAGAAATGATCATGTTCAACGCCTGTAATAGTATTCCTAGTATTCCTGACTCTTATGATCAGCTGAAAAAAGTCGCGTTTGCTATTCTATCCCTTTTTGGTTGTACATATACACGCGTACAATCATAAATTTTATCAAGAGTAATCTGAGAAGTCGTCTTATTGATGAGAACCTGAAATCGTGACTGAAATTAAAAACAACTACATACAAAGCTGACATACTCAAGCTTTCCAAGGAGATGTGATGACATTATTCGCCATATGTTTTTGACAGTCATTGCTATGAATTAAATGTATGGATCCTATTATGTTTTATCAATAATTAAAATATTTGGTAAGCATAAAATCAAGTTTTATTTAGTGTACCTAAATTTAATAAAGGTTTACTAAATTAAAAAAAACAGATTTGGCTCTCAAATTTTATTATAATCATTGTAATGTTCATATTTGGCTCTTTGGCGAATAAGTTTGCCGACCACTAGCCTAGATAATCACGAAAAACCGTTTATTGTGAATAACCCTAAATAACTAACGACGCAGACAAGAGATTTTATGAGACTTTCGAGACAACTTTTAGAACGCCAAAATGAAGGTGTATACGAGTTTCCAGCTCTTTATCTCTCATTTGACCCCTTTTATTGCTTGACTGACTGCACTAGTAGCATTCATTGGTAATAAACAAGATAAGTCAATAGTCGCTCGGTGATTACTGTTTCTTTTACAAAATCTTTCGCTTAACAGCTAATTAAGGTATGCGGACAAAGATATGCTATTTCACCCCCACCAACCTTACAACAACACACATATAACCACCAAAAAATAGAATACGTTGCAAATTTTAGATGTATAGGCATACTTACTGATGTAAATCGTAGCTGGCAGAACTAGATACAAAATTGAACAGCAAACACTGATGCCACATCTTATGCGTAAAACCGAAAAAAGAAAATTGAGCCGAAAGGGCTTTATGATTTTTGGTAATATCAATTTCGAAGTCAGTAAATTGATGAACGCTATAAAAGAGCTTTCACATGGACAATACCTAAAGTTTTTCAGTAAAATTCATAAAATCTGAAAAAAACTAAAATTATAAAATGTTAGTGAATTTTGAAGAAAAACTAGTACATTCTAAAAGGATTACTATTCATTTAAAAAGTGTATTAGCTTCGGATTGTCTTAGAGTCTAAACCCCCGCGCACTAGCGGTCTGGCCGCGGCGGCCAGGCCGCAAGTGCGCGCCGGGGTTTAGAGGTTAAATAGGATACGTTTGTCGACCAATCTTTTATATGGGTGTGAATATATTTCCAGGTAAAGCATTTTTAACTTTGTCATTGATTTTCACCACGTAATTCTCATGGTATTTAGGCGGTTAACAAAATCAAACTTAATTCCGAATGTACATATGTTAGACCCTTATCTACCTATTGAAATTGAAAGTTACATAATTAATATGTATTATAATTGAAAGTTACATAATTCGTACAATTGCATAATTTGGAATAATATGTACAAATAATTACGAAAATAAACTTGCCATGCACAAATAATTACGAAAATAAACTGAGCTGAACTCAAGAGCCGTTGTAAGGCAACTTCGCTGGCGAGGAAAACAAACGGGCGGGCGAGCAAAGGCGAGAATTTCCTCAAACGTCGCTGTCAAAGAGATCGCCTCGGACGGAACTCCGCGGAAATCGTAATTCCCCTGCACCCTTAGCCTACGAGTCGCGTGACGACAAGATGATGATATCTATTTGTTAGCTCATCGTGGTTAACCTATCGACATTTTAGCGATTCGCGGATCGTGAAATGTCAACGATGGCAAAGCCCGCGATGTAGGAGGAAAGCAAAACAGTCTTATGTATATACCAAAGAAGCTGCCGTTCAAGGCAGGAAACTTAAGCCCACACTGTTGTATCAAAAATATATATTCAATTAATCACTATACACTAGCCAACAAAATTTAACTTTTTTTCTGTAACATTGATGAAAACAGTTCATCTTTTTGTTTTCAAGGGTGCTAAACACGGAAATGATAATGAAATTGCAAGTTTAGCTCTTGTTTTTTAGTTATTGAAGCTTTTCAGAATTGCCCTTGAAAGCCTATGCATAATCTACCTTGTAGTTTTCCCTCGGAGGAAGTTCCTTGTTGCTACTTGTTGATCAGGAATGTTATGTTAAACATTGTAATCTACATATTAAACATTAAATTCATATTATTATATATTATTTTTAGGAATCATCATATCACATTTAAAGGAATTGGTATGCTCAAAAAAAACTCACAGCTTATAGAAAGCATGTGTGGATTGCAGCTTTGTTTCCATCTGCCTTGTGGAGAGTGGTAGCTCATTAAAGACCTCGAAGCTCAAATACCCAAAGGACTTTCGAGTTTGCCTAAGGCTTACTTTAGGCAGGACAACAACATCACTTCTGCGTGTATTGTGGGAGTGCATATTCCCGTTTACCTATTGATCGTTAAAATTAGATTTAGCATATATTAGACGTTTTAAAACATATTCAGCAGTAAAAATCAGTATTTTATACTTTATAAAGTATGGTTCGCAGTGTGTATCACGGGATACTCCTGAATTGATCTCAGTGTACTTTTCTGCAAAATGAAAACCCTAGAACTGTCAGAGGCATTCCCCATATCAGTTTACCATACGTCATTTTGGTATGAAAACAGGCATGATACGCAGTTATCGCAGCGTTTTCCCCAGCTAAGAATGTAATCTTTTTACACGACTGTCCAACAATAAAGGAGTGTAATGTGTTCAGGGTTTATCTATGTAAGTTTTCCGCAATTTATTCTACCATAACTTCTAAACGCTTGAACCGATTTAGAAGTATGTGTTAAATTTAGAATCGTTATGTCATCCCGAGTGTAATAGGGTAACTTAACTGTCCAAATATCAAGTGAATAGTTGTCTAAATATCAAAATCTCCAAATTTCAATAAATATATCATGAATCTATCTATAAATACATAAACTACAAATATATCATTACAAAACCCTAATAAAAATAATTATAAATAGAGTAGTTCACTTTTTGTTACGGCAGTCGTGTTTTTTATTCCTTTAAAATATTTACTTGTTTATTGCATATGTCGTAATGAACATCTATGCTAAGTTTCAAAACATTATCAGTTATTTGTCTTAAAATTACTTATTTGACTGGGTTACATAGCCAATACCTAGAACAGGAACGCATTGTATGTCTCTTCATCAAGACGAAATTTGGGTAAATGTGATAATGTGTATTAACCAGATTTTCCACCTGTAACAAGTTATTCATTCCAATTCCGAAAAAAGTAGAAATCAGTTGGAGCAAGGTCTGGTGAATGCGGTGGGGTGCCGAAGAGTCTACAAACGTATTAATTAGCAAAGCGATGGCTATTAAAGGTTACAGGTATGCATAGCAATCATTTAAGTTATCTAACGGAATTCAATAAGTAATCTGTAAGTTTGTAAATGGCAAAAGTGGACGTTGAAGCGATAAGTGGTTGCAGTCGGTAACGGGAAGAAGACCTTGTAAGTTGACCCGCTCCCCGGCAAGCTTTGATCTTCCTCTCAAACACGGCTGTCTTTGTCTCAAAGTTGTAGGTTGCGACGCTTTTGACAGCGCCTTCCAAAGGTTCATCCAAATGTTAATGGAACGGTTTCTGGGGCCCAATTGGGTTCGAAAAAACTGTTTCGACAAAAAATACGCATTCTAAAATTCTGAAAAAAACAGCCAACTGATGAAAAATGGCTTGATGACTAATAATAGTCGTTATGTCAGAGTTAATTTGCAGTATGTAAGAGGTATTCAAAATTTTATCAAAGTATAGTTACAAGTTTCTGAAAAAATCTAATAAATAAGTGAAGCCAAAAAATATGTAATCTTTGAAGGGTGTATGCCCTTGTTTTTTGATTATTTTGTTGCTATAACATTTTAGGAAGTCTTTTATTGAACTATAGAGTCTTACAAGTTTGCGTGTTTATTGACCTCAATTAACTATTTTTGCAAAAAGTTCTATAATTTGTTTTGTAACTGCAAATATCATGTTTTTTCGACATAACAACAGTTATTAATCATAAAGCTTTTTTTAAGTTATCCCTTTTTTACAGAATATTAGAATGAATATTTTCCATGTAAACAAAGTTTTTAATAGCAAATGTATGGCGGGGTAAAATTTCTGCCCGGGATAGTTTTGCGCATAACTTTTAAACTACTATACGGATCGTAAAAAAAATAACTGCAAAATGATCACATTGAAATTTGAAATATTATAACGTTGCAACATTATCTCGTAAAACAATTAAGATAATAATGATTAAATATTACAGTTAGCACAGCGCGGAAAGCGTCTAACCAAAAATGGTTAGCTCACATAGGAAGGGTTAACAAAAAAAACTGATAACAGAGAAGACATAAGTTCCTATAGTAAACGAGTTGTTGGCATCCGCCGATTACGATTTTCTTCCAGTGTAGATTCAGACAAACCCCCAGTTTATTCATATTATAGGATGTAGAAATAAACTTCTATGTTTTGAAGGAATGTTATATAGTTTTTAAAGGAAATCGTACGTATTAATCACAAGAACAGAAACGTAAACGCACTGTTGGATACCGCCACAGTTATTTTTGTGAAAACATCAATCATGTATAAGCATATTAAAATTACACTATCCGTATCCGTCAGCAACGAAATCCACATCCATACTTAGTATATTCGCGGCAGTACTGTCGGTTGGTTTTCAGAACGGGCCTGGCGATTTCAGTGTCATTCTCTTTAGAATTTTGATGTTCTACGCATTCTTTAGTAATTCTGGTTGTCACATATTCACATATTGGGCTCGATTGCGTTTCTTTGTGAACTAAAATCGGAAATTAGTCCGTGTGAACGAGACAGGGCAATACGCTAGAGCGGAATGTGAGATGACCGGTTGTCACTTTTTCGCATTAAAACTGCCCGCCAAGGTCAAGGTCAAAATCTTACACCGCTCGAAATATACTCGAATTTATTCTGACGAGTATAAGTTCGACAGGTAGTATTTATCGACGATCGTTCGTTTCATATTCCGCTCTGACTCGTTCGCTTGGACTGATTTTAGTTTTAGTTCACAAAGAAACGCAATCGGGCCCATTGCGTCAGTAAATCACATATTGCGACATTTTCCAAATTTGCAGAGTGGTATCTTTTGAGTTCTTGAGAGTTGAATTATTGTTGGTTAGTATTAAACACCTGGAGCCCAGGAAGAATTGTAATATATACACTCCTATCCAAAACAATACTTCGTTCATTCACATGGGACAATTAGTCCTTGAGATATGATCCTGTTCATGGACACGTGTCGTTTTTACACGACTGCTCGACACAAAAGCAGTGTAATGTGTTTAGGGTTCATCTATGGTATTTGAATTGAAAACTTTATTTTTTTGTGATATTGAACATTTATTTAGAAGCAAATTGGAAAGTGCATTTCATTCAATGTATTGTCCATCGCTAGATAATAGACAGAGATAGACAAAGACAAAAATAAAGTCCGCGCGCGAGTTCCGAAGAAGCGGAGCTGGCGAAGAGGGCGGATTACGCCGCCCCCGACCATCGCTCCACACCCTGCGCTCTCCCAGTACTATTACTCTCACAGTACTAGTACTCTCACAGTACTAGTACTGGGAGGGTGCGGGGTATGAGACGACGGTCGGGGGCAGCGTAATCCGGCCGCTTTCCCAGCCCCCGATTCTTCGGAGCTCGCGTGCGGACTGTATATAGTGTTTAGTATAAACTGAAAGGTGTGATTGAGTACATTTCGGAAATATACATGTATCTATATGGATAAATACATATACAGAGTGTCTGGCGGCAGATTTATGTTTTTAAATCCTATTATTTCCAAAAGTAATAGACGGTAAGGTGGGGAGTGGTGTCATTCGAACCACCAATCGTGCGGATTTGTCAGTCACAATGCCGCAGTGGTTGAGTGAGCATCGCGCGTTCGCTGTCGAGGCGTTCTTTAAAGGCGGCGATTCTTATGTTATTGCTCGTCGACAGTTTTGTGCCAAATTCAATATCCGACGGTTAAGTAATGGACCAAGCGTGAATTTAATTCGTTTTTGGGAGGAGACATTCCGTGCAACTGCTTCCGCTATGAACAGTCCATGTCCGGGACCTAGTCGGACTACAAGGACCGCCACAAACATTGAACTCGTTGAAAAAAGTTTAGGTGAAAATCCCCAACTTTCGATACGGAAAAGGGCAGCCTCATTGGGTCTCTCTAGAGCAGCTGTCCATGAAATTTTGAAAAAAAGACTTGAAGTTCCATCCATTTAAAATACAAATCATCCAAGAATTGAAGGAGAATGACTTTTTGTTACGCAAACAGTTCAGTGAAACAATGTTGCAGAGGTTTCGCACTGTGAATTCAATTTTTTGGAGTGACGAGGCTCGTTTCCATTTAAACGGCCATGTTAATAAACAGAACTGTCGTTACTGGGCTCCACGAACTCTAAATCCATCAATTAAACACCAGAAACCGCTGCATTGCCCGAGAGCCACCGTTTGGTGTGCTTTGTCCACGAATGGGATTATCGGCCCATTTTTCTTTGAGAATGCTCGAGGACAAGCGACAAATGTCAACAGTGACAATCATGGAAGAATGATAACGGATTTCTTCTTGCCGAATCTGCGAGCTCATCCATCGTTCTCGTCCCACACGTGGTTTCAGCAGGATGGGGCGGCCCCGCATACGGCTAGAGCTTCAATGGATTTGCTGCGAAAAGCTATGACTCAAAAATTGATTAGTCGCTTTGGGGACATCCCATGGCCACCAAGGTCACCTGATTTGACCCCTATGGTTGTTTTTTTATGGGGATATCTCAAAGAAAGGGTTTACAACAACAATCCGCGTACTGTCGAGGCCCTAAAAGATAACATTCGTCACGAAATACGAAGCATTTAACCGGGATTGCTGCAGAACGTTGCACGAAACGCGAGGCTTCGTTTCGAACAACGTGTACATCTCAATGGAAGACATTTGGATGAAATTATTTAAAAAAAATGAAGTCTGCATGATTTGTGTAACTAATTATATAATTATTAAAAACATTTATTGTATAATGAATTTGCTATTTAATTTTGAAATCATAAATCTGCCGCCAGACACCCTGTACCACATTTATTTCATTTAAAAAACCGTAATAAAAATAATTAGAAAATACAATAATTCACTTTCTGTAACGGAAGTCGTGTTTTTTATTCTTTTTAATATATTTACTTGTTTATCAATCTCCTCGTATTTTTAAATGTATATGCAATTTTAATCTCGTTAAATGTTCACTGGTAGGCTGTGGAAAAATATGGGGGCAAGGTAGAGAGCCGTAAATTCAGACAAATGGTCATACTTGGGTTTTAAAGAGTGTACGTTCTGATATTACACCGATATATCCACACGACTAGTTGAGCATCTCAGCGAGTCAGTGTCCAGAGCCTCCCACTCCTTACGAGGGAGGGGGGGGGGTAGTGGTCCCAGGAGCGGGCGGATAGTTAACTGGACGGTTAAGTAACTGCAGGCTGAGGGGGCTTAAACGCAGAGGGTCAGAGGAGACCGGGCTGGGGGTGGATCGGCAGATGTTGGACATCAAACGGGCGGCGCGCTCTGGAGATTGGCGATGTGACGACGCCGTCTTTTATCCCATTGTCCGGCCGAATGAATAAAAAATCACAAGAAGCGGAGGAAAAGTCGTTGTTTGAACAGGCGCCGATGCGGGACGCGTACAATCGCCGACAGAATCGAAGATCGCATTACATTATCTCCATTTAGGCTTCTTGTCCATGACACGTTTATTCAACGTACCCCAAGACGTAGAAAAAAACGTGACTTCTTATTTACTGCACGGTTTTTTCGCCGCACGACGCGTTAGGTACATACATTTAGTAATCAACTTCAAGGTGACGCAATAATTGTCCGCCGTGAAAACGTCCGGCCGTAAATAAACACGGCTCGCCGAGAAGGAAATACGATGCTTAGGGGTAGTCCCCTAACGCCGGACGGCACCTGGCGTCGGACACTAATAGTATCTCGACAAGTCGCGACGCTATCAATACAAAGACGGGTGAAAAGGGTTGGGGGGAGCGTACGCTTTTTCTTTTCCTACGTCTTTGTATCGATCGCACCGCGACTTGTCAAGATGCTATTAGTGTCGGACGCTACGTGCCGTCCAGCGATAGGGAATTCCCCCCGACGGCGGCGGCGCCGTGCAGTGTTTCCGAAGTGTCCGTGGACAGGCTTCCATAGTGATTCATACCCCGCTTAAGGGGCAAACACATTATCGGACGCGTCCGTAAGCCGCGGCCTTACGAACGTATGCACAGGCGTCCGCGACTGACGTCCGATAATGTGCGAGGCTCAATAGAAATTCATTAGACAGATACCTATTAAGTCGCGCCCATAAGCCGCGGCTGACGGACGCGTAATGTGTTTGCCCCTTTACGACCGCGCCTAGACACGGCGAATTAACCGTGGATTTTCACGGCGAAGAAAACGTGTGTGGATAAGAGGCCTCACTGTCTATTTTTCTTACGTGACATCGTATCTCAAATATCAAGACAACGAAGATGTAACGATGTTCGGTGTCTAGAAACAGTTTTAAGTCGCTCCCTCATGTACTGATAACAGATTGTTCGCCGCTCGGACTTCATAATTAATATATCATAATTCATTATTTCGTATTATAAACATACGTTTTTAATCATTACTTAACCCGGCGTGCGTAAGGTTGGGTGTATTACACCCAGACCCTAATAAATCGCTCAATATTTTATTTTATTTTGTATTTTTTATATTTTTTAAAGGCGAGGTATTGAAAAGCGTTGTGCGTCTGAGTAGCTGCGCGGGGGAGGTAAGTAAGCGATGAGTATCATCACAGAGTCGAAAGCTGACCGAACGGGGCGTTCAGATGGAGTCAAAGTTGCTGCCGGGTGACTCACAGCCTCCTTACTCTCCGTGTTACTAATTTGAACTGAATACTTTTCATTGAGAAAAAAGTGAAATTTAAAAAAAAATAATTTCATTTGTTTTGTTCATTGTTTATTAGATGAAAAATACTTTTCGTTACATTTAAAAAATATTTTAATAACAAAAAAGAACAATGTGCTGTATTATCTTACAATATAAACTAAAAAAAATTGAGCTAAAAAAATGATTTCTTAAATACGTTAATAAATATTTAAGAACTATACTTAAATGTTTTTATTTTATCCATTTATTTTCTTTTAAATATGCAGGATAATTATTTAAAAAAGAAAATAATAATAGTCTATATAAAATGTTGAAATGTTGAATCAATCACATGGGTTTGTCACACCCACCCTATGCTCCGTGTTACAACTTTTAACCTTATGCACGCCGGGTTAAATAATAAAAAGAGAAGAAAAAAAACACAAATATTAATCTTAACGACTTAAACTTAAATAGATTTACTTTAAAAGGTTATAAAAATTGGTTGCGACACCCCAAGACTTTCCCGGCAAGTAGTCAAGGACTGCTTTCATTTGAATATTAATTTCACAAATAAAATCGATGAGCCCACTCTCGGCCGGCGGACGTACCCGCTTAAGTTCCTTTACACAACCACCTCGGGGGCGCGGTTCGTTTCTCAGCTAGCCTAGGGCGGCTCAGCGTTAATATTTGATTTAGATGCAAGGCGGAATTTAAATATTATTAAGGTAGCTTGTGTATGAGATATTCCAACCGAAATGTCACAATGTGATTTCGGCCCAACGAGGCATCCGAGTACCAAATTTCAAGTCAAATTTTAAGTCTATCAATATTTTGAGATTGAAACCGACCGAGATTAAAGCATACCCCCCCCCCCCCCCGGGACCGATTTCAACCACAATCTTCAACTCTCGCCATGACCAAATAATGCCAGCATTCCAAATTTCAGCTCAATCGGATTACGCGTTTGGCCCTATCGTGGAGGAATACACACACAGACTTCAATCTGGAAATGGTCATAATAAGCGGAGGGGGACTCAAAATGGATATTTCCGTTTTCATATACGTTTTCTTTTAGTGGTTTCACATTTTCGCGTTCACGTTTGTTATGCACGCCAAACTGTAATATACGTGCGTATATATCAAATCGTTCCTCCACGATGCCGCGCTCCAAATCTTTTATTATATCTTTCAAACTGTTTTACGTACCAGGGCGTTCGTCGCGGTAGTGGCGCTGAGTGGAACCAATAGTTTGGCAATACGTGTCCGGGTAGTGGATAGATTCGCCTCCGACACCATCCACGTCGTTGGATTAAGTAAACTGTACTGATGGTCCGGGAGATAGTGACAGAAAATGTATTACAAGTCTGGCGACCATACATAAGTTAAATAAGGTAATTCATGAAATAAAAAAAATGGTTTTGACGCTGGTCGTCGAGGCGTAATCGCAGGGTAATTAATTAACATATTTAATTGTTAACATTAATTAAGATTTTAGTATTTTTCGGTTGTCGATAACTAATAAATCTTCCCGGGCGAAATGCCATACATTTACGGTAGGGCATATGGCCCGCCATACCTATCGGAACAAATTTAAAAAAAAATTATTACAAGCTAATTTTATTTTTAAGAAATAATTTTTTAAATAAACATTTACGAAAATCACTATGCTAAACATTTTCGACGGCTCCAAATAACCGCCATACCCTGCCGCAAAGAAGCAGACTTATCTAACTTTTTTAAGTACCGACGTGTGGTCTGACAGACACTTTGAGAGTTTGTGAAACATTAATTACATGTGTTAGCGATGACGTATCCCCTCGCGCTACTCTCTAGCTTTCGAGCACAGCCCTGAGACGTCATATACTCGAAAGCCGGGCCAATGGACCCGGCTCACATGAAGCCCCCAACAAACAGCACGAGAAGTGGAAGAAGTCACAGGCCTCTATACAGGGCCTGTCGACCGATATTCGACAGAGCTTTCCAGCTGTCGCCCAGCAGCGTTCGTGGCAAACGGTCGTGTCGGCGCGTGCGATTCTGGTGAGTTTTGATTTGTATAAAATCGCGAGTGGTCTGTCCGACCACTCGTCTTTACTTATGTAACTTTTTTTTGATACGATTTTTTTCAGATTATATCGTTTATCTATTTTAGGTTCAGTTAGTTATAAAAATGGATCTGCCCGGTACTTCGGGCATAAAACAGGCAGCCACAAATGAAAGTAAGAGTGTCTCTGTCAATAAGAAAAAATATCAAACAAGGCCTCAAAATAAGGCCATGAAGAAATTTTAAATGAGAATGGCTAAATAAGAGATTAGAGCCCGACTCCGACGATATCGACCCGAATTTTGTATAAATGTTTTAACATTTATAAAATTTATATATTTTGTTTTACTTGTACAATAACTAGATATATTAACAATACATAGACACGTTTTTTTTTAAAGAAAATATCAAGAAACATAAAAGTTTTCGTTAGTAAAGCTCTGGTGGTCAAACAGACGTCACGTCGGTACTTATGTAACTAAAATGGCACGTCAGTACTTAAACGTTAATAATGTATTATTTTATAATTAATCGTGGAAAGTTTGTAATACAATGAGACTATTAATATATTTAGGATACTTTTAGTGAAGTACAAAAGTGGTGCCATACTTGAAAAACTTGGTTTTCTAAACATTTTCAAAATGTGACTGTAGAAGGCGTAAAATTATTTATTACAGCATGGCATTATTGTATTGAGTCTGTTTTAATACAAGTGTATCTGAAAAAATATCCCATATTGCGACCATGGAGCTGAAGACTGTCAGACTCGCTCTTAGATGCAATAAAATAAATGAAATACCGAAACGGCTTGTTACAGTATGGCATTTGACAGTATTTACAGTATGACAAGTTAATAAAAAAATATGCTTCAGGAAAATTATGCCATACTTATTTATGGCGGAGTGCTAAACTGATGCCATAACTGGAATACAAGCCTGGAATACGGAAAGATGTTCCTATACATGAGAACTTGGGCATCTTGTACAAGCTATAGATGAAAGGCGTTACTGAAAATCAGTTTTCGTATACAAGTCCAGAAAACAGTATTCCGGTCTTATATTCCGATTATGGCATCATTGTATTACAAACTTTCCACGATTCAAGTGCCATGTTGTAACAAACCGTTTTGCATTATTAAATAAATCTGCTTCTTTGCGGCAGTATGTCGGTTATTTGAAACCGTCGAAAAGTTATGGCATAGCGATTTTCGAGAAAGTTTATTTGAAAATAATTAGTTAAAAATAAAATGACACTGTAACAAATTAAAAAAAAAATGCGTGTTCCGATAGGTATGGCGGGCCATCATCTCCACCGTAAAAGTATGGCTTCTTCGCTAAGGCAAATTCATTATATATCGACAACCGAAAAATACTAAAATCTTTGTGTAAATATACTGAAGTCGTTTGAAAAACGTATTTTTTTCCGACATGTTTAATTAATTACCCTGCGATTACGCCCCGACGGGCATCTATTTTTTTAATTTCATAAATTACCCAATTTAACGTCTGAATGGTTGCCATACTTGTAACAAATGACTTGAAAATTTCTGTTTTCTCCCGGCCTATGAGAGTCGAAACCAAAAGGCTTGACTGCTTAGATCAAAGTCCTGGTAGGCATTTTGAACGTTTTTTTATAGTTTACTTATAATGACATTGATTGTACGCGAGTGGACATTGAGCATGACTCCCGGACAACATGGGGAATGGGAGGGGGGGACTAACGAGCGCGCAACCACCTCAGTGAGAAAGCTGCCCCCTCGTCGTAGAGGTACGGGTGAGGCTTCGATGGGCGCCCGGCCGGTCGAATCGCCCAATCGCCGCATGAATAGCAAGTAATCCCGACTTACCAGTACGCTCCGCGGAATACAAAAGAACGGTCAGTTAATAGGCAATTCGCAATTCTATTAGGGCTATCGGAAGGGCGCCGTTGCCATAGTATTGTCGTACACTACAAACAAGAGACTTTTCATTATTTTTCAGAGTACACTAAGAGAAAAACTTACAGCAGTCACAATGGTGAAACGGAAAAGGCCAGACTAATTGTATTATACACTTAAATCTGTATGCGACGCCTTGACTACATCGGAATGACACGTATATTAAATGTTTCAATTAGAAATAACACAAATGTATGCAAATTTATGACAGTAATATCATTGCACTGGACCTCAAGACATTCTGACGTTGAGCGCTATTATTAATAGCGTCACAGAATGGTGAAAAGTATGACATGAGTTGTCTGCCAGTCCATACTTCAAATAATACAGGGCCAGGTCCTGGCTTACCTATGACGTCATAGCTTGTGGGAGGAATATGGCTCTCAGTGTGTGAGGCGGTTTTTTGAAAGCAATTTAGAAGCATATATACAATCGATTTATTTTATAATCGATTTATAAATCGATTTAAAAAATCGATGTATAAATCGATTTTAGCCATTTTTCTCACATGATTTTAGCCAAAATCTCACATGCCATACTAGGTGGGGTTTAACATACCCCGAAAATAAAATTTAAGAAAGTCAACAAATTAATACTTTCTGACAGTTATTAATAGGAAATTTATTGTAATAAATCATAATAAAGTAAAACACATCTATTAAATAGATAAGTGTTTATAAACATAAATTTTATACATTTTAATACATTTTTATTTAAAACGTCTAATCTGTTTAGTCTTTTAGAATGAAGGCATACAAGGTGGCGTGCGTGATACCCAACCACAATTTACTCAGGTGTCGCGCGCCCTGGGGCTGATGCCGGACTGAATGAATGGAAATGATCGGAGCGGCAGCGTCGCATTCGCAGCTACTGGGAAAACGAACTCGCATGTCTTTATTGTTTAGGACAGCGGTTCCCTAACTTTTAAATTCGCGTACCACTCACGAAATTATAAATCAGTAGCGTACCACTGAAGTGTAACAGTTTAAAAAATCGTTCAAAATGGTAACAACTGTTTATGACAACATTATGTTTATTTATTAATTATAGGAAAAAATACAATACTCTTAGTGCGAAAAATAGTGCTACATGTTCGAGACAAGAGAGGAAATATTTGGCTCAGTTGTATTTAATTTTAAGCGCAAATTAGGGTCTTTGTTAAGCTTATTACGATATATGTTTTTTTATTATCAACATAGCAGAAAATCCGCTCTCACAGAGATACATACGTGGTTGTAAATGAAATCAGAAACAGCAATGCTTTTCTGGACAGCGATGGATATTCATTTTTGAATTTTAGCCAAAATTCACACAACTCCAGTTTGTTGAATTCCGCTTGCAAACCTCCATCGCAAGATAGTTCTATCAGAGATTCCTTTTCACTTACACTTAAATTTTCATGAACATTATCCAGATCCGAAACGAATGGGTTCCTTATCCAATTGAACTCTGAATAATCTTCTTTAACATATTCTTCAAATGTTTCAACGATCATTTGGTTGTGATATTTGATGTTATTGATTACATCTTCACTCACTGTAAGTTCATTTTCAGTTAGAAAATTTTCCAAATTAAGAAAAGATGCCAGGTTCTCATTCGATACGCTCCTTTTAATCATTTGAAATTTCTTGATAAATGTTTTTTTTTGTCATTTACTGAGTGCGCTCGCGCGGGTGTCAGAGCACGAAATTTAAAAACGTTTTATCTAATTATTTACTATGTATGTCCTATGGCCATGGCTGCTTGCGTACCACCTTAAGATGCGTCGCGTACCACTGGTGGTACGCGTACCATAGTTAGGGAATTACTGGTTCAGGAATTATTACGAGTTTTTAAGTGCTGGGGTGTGTTATACCCCACCTCGTACACGGAGGGTTAAAATGCATTTTTTAATGCATGGATTATTTTTATTTCAATTCACTATTGCAATATCCGTAAACGGTCTTATTTTAAAGCCATATCATATTTTTTATTTAAAAAACTCAATATTTTACTTAAATTTATACACGAAGGAAAATGCGTGGTGGGCCGTGAACGTATTTTATTAAAACATTTTTAAAAATACGTTTTGACGCTCATTATAGCGTTATGAAACGCTGGCCCTACTAGACAATTACTTTAATATAACCGCTGCTACGTGTGGCTTATTAAATAGATAGATAGCGAGGCTGAGTAGTGAGTAGGTAGGTCTCATCAGCTGGTGCTGCGCGTGCATAAAGCAAGTATTACAACAAGGAGTAGGGAGGAGAGACGGACTTGTGCGATATAATGAAATTAAAAACGCATCTCAGAGGACGGCATACCGTTACTCTTTGCCTTTGCTCGCCTTAATAGCACGCGGGTACCGCACTTTCCTCTGAGTAAAGTAATAATAATAGCAATAATAATAATGGAATGAGACCTCTGAATATATATTATATTGATTCTTTCATTACCATTTTTATATTACAGTTTTATACAGAATAACGATGTTTCAATCGTAATTTTGTTGAGGAATTTTGTTAAAATTCTATTACTCGGTTTTATGTATCAACATTTTCATTACGGTTAATACGGAAATAACAGTATAATGTAGTTTCAACATGATGCATGTGGCCGACTATAACCGTACGTATACTTACTCATACTGTCGTGTTAGAAGCAAGATCCCAAGGTCGCCACGTAATGAAATAACATTATGCTTTAACATTACGAAACGGTAACTATCGTCAAGTCGACACCGTTACGCGTCATTTTAATTCATACATCAGTCCGAGTTATATACGTAATCCTTCTTGAAACATGCGTATTTGCATGTATTACATCGTTATATTTTTCTCAGTGTGAACGGGCG
Organism: Micropterix aruncella; assembly: GCA_944548615.1. NCBI lineage: Eukaryota > Metazoa > Arthropoda > Insecta > Lepidoptera > Micropterigidae > Micropterix > Micropterix aruncella. Next base: position 19,301,766 of record OX155964.1, on the reverse strand, counting down.
ATTCTAGTCTACAGTTTTGGTGTAGTAAAATGGCATCAGACAGAATTCGACGCCCTAGATCGCAAGCTACGCACAACGATGACCGTATTCCGAATGCATCATCCGAAATAGTCAATGATGACAATGTATTTGCCTCGAAATTTAGGGAGCTAAATTAACTTGATAAACCTTCACAATAATGACGTAGAACATCTCCGGCAATACTTATCAACAGCCCAAAATTGACAAGGCTTCGGATACATCACGTCACGTATGTTTATGCCGTGTATTAAGGCTATGAATAAATAAATAATAAATGATAGTGATATCGTAGAGTGCAACACCAAATTTACGCTTACTAAACCTTGCAGACGTATGGACCTCGTTTCCGGTGTTGACAAGAGCACAGCACCACGTATACTGAAAGAACAGTAGACGCTCTCTCGAGCGACAGGGCATTGCGGGAAGATGGAGCGAAGGAAGTGGGCAGAGAGATACGTCTTAACAAACGCATTTAGTTAGCATTACGCGCTGGTAAAGGTTGGACTTTTTCGAACGTTTGCATATTCGCGTGGGCCGAGTAGCGCATATCTGTCAACCATATGTGAGTCCTAACGACTCGTGACGTATTCGCTTCGATTTATTGTTCTAAAATAAGCTACTCTCCGGCCCTACGACAACACCTTGTCGAATGGAAACCCAAGGAGCTCCACGGACGGTTCTACAAAGAACTATATGTTAATAAAATCCACCAAGGAGATTCCGTCTACTGACTACGCTTCGATGATCTCTTTGCTGAGACAGAGAGTTTCAGATGTGCGATACAGGACTAGGTTATCAAAACGAACATTTACAAGAGATTCATCATTAAATATAATACTGTTGATTAATGTCGGGCAAGTCATCTGCACACACAGGCAGGCAACAACGAGTATTTGCACACGTATAACCTAGCAGCAAGAATTATTCATCAAGAGCTTGCTTTTAGGTATGGTTTTGGCGACGACTTAGTGCCATATTATAAATATTCATCCGAAGTTGAATTAGAAAACAACGAATTGAATTGGAGAACAATCGTAGCAAATAGGCCAGATATAGTATTGGTCGATAAAAGTGCGCGGTACTTATTTTGTCGACATAACTATACTACATGATGAAAATCTCGAAAGGAACTAAAATATGAAATCATAAAGTATCTTGATATAGTCCACGAGGTGGTGCTGACATTAGGGGTACCCGTGTCACTTCTATGTGCTAATAAATGTAACAGAAAAAAGCGCTGTCCCGTAGAGCCTCACTATACATCTCAGGAGGCTGTCTCTCGACACGAGGCTAGATCAAGTAATGCAGAAAGCTGTAATACTGGCAACAATCTGATTTGTGAGACGGTTAATGCGTTTGTAGCTCTTGTTCGATAATATAAAGCCTGCTGTTGTGGTCTAGTCTGATCTAAAAGTGTATAATTGATATTAGTTTATACAGAAACGTGGTTTGGAAGTTTTGGAAAAATACAAATATTTGAATGAACTACTTAAGTATATAAAATTAATTGAAGGAGTTAAAACTTGGAGTTCAATGACTTACATAGCCTCTGCTGAAGGCCCACAATACAAAACCAGCAATTCGCCAAGTCCCACAGTTTAGGCAGATCGTACCACTGCATCTGGACTAAAGAGTTGGAACCCAAAGTTCAATGATAAAGTGTCTACTTGAGATCGACAGAAACCAGCAGACCGTCAGTGGTTTAGGCAGGCCGCACCACTGCAGATCAGGACTAAAGAGTTGAAACCGAAGCTTGCGATCTAGGCCATCAAATTCAGTCTGATGCCATTTTATTACACCAAAAGTGTAGACTAGAATTGCTTGTTCACAAAGTCTCTACTTGAGATCCTCAACAATAATTTGAATCCAGCAATTCATCAAGTCACGGTTTAGGCAGGCTTAAATCACCGTAACTTCAGGAATGAGGAGTTGGAATCCGGAGTTGAACCACAAAGACTCTCCTTGAGCCTTTGTGGTTCTCGCTACGACCTGCCTAAACCTTTGTTCTCGCTACGACCTGCCTAAACCTCGAGACTAGAAGATCTGCTGGTTTCGAATTGGTAAAGTAGGCCACATGAAATGACTCCAACCATTGAACTAGCACACCAAATCACATGAATAAGGGGTTTTGATTGAACTAAAATACAATCGTGAGGCGTTCTATAAAAAAAAACTTTTTTTTCTTAGCTCCAACAAAATAAAGTTTTCTACTATATGCGCACGACGGTGTTATTTTAGTATGTTTAAATAACATATCGATATTTTTAAATAACGTAATAATACAACTGCAGCTCTACAATCAAACAAATATCTGTAACTTTAGAGACACCATTTATTTCAAATGCCTGTATTTAAAAAACAACGCACGACTGGCCAAATAACAATTGCAGAATCGACTGGTGATAGAAGTGGTTCATCATGGCACACGAATTTGTATCTAAAGCATTACATAATTTAGGACGACCCCACCAAAAGGCATCGTCTCTACTAGTCGTGTTGCAAAGAGACGAGCTGTGTCGGTGGGGCAGTATTAGAGGACACGGGCTGTAGGTAATCGCCTGGCTCTAGCATGTCTCGCCACCCCCACAACAAGGCCGCCCGCGACGACGACGACGCTAAAGAAAGAACAAAACGCTGACCGACGCCACTTACGCCGCCAATTTAGAAACTGCCACCCCTAGCTTTTTTTTCCTTTCGCGGTCTTTCATTTTCTTTAGTTTCGTTAGATGCTTTCCGCTTAGATAAGAAGTTGGACGACTATCACAAGCATGTACTGCGGACGGGCACACAACATATCTATACTAATATTATAAAGAGGTAAAGTTTGTGACGTTGTAGGGAGTAATCTCTGGATCTACTGAACCGATTTTGAAAATTCTTTTACCAACAAAATGCCACGTTATTTGTGAGTGTCATAGGCTGTATATTAATCTAAAAAATTAAGACTCTTTCGTGGCAGTCAGATTTGCAAAGTAAGTCGGAGAAAAAACGGTCGAACGAATATGTTTCTAACTAACGCTGCCTTAACGATGAGAGATATATGATTAAGTTCTAGAGAAAAGTTGTAGAGCTTGATAATGCCTACAAAAAAGTCGGCGACGGCATATGTCTAACTTTTATATTTAAGTCACAAGAAGTAGTAATTTATATTTAAAAAATAATTTAAATCGTTAGGTCATGTTTATTGGACATATTATCAACAATTATGAATTCTTATCAAAATAAGTAAATTTATTGTCTCAAGTGTCTAAATAAAAGACTTTTCCCTTTTACCGCATATTATTTCCCAAGACAATTTAAAACAAGACACTTACAAGAAGACACTCACAAATAACGGTAATATAGTCAAATTGGCATGCAAATACATACATACATATGCAGTAAAAATATAACCCTTCTTTTGGCAGTCAGGAAATAAATCATAGCACTCAGTACTAACCGAACCACACTCATAATTTCATCACAAGTAAAAAGTTTTACCGCCCAACGAAGTGGGCACGGGTCAGCTAGTTTATTTATACAATAGGTGAAACTGAAAGTTCTTACAACTGGCCACTAAATAATACGACTGAAAAACATCTGATTGATACAAAATGGAGCTAACGGGCCCTGCTGCTCTTATCTACTACTAAGTTTGGCTACTAAGATCCAGTTCGGGCTACTAAGACCTAGGGTCGGTCAAACGCACGGGTCAACACCTATCCGGCGGCCTCCACGCTAAAGTGAGAGCCAGGGTAGGGCGCTGGCCTGCGGGCCAGTCTCTCCTAGGAGTCAAACTTCGGTCGCTCCTGGACCGTTTGCGCACCGTGCGGCATCAGCCAATCGACTGTGCATTCCGACTAAAAGCCGGGGGAGTCTGGAAACAGTAATGTTTCCTATAGAGCGGGGGTAACTGTTAACCTTATGGCAACTGCTCATGAAACGACCATTCGGCCACCAGATCCCGGGTGAATAAGCCGGACAGAGGATGTCGTGGTCCGCGATAGATTCAGTAGACACCGTATTACCGCTACATAAGGGAGAGGACCGCGCAAGCGACCTCGATCCTGTAACCAGTCAGGAGGCAGGAGGTATCCTGAAGATTTCAGAGGGAGATATCCTTCTAAACCTCCTTTTATATTTTCTTTATATTTTCGATTTTTTTTTATATTTTCGAAAGCCTGTCATTTTGTAATGAAATCGCGGATATCTCTCATCTTTTTAAATCTCGGTATTGTGATAAAGTATTTTTGTACTAATCTGGTTCTAATTGGTCGTGTAGTTTCTGAGATACAGTGGATGAACACGCACGCCACGCACGCGCGCGCACACACACGCGATTCGCTCATGATGACATTAGACATAGCTACTGAAATACAACTAGAATAAATTTTTTTACACAGTGTCTTACATATACGTAGACATAAATTGTTTTTTAAGTTTAAAATTTCCTAAAATTCCATTACAGAAATGGAAATACTACCGCATATAATAGACAAAATTTTAACAACAAAAAACCGACTCCATTTTAAAAAAAATAAGAACAGCAGCCATGTCATGGTGAAACTTAGAACGGGTTATCATAACTGAATGCGTATACAAAATTTCGTGTCTGTGCTTCTGACCGTTGAGGAGTCTCAACCCTGGGTGTGGAATCAGGTCATTCTTACCATAAAAAATGCATTGTCATCGGAACTGAACGAACATGTCAATTTTTAACTTCATATGATAATATTTGAGGAGTTCCCTCAATTCTTCATGAATCCCATCATCAGAACAGGATTTTGATAAAAATGGGATCTATCTGGAAGTAAATCCTTCCAAATAAAAAAAGAATTATCCAAATCGGTTTATAAATGACGGAGTACAGACATTTGAAAAAATACAATCGAATTGATAACCTCCTCCTTTTTTGAAGTTGGTTAAAAAGAGGATCATATTTTTATAGTCGAAACATAGACAATGAAAACGTTTTTCTACATATTTTTCCTTTTTATTTACATTTTGACGACCACTTCCTTTTGTGAAATGTGTTAGGTTTTTGCGGGTATATGTTGTATTACATGATCCCAAAGCCAAGTAACATACTTTAGCGAATCACCAAGAGCAGTATGTCGAGTTTAGTTCTTCGTGTGGTACTGAAAGCTATTTTCTGCCCTCGTTGCAATTCAACTCTTCTAACCCACAGTTTAACACTTTTCCGCGTCGGCACTTTTGTCGCTTTCTCGATACTAACGATGGCGACGAATCATATTTTTTGCACATTCGTCGAAAAGCGAAAACTTTCCTATCGCATCGGCAAAATCAGGGCCCGCCGTCGAAGTTCGACTCTGGCAAGAGTAAATAAAAGTGATATAATAGTCTAAGAGCCAGCGACAACAATAATCAAGTTTTAGAAAAGCTGATACTTTCAGATCGGACAGTATTTTGGCCACAGAATGCCGGGCTAGAGTCAGCAGGCCAGATTCTGGGATACCGATCACTGGCGTACTGGGAGAGGTGTGATTTTAATTAGTTCCCCAAAAGTAATTAGACAGTGGATGCAATTATGAACTCGAAACATATTGTAAGATTACTTCCTAATCGAACGCGTGGCGTCAGCATCTCCATATATGTCGAGCATCGGTCTACTGTGCCGCGCAATATAATGGTCGCAATGGCGAAATATAATGGTATGGAGATGCTGACGCTACGCGTTCGATTATGAAGCAGTCTCACCATATGTTTCAAGTTCTTTATTGCATCCACTGTCTACTGATGAATTTTCAGCTTTTCCAAAACACTTTAGGGGTACTAAATAAAATTACACCGTTCTTAGTACGCCAGCGCCAGGTGTTCCGGAATCTGGCCTGCTGACTATATCCCGGCACTCTATGGCCAAAATACTGTATAATCTGAAAGTATCCGCTTTTCCGAAACTCTTGCACTTTTTCGTCGCTGGCTTCCCAACTATAATAGAAGTGTGCAACCTCGCACCAATTTCCCAGGTATTTGAAAAAAAAAATATTTATTGATTTTTAAAATTATAATAATTATACTTTACAACAGTCAAAATCTAACTAGTCTACCGCCTCTTTTAAGGTAGACAATATATTTTAATCGTAATCATTTTGAGAATTCTTTTCAACACCGTCGTACTAAATTGTAATAAAATTGCCTTAATTACCAACATAAAACTCAAAACAAACTGTCTGTCAATAATAAGCAAGTAATTTAAAATATATTTTTCATATAATTTAAACAAAACTTTTCAAAACGCCACTAACCGACCTAAAATTCAATATAAACTGTGTGACAATAATAAGCAGATGATTGAAAATATATTTTTTATATAATTTAAACAAAACTTTTCAAAACGCCACTAACCGACCTAAAATTCAATATAAACTGTGTGACAATAATAAGCAGATGATTGAAAATATATTTTTTATATAATTTAAACAAAACTTTTCAAAACGCCACATTTTTGGTTTAAATGAAATAGAGTTAGACTTTTGGCGAATTATAAATTGACTTATATAAATCTATAAAAGACTTCTTTAAGAAGTTGCGAATTATACTGACTTCTATCTACCAAAGACTAAATAATTTCTTAACTTTATCAACGCGAATATCAATACCGGCATATAACGAGGTGGTTAAGATATATAAAAGCTGTCCCATAAGTCGTGTTCAAAGTAAACATTGTATAATATAATAATGGATAGCTTTAATGAAAAATGTTTCATAAGTAAGAGGTCATCGGTGTCGAGTCGAATCTACATGGAGCACAATTTATGTCACCTCGTCTGGACATGAATTTTTCAAGGATTTTTTTACGGACATGTTAGACATGTGCGGTGTTGCTCTATCCTACTGGACCACGATTTCAATTTAAACCAACAAAATCTTGCAATGCTAGCGTGAAACAGTTATTAATCTAATATTGTGTCATCTAGTCGCCATTTGCTGGTCCGACTATACATATGTATATCTACCTCACAACACACGGGCCTATTCACCATCAAAATATCCAAAATACATCGCTGGATTAAAGTAAAATAATTCGGCCAAGTAGGGTAATATTCGATTTTTAAGGCTAAAAATAAGCAATCCAAAAAGATAAAAATAAAATAATAATTCAACTTACCAATTATATTAAGAAGACACTAGTGGCTGTTCGCATAATTTTTGGTCGGAATAAAATCTGCAACAATAAAAAAACACAAATTAAAAAAAAACCTATTAAACCCTTCGATGACCATAAGGTTTGCGGTAAAAAGTTCTAATACATGAAACTATTTAATCGCGATGTCAATAACAAAATAACATGTAAATAACAGGTATGTTAAGTTTTGTGAAAATTCATTCAATAGATTTTGTATAAATTTATGTGTCCCTGTGGTTCGTGAGAGATATAAATAAATGTTAGCAATACGCTAGCCGTTTTGTATGTCTTTATATGCTAATAAAGACTTGTTGTAGATTGGAGTAAAATAGACAACGTATTGAATTAAGTTAAATTCGTCGACATGAAAGATATCTATCACCTTACATAGGTCACTAAATTGGTTGTAATGAAGAGTGAAGATAGAGTGGAGCTTTGTGCCGCCCAGGAGCTGTCGAATCAACGAACGGGCGATTTCAGACAAGGTACTAGGAAAAGACACCGGACAAGTATTGATGCAACTGCAATCAAAACCAATCTTGGATTTCGTGACAACTTTCTTTACATTAAGTGTTGTGCTTGATAAAATGAAAGCGATACAAGAAATACGAGGCATCTATTGGCACGAACAGTGAGTTTGGGACGGTCAGGCATTTTTTTCCATATGGTGTTTGTACGTCAAGCTGAATATATAATAGTAAGAGCTGAATATATAATAGTAACATTATTATTATTTTCACATCAGGAGCTTTTTTGTATTGAGGACAATATTCTACATGAAAAAGTGGCTTAAAAACTAATCATAACATTATTTGACTTATGCGGTAGTTGCCGAGAAAAAAGTATTTTTAGTTCAATTTATAAAATATTCAATATTTATTTCTCGGTAACAAAGCCACAAATCAAGAAGTGGTAGATAATTTTCAGCTAAGTTTTTTACGTAGAATAATCTCCTCTAAACAAAAATGTATTAAGTAAAACACTAAAAACAGTAAAAAAACACTTTTCTTGATCAGTTTGACTTGCGGAAACACCCGTGAAAAAAATTGTCGACTATCCCGACCTAACTGTACATATATTACATAATTAGAACCGAAAAATGTATTATGGTCACGAAAGCGGTTGAAATGTCCAAACTCAAAGCTCTAAAATTACTCAATATCTAAAATTCAAATATATGCGTTTGAAGACTTGGACAAAGCGACGCACAGCGATTGATCAACGAGGTGTATCTGAATTGTAATTAAATTGCGGGAGACAATTTTGCATGCTGAATAATTATTCAGATTAAGACAGTGATGGATCTTCATTCAGATATTAGAATGCTCCAAATCAATATTTCATATTAACGATCCCTTATTAAGGCGAAAGCTTAGAAAATGTAGACCGCAATATGATTCTAAGGCTAGGCGCGCACTGCGGTGCGATACGCCTTTTACGCCGCACGCAAGAAACACCGCATTTTTGGTCCGCGCACTGCGAATCACACCGCGGTAGAACATTTTTTCTTCTGAAACAAAATAATAACGTTCAAATAAAGGAAATTCTATTTCAAAAAATATCGAAATTGATATATGATTTCTTTAAATAAAAGTTTTGTCTAATTCAATTATTATTTAATAATTAAGTACATGTCCATAATGAATTTCTTTAGTGGCAATCCTGCCACTGTCACCGCACCGCAGCCAATCTGTAGCAGTCCTAAATCCGGGACGTTATTTTTTCCGCAGTGCGCGCGGTTTCACACGTTTCCATAGGTTCCAAATTTTCCGATACCTAGTAATACGCGCGGAATTTTACCGCAGTGAGCGCCTAGCCTAAGGTTCTTGACCACGCCAAGTTTTTTTCGCCTAACGGCTCGTTAACCGCGCCGTAGAGAAAAACGTGAGCTCTTGTCCACTGCACGGTTTTTCCACTGTACGACTCCCCTACGTACATAAATTTTGTAAACAGCATTTAAGGTCGAAATAATTGTCCGCCGTGAAAACGACCGGTGGCATGGACAAGCTGTCATACATTTCCATACTGATACAAATTACGCCGTAAGTAAACACGGCTCGCCGAGGGCTAAACACAGTGCATACGGCGGCGACGCCGTGCCGTTTTCCCAGTGTCCGTGGATAAGCTTCCATAGTGATCCATCATAACCCACTGACGATCGCGCCTAGACACGGCGAATTAACCGTGGATTTCCACGGCGCAAACAACGTGTGTGGATAAGAGGCCAAAGGCTGCAAAACACTTGTAATAGAAGCCATTTATCCATTCCTATACAAACATTCTATTTGAAATATTCTTCCAGTTTAGTTTTCTTATCTCACCCTAAAAACAGTTAGAAACAAAACCTCATCCTACTTATGCTACCTCATAAAATGGTCGGGAAGGGCGATGACTTGGCAGTTATTCTAAAGCATAGACGATCTAATTTTGAACGCAGTTTTGCTAATTTAGCCGCAGCTACTTAGAATGGTTTCAGCCTTGGTATGGTGTCCAAATATAGTACGGTATTTAGTTTAGGGTTTAACAAACTGTTATGAAAGCAGCGCACTCGTTAAACATCTTCTTTCTACACTCTGAGTGACTCACTCTGATTCTGACAGATTTAACCGGCATTCTTAAAGTGCGATCCTTAAATCAGTACGAGAAAATAAGCAGCTTTTGATAAAAAAAATATGAAAAAAGTGGCGTTTTTTAAATTACTACTTTTTATTGAAAGATAGTAAAAAGCGTCGAGTGCGCTGCGCCATTTAGCGATAGGTAAAATGTCGCTAATATAGTTGATTCGCGATTTCTCCTACCGCTAGATGGCCCAACGCGCTCAATGCTTCTCAAACTTTTATTCAACAAATAATTTGTTCAAACACAAAAAAAAAATATTTTTAAACATTTTTTTAAATCAAAACTTGCTTAGTTGCTAGTACTGATTCACTCACTTCAAGGATGCCGGTTAATTAAAACTCAAACTGTATCTGAAGCCACCAGAACCCGAGTGGCCCAAGTGACATTTTGGTGATTTTGAGTTTAATACAAAAATCCATATAAAAAAAACATTATTTAGAATTACAGAGTCGCCCAAAATTGATATCTCCAAGAAATCATCAAAATAAATACTATTTTTTTGCTATATTCACTTAAGAATTCCCTTCAACTGTTTTGGTCCATATCCACAAAAATGATTTTTTGCATTTGGGTCACTCTGGTTTTGGTGGACTCATATATTCTTCTATAAATAGCGTAAACTGCAAGACCATCGATTTAGACTAATTTAGAGCAAAGGAAGTTTTTTTTTGATAATATACGGTAAGATACACTTTTGGAAAATGGAACAATAAAAAATTGACTATGAACGTAAAGAGATGATGAATTGTTTATTGTTTAGTCACTCGAATAACGATATTCAGGAATCGAGTTGCACCAAATAATAGTTGCGTGAACGTTCACAGGTGCTCCGACACGCTGGGGAGGCGTTGTCGCCGCCCGGCTTTGATGTTTTGTGACCCGACAAACGTCGCCATCTCGGGACAAAGAACTGCCGTAATATATTGTACTGTTTGCTTCGTTGAGCCCCCAGCCGAGAATGATGCGTCGCAGTCAAACGCCTCATCCACATCAGATCCTTCCCTCCGGGAGCTTCGCGGTAATTAAAAGACACGCGCAGAGGATGAATGTCCTCATTAACATCTAAACAACGTGCATTGAGAATCTAAAATCAACGGCGTAATTTCTCTTTTTACACGGCTGTCCAAAAAAGGAGTGTTATGTGTTTAAAATCATCTATGTATTTCAATTTTTATCTTTACAGATTGTTGAAACTTACTCTATATATGAAAATATTCAAGTACACTGATAGCTAATAAACAATCAAGGGATAAACAACAATGATAATAATATAGTAAAAATGTTTTCCGATATATGTTTTCTGTTTCTTAAAATATGTGTTTTGAATATGTTTTCCGATTCTATATTCCACCATAACTCCTAAACGCTTGAACCGATTTAGAAGTGTGTCGTATTGTTAGAATCGTTTGTCCGTCCGAGTGTCATAGGGTGCGTGCCGCGACCCTTGCTCTCATATAAGGGAAAAGCAGCGTCTTTAATATAAATCGATGTCTTACGCGGTGCGTGTTGACATTCATAATTTGAGTTTAGTTTTTTTCGTTCTTCCTCTTCGCGGCCGCCAGGAATAAATCCGGTAGACCTAGTAACGAAGAAAATTATTTAGATTATTAATTTAGCAAAATAAATTATACAAACGGTTTAATTATTACTCTACAAAATATTACCGATTTTTACCGTTCTTAATTCTTCAGAATTTATTCCATTCCTACATTTTGGAAAATTATGAAACTACGCAATTGTCCTCGGAAAAAAGCCTGTATGTAATAATGGTAAAACCCTGATTGTTTAATCTACCATAACTTCTAAACGCCTGAACCGATGTAGAAGAGTGTGATATTGTTAGAATCGTGAATTCATCCCGAGTGTCATAGGGTACCTGAACTGTCCAAATGTCAAAAAAATACTTGTCTAAATGTCAATAAATTAACGTAAATATATCGTGTTTAGTGTCAAATGAAGGTCTGATTGAGTACATTCCGGAAATATACATCTTTCTTATGGATAAATACATAAACCACAAATATTTAATTAAAAAACTGTATTAAAAAAATATTATAAATACAATAGTTCGCTTTTTGTAACGGCAGTGATATTTTTTTATTATTTTTTAATATACTTATAGACGTGTTCGAGTAAGTTCCTCTGGTAAGCTCTTGCCAGCTGTCGCTTGATGATATTTCCAATAATACAATCCTTTGGACGCTTCGGAGAGATCCCACAACAGTTTGTGGGTTTGCGCGCATGCTGCTTCTTTCATGAAGCGATAGAAGTAGTAGAGAGGAGGCGCCTTGACAGCGGATAGTAAATAACAAGGAAAGTGCATATTATATACTCAAGAGCAGTGAATCCGGGTCGCTAACATAACCTTAATATCTAGGAACTAAGAATGCTACTTTAATCAAATAACAAGTGTTTTATAGACAATTTATTACTACTCAAATAAAAGTAATAAAACTCATTAGTTGTTAAGGTGAGAATCGACTCCCGATACTCTAAGCTTATTCGCCACATATACGACAATGCCACGCTGCAGGTGAAGCTGGAGGACGACATGGCGATGGAAAAGATCCGGTTCGAGAACCGGCCTTCGGAAACCTTGCCTACATCCTGAGAGACCCAGCGATGCCTATCAACCTAAAGCGGAAATGAGACATGCGTGCTGCCAGTAGCAACGTACGGCCTTCAAACAGTGCCTCTAACACAGAGCAGTGCTAACCGCCTCAGAGTATACCAAAGGGCCATGGAGAGAGCAATGCTGGACATTAGTCTCCGCGACAGAATGCGCAATGAAAAGATAAGAAGGCGCACGGGGGTGATAGACGTCAGGAAACGTATCGCTAGACTGAAGTGGGGTTGGGCAGGTCACGTCGCGAGGCAGGATGGCACGAGGTGGCCGAAGAGGCTTGTCCAGTGGAGGCCAAGAACCACAAAGCGAGGCGTAGGGAGACCACAACTACGACGAGACGACATCAAAAAAGCAGCAGGGACTAACTGGCTGAAGGCAGCAGCTGACAGACAGATATGGAAGAAGAAGGAAGAGGCTTACGTCCAGGAGTGGACTAAACCAGGCTGAGGAAGAAGAAGAAGAGGAAGAAGAGTTGTCGTAAAGTAATGCCATCAAAAAGGAAAACCAAATTAAATTATTTTTTGAAAATCGAACTACGAATTCACTGCATTTGTTTTGGTGATGCATTACAGGGGCAGGAGGGGGGTTCGAACAACGCCATACGTAACATTGTTTTTTTAATTGAAATAAAAAACTGGGGAATTTAAATCTCTCAAGTTGGCAACCCTTTTCGTTTATGAGCCAATTTTAACATATTTTAAAGTTAAGCAAATGTTTATTACATTGTGTGATTGTTTATTAAATAACAATTTGAATAAATAAAATATACAATATACGCATGTATTGCGAGTTAGAAATCTCTTGTTTTATTTATTATTACCGCGAACGCGATTAGAACAATAGCAAAGGTATTAAGCGCCTTTCCGGTTTTGCGCAACATAATTGTGACTTTTAGGTAAAAATGATCACTTGGCTGTTACGTAACTTTTAGGAAAGAAGAAGGAGGTATAGAAAAACGTTACGGCGCGTTACATGGAGGGGGAGGGTCAAAAATCTTCAAAAATTGCGTTACGTAATACTTGAACGCCCTCTAATCTGGGGCCAATCTTCGCCTTTTCTTGTAACAGAGGCGACGCGGTGAGAATGTATCCGAGTGTGGGACGTCCGTTTATTATTGCACCGCTCTGTCCGACCGATTGATGTTGGAAACTTGAAAAGATGAATTCCCAAACAGCGCGCGAAAGTCAAGCGTGTGTCACTTATTTTTGGGTGAGCATGCCGCGCCCGCCATTCACATCATATATATGAGGATGGACGAGCGAACGTACGGATCGGTTTGTTTATACTCTTTATTGTGAAATTTCACAGTGAGCGGGTTTATTGTCATTAGACAAACTCTTCCAACCAACCCTATTATGGAGTGTTTATACGTATGGTGCGTGTAACGTGTATGTAAGTGTGTGACTTGTTATTGCATTCGATCGACAGAATTGAAATGCAGTTTCATTAATTGTATCATAACGGAAAATGGTAACCCAAAGCCGGGAATCGAACCCTCTCGGGTTACAAAGTAAGATCAGGCGTGGTGGTCGGTGTGGGGTCAGATGGGTTCGGTGTGGTGATCGGGAATTCCACCCGCGTCACAAACACCTTCTAAACGGCTAATAAGGTTGGGTAAGAGTATTTTGTTACTGGCAACCTCAGAACCAGAGTGACCTATCACTCTCCGCTAAATCAACGTAAGTATGTTTGTTTCTACTCTTTATTGTGAAATTTCTCAATGGGCGGGTTTATCATCATACGACAATTTCTTACAACCAATCCTTCTATAAAGTGTTTATATGTATGTGTGTGTGTGTGTGTGTGTGCGTGTAACGTGTGTAAGAGTGTGTCTTGTTATTGCATTCGATCGACAGAATTGAAATTCAATTCCGCTAATCTTATATCAGCGGAAAATGGTAACCCAGACGGTAATCGAACCCGGAACCTTACAATGTAAAAGCAGGCGTCCTAACCTATATGCCACTGGGCCGTGTCTATTTTCAGAATCTACAAATCGTTATTTAACAGTGCCAAACTGATCTAGCCTCAAAAAGCACGATTTCGAAATGAAATTTGAATCCTTAAAGGAAACCTTACACTGCCAAAATGGTCTATGTCACAAATGTTGACAAAGGCCATAAAGTATTCGACAACATAAAGTCAAATATTACTTTGGTTTGGTAAGAATCTACTACAAAAATGGAACTATTAGCGAATTAAAGTACCTAATCTGTAGGATAGAAAACGAATTTACCGCGTGAAATGTGTAGCACCCGACGTTTCGGTGACGTTGCAGCCGCCGTTGTCAAGGGTAGACTGACAACGGCATCAGTCTACCCTTGACAACGGCGGCTGCAACATCACCGAAACGTCGGATGCTACAAACTTCACGCGGTAAATTCGTTTTCTATCCTATTTATAATGCCAAACAACCGCGATAGTCTTCGATTTTATATTACGAGCCTCTACGGAGAGGAAATTTCGTATAAAGTGCGTCAGTTCGAACGTTTGCGGAAAAATCGCGCACGAATTTTGTCGTCGTTAGTGTTCTTGAAACAAGCCAGTCTACCCGTGACAACGGCGGCTGCAACGTCACCGAAACGTCGGGTGCTACAGATTTCGCGCGGTAAATTCGTTTTCTATCCTATTTATAATGTCAAACAACCGCGATAATCTTCAAATGTATATATATATCTAATCTGTGTTTTTCCTTTTTTAACCCTAAAATGTCGTAGATGCCCTCAAAATACCAAAAATAAATATTTTTCGCATTATTTACTGTGATTATTAGAAGGTCGCCTATGATTAGAGGTTAAATAAAACCCTCCTAGTACGTATTCTCGAAAAAAAAATGGAATCTGGAAAAATGAAAAAAATACCTCAAACTGACGCTTCAGCTTTAGTTTTATTCGAGGTTAGCGAGCATTTCTCCGCGTCGAGTTTCTGATATCGACGAGCGTGTTTTACCATCAGGATCATCTCCTCATGGCTCACTGGTCGACCGCAACGCAACGGGGAGATTGGTCGGAATATGAGTTGTCGTCTCTGTCGCCGTGTATCGCATCCACTTGGGCGCGATGTTTTTTGAAGTCGGGACATGAAAGAAAAGTGCGGGCCTTTGATGGGCGCGCGGCGGCTGGCGGCCGACCGACAAGGCACGGCAGTTCAACAATGTGAAATATGAAAATGAAAGATAGGCTCATGCAAGAGTTGCAGTTACGTCGCACCGCCACAGCCAGGGGCCCGATGCTTGAAATATTTGAAGGGTTACGGAAAAGAACGATCAATATCACTTTCTAACCGACTTCAAAATATGGAGAAGGTTATCAATTCGGTTGCATCTTTTTTTTAATGTTTGTTACCTCAGAACTCCGTCATTTATGAACTGATTTGGAAAATTAATTTTGATTTGAAAGGATATACACTACTGTGAATAAGTCTTAGAACACTCTATTCTTCTTAAAATAAACGTTGATAACTGATCAACAAAAAATATATTGAAAAAAATTTAAAAGCCATTTTATGCTCACATTTATGTTAAACATAAATCAATTTGCTTATAAGCAATTATATCTAAAATTAAATTAAAACTTAATATTTAGCGTGACCCTCCTTAGCACGCACCGTTTCTGCAATGCGGGCCGGCGCACTTGCAGTAAGTTTTTTAACGAATTCTTCGGGTATTTTGGCCTACTCTTTTTGCAGCAATCTCCACAGATCTTCCTTGTTTGTTGGACGTCTTTCTGTTTTTTTATTGTCCAAATATTCCCAACGGTGCTTAATAAATTAAGATCGGGACTCTGGGCAGGCCAATCAAACAAATCATTGACACCAGCACGTTTTTTAGTTCCAATTTTTTTTATATTTTTTCTGTGTGCTTGGGGTTTGTTATCTTGCTGTAGGATATAGTTATCCCCAATCAAACGGTGTCCAGAAGTAATAGCGTACTGCTTTAGTAATTTCATGTATCCGTCTGAATATAGTCTCTCATGAATTCCAACCAAGGGTCCAACCCCATTCACCGAAAAATACCCCTAAACCATAACAGAACCTCCCCCGTGCTTAACTGTTGCAGCCAAACACTTGTCTTTATATTGTTCTCCGTGGCATCTGCAGACGAATTGGCGGCGATTAGATCTATAAAAATCGAATTTGGACTTGTCTGTCCAGAGGACTCTTTTCCACTGCCCATGGTCCAAGTTTTATGTTCTTGGGCAAATTTTAATCGTCTATGACGATTATTCTTACGAAATAATGGTTTGTCCACTTTTTCCACTCTTCTAATTGTTTCCCAAGGTAGGTTGCAGAAATGTCTAATAAAGTTTTATGACTTCTCCGATGAATGAACAAGAACGACAAAAAAAAGGAATGGGCGCACTTAGTGACTTTCAAAAATACGACACCTCGCTTATTTTGTGGGTAACTGTTTTAAGACTTATTCACAGTAGTGTACTTCCAGATTGGTCTGATTTTTATCAAAATCCTGTTCTGATGCTGGTATCCGCGAGGAATTGAGGGAACTCCCCAAATATTATCATAGGAAGTTGAAAATTTACATGCTGGTTCAATTCCGATGACAATACATTTTTTATGGTAAGCATGACCTAACTCTATACCCTGGGCTGGCTTCCGACGAGAGGACTTCTCAACGCTCAACAGCACAGACACGAAATTTTGTATACTGGTTCAGTTATGATAGCCCGTTCTAAGTTTTACCATGGCATGGCTGCTGCACCCAGGGTTGGCTCCCGAGGAGGGGACTCCTCAACGGTCAACAGCACATATACGACATTTTGTATATGCATTCAATTACGACAGCCCGCTCTAAGTTTCACCAAAATAGGCGGCAGCCAGGGTCGGCTTCCAAAAAGGGAACTCCTCAACGATAACAGTATAGACACAAAATTTTGTATACGCATTCAATTATGATAGCCCGCTCTAAATATCACCATGACATGGCTGCTGCACTTATTTAAAAAAATGGAGTCGGTTTTTTTGTTAACATTTTGTTTATTTGGTGAAAATGAGATACTAATGCCATCTTGTGGCTTGTTCCCAAACGAATCGAAGCGACTCGATTTCGGAAAGAAGGATCATAGACTACCCTTAAATGAGAGAGAAGACATGTGACGGTAAAGACTGATCGAGGTCCACGCGGCGACGGTAGACATTGATCATCCTTTCTCGTCAGGTCGAGAGGTGGTGTACGTCGATGACCCTCCGGCTGACGCTGAGGAGGAATTGTGATGGGAACTACTGATCGAGGTCAATGACTTCTCCATGTTGACGCTTTTTTCTGAGATATAATTTAATTAAAATGTATTTTTTAGAAACTCAAATATTCTTATTATTATATTATAGTTTCCGCATTTTTCTGATTTGTAGTAAAGTAAATGTAAGTAAAATGTGTTTTTTTAGATACTCCAATATATTAAGTTTACAGACAAAATATATCTTTTCTCGTTCAAACCCTTGCTAACATGTATTTTTTTTAATTACTAAATTTTAAAAATGAAATTGCTAAAACTTTCAAAAGGTTGGCATTGGTCGTTATTTTTACGTAGCCCTTCATTTAGTATGCGACATTTATCTATCACCGCTCAGTTTTACATGTCGTATTGTTGAATTTGCCATGCTAAAATTAACGCATAATTTCTGCACTAGTAATTGAGTGTGATCAAAAGCAGTAAGATACATTTGGGTTAAACAAGACAGACAGCAGTATAATTGGCGTATGCAATTATTTTACAGTGGCAATAAATAGAATTTACAGTGGAAGTAAATAGAATATTAAATGTGTATGTGATGGATGTCAATGTGATTTTACAAGAGGAAATAAGTAGTACGTCGGGTACATGGCTAGAATAGAAGAAAAAAAAAAGCTTGCACTTTTTGATTGGAATATTCCACTTTCTGTGGTAATAGTTGATGCCAGAAGGTAACTTTTCAGATAGAGAGACACTTGAAAATCCGTGCAGGACACCAAAATAGCGGTCGTTAAATATGGCCGCCAGAGACGCATATTTTTTTTTGTATCTCAGCTCCTAATTGTACGATTTTTCTCGTCTAATTGTCTCTTTTATTTTTTAAATTTTCTTTCTAAAACGTAGGGAACTACCTAGAAAGTTACCATTTGGTATCAACTAATGTAGCATCTTCCAATCAAACGGTGCAGTTTTTTTTTGCGTACCTTACGTGCTAACGAGGCTATGGGTAAAAGCAAAATGAACCATTTCACATTCCGCCATGTTACATATTCACACAATGTATGTATGGTATAACCACTTGCTTGCATGCTTGCTTACAATAGGAAAAAGCGGAACCCAGAACCTTTATGAAATAATACCGAGGTTTATCTCATTAGGAAGTCAGAAGAAGAATTTGATGAATATTTTACCACGGGCATCAGCCGTACAGAAGCATTTGATTTTCACGTTGCGCGTTGGCAACACTATTGATACTTTTCAGACTAAGAAATCGGCAAAGAGCATTAACTAAAACTGCAGTCCTTCGCTAATAAAACATCAGGGCGATTCTTCTGGGGCTGTCGACTTGTCCTTATCTCGCCAATATAAGCACCCATCTACGTTTATTCTAATTCAATGACTCGACCCGGCCACTCGTTACGGTTCCCGTACATATTTTCACTTTCAGCCACAAACGACGCAGTCGCTTGATACAGCTAGCTACGCGCAACAGATTGTGGCGTGAATAGTTCTTCTTCGTGTGGTGATAAAAAGTCTAGTAACTCTGACCTAAAAAGTCCAGACCATTCCCATCACCGGTGGGATGGTGGTACTATGTAGGTGTCTATCGATGACTATAAATGTCCGGGTTTCGCGATGGTCTCGAGGGTCCTGGAGGCATTCCTAAATATGCTCCGAGTATGTAACTCCGCCACAGAATGTTGATACATGAAGATATTTATTATGATTTTTCTCTGGTGATGAAGCTAATCAAATTCTGGATCAAAATGCGGTGAAACAGAAAACGAATGACAGAAATCAGAAGATCATGGCATAGCATGAACCAGAATAGCATGGCATAACATGAACCAGAATAACATGGATCAGAAGATGGCAATTGGCAGAAGAAGAACAGACGATAGATTAAAATGAAAAAAAAAAACGTTACATATAAAAAAACGCATTTCATTTGAAATATATTAATAATAGCTAATTAAGCTGTCTTCAACATAAAAAAATCTTTAATGGTATTTCAGACCCGATCTGACTTGCTGGTCAAATGCTGACATTAAATTGTCATTATACGCCATCCAATTTTTTGAGAAAAGCTATACAAGCTATTTTAAAATAAATAAAAAATGTACTCGTCAAATAATTCAAATTCACAAAAACGCACCGAATTTTACCGCAGTGCGCGGTTAGCCTTAGTATGTATGAAACGATAGATTATTGTATGCGCTGTATAATTTCCGAAACGATTAAATAAATACAAAATAATGTAAATAAAAATATACACCACCCTCCGCCATCAAATGTGTAGTTTTGCGAATACAGACAGTCGTAGCCGCTCTTGGGTAACCTGCCCGGTGTGTCCCGGACGATAATTAGAGGCCCGTGTCGCCCGTGAAGTTATTAGCGCCCCCCCCTCCCTCTCGTTTCGCGGCTGCCCCCCCCCCCCCTCTTTTTTGATGTCCCCGCCGAGCCGGGCGAGAGGAGAAAAGTGAATTGGTTGCGGGGGCATCAAAGGCGGGAGAGGCGTTCTATTTGCGCTCAAAGTTCCATTTTGAAACGTTTCAATCCGGACACACATAAAATGATTTCGGCGCGGGCGGGTACTTCCGTTTGAAGCCTTTGACAGCCACACCGGTGTCCTTTTTCTTCTCTCGCGCCCCCCGCACCCCACCCTCGTCCCCACCGCGCCGACCCCTCTCCCGCTCGCCGCTCTAATGCCCTCGATTATTTTAATGTCATTCCTTTAATTCCTTCGTTGAACCCTGTAACGGAATAAGGAGTGTTGCAGTCATACGAAAATTAAATTACATCGGTTTTGTATGGAAACACGTATTCTACCGAGACTAAATCGCTACACAACCCAAGTAGTTAACCTATGCGGATACTGGGTAGGTAAGTAGGTAAAATATACGGATTCAATATGAATTGATATTCAGGTCAATTGTCAAGGCCAATTATTATCAGTACAAATTGCTATCAAGGCAATTCTGTACATGAAAGCATATTTATCATATTATATTATATCGCAATATTATATGTAAGTACTTATTTACCATAGTATTATATTTTATTTTATTTATTTTATTTTATTTTATTTGGTTAACAAACAGCGTTTATACATAACAAATACAAAATATAACAATAAAACTATGACTAATTATATGTTAACACTATCTATCTATAATGTGTACAGTACATATCTCCGTTATTATATCTTATTTATATATATACATTTTTTAGCAAATTTAATATTATAGAAAAAGAAAAAGAACAAAAAACAAATGGAAATGAAATTTTACATTGAGATTATAAACAATATTAATTATTTAGTACCAAAGATACATTTTAAAAAACAAAAAATTGCAAAAACAAAAAATTACAAAAAAGCTATTCATGTACACTGTTCAAGCGATTAATAGTCATTATATGAAATACGAGGGACAAAGGACTGATAGGATTTTTTAATGGTTTCCTTAAAGTGACTTTAAACTGATGAAAAAATATCAATGTACCCGAACCTATCGTTATACGTTGTCATAGCTCTGTTTATTAAGGAATGTTTCGTGTAATTAGAGTTATATCTCTTTATATAAAACAGATTCGGGTTCCGAGTAATGCGAGGAGGAGCCAGAATGGATATCTTTTCGACCAGATACGCACTGTCAAAATTGTTATTTATTACGTTGTAGAGAAACATCATATCGCAAGTTGTACGCCTATCTTCAAGACTATCGAGTTTAAAAAGAGCTAATCTATCCTTGTACGATGCAGCTGATTTATTTTCCCTAAAGCACAAGTGCCTTAAGAATTTTTATTGAATACGCTCGATTCGTTGCTTATACACATTGTATTGAGGGGACCAAATATGTTTTTATAGTATTAATGTATATATAGTATATATCTATACAGGTAAGTTTTAAATTTTGGGCATCCTCGAAGGGGCGGAATCAGTACAAGCAAGTAAGTAAGCAGCTTTTGATAAAAAAAAAGCAATCTTTTCCGTCTCGTGGGCATGTGCAGTTAGGTACTCCGTCTTCCCTCCATTGACATCAGCCCAACTTTTATGTTTGTACAATTCAGTGATAACGGGATATTTATCAGGTCTACCTCGTTATCGAAAAGGTTGTGGGGTCATCGACGTAACCGTTACCAGGGCGCGAGGGACAAGTGTTACTAATATAAGGAAAATAGCCATAATTCTATGATGTTTTATATTGTTTTTAAAATTTTGACTAATATTGCAAAATCTTATTTAAAAATGCTGAAATTGAGCTAATTGAGCTGAATTGAGCTAATTGAGCTAATTGAACTGAGCTAATTGTTTGAATAACCACCTGTAGCATTCAGTGATTCGGTGCTCAAAAATGGCAAAGGAAAAATTCCAAAGAAAGAAAACCAATGCAATCTATTCTCGATAGATACCTATAAGGTATCTACCGAGAATAGATTATTTGCTATATATAGCCATTTTTACCTTTTTGCAATAATCAATAGTTTCGCGGTTATTTTATTCTCTTTGAAAAACCTACTCCATGACCTATTTTAGTGAATGTAACAATAATAATTAAAAGATTTGTAATTCACCACGGACCCCATAGGAAATTAGGGGCGCGAACGTACCCACTACTGGAGCAGTTGCAGATGCGCGGAGCAGAGTTGTCGCGCGAACCTAATGGACGTTGGTGGGTACGTTTCGCGCACCACGTTCGGCGTTCAGTAAACGTAAATCCATCGCTATGGAGTGGGCAGAAGAGAAAAGTCTAGCTCTAATCGAGGAGCACCGAAATTATACAGTGCTGTGGGATCCGAAGAATGAAAAAATTTTAAATAAATTCTGGCGACGACATGTTCGCTCAACGTTCGAATGAAAACTGCGGAGCACTTGTTGTTCTTGAGTTGATGCGCGCACCCTCTCCATTTGAGCAATTGTAGATGCGCTGAGCAGAGTTGATGCGCGAACCTAATAGATGTTCACCTTTACTTTGCTCGCGTCCACGAACACACTGCGCTTCAGTTTGTGTTGCAGCATTTACCGCCACCACGTGGAGTGCTCGCAGCGGAGAGTGCAACGTTGCACTATCCCGGAGCGAAAACGTATTCACTACTGGAGCAGTTGCAGATGCGCGGAGCAAAGTTGATGAGCGAACCTAATGGATACCCACCTTTGCAGTAACAATTGCGCACCTCGGCAATGCGTAAATATTTTTTCCATTTTAATAAAATATATGTAATAATTACTATTTTAGTTTGCAATAAGGTAGCTGATGAGTTTTTAATTGCGTTATTTTTTAACATTCCGGGTCATACATTGAGTGCGCACTCTTTCAGCACTGTACTCTATGGAAGAAAGATGTTTCTATAGAAACTGAGAATTTCGATTCAACCTAAGTCAGCTCCAGTTATTCATATATGAATACTCTATACTACGTATATGTTGAGTATATTAAGATTCTATTCGTATGTATCTATATCGAAAGGGGTGTAAGTAGATATGAATGTGGATCCGAAGTTGTGAGGCAATAAGTATCATCCGCATATATGAAATTTCCAAATATCCGCGTGACGACACCCGGCGTTGGAGAGTGGGCGAGATGTAAAGAAACTTGTCGCAAACTCTGCGAGAGTTGCTCTCGGGGGGAGGCGCGGGGCGGCGGCGGGCGGCGGCGGGGCGCGGGGAAAAGGGAAGCGCCGTTTGATATTACATTAGCGAAATGAGTGATGCTAGAAGCTATTAGGTTGCGAATGGCAAAAGGGGGCGCCTGGCTCTTTGATGTCTACAATGACGGCGGCGACAAAGACACCGCGCTACGAGCGAGCGAGGCGGCCGGCGCGCGCTCGATCTCTCACCGTCGAGGCGCCCGCCGCCGGGGCATTTGGCAAAATAATTAACCAAAACGATGCAATCACTCACACTTGCGCAGGTGACAATGACACACGCACACAAAATAGATAAATCCAAAAAACAATCAAACCTAGATTTCAGTATCAATATCGACAATATAAATCATGTACAGTAATTTCTTGCAAATAGCTAGCGTTAATTTGAAAATTAAGCCTTTGTAGTACGTAAATATAACCGCCAGTATGTGACCGCAGCGCCAGTATGTAACTGCCAGGTTCCAATATGTACCCGCGGGGTTGGACCTGGTTATACCTAGTCGTAGAATAACCACGAACAGAAATCAAGTGCAGGAAGTATTATTTAAAGCCGAAGCCAATAAACATAAAAAAAACTAACTTTCAGAAAAAAATTGGACGCCACAGCTTTTTAAAGGTTAAAGCTGAAACTAAAAAAACCAGCACTTGATACAAAAAAAAATTAAGCACAAGATTTAACAGGGTGGGTAAGTCTCACAGGTTTGTCACTGGTTTTGCCAGGAGGTAGCAACTCTTTCTTCAGCTGTAAAAAAGGAAATGAGAACACGTTGCTTCTTTTCAGCGTTCTTTATTCCGTTTCTCCACGGGCACAGCAAAACGAAGAAGGTGCAAGGCACACGATGCACACGATCACCGCACAGCAGTATATAAATCCTCCAAAAGTTGACAGTAGGTAGGTCCGGAATTTGAATCTCCGATCTCAAAATTGCTCCAAGAAGCAGGCCGCCACGCTACGGCAGTTGATGCATTACAGGTGTATTATTGATAGTAAATTGTATAAAAATAGAGAATGAGACACACCATCCCAATTCGACTACCTGTTGTTACATCTAATTACATGCAAAACACCTATATGTGGCGTGCGAGTAACAACCTCAATAAACTGATTTGCGGCGACGTAGATATCGATCTATTCAGCACTAGTGTTGTATCAGCGAGACGTATCCTCAGCAACAACTTCTTTTAGTACCTACTCTTCTGCTTTTCTTTATTGTTATTATTTTTTTGTATTCGATTTCTCGATATTGTTTTTTTTGCCTTCTTGTCCCTTTTGTTTAATTTTTATTTGCGTATTTTAAATTTATAGTACCGGACCCTGCCAAGCGTTTTTGCTGGCAATTCCATATTCTCTAAACTGTTTCTATATGTGAGAACCTGTTATTGGCTATCATTTATTATTTAAGTTGTTATTTAATATTTTATATGGCTGTTGGTTTTCCTTAAAAATAAATAAATAAATAAATAAAATTACATAACGCCATGGGTCGCCCCGAACCAATTTTATTTTTTATTTTTTTTGTTATTTGGTAATTTACAATTATCTACAGTAAAAGAACATATACAATTACAATGTCATAGCCGAGAATCCAATAGGTAGGTACTGATAACATGTTATGCCAGAAACTGTTGCCAGTGATCCTATTTTAATGTCGCCTAACTAGGCAATAGCCTGTTTTAAGACGGACATTTAAATTGTTGTAAATATATTATAAATCAATATAAAAAACTAAGTAATGAAGAATATAGAAATTTAGGGGAATTTACACACTAAGACCTATTAGTATTCATTCTTACGAGCTGGAAAATTGAATATAAAATTCATAAAAGAAAAGTGAAATTGATAATATAAAATTGTTAACTTTACCATAATCATAAAAAAAATGCACAATTAGCTAGTACTTAAATAATCTTAATTGCCTAAAAATATCGAGATAGTCAAACCTAATAATAAAAATTAAAAAATTAGTAAAAAAATAACATAAAATGGGAAGTAGAATATAAAATGAGATGAAAGATATAAACTTGTTATCCATAGCCTAATCATAATTAAAAATGATGTACAAATCGAAAGTGTGTAAGTTATAATGTTAACATTGGTTAAGAAAATCCTGTGTCAATATAGTATGTAGATTATGGATAAATGGCCTTGTATATTTCTCTTAGCCTTGTATATTGTATCATAAAAAGCCTTGTATATTGTATCATAAAAAGCCTTGTATATTGTATCATAAAAAACCTTGTATATTTTAAAACGTGGCGACTATCCGATCGCGGTGACAAGACGACGGCGGGCGGGCGAGCGAGTGACCGATCTCTCAAAATTAGACCCCGCTTTGGAACGGCCATAGCCAAAACGGACAATTTTAAGATTTAAATCCAGTTCTTAATTTTGATGAAACGGAATACCAACAAAATAACAAAGGTGCTTAAGTTCCTAATTTTTAGCACCAGCTTAATTTAAGTCTGTGAGAAACGAAATACGGGCCATTATGAGAGGCAGTCAATACCACAATCTACAGCGTTAAAATAACGATTATTAACTGAAAAAATTGAGGCATTGATTATAAATAAGGCAAAAAACAGATTTACCGTATGAAGTTTGAAGCACCCGTCGCTTCGGCGATATTACAACCGCCGCAGACTGAAGTTCTGTCAGTTTTATTTAGCTTTTCTGCGGATAGGCGGCAACATGTAGGACGTAATACCAGAGCAAACCTTTGGTGTGTATAAAATCTAATGCAGCGGTGGGTTAGCTTAAGTTGGACGAACGAAGCAGTCCACAACCACTGAACTGATGAAACTCATCAAGGCGGTGAAAAACAGGCGATCTACGAAAACATCTTGGATAGCAGAACGAACCACTGGGTGCGGTTTCAAAATCCCATTGTGCTATCCAAAGATCAATTTGACTATCCTTTGCATAATACGGCGAACCATAGAAATAAGAAGAACCGCTAACTTTAATAAAGACGACGGCTTCAAACTCTCTACTACATGGAACCCTCTTCTGAAAATGTTTCCAACGACAATCGCCGGATATAAAAACGCGACACGAGATAGTGCTGTGTGCACAACGGAATTACAAACTCGCAATTACATTAAACGTAACGCTTATTGTTACCGTTCGATTTTACTATCCATCTAATCCGGGGGCTTTAAATGAAATCGATTCTTAACGAGTAAACTCCAAAACCGGGTTTTCGCCGCAACCGGGCATGCTATAAACTACTACTTGGAACCCTCTTCTGTAAACGTTTTAAACGACAATCGCCGGATGTAAAAAGGCGAAACGAAATACAGTGTTGTGTGGACAGCGAAATTTCAAAACTTGCTCCCCCCCCCCCCCCTCCCCCAGCACGCCCACCGATTTATCTGAGCAGTAACAGCAGCAGTATTCCGCCTACTCGCAGAACGCAGACCGCTTCTTTAAAATTACCGAATCGGCAAGAAAACGATTTATATACGCGTCCTGTGTGTTTACTTTTTTAGTATGAAAGAGCTCAAAGATGAGTCGATCGATGAGGGTAGATACAAAGTAACATGGGCCTAGAAGTCGGTGTAAGGACAGTTATCGTTAAAAACTTCCTGAGGTGACAGGTTCGCCCGTTGTAAATGACACCTCTAAGTTGTCGCACTGAATAAACTAAAGTACTTGAATGCCAAACAACTACTAAACTCGTGGTAGGATACATTTGTAAGGATACATTTCAGGTAGGAAAAACTTGGCATTCAATGAGTTAAGGTTGTTGAGGGCTGGACTTTGAGCGACCGATCGCGAAGTATCGCAGTGTATCGGGTCGATCTCGCAGATGAAAGTGAAGAGCGGCGGTGGCGCGTGCGAGTAATTTGGGATATCTGGCTCCATCCGTCGGATTGAGGAAGGGGGAATGGTGGGGGGGGGGGGGGGTGAGGGCGCTGGAGGGGGGGGGGGTGGAGCGTGGGGCGAGAGGTGTTCTTTGCGATTTGGCGATCAAAGACATTCGCGATAACGGCCGCGAATATCAATAGCGAGCGAGCGCCCGCCCGCAACGCGTCTGCTCCTAATCAAAGAAGCCCCGCTGCCGCTCTGCCGACAAAGTCAAAGTGCCACCATGCTCGCCGTATTACACCACACCACACAGACCGGCAGCCGAAAGGGGTACACGAACGTTACGTGTCATCAAGCGAGAAACATATCTGACGCGTGATCGTTTTATATGCCTCCAATGGGACCAAAATATTTTAGTCTTTTTAGTGTAGCGCCAAAGGCGAATAGCGAGAACTGGAGAACCAGCGGCGGCCGCCGGTCGACGAATTTTCAGGAAAGAGAAATATTTATTTCTCAATAAATAACTCACCATACCTAGTAATTGAGATCACCCATCAGGGCTCAACAGGTAACTCAATGGAGAGGAGACGGTTATCACTTACACTGTAAAAAAATATAACGGTGTAATCACGGAAATACATAAGTTTTAACAAGGATTACGTCTATAACTCAGACTGTGGCCCATAAATATGAATTAACACGTGTTGCGGTGTTGGCGTGACGGTTGGGCATTACCAAACTGTCAACAAGGCTTAGTTCAGCCGCATATGCTGTTATGAAAATCCGTCAAATTACCGATGTTGATACTGCGAGGCTAGTATATTTCTCTTATTTCCACAGTTTTATGTCTTACGGCATCTTACTGTGGGGACAAGCTGCAAGTATGCCCTCAATCTTTATTCTACAAAAACGGGCGGTTAGAGCCATATACAACTTGCGCAGACGTGATTCCCTAAGAGAATTATTCAAAGAAATTAACATTCTTACTGTACCTAGTCAATACATATTTGAAAACATTATGCATGCACGAAAAAATATATCTTATTATTCAAAAAACTGTGACAATCACAAATACAATACTAGAAACAAAAATAAATATATAGTGACAAAATTTATACTAAGTAAGATAAGCAATTGTTTCATGGGAAACTGTATACGGTTCTATAATAAAATTCCAGAGGACATACAGGGTCTATCAGACATTCAGTTTAGAAGTAAAATTAAAAATATTCTATGTAAGAAGGCTTACTACAAAGTAAGTAGATTTTATTAATGATATTGATTTTTTTTTGGAATGATTATAAAATCGAGATTTAATATTCTTTTCTTATTTTATTGAAAATTGTAAACTGTGTAGGTATATCGTTTTTTTTTTTTTTTTGACTATTGTTGTTAATTATGACTATTTTAAATTTTATGACTATTTTAAATTCTAACTGTACCTATACTTTAAATTGTTTTAAAATATTTCTGTTGTTAAATATTTTATATCATTATCTATAATATAAACCGTACATTGTATCTCATTTTTGACGTCACAAAGCAATTTTATACAAATTCTATTGTGAATAAAAAACATTTTGATTTGATTTGATTTGATTCGGTACTTACCATGCCATAATGTTAAAACATAATGTGATTTCATTATGTCGCGACCTTGGGATCTCACTTCTAACATGGCAGCAGACACGGTACGGATATAGTCGGACACATGAATTATGTTGAAACTACAGTATATGTTATTTCCGTATTAACCGTAAGAAAAATGTTGACACATATAATCGAGTAATGGAGTTTCAACAAAATTCCTTGTAATTCAACAAAATTATGATTGAAACATCGTTATTCGGTATAAAACCGTAATAACAAAATGGTAATGAAACAATCAATCCAATATGTTTCTCATGGGGCGTTTACACTCTCGCGCGAGGCGCGAGGCGAGACGCAAAACCATGTAGTAAACAAATGGAACAGAGACAAAGCTTCTAGCAAGTAGGTAAACATTTTGTACGCTCGTTAGAAGCTTTGCCTCTGTTCCATTTGTTTACCGATATGGTTTTGCGTCTCGCCTCGCGCCTCGCGCGAGAGTGTAAACGCCCTATCAGTGTTGGTATGTATGTGTGACAACAACTGATGGATGACGGAAAACTACAATAAAAACACTCATTCTTTGACAACGGTTTATGTTGCATACGTACGCAGCCTGCTTGAATTTGCTTCTAATATTTGGTCTCCACAGTATGTTACATACAAGCTGAGGATTGAGCGTATTCAAAAACGATTTATACGTCATCTAAATTACCGCTTATTTTCCAACGGCTTGTCGTACGCTGAAGGTCTACAACGCTACGGTTTAGAGACATTAGAGGACCGGCGAGTAGTATCAGATATGTCGTTTCTACATAAAATTGTTCATACTGGGTTGGACAGTTCATACCTCCTGAGTAGGGTGAGCATACGAGCGCCTTCCCGACTCGCACGTGCTCACTCAACTTTTTACGTACCAAGGTTCAACACTAACTATGGTTCCAATTCGTTATTGCCGCGCGTTATGCATGCATACAATGTATGCTTTAACGATATTGACATATTTAACCATCAGAATAGTCGATCCTTTGTTAAGGAGGTACGTGAAAAGCTGATTATCAGATCGGATTGAATTAGCATGCACAAGCACTCACATACACATTCGCACTACAGATACACACACCCGCACACACATATATACACCCTCACACATATACAAATACACACATACACACACTCACACATACACGCTCTCCATCACACAAACACACACTAACATCCATACACTCGCACCTAGCGATTTTAACTGTTACTTTTAAATTCTTTTTGGTTTTATTTATTTTGTATTGTTTAGCATATTTAATCCTTATATAGCAAATAATTTAAAACATCATTGGCTTTGTTACTGGTATATATATTATGCTTATACGTATTTTTTTATGCTGTATGTTTTTAAGAAAAATAAAATAAAAAAAAAATAAAAAAAAAAACAATGAAGCAATAAGAAGATGTGATAAGACATATAGAAGCTCCACGAAGAATACAGAAATCTGTCAATTGGAAGAAAGAGGTCTGGAAGATGGTGATACTGCAAGTAATAAATCGATTTCTACATAAAACATATCTACAGCTGTATACTTACTCTGAAACTGATAAAAGTAAAAAGATTGCTCTGTTCTTTGTCACCCTAATTCGGACCTCATCTACATTTCAAACATTGGCTTTAGATTTTTTAATGCCGGTCGATGATTCTCACAACGCTAGCACAACGGAACTGCAGGAAAGAGGAAATCTAATAAGGAAGTATTCTCTACCTACCTCTAATGCGCGGTGGCAGTCAGATGTTTACTCATGTGTTCTGCTAGAAAATCATGCCCTGCTAAATATGGGTTTAAATGAGAATAATTCAAAATAAATCTGAATGGATATACAGACGTGGCCAACTCATTAGACTCACTAAACATTATTTGACTTTAGTTGAAACAGTTGTTATATAATCTTCCGTGACTACATGGGATTCATAATATGTCTGCTCAATAGAATCGGCAATATGTCCTCTTAAGTTGTTAGGTACTTGCAACACATATTGGAAATTTAATTACTGGAAACACCCATAAGTGCATATGACAGTTGTTTGACACAAAACCTCTAAAGTTCAATTGGTTTAGATGAGTTTAAAGTGTTTTTGGTCGGACTTTATTAATTTTTTTGAATATTGTTTTAAGATACTGACAGAATTAGAGATAAAAATTGTTTGGGGCTAAAATCTACAAAAAATATTTTCAATCTTATACCAAGTAACCATTTCTAGGGTGAAATCGAAAATGGGTCGAAAAAGAGACTTGTCTCTGCGAAAAGTTACTGTTATAATAAATAATTCTGCTGAATGAAAAAAATCTTTCACAGCGAAAAATCGCTCAGAAAAAATGTTTCGCAAAAAACTGTGAGCCGAATCAAAGTGAGTCTTGACAGTGATAAGGAGTACAATCATAATTGAGTGGGGAAAACTTCTCAAAAACCCAAATTAACCTCTCGATCGATCAGAACATTGATGAATTTGTGCCGGAAGAAACGCAAGCATACTTCAACCAACCTGAAAAAAAATGGCAGACTATGGAATCGATGTATCCTCCAGAACAATCCGCCGTAAAGTTTTTGATGGTGGTCTGAAAGCTCGGCGGCCAAGAAAAAAGGCAAAGATTACACTTGCCATGGTAAAAAACGTCTAGATTGGAATTGGGTTTTAGATAATTTGGACCATCCTCCCGTAAAAAAATAAAAACATTAATTTTCTGGCATTTACGCGGACCGCGTGCGAGCGAGACGCCCTTTGTCACGCCAGGGGATTGAGTGATAGAAAACATCGACAGGGGATATGGGCCTTAATAATTATCTGCATAGGTATGCGAAATACGTAGATATATCGTTAAAAACGTTTCGATTTTTTAAATAAAATGTTTCAGGTTTCGGAGTCTATTAAGCTCGAAGAGACAGACAGATATACCAACATCCATTTACATATACATATATAGATACCATTCAGTAACGGCTTCATGTTGCGTTAATTAAAAATCTGAATTCACAAATCTTTGCCGAGTTATATGCCGATTCACTGCCGAGTTACATGCGATTGATCGATCTCCATGAAAGTTGGAAAATATATGTATTTTTTCATGGAGAAGGTTTTTATGATATCCGCTTTGTTGTAACTTACCACTAGATGGTGCTGCAGCCCATCGACTTCTATACCGCTAAACCGATTGTCATGAAAATTGGTCTACTTAAGACATTTGAGCCTGCACAATATTTTCGCAATATTAACTTTTTTGTAACTCGCCACCAGATGGCGCTGCAGCACATCAACTTCTATACCGCTCAACCGATCGCCATAAAAATTGGTATACATGGACATTCGAGCCCGCATAATATTTTCGCACTATTAGCTTTATTTTAATTGTAACTCGTCATTATATGGCGCTGCAGCACATCAACTATTATACCGTTCAACCAATCGCTATGAAAATTGGTATACATAGGTATTTGAGCAGGATATAAACACGGACACCGCCGGGTAATACCAATAATTAACCATAAAAACTGAAAACGGAGCCTTACACATGTAGTCACACCGGTAGTTGCATTAATCTTTAGTCACATTGCATGCAGCTTTAGAACTTTATCTAACTATTTGTATAACATTTAAAACATTTCTAATTATACCTATTTATTTTGTATAATGTGATGTGACCTTTAGGTGGTACCACTACTTAAAACGGTGAATAACTTCTACTTACTTGGCTTTCATCCAGAAAATTTTGCCCAAGACCACGCAAAACAGCTTGCTGACCGTGTTTTTATGAAAATAGTGTTTTTATGAAATTCCGCTATCGTGAAAGATACTGGAATTCAGGCGAATAAACACGTTTATACTAAATAACATACTGTACATATTTTTAAAAACAGTCTCACTGATGAAAGCGTTTTGGGAAAACACACAAGCAGTTTAAGAAAAAACACTAGATTTTTATACGTCACTGGTTCGTGGTATATATCGAATATACATACACTAAAAAGAAATGTAATCAAGTTTCAGACTACTCACTAGGTTCTAATATTTTAAAGTCACTATACAATAGATTAATGTATATATTTAACTGTCACTTGCAAATATTTAGTCACTTTTTTGACGGGAGAAAGAGTTGCGATAGCTTGACCAAGTTTAGCGGAGATCGCGAGTTCGAAATGAGCGTCGTGGCGTCGAGCACAACAGGGTAAGAACGCATCGGCACCGAGTGCGTCGGCAGACTGAGCGTCGACAGGCGTCGACTGGCGTCGTCGTCGAGCCTCGCCACAGACAAGGAAAGAGGTGTATAAAACAACAGACGCGTCAATTGTAGTCTTTTGCCGACGCTGTGGCACCTGTACGATATTGCACATTTTCCATATAAACGCATTCCTCGTGAAGTTGTTTTTTACCCGGCCCACCAACCGACTAGGAGGGAAAGTATTATGAACGCGCATTTTTTTCGAGATGACGGATATATTTATTTTGAACCTCTCTGAGATGATTAGGACTACTTCCAGATTGAAGCCTGTCTGTGTGTATTCCCCACGATAGCGCCCAAAATTGACCCTGGACAACGGCGATTGCAACATCGCCGAAACATCGGGCGTTACAAACTTGACGTAATACATTCGTTTTTTATCTTATTTATAAAGGCATTTATATCTATAAACTACATGTCCAACATAAAGATTTTATAGATCGTAACGTACAAGCGACTCTATCCTCCGGCATACTCTTTATGATTGGAAAAATTCCCGTGCGTGTCATACCTATGTAAATTGACGTTTCTCTGCGATGAATCTGTGGTTTTAGCTTGGAGGGCGACGAGCAGTGTAGCACGTGGTGGGCGGGTGGCCTGATAGGGCGGCGATGCTCTCTAGGCGGGGGCTAATCTACCAATCGCGGGGCGAAGCGGCTTGCGGAATACGCCTCGACAACAGAAGTGTCAAAGGAGATGAGAATTTGCAACTTTCTAAACTTGGACAGCTATGGAGAAACGGTTCATAAGTACGCGCTATTTAGGCTTTATACAAGTACCCGACTTCACTCGAATGGAAGCGAGGAAGATATAGTGGGTGTCTAATATGG
This sequence comes from Micropterix aruncella, assembly GCA_944548615.1. Taxonomy (NCBI): domain Eukaryota; kingdom Metazoa; phylum Arthropoda; class Insecta; order Lepidoptera; family Micropterigidae; genus Micropterix; species Micropterix aruncella. The sequence continues at coordinate 19,268,046 of OX155964.1, read as the reverse complement.
AATATGTGAAAAGACTTAATAATAACTAATAATCAAAAATCACGTTTTAAAAAGTCGTGTAATAGTTGAAAAATATTAAATTCTTATTAAGAAGCCGTATTCAATGTAAACACATTGCGTACATATCCTGAAATCGAGAGATAATAATAGTACCCACATTACATTTCATATTATATTTTTTCCGATGAATCTATCACTCCAATGGAATAAAAAACGTCAAAGAAAACCAGATAATCACTTTTATGGTACTATTATTTTTTCCATTTTTCGAGTCTGTTGAACACTTAATTAAAACCGGTTGCGTAACCCCAAAACTTTCCCGGCAAGTTATGAAGGACTTATGGAAGGGTTTGAGCATCATTGCGGATCCGTGCCGCTTCATTAAATTCTTGGCGATGCTCATCGCTTTCAGTTGCTCCTGTCTCTTTGACCTCTTGTCGTCTTGCTCGAGCGGTCACCTTGCTGAGATTGGAGCGTTTGGGCATAACTGTGAAAAATGATTGCAAAATATGGAAAAACATTCACGAATTACACTAATTCAGTTAATTCAGCTTCAGTATCACGAAAACGCTATGAAAAATTCGTAAAATTCAACCTAACTGTCAAATGTGAGTTTTCGCGCCGTGCCGCCATCTTGATTTTCGAATTTTTCGTATTTTTATTCTTGTCAAACAACGCCATCTATGATCAAGCTCGGCGCTAAAATAATTTTCGGTTTTTTACATTTTTCTCACTTTTCCGAGAGATATTCCGGATTTTTTATAGCCGTAAGACAGACGTGATTACGAACAAAACAAAAAAAGAATCATCCAAATCGGGCCAGCCGCTCGTGGGTAAGTTAACGTAAGTAATGAGTAAGGTAATAATATAATGTAATGAAGTAATAATATAGTAAGTATAGAATAGAATAGAATAGAATAACTTTATTGTGCTATAAAAACATAACCTAATGAATATTACGCTGGTTTTATAAAAAAGACAATTTATGCACAAATGGCGGACTTATCGCTATAGCGATATCTTACAGTCAACCATTTGAAAAAATAATTCCTAATTTTCACCGTACAATACACAAAGAATTAGTAAAGTTAAATTTAAAATAAACTTATACAGATACATGTCAGTAACTTATGCTAAGGTTGCCCAGGGAAGGATAAAGGAGAGGACAAGGTGAGGTATTTGGTTAGTGGCTGTGTAAAAATAGATGTTTCTTCAACCTTCAACTTTCTATTCCAGGATCAGGCTCCATTCACTATAATCTGCTTGACGGTTTCATGAACAGTCTCGCCTCAATCCGTAACAGATTGTCAGACGACATTTTCTTAATTTTTGGCGACTATAATTTACCTGATATTGAATGGATTCCGAGTCAAGAGCTAACGTCCTTTGTTCACTCTGGTACACTTAATTCAGTAGGATCTATGTTTGTAGACAAATCATCTCTTTGCGGTTTAAAGCAATACAACAGTATCACCAACAGAAATGGCCGCATACTAGATCTCATCTTAAGTACGGAATTGGTAAACGTTGTTAGATCTGAACATCCCCTTGTAAAGGAGGATGCTCATCATCCTTCTTTAGACATAATATTTCGCTGTCGTAAGCCTCAAACTCTCCGGGATGCTCTTTACCCAAAATTTCTTTACCACAAAGGGGATTATTCAAACATCACTGCTCGCCTTGCGACCGTCGATTGGGAGACTTTGCTCAATAACTGTTCTTTAGAGGATGCATTAGATAATTTCTACCAGGTTATTAACGATGCCATTGAACAATTCGTCCCTCTTCGCAAACCTTCCAGAAATAGCCATCCGCTCTGGTTTTCTTTACCTTTAATAAAAATAATGAAGGAAAAGTCTAAATACCACAAGAAATGGAAAAAATTCCATAATTCTTCCGACTATGACACTTTTTGTATGTTACGCGCTCGACAAAGACGCGTCCAAGCAGAATGTTTTAAGAACTTTATAAATCAATGCCAATGTGATATAACCCGTTCCCCGGAAAAGTTCTGGCTGTATGTGAAGAAACTTCAGAAGAATGATAGAATTCCGCAACATATGACCTATGACAGCCACTCAATTAGCGGTGGCTCACAAATATCCGAAGCATTCTCTCAGTATTTTGAATCCGTGTTTGCGGATATCCCAACTTCCGCATCTTCATCACATAATATGGCGTCCAGCAATATTTCCCCAATAGCGACTATTAGCAGCATCGATACAAATGAGGCATTGATTTATAAGTACCTTAAAGCAGTTGACAAGAAGAAAAGTGCAGGCAGCGACTCGATTCCTCCCTGCGTTATCGCTAACTGTGCTACACAACTTGCTAAACCTGTCAGCATGTTATTCACAAGATCTGTCGACGAAGGACAATTTCCCGGTAAATGGAAGGAAGCCCATATCATACCAATCCATAAGGGTGGATGCAAATCGAAGGTCGAACATTACCGACCAATCTCCATCTTACCTACTCTAAGCAAGGTTTTCGAAAAGGTCGTCTTCGACCAAGTTTATCCTGCTATTTCTTCGTCTCTTTCCCAACAGCAACATGGGTTTACACAGCGACGCTCTGTTTTGACCAATCTGTGTGAATTCACAGACTATGTATCTTGCCAAATGGATAATCGCTCTCAGGTCGATGTTATATATACCGATTTTAGCAAGGCATTCGATCGAGTTGATCATGCGATTCTAATTTGCAAACTCGGCAATATCGGTATACATGGTGATTTACTGCGTTGGTTCACTTCGTATGTCAGCAATCGTCATCAAGCTGTTGTCATCGGGGGGCATAAATCGAATTTTATATCGGTCCCATCTGGGGTACCGCAGGGGTCTCATTTAGGACCATTGCTCTTCAATATCTTCATCAACGACGTAGGCAATTGTTTCTCCAATAGTTTTCACATCTCCTATGCTGACGACTTAAAAATTTACCAGTCTGTAAATAGCATCGAGGATAGCGTCTCCATCCAAAGAGACCTCGACCGGTTCTACGACTATTGTGTTAGGAATAAGTTAACATTAAATATTTCAAAATGTCAAAAAATCACTTTCACAAGGAAAAACAATAAAATAAATTTCATTTATAAACTCAATCATATCCCCCTAAGTGAAAAGAGTGAGGTGCGCGATCTGGGTTTAGTATTAGATAATAAACTGCTGTTTGATAAACACATCGACTATGCTACCGGAAAAGCTCATAAAATGTTAGGATTCATCCAGCGAGTGTGTAAACCGTTTAGCGATGTAAGAACCCTTAAGATTTTATACTTCTCCTATGTACGCAGCATTCTCGAATACGGATCTATCATTTGGTCGCCTCAATATACAGTCTATAAAAATAGAGTTGAGAGACTCCAGAAGTACTTCATGAGACATCTTGATTTTAAATCGTTTCAAACCTCCGAAAGTTACTCAGAGAGACTTAACCGTCATAACATGGACTCACTCGAGGATAGGCGCCTCCAATATGATATACGTTTTCTGTACAATATTATTAATAATAAAATAGACAGTCCCTATTCTGTTGGCAGAATCTCCTACCGAATCCCCAACAATAAGACCAGGGCTCGAGATTTATTTTATCTACCGAGAGTCAATACCAATTATGGTCAAAATATGTATTTTTATAGAGCACTTCGATCATATAACCTCAACTTTCAATGTGTGGATATTTTTAATTTATCTTCAAATACTTGCTTCGAAGAAATTAGAAATACAATAAACAGCCTTCGGGTTTGATTGGTATTTCTTCGTCCGTTGGGTACGTAGGCTGTGGCAATCACCACTACACTATAACAATGCTTTCTAGTCAGTATAATATTCTCTATAAAAGTTCATATGTATGTTAACATTATAAACACATTGTGATGTATATTATATATGTGTGTATATATATATATATATATATATATATATATATATATATATATATATATATATATATATATATATATATATATATATATATATATATATATATATATATATATGTATATATATATATATATATATATATATTTATATTAACTATATTTTTACATTTTATTATTACCGTATCGTATTATTTATATTAATTTATTGTTTGTGCACGTGTATGTATGTATATATGTATATACGTTATATATCATCATATATCATACATCTACATAACTCATAATATGGCTTATCTTACTTACTTACTTAGCTTACCCTATCCCTTTCCCCTTACTTGAACCTGCATTTGTATCATTGCTCATTGCGCTGTAACAATAGATTTAATTTAATTGTGAAAACTTTTAATTGGCCTTAGATGTATATATTATGTGTTAGTATTAAGTATAAAACGCTGTAAGTTTTCTGAAAAATAAAAATAAAATAAAATAAAATAAAACAATTTTTTGAAAGTATGCAGCGAAGGTGCATGCCTGATAGAGTGAGGGAGCTGATTCCATAAACGAGCAGAATGGACTGTAAAAGAGTGCGTGTAAACAGAAGAATGATGTATCGGAATAGCGAGTGTGTTATCCCGGCTTGATCGAAGTGGAAGACCGTGGCCTCCCAAAGGGTGGAAATTCTCCTTTAGATAGGAGGGTGAAGTGGGGTTATTGAGTATGTTGTAGAGTAGCGACAACGTATGAAAATTTCTTCGATTGCGAATAGGAAGCCAATGAAGTTGCTCACGAAAGCAGCTAACGTGGTCGAACTTTCGCAAATTAAAAACATACCTGAGTAAGATATTTTGCAGACGCTCCAGCTTATTCAAAATAACCTCACTGGCATCTATATAACAAACATCACCGTAGTCAAGTATAGGCGTTAAGAGTGTGGACACAATCATTTCTTTATGTGACATGGGGAGAAATCTTTGAAGCCGCCGGAGACTATGAAAACCATGGAAAATGCGACGACTTACTTGGTTTACTTGATCTTGCCAAGAAAGATGTGGATCTATTAGAATTCCAAGGTTTTAAACATTTTTGGTATATTCGACAATTTTTCCATTTACGCAAATCGGCGGTAATGATGATGTGTCTATTTTTGACAATGTTTTTTTGCCGCCTATAACAATTGCTTGCGATTTATTTGGATTTATGATTATACCATGTTTTGTAGCCCAAGCACATATTTGATCTAAATCGGAGTTCATTATAGACACGGCAGTGCAAAGGTCATCTGGCTTGGCATGATAATAGATTTGAAGGTCGTCAGCGTATAGATGGTATGATGATGTTAGGCCCTTAGCAATAGGGTTGATAAAAATTGAGAAGAGTAACGGCGATAAAACTCCTCCTTGCGGAACGCCGGCAGTAAGCTCAACCTGGTCCGATTTAATGTGGGAAGCTTTGACACACTGGCGGCGTCCACGTAAGTAGGAGTCAAACCATGTAATAAAATTTTCAGAGACATTGAGAGCACGCAGCCGTTCTAGAATAAGGTCAAAGTCAACTGAGTTAAATGCGCTACTGAAATCTAGCAGAGAGAATGGTAAGTTTTCTGTCATTCATTGCGCATCTAATGTCATCAGTAACTCTGACAAGAGCGGTGGTGGTGCTGTGTCCTGGGCGGAAACCTGACTGCAGGGGATCGAGCAGGTTGTTATGCGTAAGAAAGTAGTTTAGTTGAGAGTATACTGCGTATTCCAATACTTTTGAGAATACAGGCAAGATTGATATCGGCCTGAATTCTTTTACCGATTGTGGGACTGGTGTTTTTGGGAGAGGGATGATAAAAGCTTCTTTCCACAGTTTCGGTACAATAGAATTATTCAGTGAAAAATTTATGAGATGAGTGAGTGTTGGCAGAATTACCTCTAAAATTGGCAGAATCAAGTCTTTGTTAAGGTCGTCACACCCAAATGCTTTCGACTTTATTTTTTTGAAGATGCGTCTGATTTCAGGTTGACAAGTATAACAGAATGTAAATTGGGGCCCACTGGTTTTTGAGTGATTTTCCTCGCGGATAGACTTCAGTGAAGCTTCTTTATCAGTGGGGTTGAACTTGAAGGGCGGTTGTGCAAAATGAATATTAAGGGTATTCGGATCGATACTCGATTCCGCAAGATTGTGGCTTGATTTCCCTACACCAATCGTATTTAGGAACTTCCACGTATCTTTTGCATCGGCAGTTTCCAAGTTTTTGCATATAAAAGCTTTCTTAGCATTACGGCAAAGTTGGTTACAGCGATTTCTTAACAGCCTAAATGAATTCCATGTAGCGTCAGAAGGAGCAGTTTTGTGCTTCGTTTTTAATCTGTCTCTCTTTGCCATAAGTTTCTTAATTTCTTCGGTAATCCAGGGGCAGAGACGATTTTTGACACGGATACTTTTAATTGGTGCATGTTTGTCATAGAGCCCGATGATAAGGTTATTAAGCATGTCCACCTTTTCATCTGCCGTCGATAATTTATTAACACTACTCCAATCTGTTTCGTTGGCATCCTGGATGAGACTGGCATAATTGATGGACTTGAGATCGCGGCGATATAGAAACCTTGGAGGAAATTTGGGGCTGCGAATTTTATATGTGATATAGAGGAGGTCATGATGAGAGAAACCGGATGCGGTATACTGTCCATGGGCTTTAGTCCTATCTGGAGAGGAAGTCAAAATTAGGTCCAGTAAGGAGTGAGATGATTTGTCATGATGGGTGGCTCGAAGAGGGAGAGAGTTGAGATTTAGCGAAGATATTATTTGGAGAAGTTTAGAAGATCTGTAATTGGTTTTTAGGAGGCACGTGTTGAGATCTCCCATCATGACTATGTGATCGTATTGGGGAACTACATCTTCCAGAAGGGATTCTAATTCCTGAAAATAATTGATTTGAGGAGGACAGTACACCACGCCCAATAGAAGCGAGTTATGTTGAAGCGAAACTTCGATGAAAATGTACTCTGGACGACCGCGGGAAGGGGGACTGGCAGACAATTTTGTATCGAAGATCAGAGCGTAGATAAATGCCAACGCCTCCACACCTCCAGCCAACCCTGTCATTGCGAATAAGCACATAACCTGGCAGAGGATACTGATGTGATGGTAGTGAGGGCTTTAGCATGGTCTCGCTAATAAGAAGGGCGTGCAAATTGAGCCCAGAAAATGTGGCTAATAACTCGGGATAGTGTTGCGGAATACTTTGAGCGTTGATGTGGCATGCGTTGAAGACATTTTTGTGACTTGGTAAAGTTGCATTTAATAAGTTGTAGAGAGTAGGACACTCATTATTATCACTAGTATTTACGCTCAAAGCATCATCTGCTTCGGAATCGTGTTGCTCAAAGACGTCATTAGACTTGTTGCTGAAGGAACACTCTGTATTACCGTCAAAATTAAGCGATGTGGAAGGGTTGGGCATTCCATCTATGGAAGGAGGATCGTACATACTATTAATGTAAAAGGCAAAGTACAAGAAAGTATTAAAAAGTAATAAAGAGATTGAATTTAAACTTATAAGTAGAAAAAATATGAATATTTATCTAAAACTATGCTGACTTAAGAAGTAGAAAATATCATTTTAAAACGTCTCTAAAACACATTTCACGATATACTTAGTAAACATTACTTTGACAGACACACATAAGAATATACATATGTAATTTGGCAATTGGAATTTGTAATGGTGTGCTGCCAGTTTCAAAGAGAATAAGGATGTAAAAAGAGAAAACATACATTATGTATATACTATTGCTTATTTTTCGATGTATTTTTAGGGGGTCGTGGCCGTAGTTCACGTTCTTTAAAACGCATTATTGTATCATCTAGCTGTTTTCGAGTTGCAATCGTTGATATTGATGAATCCGGTAGTAGGATCTTGATGTCTCCGCTTCTCGTCCAGACGTTATTTGGAGTAAAAAAAGACCGTGCCTTCTTCAAGAGATCGAGTCGTGTTTTAGTGAGTGACTCCGTGAGCATGATTTTTGAGCCTTTGAGCGCCTTCTTGCTTGACCAAACAGCCTCCCTGTCAGCGGTCGTTGAGAAGTGGATAAGCATGGGTCGATGGCGATCGCTTTAGGATGGGTTCTTTTTACCAATGCGAAAACAGTAGTCGATATTGAGCGGGGAAAAATCTGTGAGTCTTAGGTTTTTCTTTATTACATCTAGAGCCGCAGTTTGACAGTTCTCTTTGACGGATTCGGGTACTCCGTGTAACAGTAACTGCTTACGCTTGGAACGGTTTTCAAGAAGTAAGGTAATAATATAATATAATGAGTAAGGTAACATATATAAAACCTGACTCATGTTTATTATATAGATGACGTTTTTTAATCAATTTCCATTTTAATTATTTATGATCAGTCGCTGATCGAAATGGCAAAAGTGCTTTCGAGATTGCTGCAAAAACGTCACGATTTTATGAAATCGGAACCTTTCTGTGGCAAAATGCTTCAGCAGTTGAAAAAGTGTGGGATACGTGTATACCAAGACGAGTTCTTTTGTAATGTGTAATAAGTAGATCTAGAATTTAAGCATTGTGTAAAATGGAAAGTGGTAATTAAAAAAACAACAAAAGTGACATATGTCCCATTTTTGCAGTTAACGATTCCATTATCATAAGGATTGCACTGTGCTGGTTTTTCGTTTTGTACTTTCTGACTACTGTCTACTGAAAATTTTTAAACTGTAAATTAGAGTTGTCATTACACAGTAGCCTATACGAGCGAACCCGTCATCCCATGAACGTATAACGATAAGTAACCATTCTTTCAATTACGGGGTGAACGTAGAGACTTGTGGACATGACAGTCCACCGTCTAACTACGCCAACTAGGGTTGTCGACTACAGCGGGCGAGCCCGTCACCTCAGGAAGTTTTAACGATTGGTCGTTCTATCTCCCTGAAGTGAGCGCAGAAAACTTGGACAAAACATTCCACCGTCTAGCTCCACCACAAACCCGTAAGAGGCCAACGCCTTAACCGCGAGATAGCCAGGAGTGTTACCAAGCGGGCTTACACTCACGCTCTTACTTCCAATTGCGACCAGATTACTCCAGTCTCTCGATTGGTTACGAGTTCGCGGTCGCTTGCGCGGTCCTCTCCCCTACGAAGCGGTGAAACGGTGTATACCAAATCTATCGCGGACCACGGCATCCTTTGCCCGGCTGTTCACCCAGGATCGGGTAGCCGATGGTCGTTTCAAGAGCAGTCGCCGTAAGGTCCGCAACCACCCCCGCTCTATCTGCTTCCAGACTCTTAGTCAGAGTGCGCAATCGATTGGCTTACCGCACGGTGCGCAGACCGTCCAGGAGCGCCAGAAGGTTGATTCCCAGGGGAAACTAACCATATGACCAGAGTCCTACCCAGGCTCGCACTTCATGCGTGGAGGCCGTCGCATAGGTGTTGACCCGTGAGTGTGACCAACCCTGAACAGAATGGGTATTCGTGGCCAACTCAGCAAGGCCCCATTAGCTCCCCGTTTAACTACGCCAACACGCCCATCAGAGACCAACGCCTTAAGGAGAGGCATGGGAAGAATCCAGCGGGTTGGCCTCGCGCCCTGACTACCAGATTTGGCCGGATTTCTCCGTCTCCGTCTCTAAATATGAAAGACACGCGAAAGACGCGAATCGAATGATTCTTTGAATTATATTTGTCATTACTGTGTGAACACAAAATTACATTTTTTTTTTGCTGAGAATTATACATTGTCATTTAATATTCTTTGCATAGTTGCAAAGTGATATTTCCCTACACCCTCATAGAGGAAACCGATCATTCATGCCGTAGCAGGGGAAAACGGAGTCCTTTCAGGTTCGACCATCTTCGAGGAGGCTACAGGATAGGAGCTGAACTGTGAGTTATGGCGACGAAGGAAAACGAGCGAGCCTTAGTGGCCCGACTGCACGAGAACTATTAGCTGTCTGTTATAAACTACACGTAGTGAATAATAATATTAATTTAGATAATTAGTACTTAGCTCAACTGATTTGTAGGTATACTGTACCGAATTTGTTTTCGAACGCCTCTCTACTCATTTTATGGAGCATAATAAGTTTAATTCGGCGGAATGAGTGAATGCTCAGCGTGACGAATTATTTTATTGACCCCATAATAGGAGGGCCTTCTCGGTCGGGCCCCGGGCGGCAGTAGTGGCACGCCGCAGCCACGCGCACAGTGGAATAATAAAAGCTCGTATAGAAAGATCCAAAATAATCAAAATATTTTTATTTATGTTTAGTCTGTATGAACTCTTTTCCCTTTTCTTTAAGAGCCCGTGGGACACTTCTAACCAGATAAAAAACTTTTTTTTAATTTAAAAATAAACAAAAAAAAGGTCTACCCCGAATAAGGTTCCATAATAAAAAAAACAAATGGTTGTCATCCCAAGACTTTCACGGCAAGCAGATAAGCCGACCCCCCCCCCCCCCCCCCGCGCCCAAACCTCCAACCATCCAAACCTTCCCCCCCCCCCCGAATCCCCGGCAATCGGCAGTTAATTATAAGTGCAAAGCGAAAAACACACAACCGTCCCTCGTGGCTCAACGCGGGGCACTAAAGACCCGTGCGAACTTTCTCGATGGTTGACGGAAACGGCCGAGTGCTTAAGGTCACTTGAATGTGCATAGGTTCCTGACAATCGCTCCCATTACCCGCCCGCTTACATTACCCTGCCTACGCATCGCCTCGCGAGATACCTGTCGCAGGGTACGCAGCCCCGCAACGTCACACCCAGAAAGCCGGGTCAATAAGCCCTGCTACGTGAAACCACGCTAAAGAGCGATTTCCTAGCTGAAGACGTCACTTGACCTTATGCAACGATTACATCACAGAATGCGACATAATATTTCGAATAACTTCTTATATATTTTTCGTACAAAATGTTTGTTTTTAAATTTCTTTTATAGAACGGAAACTTTATAGGGTAAGGACCTAATAAAAGAGGAAAGTCGAATCCTCTACTCAATATTATGTGTAAATGTCGACTAAACTAATAGACATTTTCCTGGAAATACTAAAAAGCAAAAAATCAATACAAAATATATTTGAATTCAATCGATTATTTATCCTATGGTTAAGTAAGCAATTTATTAATATGCTCTGTCCAGAGCCAACCCTGGGTGCAGCAGCCATATCATAGTGGACTAAGAACTGGCTATCATAATTAAATGCGTATACAAAATTTCGTTTCTATGCTGTCGACCGTTTCGGAGTCCCCTCGTTGGATGCCAACCCTGGGTGCAGAAGTCCTACCGCGGTGAAACTTGGAACGGGCTATCATAATTGAATGCGTATACAAAATTGTGTGTCTGTGCTATTGACCGTGAAGGAGTAGCCTTGTCGGAAGCCGATCCTGATTGTACATAGAATCAGGTCATGCTCGCCATAAAAATGTATTGTCATCGGAACTGAACCAGCGCATACAATTTCAACTTCATAGGATAAGAGGAAGTGGTTCTAATTCAGCTTGCAGGATTTCACCTATACAAATATTCATACTAAATAACATACATTGCAAGGTAAATAAAAGCTTGTAAAAAGACCTCATATTCACGTACTGAAATTATGAACCCAATTTAGCCCACTGACGCAAACAGCGCTATGCACTTGCTTTTTTTGTTTTAAAAAATGCGATTAATTGAAAGCAGTGTGCGACTTGGCGGCGCGGTGCGAGAACAGGGAGAGCGTAATTTAATAGCGTTATGCGGGACAACAAACACGCCGCCGCGGGGCCCTGGCTTTCGACATTGTACGGATCATAATCGTCTCTAATTGTGTTCACCGGCGCACTTCCCTCCTCCCTACCCTCCGATCCTCCCCCTTCACCGCGACACCCTCTCTCCAACACCAGCACTCCGAGCCCTCTCACTCCGGCATCATGAGCCTTCTTGTGCAAGCGTGCGACGACGTTGTGGCAAACCCACTTTCCAATTCGAATTCGGTTACACTTCTGGATAAACTCGTACTATATATAATGGATATGAGTTTGTATTGGTATCTGCACATTGGACATCCCAAACACAAACTGTCTTCGGCATACTACTCTCTTTATCGAGTCAGCGTCTTTATGGACCGTCTTTATAGCCTATTTAGCATGCTAAATTTGTCTATGGCCCATGCACAGGTTGATTTTTTAATTAGTGACACCTTAAAATGAGTGAATCAGAACGAGCAAATAAATAGAAGAAATAGAATAGAATAACTTTATTGTGTATAAAAACAATACTTATGAATATTACACATGTTTTACAAAAAAAGTCAATTTATGCACAAATGGCGGACTTATCGCTTTAGCAATATATTACAGGCAACAATATAGCGATATCTTACAGTCAAGCAAATAAGAAAGTTTGAACTTGAAAAAAATATGCAAAAGACAATTTATGCACAAATGGCAGACTTATCGCTATATAGCGATATCTTACAGTCAACCATATCGCTATAGCGATATCTTACTTAAGCGCTCTGCGCCATCTAGCATAGGTAAAATATCGCGAATAATATTTATTCGCGATATTCTACCTACCGCTAGATGGTGCAACACGCTCAACTCTTTTTATACCTACTATTTTTTTAATCATTACATTTTTCAATTTAAAAAAAAAACAACATATTTTTAACAAAAGTCGCATATTTGCCCGCATTGATTCATTGACTTCCAGAATGACACTATTTAAAAACTTACCCAGTATATCAAATGGACCATAGACAAATATGGCACGCTAAATAATTCAATAATTGGCCTCCAGGCCGATACTCCTATTACTCTTACTTGGAGTATATGGGGAAGTTTCTTTCTAACCTTTACTGTGAAATTTCACAATGGGCGGGTTTACTATCATATTACAATATCTTACAACCAACCCTAAACTATGAAGTATTATATGTATGTGTGCGTGTAATATTTGCGTAAAAGTGTAGCAAGACACACACGTACACTATGCAATAACAAGTTATTGCATTCGATCGACAGAACTGAAATGCAATTCCGTTAATTTTATCCCAACGGAAAATGGTGACCAGGCGGGGAATCGAACCCGGGACCTTACAAGCTAGTGTGCTTATAAGGATACCCCTCCGTGAAACGATGCGATTTACTGCATTGGAGGAACTGCGAAACATTCAATTTCTTATTTTACTGCAATTGTAAGTCATGAATGACGAGATTCAAATTGTTCCTGCCGTCCGATACATTTCTTCTGTCGCTCAGTGGGCAGGTGGACTGTGCACAGTGATTTATCTACTCGTAGTACGTGCCAGCGGAACAACGCCAATACTCGTATTCAGGTAATAAAGAATAGTCGGAAACCCGAAAAGGTATATTTCAAGTTCCTAGTTATTTTCCAGTCCTAGTTAGTTCCAATTTAAGGGAAATTTAATTAACTGTGAAAATTGGGCGATCCCCGCGCGTAAATTAGAAGTTAAAATAGTCCCATTTATACATATATATATATATATATATATATATATATATATATACATATATATATATATATATATATATATATATATATATATATATATATATATATATATATATATATATATATATATATATATATATATATATATATATATATATATATATATATATATATATATATATATATATATATATATATATATATATATATATATATATATATATATATATATATATATATATATATATATATATATATATATATATATATATATATACAACTAGCTGACCCGGCGAACTTCGTACCGCCTAACAGTCAATGAATGTCGTGTTACAGATTAGCTGAGATTTATGATTTTATGAAAGTAATAAGATGAATACAAAATAAATATTAAGTTCACTACTTTATTAATATAATAACACAAAAAGAAATATAAAAGTACAAAAATTAGGTATATCAATCAATATATAAAAAACAAACAGGATTTCGGCTATTTTTGAAATGAAAATATTATTGAAAATTCAACAATTATATTCATATTTTATTTTTATGTATTTATTGGCCATAAGATTTGCATTAAAAAAAAATTCTTAGTATCTAACGAACGAATCAGGAAAATAAAAATTGCAATTTTCTTGCACGTGAATGCAATCAGTTGTTCAACAACTGTGGCCTTACCTGACTTTGCGGCTCTGAAGAAAACAAAGTATGTATCAATAGAGAACCATAGTCACGATTGCGTTTATGTTAGTTTTTACCCTTTATTGCGAAATTTCACAATGGGAGGGTTTATTGTCATATGACAATTTCTTACAACCAACCCTACTATGACGTGTTTATATGTATGTATGCGTGTAACATGTGTGTGAGTGTGTGTCTTGTTATTGCATTTAAAGAATTGAAAATGCAATTCCGTTAATTAGATCCCAACGGTAAATGTTGACCCAGCCGGGAATCGAACCCGGGACCTTACAACGTAAGAGCAGGCGACCTAACCACTATGCCATTGGGCCGTGTTTATATAGTTATTAAAAAATATTTATATCTACTCTATATCACGAACTTTGTAAACTTTTTTCCTCTAAATCCCCATAGTGCGCCGCACACTGATTCATCTAGTACTTGTCAGTTAATGGTTCATGTGCAGTTGTGCCATTAAGACCTGCTCGTTATCTCTGGTCGACTCAACTCACGGTTTAACTCATATCCAGTAGCTTCTTCTAAACAGATCGAACCCGGTAAGGACTCTGTTATACCGGCCGGGATAAAAATAAATAAAAATAAAATATTAATATAATTGTTGAATTTTCAATAATATTTTTATTTCAAAAATAGTCGAAGTCCTGTTTGTTTTTTAGAACTCTTGGACGTATATTTTTGCCCCCATTTGCCCACAAGTTCATGCATACTGACGTTATCCTGACTTTAATAGATAACATCAAATCCAGCTGCAAATACCTGCAAATGTATCATTTAAAACCCTTCAAACTTACAAATTCCGTTAATTAATAATTGGGCATCATTATGCAATACCGGGAAGTACATCTATTATGAAAGTTTTCGGTAATGATTTGGATTTTATGATGCACTAATGGTTCATTAGCTATTATAAATTGCAATAATAGCTATTCCAAGTGATATTTTTTTCAGTTTGTGAGCTTCACTTTAACGAGTAAACATCTCCTCAAAATGATTAAGTGTAAGGGCAATAATGCTCCACTACGACGGTTTTTACAAGAAAGCTTTCCAGAAATGAGTGACAACAAACTTGATAGTGTCTTAGATGAAGTCTTCACGTGATTCTGGTCTCATTTCTACACAAGATAGCCAAACTTTTCTCGAAATAAACCGTAATTCGAGAAAAGGTACAGCGAGTGGCTTGAAGGCGTTTTCTCTCCTAAATCTCCAGGAGAGCATATTTAACTTACCGTAACCGTACATTTAAAGTAATATTTAACTTACCATACCGTACCGTATTCCATGGTTAATGGTAAAACCGCCCAATCTGTCACTGAAACTAAGGCTGCATCAAATGTGTAAGATGCAAGAACTTCAAGCAATGCCTGTAAATGAAGAGACACTAGAGTTCATCATGCTCCCCCTCCATGCCCGCATCAAAATGATGGTTACACATGTGGGGTACAATCTACAATTAGAGCGTGGTCGAATCGACGACAAAACCCGCCCTGTAAGAGATGTTCAAAAATATTATTTCAAATGTGAACTAAAGGAGAGCCCAAGTATTTTAGCGGACATTGTAAAGAAAATCTCCGGGGCCACGAACTCAAGCAATACTTCAAGAAGGTTTTTCTTCAATCCGGCATTTGTTGCCGAGATCACGGGTGTGAGAGAAAATATAATCAACGGTTTTGCCGTGATTTTAGAAGCGATCACGTGTAAAGAACGAGTTAACTCGAACAAATTTGGTGCATATTGCCTCGAGACAGCAAACAAGTTAGTGTCCCTGTGTTAATGGTATAATACGCCATCTTCGGTGCACAAAATACTCATACATGGAAAGGCCATTGTGGACAACTACATTTTTCCTGTCGGCTCTCTGTCGGAGAAAGCACAAGAA
The DNA here is from genome assembly GCA_944548615.1 of Micropterix aruncella. Taxonomy (NCBI): domain Eukaryota; kingdom Metazoa; phylum Arthropoda; class Insecta; order Lepidoptera; family Micropterigidae; genus Micropterix; species Micropterix aruncella. The sequence goes on along the minus strand of OX155964.1, from coordinate 19,252,127 downwards.
TCCCGAAACCAAGGACTATAAGAAATATCGCTTGCGACACTCCAGGAATTGGAGCAGAATGGCTACTAATGAGGATGTTATGAACCTTATGATGACATCAGACCCTGGGATGGCACACCTTAGGTCCATTTTCAAAAAAGTAAAAGATAGAGATATAACTAATGATGATGTAAGCGCTAGAGGAATGAGTTTTTAATTTATTATTACTGTAATATGTTCTTATGACTATAATTTGTTTGGCAAGGTCTCAGTTTGAGGCAGCTTGATAGTATTTGAGATAGATGTGTTATTTTTACACCACATATTATCTAAAAAATGCATTAAGTGGAAGCGAATGCTCTTCACTGAAGTCAATTTTCATTTATATTTTCAGGGTTCTGTGGCAACACTATTTAAATATGTCATATAAAGCGGCTATAGAAAACATTAATTTCGCGGAAAACATGGAATATCTCAAATACTTTAGAAGTTATGGACTTTTTTCCGTGCTTCCATACAAAAAGCCCCATAGTGCGGCGGTGCGGGCGCGTAGCGGGAGCGAAGGAAATTACGCGCTGAGTGGTTAGAGCGCCTTGCATAACAGAGCAAGTGAAACACTAATGGAGAAGCATCTGCCAGGAAATATCGCGTCCCGACTTCAAAGATACGCGGACTTTAATGTCTCTCGGTCGGTCGGCTCCTTCGCCGTCCTCCCCCTCCCCCTTCCTCCGCGGGGGCGAAGGTTGAGTTTATTTTTAAAATATTAAGTCTCGCCTAAGTGCATTATGAAGACGTAAGGCGAGCCCGGCCGATGCACGCGCCGCCGTTTATCTCGCGAACGGTCTATTTCTGGGGTGCTATGAATTTTACGCGTTTGACTAGAAAATCAAAATTGAGATGCGGCAGAGAAGCAGTGAGCAGATGGCGGCGCTAAATCCATTGCCAAGGATATTGCAATCTGACAAGGATATTGCTTATTCTAAATGGCCGCGAATTCGAAAATTAAAAGTTTTCAACTACTACGGGCGAACCCGCCACCGCAGGAAGTTAAAACGACGACCTCCAAAAAGTAGGGATATTGACCGTATATGCGACTTCTGCTCTAGAGGCTCTTTGCAAATATTGCAATAAGAGCTCGGCAATATCCCACGAGGAAGTGCATCCGCATGACACCAGGAATAATAAAACCCATAACCACCAACCGATCACACCACGTACGGCCAAGTTCCAGGCGATTAGCCTCTACATAGGCCTTAAACTTTTTAATAAATTGTTGACCAATTAAAAACATCAATAAAAAACATGGATATTTTTAAGAGATCCCAGTCGGTTGTATCTGTGTACATTTTAAAATATTGTGAAAATTGCATCGTACCTACCAATTTAATTTTATGTACATTTTTTTTATTGTCAGTTGTTTTATTATAAATTGTTATGTTGCAGGTCGATTTCACGCCCTTGATTTGGAAGGATTTCTCCATCCTCGTGTATGGACACGGATTCGAGGTCGCTTGCGCGGCCTCTACCTAACGTAAGCGCCAATTCAGTTTTATCGCGGACCGAGGCGTCCTTTGCCCGTCATGGTCACTCGGGATCGGGTGGCCGACGGATCGTTTTAAGGATAGATGACGTCACCACAACTACCGCCACTACTTAGGAAACATAAATTTGTAGCCCCCCCTCCCTGCCGGTTATTTGCCGGATGGGCAGCGTTATGAACCGCCTCTCTGTGTGTGTGTGTGTATTTCTCCACAATAGCGCCCAAACATCTAATCCGATCGAGCTAAAATTTGGTATGAAGGCTTCATTTGGCCATGGCAAGAGTTGAAAAGATTGGGGTTGAAATCGGTTCACCAGGGGGGCGCACTAATCATATATCAATCTCGAAATAATGGACTTAAGAGACATCAAATTGTGTACACAGATGCCTTGTTGGGCGGATATATCACGTTGTGAAATTTTGGTTAGGTACACTAATAATAATATTTATACTCCCCCATACATTTAAATCGGATATTAACGCCGAGCCGCTCGAGGCTATCCGAGAAACGAACCGCGCAGCCCGAAGCGGCTATGTAACGGAACCCAAACGGGTTATTTTGCCGGCCGAGATAGTGCGATCGTTGTTTTTTTTTATAAAAGTAATATTCAGATGAAATCAGTCCTTAGCTACTTGCCAGGAAAGTATTGGGGTGACACAACTGATTATTTTCTCCTAGCACTTTATCTGTGTTACGTATAGGCCGCGCCAAATTTCTCGGTCCCTCGCCCATATGCTCGGACCACACGTATTGCATTTATTGAACACCAATGCACTACAACCAATTAGAGATATAAATCAATTAAATCATTGAATCCTATAATCTTTTTCTATCCCTTTTTGGTTTTAGTGCATTAGTGTTCAATGAATGCAAAACCGAGAAATTTGGCGCGGCCTGTAAGGATACGTCAATGTGAGCATTGCCCGTTAGCCTCGCATCTAAGATAAACCTGATGTAAATTGTTGCTAGCCAGTGACAGCGCACTTCAGCACTTTCAAACTGAATTATAATAGCGCTAAAGTAACCAAACAACAATTACACCGCCTAATTGCATTTCCTGCTTATGGTCGTTCTGGACATTTTTGGTGTAGCTATAAGGTATTGCACCTCAGGTCGGAATATTTTAATGGAGTCATAAACTTTCCTATGGCTAATTCACTTACAAAACTTTAGCGGTTAAAACGGGCTGTACTTATAACGCTAGTTTTAGGTAGAATATTATACATTTGAGGGACCCAGTATTCAAAAAAATATAATACGCATACGGATTTTTGATGAGATGTAAATATTTTTTATTTATTAAAGTAAACATACAAACGGAAAAAACGGATGAGTCGCCCCAAATCGGATGACTTCCCAGCAAATAACCAAGGACTAATTTCATCTGAATATTATTTTCATAAAAAAATCGCTTTCCAGCTCGAACGAGGCCGCGGAGACGACTAAATTCTCAAGGACGAAACTTGAGAAGAAGAAGATTAAGACGTTAAAAACGAAAAAGTCCATTCTCAGCTCGTACGAAGCCGCGGGTACAACTAAATTCCCAAAGGCCAAACTTGAGAAGATGAAGATTAAGAGGTTAAAATCGATAAGTTCATCTCAGCTCGAACGAAGCCGCGGGTACAACTAAATTCTCGCAGGCCAAACTTGAGAAGATGAAGATTATGATGTTAAAAACGAAAAAGTCCATTCTCAGCTCGAACGAAGCCGCGGGTACAACTAATTTCGCGGAGGCCAAACTTGAGAAGATGAAGTTTAAGACGTTAAAAACTAAAAAATCCATTCTCAGTTCGAACGAAGCCGCGGGTACAACTAAGTTCTCGAAGGCCAAACTTGAGAAGATGAAGGTTAAGAAGTTAAAAACGAAAAAGTTCATTCCCATCTCGAACGAAGCCGCGGGTACAACTAAATTCTCGAAGGCCAAACTTGAGAAGATGAAGGTTAAGAAGTTAAAAACGAAAAAGTCCATTCCCATCTCGAACGAAGCCGCGGGTACAACTAAATTCTCGGAGGCCAAACTTAAGAAGATTAAGATGTTAAAATCTAAAAAGTCGTGTCGCCTCAAGACTTTCCAGGCAAGTAGACAACCCCCCACCTGCCGCGACTCCCGCCCCCACTTGAAAAAGTCGATTCCCAACTCGAACGAAGCCGTGAGTACGACTAAATTCTCGGAGGCAGGTTGAAATTGCTCAATAAAAGCAGAAGTCAGTAAATAACTGCAAATTTACCTATCATTATCATTGCCTGGCGCGTCGCATATTTGTAGTATTTCCGTGGTATTGAAATAGTATATTCCCAATATTATGTAGTACGAGTATTTTCTTAAATTTGGCAGAGTTTAACAATTATTTGTGTCACTTGTATATGAGATTTTCCAACCAAAATTTCACAATGTGGTTTCGGCCCAACAATGCATCTGTGAACCGAATTTTAAATATCTACGTCCAATATTTTGAGATTGAAGTATAACAGTGGACAAATTTCAAAAACATCTTTTCAACTCTTGACATGAACAATGCCTGCATGCCAAATTTCAGTTCAATCTGATGAAGCGTTTGGGCGCTATCATGGAGGAACACACACACACACACACACACACACACACACACACACACACACACACACACACACACACACACACACAGACACAAAGCCGCACGCACGCACGCACGCACGCCCGCACCCACGCACGCACGCACGCGAGCACACACACCACAGTATACCAGACAGTAGCTTCTCTTAGAACAAAATTGAAATCGAAGCAAGTGACGTCAGGAATCTTAAAGGCTACGGCAAATCGTAATATGATTACTCGTCTTCGAGTTGATTTCAACCCTTCACCCAGGGTTGAAATCAACCCTGGGTGAAGAGTCAGGTCATTCTTACCATAAAAAAATGCATTGTCGTCGTAGCTGAACCAACATGTAAATTTTCAATTTCATATGATAATATTTGAGAAGTTCCCTCAATTCCTCATGAATCCCATCATCATAACAGGATTTTGATAAAATGGGGCCAATCCGGAAGTAAATCCTTTCAAATAAAAAAAGAATTTTCCAAATCGGTTCATAAATAACGGAGTTCTGAGGTAACAAACATTAAAATAAAAAAAGATACAACCGAATTGATAATTTCTTTTTTATTTTAAGTCGGTTAACAATCCTAAATATTACTCATGTTGCTAAGTATCGCATACAATGTATTATTTTCTTGTGGTATGTTTACTTTCAAAATAAAAAAAGTTTACTTATCATCAAAAAACCGTTAAGCGTAATTTTTTGAAGACTGGCGAGAGGGGCTTAAGGATAAAATAACCAACTAACCATAGTTAGTTATTTTCTTTGCATTTGCCCGAAACGCCTTTGCTATATTATAGACACCTGTCTATAATATTGCTCTTCGAGGATATGGTGGTCGGTGCGCTGTCGAAGAAAGGTGAAAGGTGCACCGTCGCAGATATGGTCTTTCTACACGTGTCTAGTTCAAAATAACTTGAATTGCCCATATCTCGTAGGGTACATATCTCTATGCATGTGCCTATGTAGAAGACATACCCGGTACCGCGTACGATTATCGCCTTAAGGAGGGGATACGGTATATAAATATATAATAATGTATAAACGGTATATAAAAACAAATCTTATACGAAAGACAACGGTCTAAAATGTAATGCGACTAAAATTGTATTTAATAATTTTCTATATTTTATGAGAAATACACTGATAAAAAAGATCCAAAATGTGTAATGCTTTTCAACTTTAAATTATTGAACATATTATCGAAAATAAATTGATAATAATCTAAAGGGGATGAAAATATTTATAAAAATATTAGTTTTTTAGTTTTTTTTTTATTTTTAATGTCGATGAAATGAGGTTTACCTCAATTTTGTGTTCACTTTCTCGAAGGTCACATTGTATATTATGTAGATAAAATTGTCTAATTGTATTGTTTAATCTGTAAGATTGTTTGTGTAATAAAATGAATTATTATTGATAATTTAAAATCTTCCAGTGTACCAACGTTAGGTGTGTTTAAAATCATTATAATAATATCGTCGCTAGCAGTGGGACTGTATCCGCTGGATGAGGTGACACTGTGTTGGTAGATGAGTAGGATGGATAGGTAGTGGGAGGGTGAGAGGGGTCGGACGCACCCGGCATTGGAAACCTTCAATATCATTCTTTTGTCATAATCACGCCGACTTCAAAGTGCCTCCTAGCCGACAAAGGATGCTTTAACCCTTACACACACGCACCAACACCGAGCGGCCAAAGCTAAGATCGCTCTCGTTCCGCGCGGATAGGGTGGACTGCTTGCGGGTCGCTTTCTGATGACCTATGGACATTGGGAGGTGTCAACTACTGCGGGCGAACCCGCCACCCCAGGAAGTTATAACGATATTATCTCCCATCGTGTGAACGCAGACTTAGGGACAACACAGCCCACCGTCTAACTACGCCAAGATGCCCGTGAGAGTCCAACGCCTCACTGCGAGGCACTGAAAAGTAGGTAAACACAGCGGGCCGACCTGAAGCCCTCACTACCAGATTTGGCCGGATTTTTCCGTCCTCTAGTCTAGTCGCAGATTCGAAGTCGCTTACAGCCTCTACGTCATTCCTGATTGAAAATTCAGTTCAAATTTCCGCGGATCGTAGCGTCCTTTGCCAGTCAATAACACGCGGGATCGGGTGGCTAACGGATCATTTCAAAGTAGCTAGCATCACGTCAACAACCACCCCCAAATCTAGGAAACATACGTCCCCTCCGGTTATTTACCGAGTGAGCAGCGTGGTTAGCAAGCCGGCCAGTGCACCGATTGCACTAAGAAGGATATAACGCTGTAATACACGGAAATACGCATGTTTCGACAAGGATTACTCATATAAATCGGACTGTGGTTCATACGTATGAACTAACATGACGCGTAACGGTATTAGCGTGACGGTAGTTACCGTGCCGTAATGTTAAAACATAATGTTGTTTAAATACGTCGCGACTTGGGATCTCGCTTTTAACATGACAGCATGTAGTAGGATATGTACGGATATAGTCGGACACATGAATCATGTTGAAACTACATATAATCGAGTAAGGGAGTTTTAACATATTTACTCGTATTCAACAAAATTACGATTGAAACATCGTTAGTCTGTATAAAACCGTAAAAACAAAATGGTAATGTAAAAATTTATCCAACATTTTGTGAGGATGCCCAGTTCCCCCAGAGGTGTTCCCCCGAATCCGCACTTCTTATCAAAACCACCTCCGACTGCAGGTTACGGCCGTGGCAAAAGCTCACAGCGGCTCTGTCAGGTTACATCCCTCTTCGAGGAGGCTACCGGATGGGTGTTATACAGTTAATTGGGTAGATCAGATAACACAAATATGGTCAACACTACCCAAGCTAAGTGGAACCATTAGGAACCGATGGTTTCTAACGCTTCCCCTTACGGACATATCAGCTTTTACACGACTGCCCAACGAAAAGGCGTGTAATGTGTTCAGGGTTCATCTATGTATGTTTCTTTATTTCACCATAACTTTTAAACGCTTGAACCGATTTAGAGGTATGTGGTATTGTTAGGTTGGTATTGCTACGCCGATGACACAGTTCTTATTGCCTCTACTCAGGAAAACCTACAAAGGTTGGTTGACAAAGTTAATGAGTGCAGTGAAAAAGCTGGCTTGTCAATCAATATTTCAAAGACCAAAGTCATGGTTATTACCAGGGATCCTGATTTACAACCTACTATATCGGTGGCAGGTAAAGTTCTTGAGCGCGTCCGGCAGTACAAATATCTCGGTGCATGGGTGAATGAAATATGAGACTCCGATCAAGAAATTAAAACCCGGATAGAAATCACCCGTGCATCATTCAATAAAATAAGAAAAGTCTTGTGTTGCCGGAAAATAAATCTAAGACTTAGAACTCGGATCCTGCATTGCTACATCTGGTCAGTGGTTATGTACGGCAGCGAAGCGTGGACCATAAAAGAAGACACCAGACGGCGGCTAGAATCTTTTGAGATGTGGTGCTACCGTCCGACTCGAAAATTGTTGCACACCGTCAAAAAGCGCAGATTGAATACCTGGGGCACGTGCTGCGGCATGACAGATATCAGCTGCTTCAACTGATATTAATGGGCAAAATTGAGGATAAACGACGCCGTGGAAGGAGGAAAAAGTCGTGGTTGTGCAATGTCAGAGAAAGGACCGGGATCACCAGTACGGAACAGCTTTTCCAGATGGTGCAAGACCGACAAAAGTATTCAGAGCTAACGGCCAACCTCCAGTAATGGAGAGGCACTTCGAGAAAAAGAAGGTATTGTTAGAATCTTTATGTCATCCCGAGGGTCATAGGGTACCTTAACTGTCCAAATATCAAGTAAGTAGGTTGTCTAAATGACCAAATGTCAATAAATTAACATAAATATATTGTGAGCAGTGTAAAAATACAGTTTCATTAAAAAAATGTAATAAAAATAATTATAGATACAATAGCTCACTTTTTTTAACGGCAGTCGTGTTTATTATTTTTTTATTGTGTTTTTTATTCTTTGTGATTTTATGAAATCTACTATTTTGTGGCAAAATGTATGTGATTTAAATTCATCAATTCTTTATAATCTAAAATATCATGTAAGTTCTTAAATTTTATTTTAAGATTTTCTGCAATCTGTAAAGATTTTTAAAAATAAATTTAATTGAATTGAACAATAGCTATTATCGTTGATTTCGAAAGGATAAGCCTTCTTGTCCACACAAGTTTTTTTCGCCGTGAAAATCCACGGTTAATTCGCCGTGTCGTCAATGGAGTATGGATCACTATGGAAGCTTGTCCACGGGCACGGCGGAAAAACGGACGGCGCCGCCGCCGTGTCTGTGGACAAGCTTTCATAGTGATTCATACAACACCGACGACACGGCGAATTAGTCGTGGATTTTCACGGCGAAAAAGATCGTGTGTGGACAAGAGGGCTTACATCGTTCTTCAGTCCTGTTTGACTTTAAAGTTATCGACTGCAATACCACTATAAGGTTTTCATTCTCGCGGAAAGTGAAATAGTTGGCATCCCAACGATCCACTGATAGGCGGTGCGGAGCACACCAACACATGCCGACTCCCTCCCCCCGCCCACCTGCGGTGAAACAGAGGCACACACAGAGCGCGGATGTCTCGCTCAAAGGCGCGTAGAGAAAAAGTTCAACAGATGTGCGCTAAGCGATACAGGAAAATTTACAAGCTTACGAGGGAATTTGTTCAAAACGGGAGCACTCCTTTGCCGAGGAGGCGAAACGACTCTCATTAAGGACACCGCGAATATGGAAGTTGGAAGACGACACGACGCAGACGCCTCAAAGGAGGACGAGTGTTTGTTCCTGGGAATTGAGAGGTGAAACTTGAGCGCGGTTTCAAAGCAACGGCAATATTTAGAATCCGAAACGTTGGGATTTCACTCTCACGTTTTATTGAGATCGCTTTTAATTTTTTTCCTTCCGCGGAAACGACAACAAATGGAAACAACGTAGTAATGCTGCTCGTTCATTTTTATAAATATGGAAATGACCAAGCACGCAGTCAGCAAATAAAAACTAGGAAGGCTGGAGAAGGTTTAATGTTATACAATCGCACAAAGGCAGGCTTGGTACATTGCATCCCAAATTCACAATAAAATAGAAGCGCATGTTAAAATATTAGACAATATAGATAGTTTCAAAACTATAACAAATAAATGGCTATTGGAGTTGGGGTATTCTGGAACGGAACAAGAAATGACAATTGTAGTTTAATTTGTTTTAAACATTATATTTATAAAGATATTAATATATCTACTGTTAATGTTATTAGTGCTTAAGCTTTAATATGTAGTAATCATATTTCTTTGTTTTTATTCATCTCTACATAATATTACGTATCTAGTTATAAGTTCTAAGAATTGTGTATCTAGTTATAAGTTCATTCTGTTACACCTTACCTAATTACCTCACCTTACCTAAACCTACCATCCTCTCACCTTACCTAAATAAATAAATTAAATAAATAAATTACTGTTCTTACTAATCTTACCAATAAACTTTATTTTTAATACGTCGGATTGCAATCTAAAATAAGTTGTAAATCGCACATCTAGGCACAGGCGTAAGCCTATTTAGATGTCTGATGTTCCATGGGGAGGATGGGATTGGTATGAACCAATTTGTCGCTTTATTTTAATTTTTAAGAGTTATATTTTTTGTCCTTGTGTAATCTTAGTTGAAATATTAGATATGTAAAATAAATAGATTAAATAAATAAATAAATGTAATTAACCAATAATATAACTCCGGCAACGCGGCACTACGGCCTAGGCCCGTGCAGTGCTGCGACCGCATCATGCGACACCATAAGGGCGGCCAAAACAGCGAATTCAAAATACAATTTCAAATCTTTCCGCGACGGCTTTCTATATTACTGTTACTGCAATATTCCTGTGTAAGATTTATGATTTATCGCACGCCTTTGCCTAAGCCTTCTCGGTAACCGTTGATTTTGGTTTCTGGTGCAGAAACCGAAATCAAGATTCTGGTTTCTATGCTTAAATGTTAAACAGATATGTGATCTGAATGTTCTCAAAAGATTAGTTTTATTTTTCGAGCTAGTTGGGTTTTGAGGAACCTTTTGAGGAACCTTATGGCCACTTGTTCAAGGCACGGTTTTTTTCACCGAATGACACGTTAGCCGCGTCGTAGACATCGATTTTGTAAACAACATTCAAGGTGACGAAATAATTGGCCTACGTGAAAACGTTCGGTGCCGTCAACAAACTGTCGTCTTAATCTTGTCGATTATGTGACTACAATATGTATTAATAAATATTACAATAATACACTGTATTAGTAGGCTCTTAGTGTAGTTGGCGACTATACCATAGGTGTGTCCTGAATAATAAAGTTTCTAGTATGTGAGAACGTCCCTTTTTACACGACTGCCCAACACAAAAGGAGTGTAATGTGTTCAGGGTTCATATATGTATGTTTTCCGTTTCTTTATTCTACCATAACGTCTAAACACTTTAACCGATTTAGGAGTGTGTGGTATTGATTAAATCGTTATGTCTTCCTTTTAGTCAATCGTTATGGATGAATCGAGTGTTATGGGGTACCTTAAATGTCCAAATATCAATTAAGTAGTTGTCTAAATGTCCAAATGTCAATAAATTACAATAAATATATCTTGTTGCTAATATTTAAACTGCCATACAACACTATATAATACCAAATACGCCGTGTAAACGCGGCGCGCTGAGGGCCAGACACGGTGCATACGACGGCGGCGCTAGCCGCGCCGTAGAAAAAACGTGAGCTCTTATGAGGGCGCAGCACGAAATTCATCAAATTAGGGTGTAGCGTTTTAGTTATTCCCCTAAAACTACGCTATAAAAAGCAGTGAAAAAAAACACTCGTTTTTATCAATAAGTCATTTATAAGGTGACATAATAAATTTGCCAATAGTGTGCGTAGTTTTTTATAAAAACACACGAGAAAATATACAAAAATGGGCGCGGGGTTTTAATCCTCACTGGTTAAACAATTAATAATTTGAATTACAAATTATTATAATAGAAAGCTAAATGATATATCTTTACTATAACATATTAAGATTTCAAGTATTATAATAATATTGTATACAATAAATCCTAGAAAATCAGGTCTCAGATTCTCCATACATTTTTTGTATGGGCTAATCGCGTAAATAAATACACAGGCGCGCTATGAAATAGATTTACTTCCCTGCTGCTATCGGAAGTGGGAGCACGCCGGTTTGGTTAGCTCCCGTCACTCCCGCGGACGTAATATTTTATTCTTCTAGACAGCTGCACGGCTGTGGTTCGGCGTCGTCACTCGTCGTCACGCGTAGACACGAAAAAGCAGTAAGTATTTTTTTTATATTGTTTAGTAATATTAGGGTTTTATTAATGGATGTTTATGACAACTTTGTTATAACTTATTATAATACTCTACATGTATTTTAGTTAATGGGGAAGCGCAAGGAAACATATTTCATGAAAACACGAAAAGGAAAAACAAAGAAGACAAGAAGGTTAGTTTCATATTCTAAACTATCATGGTTTTTTGTAGATTCAGTACATTTAATACACATTTTTCTCATTTAGTGTGTACAAAACATGTTATAGTTCATATTTAGTATTTAATATAAAGTGTGTGTGTGTGTGTGTGTGTGTGTGTGGCGCCTCCACACGTTTGCCAACGTTGGCCGCATTGCCTATGTCTCTCTCACTCTTTCCCATACATTTTTCACAAGTCACAGTGGTGCCGACTCGCTTTCACCTTAGCAATATTGGCCAACATTAGCCAACCCGTGGTGCGGACATGAGATAGAGGGGACCATACAGATGAAGAAGAGCGATTGAATCCTTACTAATCGCCCCACACTCCCACTGACCTTTATTATATCCACAGAATTATTCACACAATATATTCGATATTGTCTGATTGTTCCGTAACGTTTATATGCAATAAATACCAAATATTCCAATCAGTGGGGGGGTCACGTTGAACTTGTGAGGTATTTGTGAGTCTTCGGCTCTTTGATTGCGGCGCGACCTTCGTTCGGCCGAGTTGTCGCTTTATGTAAAAGCAAACGCCGCCGCCGGGATAAAGGAAAACAAAACGCTATTCAAGGTAAGATGGCGTCGTTGAAAAGTTGTGTATAACCTTTGTCCGGAAAGGCTTCCTTACCGAAGAGCCGGGCGAGGTAGGTGTACTTGCGAAACATACGAGCGAACAATACGTTTCCGATCGCTCGTGTTAATTAATCACGTAATAAAGTAGTTGCTAGGGTCTAAGTCGAGATGTGAGAGCGCCGCGTGACCAAGGACGAAGGGTCACGTGAGGCCTGGAATATTATCTGTTAAATCGTTAAAACCAAATAACACCATGAACGAAAGATTGTTACTAGCAAAATGAGGAATGTGCGGTTGCTATTTTTATTTTAATTTGTAATTCACAATAATCCACAGTAAAATGAACAACATGTACAATTCAACTGTCACGAATAATATGAAATCAATATTTTTTTCATTTAATATATGCCTATAGATTCGATAAACTCAAAAACTAGTGTAGTTAATGTATTATTTACACAACACTATTTATTGTTATTTAATTTAACTTGCATTTCACAATATGAATATACAGTAAATCATAGTAAAATAACATCAGTAGGCCATCTCGAGCCCGTTTTCGAAATAAGTACCTACGCTTCGCCGAACCACCAGGGTTGCCACTACAAATACGCAATTGGCAAGTTGTGATCCTATTAAAGCAGAAATGCAATTCTTTATAATTATTATATACGTTTATGTATTTTTGGTTTATAGATCTAGATCTATAGTGATCTATAGAACCGACTCTAGAGTCGGTTCCCAAATTTGTACTGTAACAGAATATATGAGTTAGTGCTGACTTTGTCTAAAAAGCCGCATGCGTGACTTTTCGCAGATGCGGCAGTCAAAATCGCGCTCTTTCACGGGGGGCGACTATGTTCTATGACTATGACTGACTATGAATACTTGTTTATATTTACATTATTTTGGGAATGATATGTCGTTGCATACAAAATAATACTGCTCAAGGCGAAATTAAGGGTTAGGTGTTTAACATTTTGAATAGATATTTCAACGTGCATCCAATAAGGGGCCGTCCACATATTACGTAATCAACGAAGAAGAGAGGGGGGGTTGGAGCTTACGCTTACGCTTGGCTTACGCTTGATTACGTGTGGGGAGGGAAGGGGTTCTCGTCATGATTACGTAATAAACTTTGGTCACCGCATCGCATTTTTTTTGGTCTAAACCTGCACGGAAATAACGCACATTGCCGCGCTGAAGATACCCCTTCGCGCGATGTGCTTCATAGTCCACGCGCTCGTTTGCGATTGAGTGGCCCGGGACCTGTTCCTGCGTTGCGGCGGCACGGGACGGCAGGCGCGCCGCTGCAAGTCTGGACTGGCGCACCGCTGTACGCTCCTACTCAATATTTGAAAGGGTGATTTTTTTGAGCATGCCAATTCTTTCAAATGGGAATAACAATAATATGTGACTTTCAGGTACCTCATTTTAGTTCTTATTGTTTAATAATAATATTATGAACTTAATATTTAATATGTAGATTACAATGTGTAAGGTAACATACATACGTTGTTTTTTTTTTCATTTTTATTTTGATATTTTCTATTGTGTGATTATTTTTTGTATAAAGTGCCTAAGATGACTATTAATAGTCTTATAATAATTATCTATTTTATATGTATAGGTACTCATGTACCTACATGGATTCAGGTTTTTTTTTTTTTTTTTTTTATTTGCCGTGTAAAGCCGACTTTAGTCAACGCTATTGTCGATTTAATATTTATGCTTTAATAGTTTTATATCTACTAATATTAATATATTACTAGCAACTGGCGAATTATAATATGCGATAATTAGCTTTAATTGATAATTCATGCTTTTATTGTATATTCTGAATGAATAAATTGAATACTGAATACTGAATTAACGTGGTTGTCTGGCGCATAAACTATGGCGAATTTACACATGGAGTTTTTCCGTACATACGTCAAAGCGTATTCATTCCTCTCGAAACCAGAGGCTCAACGGCCGGCTAACGAGGGGTGGAGAAGACTTTGAGATTTTGTAATTACTTTAAATGAGTAAAGTACATTTTTAAAAGCATTCTATTAATTTTTCCACTTACCACATAACACCTTGCAAACGCTGGGTTCAGAGTTTTCACATTTTCCGCAAATTAGGTTGATTACGTAATCTTAGGGGGGGGGAGGCCGCTTATTACGTTTGGTAACATGTGGGAGGGTAGGGGAGGGGGGTAGAAAATAACAAAAACGTGAATACGTATTATGTGGACGGCCTCTGAGCTCATAACCGCGTTGAAAATACACAATCAGAGAGCTGTATTCAAATAATTATAACATCGTTTATCTCAATTACTGTGATATAGTTAAATATAAATATAATATAAGACAAAATAGTTAACAATGAATCAGTTTTCTGCTTCTCCGGAAAAATATCTAATTTTGACTTACACGGTACTTTTGTTTAAGCGACGATATTCGTCGCGACATGTTGTCGCGGCAATCGGCGCCAACTGGTGTGCACCGTTAAATACCTATTTAGCGCTCGTGAATTATGGTCGGCGCAGTCTTATTCACGGCACGGTTTTTTCACCGTACGACATGTTAGCCGCGTCGTAGACATCGATTTTGTAAACAACATTCAAGGTGACGAAATAATTGGCCTACGTGAAAACGTCCGGTGTCGTAAACAAACAGTCATAAACTGCCATACAACACTATTATTTTTTATTTTTTTTTGTTGAGTGGGGCTTTTCTAAGGTCTTTATGAGCGTTGTAACACTGCGACCATTGCTGATCTATTGTGCTCGCCACCTACTATAGTTCTGCGCTAAGCCTCGTGTCATTTAAGAACCGCAGCAGGCTTTTGGCGCCAGATTGTTTTACCTCCTCAGGTTGGAGGTAGTGACCACCCAGGTGGTTGTATCTTTTACGCATCAGCGGGCCACACTCGCACATGAATGTGTAGGGGCGGTAAGTTCAGCAGTGCATCTAGAGCTGCTCCAGGAGTGGAGGACATTGCGCCACTTGTCATGAGGCACGCCGTCCTTCGGATATTGTTTAGTTTGGTAATCACAGTTTTCTGGTTGGCTTTGTTGCACCATACCACCGAGGCGTACGAGATTATCGGCCTCACAATGGCAGTGTATAGCCAGTGGGAGATCTTGGGGTTAAGGCCCCAGTTTTTCCCCGCCAGTCTTCTGCTTATACCCAAAGCACTTTTAGCTTTTTGAATTGTTTTATCTAGGTGGCTGTTCCAGGTGAGTCTCCGGTCGAGCGTGACTCCCAGATACTTTACTTCCCTGGAGAAAGGAATCTGCCTGTGGTTTAAGATTGGCATTTTTAGTCCACCTAGTTGACGTTTGTTGGTAAATGGCACGAGGACGGTCTTATCGGCGTTGACCGATAATTCGTTCTCTCTGCACCAATTGCTAACGATTGTTAACGCTTTTTGCATTATGTGTGAGATCGTGTTTTGGCAGAAGCCCCGGACAATGACTACTAGGTCATCAGCATAGCCCTGTGTGTCTATCCTGGCCTCTGCCATCCTATGCAGGAATTGATCTATTGCAAGAGTCCATAGTAGGGGCGAGAGTACGCCTCCCTGCGGGCAGCCTCTTGTAGTGGTGACTTCAAGGTTTGTTCCGTGAAGAGCTACCTTGGCCGTGCGGTTTGAGAGCATCGCTTTCACCCATCTGGTTGTGGTGTTGTCAACTTGTTTTGACTCTAGCCCCTTCACCAGTGATTTAATTGGGGTTTTGTCGAAGGCGCCCTCAATGTCTAAAAATGCGCATACTGCGATTTGTTTGTCTTCCAACGCCTTTTCCACTCTGTCTACTAGGTAGAGCAGAGCGGTTTCCGTGGATTTGCCTCTGCGGTAGGCGTGTTGGTTACAGCTGATAGGGTTGACCGTTAGGATTTTTTCCCTGATATAGCTATCCAGTATCTTTTCCATCGCTTTCAGTAGAAAGGATGTTAGGCTAATTGGCCTGAAGGACTTTGACAGTGCGTAGTCCTTCCTGCCAGCCTTGGGTATGAATAGCACTTTGACCTTGGTCCATTCTTCTGGTATATGTCCCCAGGCATAGCTTGCTCTGAAGATTTTAACCAGATATGGGGTTAGAATGTCGATACCCTGTTGCAAAAGCAAGGGCATGATTCCGTCGTCCCCGCATGATTTGTAAGGTTTAAAGGATTTTACGGCCCATTTAACTTGATCGGGCCTTATGATGCTAGCAGCCCTACTCCCGTCCTCGTTTCGAGGTCTGTATGGAGCAGTGGCGGCGTTGCTAGTTGTCACAGCACCTGGGAAGTGGGTCGATATTAGTTCCTCCAAAGTTTCCTTTTCATTTGTTGTAAAGGTTCCGTTTGGTTTTTTCAGAAGACCAATTTGGTTAGGTTTGTCCTTTGCGAGCAGTCTATGTACTCTGGCTCCTTGAGGCGTTTCCACTATGTCCTCGCAGAAGCTTTTCCATGTTGCTCTTTCGGCTCTCCTAATTTCTTTGTTGTACTCGGTTAAGGCTTTTTTGTATTCCTCCCAGTTGAGAGTTTGTTTAGCCTTATTAAATAGTTTCCGGGTTTCCTTCCTTAGTTTGTCCAACTTCGGGTTCCACCATGGAACTTTCTTTTGGAGGTCTTTGTCTTGAGTGGGCAGCTTTCCTCATAGGCGTTTATAATGCCTTGTGGTATCCGCCACGGCCAATTCTAGACTCTCGCGTGTTTTTATATTTTTTTGTATTGTTTCAAGGTTGAGCCTTAGTGTGGTACGGTAAGCGTCCCAGTCGGTGGCTTTAGGATTCCTGAAAGTTGTGGTTTGACAGTCTACGGTGTTTAGTAGTTTAAAGGTTATTTGTCTGTGATCAGACATTGAAGTGTCATCCCTGACATGCCAGTTTTTTATGTGTCTGGCTAGATTTTTAGAGGCAAAAGTAATGTCTAAGACTTCCTGTCTTGCACTTGTCACAAAGGTCGGCATGCAGCCTTTGTTTAATAGGCATAGGCAGTTGGTTGTGATAAAATCATTAAGTAACTCACCTCTATTGTTGATGTCTGAGCTCCCCCACGCGGTGTGGTGTGCGTTTGCATCACATCCAACCAGTAACTCAGCCTTTTGGGTACGGGCGTACTCCACCAGGGCATACAACACTATAAAACACTATAATACCAAATACGCCGTGCGTAAACGCGGCGGCGCGGGCCAGACACGGTGCATACGGCGGCGGCGCCGTGCCTTTTTTCCGCCGTTTCCGTCGACAAGCTTCCACAGTGATTCATACAACGCTGACGTCCGTGCCTATCCACGGAGAAAAACGTGTGTGGACAAGATAACTAAGCCATTTTATCCACGCACGTTTTTTCTACGTGAAAAACGTGTGTGGACAGGAGGACATCCACACATGTTTATCCACACATGTTTTTTCTCCGTAAAAACTTACGGTTAATTCGCCGTATGTAGGCGCGGTCGTCAGTGTGGGAAGCTTCACTGTGGAAGCTTGTCCAGACACGGCGGCGGCGACGTCTGTTTTACGGCCGCGTCCATGGACAAGCTTCCTTCGCAATCCATAGAACACTCAGGACCGTGTACGAATTAACCGTAGGTTTTCACGGCAAAAAATGTAGTCTTCTATATATTAGACTGAAGCCTTTAGCAAAAATCTTAGTTTAACATTCATGTGACATTTCTTATTCTTCCCGTTATTGCTGGGCGGTAGGTTTGTACCGTTCTAAAGTCTTCTACGCTCGTCTCACGGCAGACAGAACGATCACATATCGTTAAAACACCCTGATGTAGCGGGTTCGCACGTTGTAGTTGACTACTCAAGTTTGTAGGAGATTGTATACAGACTATAAACCCGCCCAATGCGAATTTTCTATATAAATTGTACTAACTTAAAATTAAAAAAAAAGAATTCCCACTTCAAAGAAAAAACATCGTTAAAATTTGCCTTCTTCCCTACAGATCGCTCTACATTCATTTTTTCTTGGATATACGCTGGAGTGTTTTGTATACTCTTTAAAGATAGTAGACCAGGAAAACCCACACATTAAAGTGAAATAGAAAAGTCAAGGAAAAAGGGTCACAGAGCGTATTACATGCGCCATACGAGGTAAAACGTAATACATGCTAAAAGGTTTGCCACCTTAGCCATAGGTTTAAGTAGGTGGGTCGTACACACGTACGTACATGTACGGTCTGCGGTGGATGTTCTCGGTCTGTGTCAAAGGCGCCTTTGCCTTTGCCACGACGGCTCTACGTAAGTGCAACCACTAAAAGCCAATCCTAAGTTTTATTGATACACATTGTATTGTGACAGAGCCCCGGGTGGCGTTGGGATGCCAGCCGGTTATTAGGATTTCACTTTACATTTACATACATACTCGTATATGCTTGCCAAACCGGCGGATTTGGGAGCTAATGGGCCCTTGCTGAGATGGCCACGAAGACTCATTTTGGAACGGGTGAACCCATCACCTCAGAAAGTTTTAACGAAATTTGATCGTTCTATTTCCCGTGAAGTGAACGCAGAAGACTTGGACAAAACAATCCACCGTCAAGCTCCGCCACATGTCTGTAAGAGGCCAACGCCTTATCCGCGAGGTAACCAGGTATGTCACCCAGCGGGCTTACACTCACGCCCTTACTTCCAATTGCGACCAGATTACTCCGGTCTAGTTACGAGTTCGAGGTCGCTTGCGCGGTCCTCTCCCTTACGAAGCGGTGAAACGGTGTAAACCGAATCTATCGCGGACCACGGCGTCATTTGCCCGGCTGTTCACCCGGGATCGGGTAGCCGATGGTAGTTTCAAGAGCAGTCACCGTAAGGTCAGCAACCACCCCCGCTCTATAGGAAACAGTACTACTTCCAGACTCCCCCGACTGTTAGTCAGAAGGCACAATCGATTGGCTTACGCCGCACGGGGCGCAGATCGTCCAGGAGCGTCAGAAGATTGACTCCCAGGGGAAACTAGCCCCAAGGACAGAGTCCTACCCGGGCTCGCACTTCATGCGTGGAGGCCGCCGGATGGGTGTTGACCCGTGAGTGTGAGCGACCCTGAACAAATGGATCTTCGCTGCCAACTCCAACAGGGCCCATTAGCACACATGCAATTCGCATCACTGAGAAGAGGCTATTCCGCATGTTACATATAACGCTAAAAGTGTGTGAAAGGAAAGGCGGCAGCCCCGTGGCATGCCCGCACGGGCGGCACGACGCCCGCGAGACGGCACTGTCTTTTCGCACAAAGACAATATCAAAACGTCAAAGCGGAGCCTCGGCGTTGGGGGGGGGGGGGGGGGGGGTAAGCCCCCTCTCTGTAACGTGGGGGTGGGGGTGGGCTGCGGTGTCGGTTTCACGTCGGGTCATGATTAGCAGATTTCATGTGCGGCCGCCGAGCGAGCGAATGGGACGGGAAGAGAGGTAGGTCATGTTGGGACGTTCCATGCACCCAACCGGGCGATGCACGTAGGTCATAGGTGTATGTATACGTGTGTGATAAAATAAGTCAATAGTAAAAATACATTTTTTTAAACAACCTTTTATTCAAATGTTCTGTCTCGAGCCAACCCTGGATGAGGCAGCCACGTCATAGTGAAACTTAGAACAGGCTATCATAATTGAATGCTATACAGAATTTCGTGTTTGTTCTGTTGACGGCTGAGGGGTCCCCCTCGTTGGAATCCTACCCTGGGAGCAGCAGCCCTATCGCGGTGAAACTTTAAACGGGCTATTATAATTAATAACGTATACAAAATCTCGTTTCTGTGCAGTTGACCGTTGAGGAGTCCCCTCGTCGGGAACCAACCCTGGGTGCAGCTGCCATGTAATGGTGAAATTTAGAACGGGCATCAAAACTGAATGCGTATACAAAATTGTGTGTCTATGATGTTGACCGTGGAAGAGTAGCCTCGTCGCGAGCCGATGCTGGTTCCGCGACCGATCCTGGTCATGCACCACAAAAATGAATTGTCATCGGAACTTAACTAGCGTGTAAATTTTTAACTTCATATGATAAGAGGAAGTGGTTCTAATTAAGCTTGCAAGATTTGATCTAAACAAACATACTAACATACATACATTGCAAGGTAAATAAAAGCTTGTAAAAAAGGATTTGATCAAATCTCAAAGAGATTCGATCAATACACGGAAGATGCAAAATGACAACTCGATATGGTTATTTCCCTAAACAAATCCAGTCATTTAATCAAATCTCTAAACAAGTTAAGTGAATTTAAAAAAATAACATTGTAAGCTATTATTAATCAAACAAAACATTATTTATTTCTCAAACTAATCACCAAGAAGTGTCAAAATACTTTGATTTATTTTTTACTGAAATATATTATGGATTTATGGAATCTAGAGTTACAGAGGACGTTACTTTTTTAGAGACGCATCTATTCGTTTCGCATTGTACTTTTGATTTTTCACAAGAACAGCCTCGGTGGCCAGTTGACTGATGGAATTCCCGAAGTATGTGATAATAAAAAGGATACGTTTGCAATGTAACGCAGGAAAGTTTTACAATGTAACGCAACCACGAGTCGCAGGGTAGCTGTTTGTTGGCGCACGTTGAGACATTTCCATTCGTGCATAGTAGCCGCTGCGTCAGGTCGATGTGCTCAGTTATTCATTAGCAGTGAGAGTGTAAAGTGCCTGCGATGGCATCGTGGTCACGAAATGAGATAAGGGCAGTTTTACGTTATAAGTTCGTGCGTGGTTTATAACATAACATAGACCAGTGCTTAAAAGAAATGACTCTTGCACTAGGTGATGTTTGTCCATATAGTACAATATATTCAGGTAGCGCATAGAATTCCAAAGGGAAAATTTCACTCTGGAGCATGCTGAGAGGCAGGGAAGGCTACAACGTCAGTTACGGAGGAACACATTACTGCTGTGAAAAAAATGCTTGACGAGGTCAGACGAGTAACCTGCCAACAGAAAGAGGATACTTTAGGCCTAAATGCACCAGCAATTCGTTCGATTCTGCGTGATCATCTGCATGTGAAGAAAATTTGTTCTCTCTGGGTGCCGCATCGACTGACTGAAGAGCAGATGACACGACGTGAAACTTAGTGCCGGGAGATACTAACAAAGTTTAATAAGGTACAATCTTGGTATGTGAACAACATCGTAATAGGTGACGAGTCTTTGCTGTGCTATTACGATTTGCCGACCAAGGCTCAGAACAAAGTTTGGGTCTTTGATGATGAGAACACATCTGTATCTGTAAAGATGAAAATTATAGCTGTATTTCTCAAATCGATTGGAATTGTGGAACGTGTCGTATTGGCCACACAGCAGTCAGAGCTAAAAGGTATACTGAACAGTGCTTGCCTGAGGTCATTGGGTCTACGAAGAACCTGCGACCAAAGTCAAGAATGAACACCTGGTTCCTCCATCACAATAATGCTCCAGCTCACCGTGCCAAAGCCTGCACCGAATATTTGACCACTAAAGGACTGAAACTTTTTGAGCACCCTCCCTACAGTCCAGGCCTTGTTCCCAGCGACTTTGCACTGTTACCGAATGTGAAAATGAAGCTAAAAGGGAGGCGGTTTTCCAGTAATGAGGACCTTCTGCGGGCTTGGGACAACTAGTGTGCTTTACTCCCTAGTGAAACTTGGCAGAACTGGTTTAAAGATTAGTTTCGGAGTATGGAGAGGTGTAAGGAATGTAGAGGAAATTACTTAAAAAAAAATAAACGGAAAACAGAGCTGTATTGCAAAAAAAAAACAGAGCTGTATTGCAAAACTTTCCTTGTACCCTTTATGCATATATTCTGCTGTAGGCACTATTTTCACAACTGGGTCAGACGACTTTCTCCTAAAATCAGAGACTTTTTACCTTGCAATGTTTGTTAGTTTGTTTAGATCAAATGTTGCAAGCTGAATTAGGACCACTTCCTCTTATTTTATGAAGTTTCTTAGTAAAATCCTGGTTGCCAAAATTAAGTACGATATTGTAGAAGACTAGGCGCGAGTGGGTGAAGTTCGTTGCTGGCGCGCAGTCGTTACGAAGTGTTAAAGTGTGGAGGATGTCGCTGAGCCAAGGCGGAAATCGCTGAGGCGAGGAGGCATCAGAAGTCAAGTCATCACGTAGGCAGTAGAGCTGTCCGATGACTATGTCGATCCGGCACATCGTCTAATGATCGAATAGGGGAATCCTTGTGTTCAAATGGGATGAATGAATGTTCCTGACTTTCGACCAGAATATATAGGTGCCCGTTAATCCTTAAAGGACCATGGGGCATATGTGTCCCATAACTTCAAAAACAACTCTATAAATTATCGAATACGAGTAATTTAGAAATTAATTTTTTTACATGTTATTGAGACATCAGAATCAAATTATTAGCAAAAAAACTGTTTAAAAATATACCATTTTATTTAAATATCGCCAAATGACCAACTCTGGTCATTTTAAATAAATAAATAAAACATATATGGCCACATTTTAAATTGTTTTTTTCTGTTAGTACAATTTTAGAAGGTGCGTATGATTTATGAGTTAAATAATAAAATAATCAAATTTTGTAAAAAGTTGTAACTTTGCACAGGGACACTGAAGTTCCATCAATTTATACAAAATGTATTTAACACATTTTCATAAAACTTGACATGCATGTTATTTACATAGCTCTTTAATAGTTTTATGTATAAAACAATCCATACTCTTCTGCAAAGCTTATGGTCCTTAAAGGGTTAAAATTACTCGGTTTTTTACTTGTGTTTTTATACGCATATGTCACAGGGAAATGATAAAAACAGGGATTTGATCAAAGCCCTAAGAGATTTGACCAATTTTGGGGGATTTGTTAAAATGACGACTCGATATGGTCATTTCCCGAAACGAATCCAGTAATTTGATGAAATCCCTAAACAGGTTTATCAAAATATGGGTTTGGATACATAACAAAATTAGACTTAGACCGAAATTGTGCGAATTCAATGAAACGTATTTAGACGGGCGGGATGATTAAGAAAGATCGTTATGGATTCGCGAAAAAATAGAAGAAAATATCTTAGCCATTGAACAATTAAAATTAGCAACAGTACTAAAACTCAACAAACAAACAGTACCATTACAGAAAAAAATACGACCTGATGGACGTAGGTACTAAAAATATCAAGTCAATAGTAAAAACTCATTTTTAAAAACAAGCCCCAGCCATGTCATAGTGGAACTTAGAACGGGCTATCATAATCGAATGTTATACAGAACTTCGTGTTTGTGCTGTTGACCGTTGAGGAGTCCCCTAGTTGGAAGCCAACCCTGGGTGCAGCAACCCTGTCGTGGTGAAACTTAGAATAGACTATCATAATTGAATGCGTATACAACATTTTGTTTCAGTGCTGTTGACCGTTAAGGAGTCGGCTCCCTCGTCGGGAGCCAACCCTGGGTGCAGCAGCCGTCATTGTAAAATTTAGAACGAGCTATCATAATTGAATGCGTATACAAAATAGTGTGTCTGTGCTGTTGACCGTGAATGAATAGCCTCGTCGGGAGCCAATCCTGGGTCACCATAAAAAATGCTTTGTCATCGGAATTGAACCAACATGTCCATTTTCAACTTCATATGATAATATTTGAGGAGTTCAATCAATTCCTCATGGATCCCATCATCAGAACAGGATTTCGGTAAAAATGGGACCAATCCATTCAAATATTTTTTTTTTAAATAAATCGGTTTTAAGGTAACAAACATTAAAAATAAATATTTATAATAAAATATAACAACCGAATTCATAACCCCCTCCTGTTCTTTGAAATCGGTTAAACATACAGTAATAGCTCGAATGGCGACAATAAGTGGCGTGAAAAGCCTCGGTCAATTCACCGTGTCGTCAGTAGGGTATGGATCACTATCGAAGCTTGTGATTTTCACGGCGAAAACAACGCGTGTGGTTATGATATAAGAATTAATTTAGCCATGAAGATGAAGTGTCAGAGGATAATCTAGCGCCGAAAAAAGCGATGTCAAGGTTTTAATAAATAAATACAATATAAAAGGAGTGAGAAGAGGAGGAGACAGGACCTACATAGAGGACAGGGGAAAAAAAGCGGGCGGACATCTCGGACTTTGGCGCGGGCGGCGCGGAGAGATGCCGGAGGAGCGCGCAAAGAGGAGATCAAAGGCCGCGGTGAGACAAAACAGCGGGACGAGCGGGACGGCGGCGGCCCGAGGAGGGCAGGTCGGCGAAAGCACAAGGCAAATTTTAATAATTGTCAAAGCGGCGGCAACGATCAAACAAAGAGAAGTAAGTGGGCCGCGCCGGGGAGGGGGCTCGGCGGGGACGGCGCCCTTGCCCCCACCGCCGCGCCGCCCCGGGAACGCCCCCCTCCCCCCGGCTGTCGCTCTCACCTGGACGCCTCGCAACTGGCAAGATGCATTCTACCCGTTATTGCTCTACCTTCGGGATGTCATTCTCACGAAGGACATTTCAACTACATATTTGCCCGTATTCTGTTAGGAAAACGAGCACAATACAATTAATTACTTTGTGTTATTTTCAATTCAATCGTGATATTCGCTGACGATACGGCCATCATACTTGCTTCAACCAGTTGGGAAAGTGTTTACAATATTATGGCTACTTATTTATTTTCACATTAATTTATTTAATTAATTCGTCACATTAAAATACGTCACACCTACAGTAAAATGGAAATGCACAATTAAAATATCATAGAAAACTATCCAGTAGTAAAAAACCGATTACATGATATGCCAAAAACTGTTGCCAAAGGTCGTATTTTAATGTAACCTAACTAGAAGTTGAAAAAGTAAAAAACTGGTTCGGTAACAGCTTTCTAACCCTAAACGTAAGTAAAACAAAACACATGACCAATTTTAAACATATATATTTTTAATTAAAAAAAAATAAAACAAAATAATAATAATAAAACTCCTTATTCTTAAGAAAAGGCGAGCTGGCAAAGTTCTGGAAAAAAATGATCTTTTGCTCAAAAATATGATGATTTTTCAGGTATAGGCAATCATTTCTAGTTGTTTAGGCAATTTTTTTTAGGCGCTGCAGGTCATTGTAATGACAATAGTTTCTTGTTTATTAGGCTTTTTATTTCAGGCGCTGTGAATGCCGCAATTACTGCAGCAATGGGGATCTTTTTTTTTTTTGAGACTTCAGAGGTAGCAAATAACTTGCTGAGAATAAAAAAAAACATAAAATTACTATGTATCTACATTATTTATGCACATATCCATCAACAATTTTAAAACATTCAATGCGATACATCGGATCGCATTGAATGCATCCATGCATCGGAGACATGGACCCTGAAGGCTCGGATACGCTCCAAAATCGATGCACTGGAGAAGTGGTGTTGGGGTAAAATGCTAGGAATCCCATGGACAGCCCAACGCACCAACAAATCTGTCCGGGAAGAACTCGGCATCAATGTAAAACTCTCCACCGTATGCATGAGAAGAGTCTGTGTGTTAGTGTGTGTCTTGTTATTGTATTTAATCGACAGAATTAAATTGTAATTCCGTTAATTTTATTCCGACGGAAAATGGTAGCCCAGCCGGGAATCGAACCCGGGGCCTTACAAATTAAGATCAGGCGACCTAACCACTGTGCCACCGGGTCGTCGTGCCATTAGTCGTGTAGTTTCTGAGATACAGTGGGTACAGAGACACAGACACAAAGACATTTCCCAGAAATCACTTTATTGGATTCCTAGGATCTCAGAACGTGGATTTGTGCATTTGGTGCAAGCTCGAATTCTAAATTCTCTCGAAAACAAGACTTTTCCCTATTTACATGCTTCGCGTGATACGGCGTATTTGTTAAAGAAAAGTAAACCGTCTCAAATCACCTTAAAGCAGGGTTCCTTAACCTGGGGTCCAAGGACCCCTGAGGGGTCCGTGGCATGTGTGCTGGGGGTTCATGCTCGCTTGTCACCGCTATATAGTGAGGTCTACCTCCAAAGAATTCTTGCGACCTGAATTTAATGCAAAAGATATTTGCGATTCTTGGTGCAGTTTAGGACAAGCTTACGCTCTCCTTGTCTTTTCTCTCGACAAACAATTTCCGTATTATTTCTGCTTGCCACTAAGTAGCCCTGTGAGTCAGGGTTCTCAGTATTAACGTCAATTAAAAATATAAATCGTAACCGATTAGACGTGAAAAATGATACGCACCTTGCGTTGTACAAGACAATTCCTCAATTAAACGTGCCTATCGAACAGAAGCAGCAACAACCCTCTCACTAAGCTTTTTTTTTCAAAATGTCTTGTTTTCTTTTTTTACAGTTTAGTTTGGAAGGGGTCCATCAGAATTCAGAAATTTTGAAAGGGGTCCGTGACCTCAAAAAGGTCGGCCTTAAAGGGTCGATTTTCGGCAGCATCATAAATCACAAATTTTCTTTACTTATTTTCTTTCTTAATTGCTTTAATGAAACCGAGCGACAGCTTCCACAAAATAATACAGAAAAAAAAACACTCACCAGTCCTTTTAGTGAGATGAAATCTCTGGTAATAAACTACCTGAAACAGAAAAGAGATAAATATGAACATTTCGCTATTATACCTTGAAATAATTGACAGAGATGATCATCTCCGGCTGATTGCACAAACTATGAAAAACGATTCTCTAATTATACGAGTTGTTCGAGAGTAAACGATCATGGAGACATTTACAAACGAAATTGTAGCAGACATTGACATTGTTCTGTAAATTAATTAGCAATGCCGTCTAGTGAAAACTCATTGATCATGAGTTTTGTTATATATATGGAACATTATTTTACTTTATTTATAACAAATAACAGAAAAACATTAAGCTCAAATGGACATAATATGTAATGGTGCGAAGTAAACGTCATCGTGTCATTCACTTGACCACGCTCTGCGTATTCAACTAGGCCGAATAAAGCCTGTATCTGGTCATATGGCGTATTATCTGACTACGGTGGTGGATTATAACAAATGAAATTCAGAGGTACTTTATTAAGGTAGTATAAAAAATATGATGTTCTAAAAAGGGGCATTTTTACAGCGCAGACGACCACGAGGCTGCAGGCCCAAGTTATGATTACAAATGGAATATTTTTTACTAGTGCAAAAACAACTACTTTGTAGAAAGTAGATCTAAAATATAGTTGCAAATTCAAAAATGTGGTTTGTTAACTGCTGTGTCAAATCGGCCGTTGTTTTTACATTGCTGAAAGACCAACTCCTCTAATTATTCTCTCAAATTATCATTGGGCCAGTGTACGCCGCGCCAGATTTCTCGGTCCCTCGCCCACATGCTCAGATTCCACGTATTGCATTTAATGTACACCAATGCCCTGAAACCAAAAAGAGATAGAAATCCTTTCAAGGATTAGGATTTCTATCCCAATAATGCTTTTTCTTAGTATGAGTCTCTTACTAAGATCTGGCATTATTGCTTGGAAGGGCAGTTATTAGATGCACACAGCAGTAAGCCGTTTCGTTGGTTTTTGCTGTATGCAATGAGAAAAATATAACGATTTAACACGGAAATATGGATGTTTCAACAAGGATTACATATATAACTCGGACTGTGGTCCATACGTATGCATTGTTATTTCTTTATTGGCGACCTTGGGATCTCGCTTCTAACATGACAGCATGTATACCTACGGTTATAGTCGGACACATGAATCATGTTGATACCACGGTATACTGTTATTTCCGTATTAACCGTAAGGAAAATGTTGATACATACTCGTTTAATCGAGTAATGGAGTTTCAACAAAATTCCTCGTAATTCAGCAAATATACGATTGAAACACCGTTCTTTTGTACACAACAGTAATAACAAAATTGTAATCTATGAATCAGTCATATATTTTCTCAGTGTGTCTTAGTGTTATCTTAGTATATCCACATTACGCATCGTCCTATTGAAATATTGAGATCTTGAAACGACGCAAGGCTCCAGAAAAAGAGATTACTGGTTGTTGGGCTAACAACCAAAATCTCAATTGATGGGTGCATTTAGAGCTCCGTAGCTGACCTGACCTACCGAGATTGAGAAACGCTGATGTAGCGTTAATCAGCAAGTGAGGAAGGTGAAGACGTGCTCGGTCAAAGTGTGAAAAAGTCACCCTAATAGCGACGCGAAGCCTGTCGGCCTCCCGACGACTGACCACTTGAGGTCTGACAGCGCGGGACGCGACCAAACGTAGAGGCCGACTGAAAATATTTTTTTAACGTGAATCACATTAAAGCATTTTCAAGTAAAAGATAGACTGATAAAATGACGACTAAAATGGAAAGACTGTTTTAACGTCACATTACAGAAATTAAAAAAAAAAAAACCTAAAATGTCAAAATTTCACTTTCACATAAAAAGTAACAAGTTAATAGTAAAAACACGTTTTAAAAACAAGTTTTTATTAAAATGCTCTGTCTCGAGCCAACCCTGTGTGCAGCAGTCATGTCATAGTGGAACTTAGAACGGACTATTATAATTGATTGCTATACAGAATTTCGTGTTTGTACTGTTGACCAACGAGGAGTCAGTCCCCTCGTTGGAACCCAACCCTGGGTGCAGCAGCCCTATCATAGTGGAACTTAGAACGGGCTATTACCTATAATCAATTAATCAATCAACAACAATCAACAATCAACTACTCCAGTAGATAGGCATTCCTACACTTGGATGCGTTACAAAATTAAATGCAAAAAAAAATATTATTAAAAACATAACTATCGTGATAGTTGTCATGGCTGTAATATTATATTCAATATTACCTATATACAAATGATCCAAATATACTAATGTGATTAAAGAGTGAGGGAGAATAATATATTAAAATAGAAATGCAAATTCTATGTAGAATAATCAAAGAAAATTTATTTTATTGTTAATCCAGCAATATGCCTTCGTATTTTTTTAAAAATGAATAGATGTATATTAAATTATATGAAAATTAGAATGTCAGCTATCATAATACCATTATGTTTAAAACTTTACACATTTCATTAATGATCAACATGGAAAATAAACTCAGAATTTTCAAACTCCCTTGTATCATAAATTGGGTTTCCTACCAAATTATTCATAATTATCTTTTAAATTGGTCCTCTCCAAGGCTTTTCATTCGCTCTGGAATCTTATTATAGTAGGACAAATTTTGGTGAATACAACTGTGTCGCACTTTGCTAAGTCGCTGTCGGTTTATGTGAAGATTGGATTTATTCCTCGTATCGTGATGATGAAAATCACTATTCACCGGAACTTCTGTTAGGTGTCTACGAGCGTACATAATATTTTGGCAGATGTAAGAAGAAAATAGTCATGATTCCTGATTCTACAAAGAGCGGCTTACAAGAACTTCTTGGTGAGACTCTATATAAACTGCATACCGCTCTTTTCTGGAGGAGAAAGATTCTTTTTGAATTTGGTGCCATACCCCAAAACAGTAGGCCATACGTTATTAGGGAGAGGAAATATGCAAAATAAACCGATTTAGCTGCTTCAAACCCGCATAAACTTCTTATCTTTCTAATGTCGAATATGGCACTGCACATTTTTTTACTGAGATCATTTAAGTGGTCAGACCATTGTATTTTTTGATCAATTTCTAATCTGAAAAATTTCGTGGAGGAGACATTTTCTAGTTTGTCAGACCCAAAGTATACGTCTATTTCATTATAATCAGACGGCCGCAAAGAGAAGCATATTGATTTTGATTTATTTACGTTAAGCGACAATTTATTACTTGTCAATTTATTATCATAATTGAATGCGTATACACAATTTCGTGTTTCTGCTGTTGACCGTTGAGGAGTCCCCTCGTCGGGAGCCAACCCTGGGCGCAGCAGCCATGCCATGATGAAACTTATAACGGGCTATCTTAATTGAATACGTACACAAAATTTCGTGTATGTGCTGTTGACCGTTGAGGAGTCCCCTCGTCGGGAGCCAATCCTGGTTGCAGAATCAGGTCGGAACTGAACCAACATGTAAAACTTCAACTTAAGGATAAGAGAAACAACAACATAGGATAAGAGAAAGTGGTTCTAATTCTGCTTCCAAGATTTGACCTAAACAAACATACTGATAAAAGAAATTTCAAATTTACATGATGCTGGGTCACAATCGTTTAATAATTAAGGGTCGACACCATGCAGACCCGAATACAACAGGTAGGTAAGGGTCTAAAGTACAATCTGAATAAAGTCCAATTTTATTGACCACCCAAAGACTATGAGAATTACAAGGTGACAATCAGTGAAAAAGTTCAAAAATACTTTTGCTGGGGTCATAATAATATTCTCACCCATTTTAAACATTTGACAAATGTAGCCTATTTATACTCAAAGACAATAAGTCGAACAAACATTTTAAATGAATTAAAACCCTTCTAGAGCGTACATACAAGTTTTCATTAAAAAAAAAGGAAAAAATCATTATATATTTAATTTTTAAATATTAAATAGGTATTTAAAAAAATATATATTAAATTGGTATTAAAATTTTCCGATTTAAATTTAGTTTTAGACTTTTTTTGCTGAATTTTATTGAAAAACCAGTGAAATGTGAAAGATCTTTTAGTCTTTTTTAAAGTTCATCTACTGACTGACTTGAAAATTGATTGACACACGTACGTGATTTTGAAAAAAAATTCTATAAAAATTATGGTTGAAGGATTTGTAATTATACTTTTTATTTTTGTTTATGCGATGTGTTGTGTTGGCGCTGCCACATACTAATTATGCTGTTTATGTAAATATACTGAGGTGAGCGTCCGCTCAAAAACTAACCAAAGTCAATAGTAATTTCTCAATAACGTCCAGCGTCCTGGTTTCAATCATTCCTATCAATTGTCTGGCAATATTAGTTCTGATAATAGACGCCCACCGCTAAAACCATACTGAGTTCCCGTGAATGACTCCATAGCAACTAAATTTCCAATAAGGGCTTGTTTATACAACTGTTAAAGCTAAAGAAAGTGCCAAAGTAAATAAAAAGTGGGCGACAATTAAGTAAAAAATGCCATTAACTGTTTTTTTTTATTGTTTGCTGTGTGGGGCTTTTCTAAGGTCTTTATGAGCCTTGAAACACTGCGAAAATTGATGATCTATTGTCTTCGCCACCTATTATAGTTCTGCGCTAAGCCTCCTGTCATTTAAGAACCGCAACAGGCTTTTGGCGCCAGATTGTTTTACCTCTTCAGGTTGGAGGCAATGACCACCCAAGTGGGTGTATCTTTTACGCATCAGCGGGCCACACACGCACATGGGGTGCATGGGAGTTTCCTCTGCCTCTTGGCAGAACCTGCACATGTTTGTGTCTTGGAGCTTGAGGTTGAACATGTGTTTGTTCGGGCCACAATGCCCCATGAGCGCCCTCACCAGTATGCGTAGATTGTTCCTATTTGGCGATAGGACCTCATCTTAAGGTCGTAAGCCTTAATTAGCGCTTTGGAATGATTCAACCCTGGCGTGTTGTTCCAGTGGTTGGCTGATTGTTCTAAACATATTTGTTTGAGCAATAGGTTTTTGGTACGATTTTTGGTACGCCACAGCAAGGTTCAGGGCCGTATAACGTTCCCTTTGCTCCCGTCTTACCAAGTTCGTCGGCTTTTTCATTTCCCTCGATTCCTGCCATCTTAAAATTCCTTTTGCCCAGGGAATTCAGTAGTGATACGCAGTTTTGCACTAGCTTTGAATTAATGGTATTCGAGACTAGTGCCATAAGAGCCATTAACTGTTACTGCTGCGGGATTGCTCGTAAAAGTAAAAAATGTAAAATGTTCATGCGCGTCATGGCCAACCATTATCAGCTGTTTTCTCTGATGCGTCGAATTTCTTTCGTGAGCTTTTTCGTGGCTCTGCTGTATTTCTCCGCTTATAGCGAAGAAAAACTTGGCGATTAAGCAAGCATCGCAAACTGCGATTCCGTTCGGATTAAAAAATATTTCGTCTGTTTATCAATTATCAGTTTGGCCGTCAAAGCTATCAGAGCTACCTGCATTTCACCGAGTCGGAAGAGTTGCCAAATCGTACTATGGAGTTTAGCAAGCTAATGCTCTATATAATCAATGCTACTATTTAAATTTATCTACTGGGGCTTAAGTCCGTTCGGTCGGTCTCTACCGCAGGCAGTGATGAGTGGTTAGAAGGGCGCGGTGCGACCCACAGCCGTGACCCGTTTAATGCGGAAAATCGTGAAAATTGCAGCGACGCGACGTCTGTCAAAGGTGGCATCCCGATTAATGATACATTTTTCTGCTACACTACCACTTTTGGCCGCACTCTAGACGGGCAGTAAACCGCCAGTAATTCCTCTACTTCGGCTGGATGAATCTTTTCCGCGCGTGCCTCCCAGAATTCCGTCTTTTTATATAGAAGATATCAGCCCTACAATAATTATTATCCTTTTAATAACACATTTGTACAATAACTATGTACTTGATGTGGAGGACATGTTTTTCCAACAAGACGGTGCGACCTGCCACACAGAACGTGAAACAATGGTGTTACTGCAAACTAAGTTTCCAGGCCGTGTAATTTCTCGATTAAGCGATCAACATTAGCCACCAATACCGTGCGACCTAACACCGATGGACTATTTTCTTTGGGGTTATGTGAAGGAAAAGATGTATGCGAATAAGCCTGAAACAGTTAAACATCTCACAGAGGAAATACGACGCGTTATTGGTAAAATACAACCACATTTATGCGAAAACGGTATTCAAAATTTCAACAAAAGAATAACCCAGTGCCAGAGGTTTCGTGGTGGCCATTTGATTGATGTTGTATTTCACGTTTAATCGGAACTATTTTTCTTTATCTTGAAATAAAAATGTTTGCTTGATTCAGAAATAAATGTGTTCTTTTTTTAAATTAAATCCGGCGCTCTTGTTGGGACAGCCTGTATAAGTAACGCTTCTGACCGTTGCTCGTGTATATGTGATTCGTAACACATTTTAGTTGTATAATATACAACAAAATTGTGATATTGACCTATCACATAAACGTTTACTAGACCGCTTTGTATAAAGTATAAACACAGATGTAAATTGGCACTCACAAAGCGATTATAAAGCAATTACGGTTTATAGTATAGTGTTCATGGTACCGTTAAAGGCAAAGGTGAACTAATGTGACTCCTAAGTCACTAATATAGCGCTGGTGCTATAATGGAGACTATTATAGCTAATCCGTGATATAGTTATGTCAGGGCAGCCTAATACATAAAATAATAATATAGTTTAAAGATGCATAGGTAGCATTGTAGATATAGGTAGGTATTGTCGTTCGTGTATAGTGTGAGGTTGTAGGTAGTGTGAGAAGACAAAGTGTAATTTATTCCTTGTGTTATGTTTATGTATGTCGGCGTGAGTGCTGTAATTTCCTTTATTTTTGTGAAATTCGCAGTAGAAGCCAAATTGCAGTAGAATCAAAATACCTGTTAACAGTTTAAACTTAATGGAAATAAATATACAAATCTATTCCCTTTAGCTTAGAAACTTATCCTTCATTAGTACTTAGATATTAAAAATCTAACAAAGCCTTTGAAAAACTAAAATAAAAGATTTACATCCAAAACGTGGTCTGTGACCGGTTTTAACCGGTTTAAATTGTGGCATCATGCCAGTGTTAATCTGTTATTTTACTGAGATTGTTCTTAGCCGTGTCGCTAGTTTTTTGTTTTCAACTAAAAAAATATTGATTTAATAAATTTTCGATTACCAAAGTATTTGCATATTTAAATAAAAATGATAGCTCTTTCGATTGACCAAAAATTAAGGTAAATTGCACAATGGCGGACTTATCGCACTACGGCAATCTCTTACAGTCAACCACGTTCAGAGAGTTGTCCGGTAATTCAACCGATATGATTTACTAATTAAATACCATACAATAAAACAACAAAATTACTTATAGAATAGGAATCAAAATAACAGTAAGTCACAAAGGTAAAATGATGAGAGGGGGATAGGTTATGTATAATGAGTGAAGAAATGCTTTTTCAGAAGAAGTTCCAAAATAGAGAGCGATTAGAGGCCTCTGATATTTGGAGGGAACTGGCTCCATAAACACAGAAATAGTAGGATAGGAAACAGAATGTTGTGACTTGAAATGGTAATGATGTTATTCTGACTTCATCAGAGTATGAGACCATGACTTACTAGTGGGGTTACTTTATCCTTCAGATAAGGTGAGGTGGGATTGTTGAGAATATTGTGCATAAAGCTTAACTAATTTTGCTCGAATTGGAAGTCACAGCAGCGCCGGGCCATTGTATAGACGTGTCACAGGCGCATCTGTGAAATAAGCCTTCCGCGACGCCCCCGCCCCCCGAAAATGCAAGACCACAAAACAGCCCCCAAACCCCAAAACGACGTCGGGGCCACGGGGCGGTGGGGTCGGTTGGGGGCCGGGTCGAGGGGAGGGAGCGGGGTCGAGGGTTGGGGTGGCGAGCAGATATAAAGTGCGGCCGCCGCGGGAGGGCGGCGAACATCAAACGTCGGCTCCCTTTGCGAGGCGCCGCCGGACGCCGACAAAGGGGACAGGGATTACCAACCGGCGCCCTTTTACAACGGCACAATTAAATTTCGCAATTAGCCATCGCCGGGAAAACAATAACACTAATATGGCCGCAGCGCTGCACGGCAAAGCAAATGAAATGAAATATACGTCAATAGATGCTCAATGGTGTACTCGATACACGAGGTGAATGCGACGCGGACGCGGTGAGGGGCGGCGACGACCGCCGGAATACCATTTCCATATTAATCCCAAACAGCTTTATTAATCAACGTTATCTGTTAGACTATCTGTTAGTCTGCATAGACTATCGGCTAATTAGAGGACTATCGATTTTTGTTATTAAGAGACTAGATCTATTTCGCCTGTAATCCGCGCGAATTTCAAAAAGTACATAAAGCGCAAATCGCCAGAAGCCCGCAAAATCTCTCTCAGTGAAAATGGTCGATGTCAAAAAGAAAATTGACTCATTGGTATACAGGCTCGGGAAGCCCATTGCTGCGAGCCCGCCCCACCAGGAAGTCATAGAGTTGTCGTTTTTCCTTCCGGGTCGTTTTTACTTTCCAATTTAGTGGACAATACGTTCCACAGTCCAACTCGTCCGACAACCCATAAGAGGCTACCACCAAATCGCGAGGCAACTGGGAAATGCCTGCATCCTCGAGCCCGTACTACCAGATTGGACAGTTGCGCGGCTTTTACCTGCTGCAGCGGCAATTCTTATTCAAAACTGACGCGGGTCCTTGACGCCCTTTGCCCGTCAATACGACCGGGATCGGGTAGCCAACGGGCTGTCTCTAAGAATAAAAGGCAGTTGAGCGGTGTAGACTACAACGGGCGAACCCGTCACCTCAAGGCTGGTATAACGAAATGTGATCGTTCTTTCAGCCGTGGAAAACTTTAGGTCGTTACAAACCTACCGTCCAGCAAACCCACGAACCCGACAGAGGCAAACGCCTTACGGCGAGGCTCCGGGTAAGATACCCCCTTGCCTACCAGTTTTGGACGGGTATCGCCGTCTGGAATCAGGATATTTCCAACCTCCCGACTGGTCACGGGTCCGAAGTCGCTTGCGCGACCTCTGCCTGCGGTATATTCAGCGGTGACTCAATTAGAATCTATCGCAGACCAAAGGCATCTTTTGCCTAGCTCTGAATTCAGGATCAGGTAGCCTAATGGTCATTTCAAGAGTGGTTGTTAACAGGTCAACATACACCCCTGCTGCTTAGGAGACAGCATATTTCCATAGTCTCCAGACTCCTTTAGCAATTAGTCAGAGTGCGCAAACCGATTGGATGTCGCCGCACGATGCGCAAACCGTCCAATAGTGGCGGGAGGCAATCCCCCAGGAGAAGCCTATCCACCGGCCGTGAGGTTTGGGACGCGAGAGTCCTTCCCGGGGTAGTCTTCCACTCGATGAGGCTACTGAATAGGAGCTGAATCGTGAGTTGGACTGACCCGAAAACACGGTGGATCTTATGGCCCAAGCTATACGAAACCGTTCGCTACCACAGACTACCACCATCGATATACATTAGCTATCTATACTAATATTATAAAAAAGTAAAGTTTGTGACGTTGTAGGAAGTAATCTCCGGATCTACTGAACCGATTTTGAAAATTCTTTTACCAATAGAAAGCCACGTTCTTTGTAAGTGTCATAGGCTATATATTAATCCGAAAAATGAAAAGACTTTTTCGTGGTAGTCGGATTTCCAAAGTAAGTCGGAAAGAACGGTCGAACGAAAACGTTTCTAACTAACGCTGCCTTAACGATGAGAGATATATGATTAAGTTCTAGAGAAAAGTTGTAGAGCTTGATAATGCCTACAAAAAAGTCAGCGACAGCATATGTCTAACTTTTGTATTTAAGTCACAAAAAGTAGTATTTTATATTCAAAAAATAATTTTAATCGTTAGGTCATGTTTATTGGTCATATTATCAGCAATTATGAATTCTTATCAAAATAAGTAAATTTATCGTCTGAAGTGTTTAAAACAATAGGCTTTTCCCTTTTACTGCATGTAATTTCCCTTTTACTGCATAAATAGTTAAAGAAATAATACACTCACAAATAAGACACTCACAAGAAGACACTAACAAATAACGGTATTATGGTCAAATTGGCATGCAAATACATACATACATATGCAGTAAAAATATAACCCTTCTTTTGGCAGTCAGGAAATAAATCATAGCACTCACTACTAATCGAACCACACTCATAATTTCATCACAGGTAAAAAGTTTTACCGCCCAACGAAGTGGGCACGGGTCAGCTAGTATTAGCTATATATAGGGGATCATATATTGATGACTACCACGGGCAGCTGGAAAAGCGCAGTCAGGCAGCCATGCAACAAAGTCTCGCCAATAGTGTTCCTCTTTTGTTTTGTTTATCGTGAACCCAAAAAAAATCATATCAACGGCCTGAAATCTCCTGGAAGTGAAGTATCCTGTAAATTAAGTGTTTGTCGACCTAATATTATGTTTCTCCTACTTGTATGGCCAAAAAAAAGTTGCAAAAAAAAAATAATATGTTGGTACATAAATCAATTATCAATCAGATAAAATAAAATAAATTGAAATATTTCGCACACCGCATTTCATGTTTTCTGCGTCGTCTCGGTCATTTTTGTAAGCATTCCAAATCCCTACAGCGTCGCAAAATTCGATGTCTCCGCGAGCCAGTGCAAGGAGCGAAGCGATACATTTTATTACTTTATAATGGTCTAGCCAGCTTGGTCAACCTATACATAGTACAGTTCTGGTCATATTATTAGGCAAATCCTTTCAATACTCTGTAATATAACAGTGCAGACTTTCATGTGTTTATTTATTAACACGCTTTTATTAGACATGTATGTATCAGTCTATTAATTAACGGAATCTTGGAAGTCGAATTTCAACCACTTCTGATAGTCGCGTCAACATGAAACTTGGCAATTGTGTGTAGTTCTGATGACAATACAATAATATGGTACAATCGAGCTGATCTGATGATGGAGGCGGAAGGTAGTAATAACGAAACAAAGTATCCGAGCCCTGTTTGTGCTTGTTGGAATCGGCTTAAGATGCTCATTAATGATTTCCAGAGTCTGATTATAGAGCCGGAAGGTTGGTACTGGAATTCTATAACAGAACAACGTATCTGTGTTTAGGCATGCTGGAATCGGCTTAAGATGTACTCTGGTCATGAATCATTTCCAGGGTCTGATGATGGTGACAGAATGTGGCACTGTAATTCTATAACGGAACGTATCTTAGCCGTGTTTAGGCTTATTGGAATCGTCTTGAGATGTACTCTGGTCATGAATAGTTTCCAGGGTCTGATGATGGAGCCGGAAGGTGGAACTGGAATTATATAACGGAACAACGTATCTTAGCCGTGTTTAGGCTTTTTGGAATCCTCTTGAGATGTACTCTGGTCAAGAATAGTTTCCAGGGTCTGATGACTGAGCCGAAAGGTAGGCACTGGACCTCAATAGCGGAAGAATGAATGCTTGACGTGTTTGGGCTTGTTGGAATCGCCTTGAGATGTACTCTAATCATGAATGATAGGATTGTGATACGACTAAAAGTGTTTTTAGTTTTATCACGTTTTGTGATAAGACTAAAAAGTAAAAAAATAAATAAACAATAGTTTAAAAAACTAAAAAACTGCTTTCATAAGTACTGCACTAAAAAGTAGAAAAAAAAAAAAAAAAAAAAAAACCACTTTGTTATCACTGTTTATATCCCGTGAGGAACTTAGCGTAAGTCATGTTTGTAATTAACTATATTATTTGAGTGTAAAAGTGTGGGGCGTTTTTTCTTCAAATGAAATCACCATATTGCTTCTCAGTGAAATGTTTCCAAAAAGCATTGTTATGAAATATTATGTACCTAAACAAATGCTACGAAAAGCGCCCCACACTTTACACTCAATTAATATAGTTAATTACAAACATGGCTTACACTAAGTCCCTTATGGGATAAACAGTCATTGATTATTTTTTACACTACTGCCCAAGAAAAAAGGAGTGAGCCCAAGAAAAAGAATTTACAAGTATGTGATATTGTAGTGAACTCTACTGTAGTCGTTGTAATCGGACCTTTAGAAACAAACTAGGATTCACGAGTCACTTCCGTGCGCATCTTCGAAGAAGTCTTGTCAACCAAGATGTCGCCGTCGTCGGGGATCACGATGAGGAGGACTTCATCATCATCATCCTTATCATGTGGTATTGTTAGAACCGTTAAGTCATCCCGAGTGTCATAGGGTACATTAATATATCAAGTAAATAGTTGTCTAAATGTCCAAATCTCCAATGTCAATAAATTAACATAAATATATCGTTTTTAATGAAAAGTCTGAGTACATTCCGAAAATATACGGGGTGTTATTACTGCACGGGCATTTTTTTCTATGGGTGAATCAGTACAACGTGGTAAGCAACTTTTGATTAAAAATTTTGGAAAAAACAAAAAAATGTATTTTTTTTGGTATTTTTTTTTATTTGAAAATTTAAAGAAGTTGACTGTTAAATAATGGTTTGAGAAGCGTTTTAGCGCGCTACGCCATCTAGCGGTAGGTCGTATATAAACAATATCAGCGACATTTTACAAACCGCTAGATAGCGCATCGGGATCATAGATTTTCATACTACTTAAATATAAAAATAAAAAAACAAAAAAAATTAAAAGCATTTGTTAAAAAAAAAAATTTTTTTTTTTTTTTAACAAATGCTAAAAGTTGCTTATCTTGTTGTACTGATACACTCATAATAACATAATAACATTTACCCATAACATCACCCCGTATATATATATATATCTACATATATGGATAAATACATAACCACAAATATTTCATAAAAAACCGAAAATAAATAATTATAAATACAGTAGTTTTGTAACGGCAACCGTGTTTTTTATTACTTTTAATATATTCACTTGTAGCTTTCTATTTTTGGCTTTTTGTTGCAGTATGTTACATAAAAGCATGTTTTTTTAGTTTTTGAAACTATTGTTTTATTTTCAGGAATCCAAACTGGACCGCGGTCAAGAAGTTAAGAGTCCCTGGCGGCTCGCAGCTGGTTGGCTTCGGCGCGGGGGTCCCCTCGGCCCGGGGCGCGGCGCAACTCTCAGGCTGTCTCGTCGCCTCAGACGCCGCTCGAGGGCCTTCTAATGACGGCTATGATGGCTTCGGAGCTGTCACCTGCCTTGAAAGTGCCTGCAAACCATCGCCGTCCGTACGGTAACCCGCTCGATGACAATACCACATCCAAGGCAATAAAGTAATAAGTACCTTGGGCACACTATGCACTAACTACCCTAAAGTACAAAGAAAATGTATATGGGCCAAAATAATGTTAACAAACATTTTGGCGTCTTCTTTTAATTGGAATATAGCTTACAATGTAATATCAATAATATAAAGTCGGTTTCGTCACCCCAAGACTTTCCCGGCAATTAGCCAAGGAAAAATTGTATCGGTCGGTCGGCAGACGAACCAGGTTGGGTTTTATCGAAACCGCCTCGGGCAACCGTTCGGCCAAGCGCCAACAGAAATCGATAACA
The DNA here is from genome assembly GCA_944548615.1 of Micropterix aruncella. Taxonomy (NCBI): domain Eukaryota; kingdom Metazoa; phylum Arthropoda; class Insecta; order Lepidoptera; family Micropterigidae; genus Micropterix; species Micropterix aruncella. Next base: position 19,211,896 of record OX155964.1, on the reverse strand, counting down.
TTTGATTAGAATGTATGGCGGAATTTAAATATTATTAGTGTAGCTTGTATCTGAGATATTCTAACCAAAATGTAACATTGTGAATTGGGCGCCCATCAAGACATTCGGTGTGCCAAATTTCAAGTGTCGAAGTCGAAAATTTCGAAATTGATATAAGGCTAGTGCGACCCCCCCCCCCCCCCCTTGGTGGACGGATTTCAACCACAGATTTTCAAATAGAACCAAATTTCTGTACTTGAATGGCCTGAAAACTCCCCCGATCTCAACCCGATCGAAAACCCCGTTGACCCCGGTTCTCCTCGTTGTTACCAAGGTTAAGTAGCGGCGGGCGCGGTGTCAATACTGGGATGGGTGACCGCCTGAGTGTTTGACTGCGTGATGCTACAAATGCCCACCTAGAAGATGGTGCCAATAGGCAACAAGGCGGGTTCCACAAAAAGACATCAATCAGCCTTGTAGGTTAAAAAAAAAATCCGGGCCATTTGAAAAAACGGCTCTCCAAGATGGATTGAACAAGGAAAACCAAGATGATCAGTGCAGTAATTCAAGTATGGTTTCACGATGATGAACTTAAAGGAAGCTGTCAAAACCTGGTAAATTTTATGGCTACAAGAGTAAAAGGTTTTATCAACGCAAAATAAGGACACATTCTATATTAAAACTAACAATCTATAACTACCAGTGCTGTTTTTTGTATGTTTATGTCTAATACAGCACTTATCAAAGAAAAATACTCTTTGTTCCAATAAATTCGCACAGTACTATGGCTGTAGTTCAGTTCGAATTTATCGCGGACCGTGGCGCCCTTTGACCGTTAACCTCAAAACGGATCGGAGACTAACGGATCGTTTCAAAGGTAAATGACATCAGGAAAACAACCACCCTCGCTGCTTAGGAAACGTACGGTTCCAGACACCCCCCTCCCCCCTTCTTCTCCCAGGTTATTCGCCGAAATGCAAAGGCGACTGGCAAACTTCGCACGATGCGCGAACCGTCCAGTATCGCCTAAGGTGTTCCCCTAGATTGGAACAAACGATCCCACCTGACAATGACTTGGCATACATCCGGAGTCATGGTTCACAGAGTCCTTTCCAGATTAGTACCACTTCAATGAGGCTATCAGATGGGAGCTAAACCGTGACTGGAGCCGACCCAAGATAATAAACAGGTCATCAGGCCCAAGCTACACGGAACCGTTAGATACCAAATACGTTATTTTTCTTCAGTGAAATCCTCAAATATATTAGTTTAGATTCTTTCTGTAAGGCCCGTTTAAGAATGAGTTTTCTTTCAATTAAAATAATTAATTCAAAATTAATTATTGAAAATGGTTACATTTGAGGTATGTGCAATCCTCGTAGATAAGGCGGGTACTATAATAGTAGGAAATACGGCGGGTAAAGTAGGAAGTAGGGAGCAACATTTGCAGATCGAGCTGAAAGGCGAGCAAAGGAGACTTGACAAACACACAAAAAAGGATATGGTTACCTTGTATAATATCAATCCCGAATCGGAAAGATATCATCCAACTCAACCGAGATGGCGAAGTGAAGCCGAAGCCGCGCCACCGCGGCCGCACAGTGTTCCTTTCATAAAAGCCAGACGCTATAAACTAAATGCACTTAAGGGGCTATTCTGGTCTAGGAATTTGAAATATTCGTTTTTTTCCTTCGTATATTTTTAAGGTTTAGACCATTAATATGTCCTCAAAAGGATTTTAAAAATTCGAATTATTTTCGGAGTTACAGCGACTTTTGTGACGTGGCAAATAAACCGATCGTGCCGGAAAGAATCGATCAACCCCGTACTATAATGTAATCCCCGACTTCATGATTATGAAGCTAGAACAGCTCGTTTGGCTGTAAGAACTTCAATTAAGTAGTATAAATGTAATAATTAGGTACCATTATCTGAGTTACGCTCCCGAAACTTTGTCTTAAAAGCTTTTTTCTCGAAACTACTTTTTTCGAACTGGTTGACATGATATCTCAAGTTCTACTTAAACGATTAATTTGAAATTTGGTGAAAATCATCTATGTTTATCAATCTAAAGCCGGGACCACTAATTTTTAAAAAAAAAAATTTTTTTTTGTAATTTTTTTGTAAAAAATTTCAATTTTACAAAAAAAAAATTTTTTTTTTGTAAAATTGGAAAATTGAAAAAAAACAATGGCCATAAAAACATTTTTTTTGGTGATTTTTTTTGTATTCTTGAAACGTCAATAAACATTTTGTAAAAAAATGTATTAAAAAATGTTTTATTTTTTAATATGTTTTTTTTTAAACGCCTAAAATACCCCCCTAAAATACGCCTCTAGACCATAATACCCCCTTAAATGTTACTATTTATGGCCGCATACACGCCAACAAGCAAACTTTCGGGCATGGAAAAAACCGATGAACTTCGTTCACAAGATGTTTTTTTTTTCTAGTTGTGTAAATATACTGTACTATAACGACTGGAAGCCAATGGGACCTGTTTCAGTTTGGACACTAAGACCTAGTTGTATAATTCCCAAAGTGCGGCTTTCTTTATACCAGAAATCATTTCTATATTTGGGGTTTAAATTTTTCAACTCGTTGCAAGCAGAAATTAAAATACTTCAAAAGGTTGCATTTAAGAAATGCATTAAAAGAAACCTTACTATGCATGCTCTCTATAATTTTGATGAATTTGACAATACTGTCTTAACTTTTAAAAGATAATTTACCATTTATCAAATCTATTTTGTTCTGTATTTTGTTATTTTAGTTTTGATTTTATTGTAAATCTTATTGTTTATTAACTGATTATTTAAAAATATATATTGACTATTTTTAAAAACTTATTGATAGATTATTTTTAAAAAATGTCTATTTTTTTGTTATTTGAGTCTGTTTGATTTTGATTTTTATAATTGAACCTAAGGTGCCTTGCCTTTACATATAAAAAGTATATGTACACGTAATGAAGCTGTGCATAACTTCTAGCAAATGTAAAATAACGTATTCCACAGTATGTACGTTTTAGGAATTAATAAAATATGACTATGACTATGACTATAGGGTCGGTCAAACACACAGGTCAACACCCACCCGCGGCCTCCACGCAGAAGTGAGAGCCAGGGTAGGACGCTGGCCTGCGGGTCAGTCTGGCTTAGGGCGCTCCTGGACGGTTTGCGCACCGTGCGACGTCAGCCAATCAATTGTGCATTCGGACTAACAGTCGGGGGTAGTTGTTAACCTTATGGCAACTGCTCTTGAAACGACCATTCGGCCACCCGATCCAGGGTGAACAGCTGGGCGTAGGATGCCGTGGTCCGCGATAGATTCGGCAGACACCGTATCACCGCTACGTAAGGTAGAGGACCACGCAAGCGACCTCGATCCTGTAACCAGTCAGGAGGCAGGAGGTATCCTGAAGGTTAATTCCAGACGGAGATATCCTTAACTGGTAGTCAGAGGGCGAGGCTGCCCACTGGGCACTTTCCCGGTGCCTCAACGTAAGGCGTTGGCCTCTGACGGGCAGGTGGCGTAACTAGATAGTGGATTATTTTTAGTCCCAAGTCTTCTGCGCTCACCTCCCGGGAGACAAAACTATCTAATATAGTAAAAACTTCCTGAGGTGACGGGTTCGCCCGTTGTAGTCGACGAAAAAAACGCAAATATGCAACTTTCCTTTGATTGCGCAAACACAAATATCCGCGTAACAACAACCGACACAAAAATAAATGAAAAAATGATTTTTAATGTATAATTTCAGCTAAGACCGGTTTAATAGGTTCAAAGTGTCCGATGCGAAGAAACGGCAATTATATAGGTAAGGATGTAATAAAAAAGAATATGAGGGTGATTCTCAAATGGTCAAAGTGTGACGGGTGATATTTGGCCGTAAAATGTAACCTTTATTTAGGGGAAGACAGAGTTTTTTGTAACTATTCACCCTTGGGAATGTCATAACCATGGGAGCTTGCCACAACCGTAGATACATAAAAGTTTTTAAATTGTTTCCTAGCAAACATTTTTTTTAGGCTATGAGTACTGTTCAATAATTTTTAAGAAAGAACACTGTGCGACGCCGCCACGCTTGGCGCCGCGAGGCTCGGGACGCGGACGGGAAGAGGCGACAAACAGGATAGGCAGGGGTCGCAAACAGCTTACAGGTAAAATTTTGTTCCTAAAATGGCGTTTACACCTACCAAACCAAGAAATTTTAGAGGTAGACCAAAGAAAAACCAATGTTTATTTATTATTAAAATCAATATAATGAGAAATGACGTTTAATGAGAAATGTGAGCCTGGATAACTGCTGCTGCTGCTGCTTTGAGCAGACGATGAAAATTTGGAGCAATCGAATAAGGATCATATTTTCGTCGATCGTCCACAGGTGTTCTCTTTTTTTTTTTATTTAATCGTAGTGAGAGTTGAAAACTCTAAGTCGCATTAGTAGATAGGTCGTGGAAAATGGTAAGAGAATTGCAACAGCACGCGTTGAAAGCAGTGGATACTCATTTTTTATATGCAGCCAAAAATGTGCTAGCTGTTTCGGAAAATTTTAGTTTTAATGTGCAATCACTTTTTAGCTCCATGAATTCTTCCTTCTCATTTATTGGTAAGTGTCCAAGGGAAATTGCTATTCAAGAATGGATTTCGTACCCAGTTTATAAGGTTGCAGTCACACTTAGGAAAATAAGATTAATTAATTTTTATCCTAATAGCTTCAAGTGTTTTACTATCTGCCTGCACATTTTTTTATGAATTGGCAGCCATGACATTTGGGCACATTTCATTACAACCATTGGTAGCGTGGCTGATCCACAACACCAACTTAGCACGAAAGCTTTCAATCTTGGGTAATCTGCCTTGCATTTTTTGCGCACGCGGGTAAGGCTGTCCCGCTCGCTCGTGTAGGTTGCATTATCCTCAAAACTTTGTCATTTTTCCGCGGCACACCAACTAATGACCACTGTACACCAGTGTGCCGCGGCACATACTTTGCGGAACACTGAATTGTAGTGTACCTACATGCAAGAAGGATTATGCGTGCTACTCCGTGCAATATTTGACAACACTACTCACTGCGAGCGAGATACATGGCATGACCACAACGTGAATGAACGTTAATCGCTTGCCAGGTAAACTTCTTTGGCGAGACCGTCTGACAGAATGGAGAATTCAGCGATCGGCACCGAAGAAAACCTGGCTAAATAACATCAAAGACGACCTTAAAAATCAACGATTATCGGCTAGGGATGCTCGAGACATGGCAAAAAATCGTCAAGAATGGAAGCGAATCGTGAATGGAGTAGGAGATCCAGCGGCACCGACAGCAGCGTATTGGCTGCGAGGGCGACCCCCTCCCAATCGCCGGATAAGGAATAAATAATAATATTAATAATAACTCTCGGGCCGTAAATGCATGCATTCTGGCAACCCCCAATTTTGACAGGTTCTACGCATGCAACCCTATTCCTCCGCGTTAATGAAGCCAGTAGCTTCACCAATTTGGTGTAAAAATCAAGTGAATACATGGTAGGTGCATTGCATTAATGGATGGAAAATAACCTCTTTGCACCTGACAACCCAGTGGCTGTGACAGACTGAGTGGTGGCAACCTATTTTTTCCAGCTTTTTAGATCGGTCTTTTTACGTTAACACTTCATTTACTTCCAAACAAATAGGTGCAATATGTATTATTTAGCAATTTTTATATCTACGCGCGTGGAACAGAATTCCCGATTCCGCACTGGTTGCTTTCCAATGCCGCTCGAATATGTCTTATGCGCGGCAAATTTCCACGACTACGGAGCTGCCGGAGCTCCTTTCATCTTTCCGCTGATTTCTTTTCCCTTTGTATTGCGTTTTTTTTCACAATTCATTACCGTATCCCTTTAAAAGATACTTGATACTTCACAAGATTCGCCGCGATGAAAATGACAAGAGGCTTTGGGTGTCGTTATGGCGACGGACCGAGCTGAGCCACAAAGGGAATTGTATTGTAACATGATTACTTCGTGCGAGTGAGAGTATGTATTGTACTGTTTGAAACATCGAATTTGCAGCATCTAGATTTACAGCTTCTGGATTGACGGCAACTTATTTGAAGCATCCAAATTCGAGGTGGGTTTACATAATTTCAACGTTCCATCCCGATGACTAAGGCAGTACTCAACATTCCACATTCCTATTTAGCAGACAAATCAATCTTTCCACAATACTAACTCTCGTGCATGCCAGTTATACAATACCATAACCGATAAAATGGTTTATTTCAACCTAGGATCCGTCAACAATTAAATCCATTTTAGAGTCTAAATTAGGAGACAGATTGATATAATCTAGCGAATATGTATTTTTATTATTTTTTATTAACATATTAAATATCAAATTCATTTTTTTATTATTTACCAATACATGGCTGCTGCACCCAGGGTTGGCACCCGACGAGGGGACTCCTTAACGGTCGACAGCACAGAAACGAAATTTTGTATACGCATTCAATAATGATAGTCCGTTTTAAGTTTCACCGCGACAGGGCTGCTGCACCCAGGGTTGACTTCCAACGAGGGGACTCCTCCACGGTCGACAGTACAGAAACGAAATTTTGTATACGCATTCAATTATGAAACTTTCACCGCGACAGGGCTGGTGCACCCAGGGTTGGCTCGGGACAGAGCATTTTAATAAAAGCTTGTTTTTAAAAATGTGTTTTTACTATTAACTTATTTATAGGCTTAAGCAATTCTACTCTACGGACGAATATAATTACAATTTTGGTGATACCATAGGACGAAAGGGTGGGGGGAGGGGGGGTCAAAATAGATATTTCCGTCTTAACCGCGAAAAAAAAATTTGTGCGTTCATAATACTTTCCCTTCTCATCGGGTGGTTGGCCGAGAATATAAAAATAAAGACAATAAAATATATGGCTTTACATTTTTAGTAAAACAATTAGAACGTTATCATAATGAGTTCGACTAGTATAAAAGAATTGTCGCATGAAGTGCGAGCCCGGGTAGGAATCTGGCCTAAGGACCAGTTTCCCCCAGGAGTCAATCTTCTGGCGCTCCTGGACGGTTTTCGGACCGTGCGGCGTCAGCCAATCGATTGTGCATTCTGACTGACAGTCGGGCGAGTCTGGAAACAGTATCGTTTCCTATAGAGCGGAGGTAGTTGTTCACCTTACGGCGACTGCTCTTGAAACGACCATCGGCTACCCGATTCCGGGTGAACAGCCGGGCAAAGAATGCCGTAGTCCGCGATAGATTCGGTAGACACCGTTTCACCGCTAGGTAAGGGAGAGGACCGCGCAATCGACCTCGAACATGTAACCAGTCGGGAGACTGGGTAATCTGGTTGCAACTGGCAGTAAGGGCGCAAGTGTCGGCTCGCTGGGTGTCTTACCTGGCTATCTCGCGGTAAGGCGTTGGCTTCTTACGGGCATGTGGCGGAACATGACAGTGGACTGTTTGTCCTAAGTCTTCTGCGCTCACCTCACGGGAGACAGAACGATCAAATTTCGTTAAAACTTCCTGAGGTGACGGGTTCGCCCGGTGTAGTCGTCAGCTCTAGTTTAGTATAAAGGAATTAATACAATATAATAAGAAAAACGGGAGATAAAATTAAAAAAAAAACAAAAATATTTAAATAACTCAAACACCAGTAAATATCGCTGAACACACATGGGGTTATTTTGGGGTCCTCTATCACCAGCTTTGATCGTGTAGGAATGGATCACTCTGTATAGGCATGTTTCATAAAACGCAAAAGGGGATTTTGTGTTGACAAAAGAAATCAAAGCGTAGGATATGAAAGCGAATATCACACAAATATAGCCGACAGTAATCTTTCCGCATTCTCAGATTTCAATCCTTTTCTGCTTTTACTTTCCTACAAAGAAATATTTGATCATTTACCTAGCAAAATTTCAAATTTTAGCTTTCATAAAGATCTCTAAAGCTGGTTTCTGAGAACCGAATAATTTACCACATGCTTACATCTACAACGAAATCGGCTATGCATTTCTATGTACATAGAAATAGAAATAGAAATAGAAATATTTTTATTGTCCGAAATTGTGGTGGTACATTTATGGTGATAATGCGTAAAACTATGTATCTCACAATTACCTGTTATTAAAACAGATTGACAAATTTACTTATCTGCTAAATTGACTTATCTGCTAATTATAATATCTTATTAAAAATGCAATTATTTCACTGGTTTAACATGAAAAAAAATTTAAACAGACCGGATAAGTAGAGCTAACAATAGAAGACAATTAGAAAAAATAATTCACCAATAATATAAAAAATAAAGAAAAAATCAAAAATCAAGGAATAATCAAAATTCCGCCTATAAATACGAAATGTATATAATTTAAAATGTAACAGTAGAAAACAATTAATAAAAAATAATTCATCAATAATATAAAAAATAATGAAAAAAATCAAAATCAAGGAATAATCAAAAATCCGCCTATAAATACGAAATGTATATAATTGAAAATTTGTAATCTTTCTAATTGAATTAATTTAAAAACAAAATGAAAATGCATGCCTACAATATAATATTATGAGAAATATTCGTTTAATGTGTAAAAGCTTTTATCGATAAGCCATTTTTTCAACGCTGCGGTAAACCCTTTTCCTTTTATTTCTTTGATATTTGCAGGTAGGTGGTTATAGATTTTTATTGAATTATATAACATTCCTTTTTTAAATAGAGTTAAATTTGGCTTGGGTGCTTGTAGCTCATGTTTATTTCGTGTGTTATAGCCGTGTTCAACATTGTTTGTTTTGAAATACTGATCGTGGTCCCTTATAAATTTGCAGGTTTCCAAGATGTATATCGATATAAACGTTAGCACAAACTCCTTTTTAAATAGTGGTTTGCAGCTGTCAGTCTTTGGAATTCCACATATTATTCGTAAGCATCGTTTTTGTACTATGAATATTTCCTCTGCGTTTACCGAATTGCCCCAAAGCGTAATTCCATATTTTATGCAGGCGTAAATATATGCATAATATGCCATAAAGGCTGTTTTTTTATCTGTAGTTCGTTTTAAAATCCTTAGAGCGTAGCAAAATTTCGAAATTTTTATTTTTACATCTTCGACATGGGCTTTCCAGTTCAAATTACAGTCGATTGTTATCCCTAGTAATTTGAATTTTTGCACCATATCAATAATCTGAGCGTTATGTTTAATTTCAAATTTGTATTTTTGTGCTTGATAGGAATGAAATTGCATACATTTTGTTTTTTCCGCATTTACACTTAAATTATTTGACCCTAACCATTCAGTTACTTCTATAAAGCTTGTGTTTGCGCTGCTTTCCACATCAGCTTTAGTATGGCCCCCAATTAAGATAGAAGTATCGTCGGCGAATAGGATTATTTTCTGTTGTGTCGCTAAAGGAAGTTCGTTTACATATATTATAAACAGCAGGCAACCGAGGACGCTTCCCTGCGGAATGCCATGCTGTGATCGAAGCCATTTTGATCGTACAGGTTCTACCATCTTTTTATTGCTATTAAAGTATGTAATTTCAACGCACTGCTCCCGTTCAGTAAGGTAAGATTTTAACCAATCATAGGCTTTGCCTCGGATTCCGACGTTGTAGCATTTCTCTAAGAGTTTTTCGTGTATTTCATAAGTTTATTATTATTACATTTACATTCACCCGCCTTTTTTTTTAATTTGTTGTGTGGGGCTTTTCTAAGGTCTTTCTGAGCCTTTTAACACTGCGACCATTGCTGATCTATTGTGTTCGCCAACTACTATAATTCTGCGCTAAGCCTCGTGCCATTTAAGAACTGCAACAGGCTTTTGGCGTAAGATTGTCTTACCTCCTCATGTTGGAGGTAATGACCACCCAAGTGGGTGTATTTTTTACGCATCCGCAGGCCACAGTCGCACATGAAGTACAGGGGAGTTTCCTATGCCCCTTGGTAGAACCTACACATTTTCGTGTCCCGGAGCTTGAGGGTGTACATATGTTTGTTCAAGCCACAATACCTCGTGAGCGCCCTCACCAGTATGCGTAGATTGTTCCTATTTAGCGATAAGACCTCACGGGTAGTCTTACGGTCGTAAGCCTTAATTAGCGCTTTGGAATGATTCAAACCTGGCGTGTTGTTTTAGTGGTTGATGGATTGTTCTAAACACATTTTTTGAGCATTAGGTTTGCAAGGCTTTTTGGTACGCCACAACTTGGGTTGTCGACTACAACGGGCGAGCCCGTCACCTCAGGAAGTTTTAACGATTAGTCGTTCTATCTCCCTGGAGTGAACGTAGAAGACTTGGGACAGAAACAGTCCACCATCTAGCTACGTCACAAGCCCGTAAGAGGCCAACGCCTTAACCGCGAGATAGCCAGGGTACGCCACATCTCGAGGTGTCGACTACAACGGGCGAGCCCGTCACCAAAGGAAGTTTTAACGATTCATCGTTCTATCGACCTGCAGTGAGCGTAGAAGACTTTGGACAATAAAAATCCGACGTCTAGCTACGCCACAACCCGTGAGAGTCCAACGCCTTACCGCGAGTTAGCCAGGAATTAACCCGGCGGGCTCGAGATACTCGCGCCCTCACTTCCAATTGTGACCAGATTTCTCCGGTCTCTCGATTGGTTCCGAATTCGAGGTCGCTTGCGCGGTCCTCTCCCTTACGAAGCGGTGAAACGGAGTACACCGAATCTATCGCGGACCAAGGCGTCCTTTGCCCGGCTCTGAACCGGGATCGGATGGCCAATGGTCATTTCAAGAGCAGTCGCCGTAAGGTACGCAACCACCCCCGCTCTATAGGAAACAATACAGTTCCCAGACTCCCCCGACTGTTAGTCGGAGAGCACAATCGATTGGCTTGCGCCGCACGGTGCGCAGACCGTCCAGGAGCGCCAGAGGTTTGATTCCCAGGGGAGACTGGTTGACCCAGTGTCCTACCCAGGTTCGCACCCCGTGCGTGTAGGCCGTCGGATGGGTGTTGACCCGTGAGTGTGACCGACCCTGAACACATGGGTCATCGTGGCCACCTCATCATGGGCCCGTTAGCTCCCAGCCAGGGTACGCCACAGCAAGGTTCAGGGCCGTATAACCGTATAACAGGGCCCCTCGATTCCTGCATGGCCGGGAGCCCATCTTAGAATTACCCTGTTCTTTTCGCCCGGGGAATTCAGTAGTGATACGCAGTTTTGCGCCAGCTTTGAATTAATGGTATTCGAGGCTAGTGCCATAAGAGCTGCCTTGATATCCGAGTGGATATAAATATGGTGGTTGGCGTAGTTTTTATGGAGGTTGATATCTGCATATTCGATAATGGCGTATACCTCCGCTTGGAATATGGAGGCGTATTTCTTCAAGTTTACATTTCTTTTGAAGTTTGGTCGCTCTCCATATATACCGCAGCCTACGTCAAGTCCCGATGTGGACCCATCAGTATACAATTTAAGACTACCGGTCTCCCAGTTCAGTTGGTTTTTTAGCCAGTCGTCTCTGAGCGGCAGTTTCACTGTAAAGAGTTTTCCAACGTTTATGAGTGGAAGCATGGTGACTGATACCATATTGAGGGTTGGAGTTTCACTGACTGAGTCAAGAACTGATCTTAGTGCTTGTGAGATCCAGTTTACCTTCTCTCGGGCAGATAGCCTGTACATGCTGGCTTTCGCCACCTGTTGCAAGTGAATGTGTAGGGGCGGTAAGTTCAGCAGTGCATCTAGAGCTGCTCCAGAGTGGAGGACATTGAGTATAGCAGTATGGCGGCGCACTATATATGGCGCTCTAAATAGCATATACGGTATCCTATCTCTAAATAAAATAATAATATAATAATGATTTTTTCAATCAAGCTCTTATTATTATAATATTATTTACCTAAAGATAACATATTTTTTTATTTAGTGTTAAACCTTCCTGAGGTGACGAGTTCGCCCGATGAAGTCGACAGCTCTAATTGGTCAGCTCTAATTGGACCCTGTTTCAGTTCGGCCACTAAGACCTATGTCTATAAGGGTCGGCCAAACTCACAGGTCAATACCTATCCGGCAGCCTCCACGCAGAAGTGCGAGCCCGGGTTAGACTCTGGCCTGCGGGGCAGTTTCCACTTACGAAACGGCCAATCGGCTACCCGAAACCGGGTGAACAGCCGGGCAAAGGATGCCGTGGTCCGCGATACATTCGGTAGACACCGTAGTCACCGCTACGTATAGGAGAGGACCGCGCAAGCGACCTCGAACCTGTAACCAGTCAGGAGATCGGAGTAATCTGGTTGCAACTGGAAGTAAGGGCGCGAGTGTCAGCCCGCTGGGTGATTAATCCGGTTATCTCGCGGTAAGACGTTGGTCACTTACTGGTGAGCGGCGTAAATAGACAGTTGACTGTGTAACGGGCATCTCCCAACAACTGTTTTCGTCCCGAGTCTTCTACGCCCACCTCCGGGAGACAGAACGATCTAATATCGTTAAAACTTCCTGAGATGACGGGTTTGCCCGTTGTAGCTGACAGCTTTAGTTAGTGTTGAGTCCGCGGTAATTCAGTTTGAATTTATCGCGGACAATAGCGTTCTTTGCCCGGCTCTGAACTAGGGATCGGGTGACCAATTAGTCATTTCGAATGTGGCTGACATCAGCATCCACCCCCGCGGTTTAAGCAACTGTATGTCGTTCCCTGACTCCTTCAGTCAATTGCCGGAGTGCAACGGTCGATTGGCTGTCAGCCAGGTGGCAGTCGACTGAGGCCACACGGTGCGCACACCGCCCAGTGGCGTCATTCCCCAGGAAAAACTGATCTTCCAGCCGTAGCCTGGGACACGGAGTGTCCCAGGCTACGGCTGGTGGATCAGTCCCAGCCCCTCGGGCCTCGTCACGAAGCCCAGCCCCACGTCAGCTGCCCAGCCCCACGTCATGAAACGTGATACGTTTTATGACGTGGGGCTGGGCAGGTCACGTCGCAAGGCAGGATGACGCGAGGTGGCGGAAGAGGCTCGTTCAGGACACCAAGAACCACAAAGTAAGACGTAGGGAGGTCACAACTACGATGGCTGGACGACCCTAGAAAAACTACCTGTCCTACGTATACTCGTCCGAATAAATTTTAACTCATTTCGTGCGGTGTTATATTTAGATGATTTATCTTTTGTGAGTAGTTTTAATGCGAAAAAGTTACAACCGTTCAGTTCACATTCCGCTCTAACGTATTGCCCTGTCTCGTTCACACGGACTAATTTTCGATTTTAGTTCACGAAGAAACGCAATCGAGCCCATTCACACACCCAATGGATACTTAAACTCTCATCATTTATGCACTCGTATGCGCGCAATCGAGAATCGAAAGTAAAACAAAGCAACTGTTTTGTGTGCGTCTTCCTACGGGTAAATGCATGTCTGTCTATGTAGTGTTGTTGAGGGTACAACAGGGTGGGTGTAAGTACGACTCGCGCTGGGGTAGACGTCGCAGTAGCTGGGGGTGCTCGCCGCTTCTGTTTGTCGGCGGTACGCGTGTAATTGGCCGATTAACGGAAACACGCTCGGCGGCCGGAGAGGGCGCAGCACGCCCTTCGCGCATATTTTTTCGACAAAATCGTTGCAAAATGAAGCCTTGCCAGCGAGCCGTCTACGCGACTCTGATTTACCACTGCTTTCCATCTCCTTTTCTTTCGGTACCATGGAACAGTAGCCAGAAATGGCAATAGGGAACTTTTACTTTCCCAAAAAATACATCGTACCTAATAATAATTCGAGTTTGCACCAGAACCCCATTTTTTGGGATCCTGTAAGTACATTTCAAAATATATATATTCAGCGGTTCCCAAATCATAAAGTATTAAAAATCAGCGCCGACATACGAGCTCGCAGGAATTGCGGGCCAGAGGAGTGATATTCTGCCGTCGTAAATGAAAACACAGTAACTTGAAAAAAGACGTTTTGAGAAAAACGCTGTCAAAGTTCAGTTGTTAAAAATTTGTTTTCATGATCAAAGTAATCAATATAGATTATTTATTTCTATCTATCTATCTTTAATGTTAAAAAATAGTTAGAACTTCAATTCTGCATAAAAATATATATTAAATTATAATTGTTTAATTAATTAAATTAGATATTGTGTTTTAAATTAGGAAAATAATTTGATAAATTTTATATTTTTAAGCTATAACACCGTAACTGAGTGGTTACTGTGTTAAGGTAATTTTTACCCATTACTGTTGTGCGATATCCCGCCTCGTAACTATGCCGTCTGACGGGGATATCAAATGGGTTACGGGTGGATCATTTGGTTGCTTGTGCAAAGTTTAGTTGACAGTGGAAGCGTTTGAAAACTTATGATGAGTATTGAGCGGTGAATTATCGATATGGCGATCGCTAATCAAAACTCACGTACCTTGACGGTCATGTAGCTGCAGCAGTGGGATGCGCGCTGCTGATTCCGCTTTTGCGTAGCGCGCACGGCACGATCGAGGGATTCGTGCGGCGTGTCCGGCGCGACGCGTGCGCTGATCCAAGTGTATAGGTCGCGTGCGACGCGCTGTTTCCTGTGGGGTGCAGTCGTAACACTCCCGTAGGATCGCTTGTGCCTTTTACAACGAATCCGAGTCCGCGATTCCGAGACAACAAACGAGGTTTTTGTCTAAGTCGGCGAGGCCGTGACAGCGGTCGAAAATCCTTGCTACCGTTTGAATTGACAGACTGACCCGCCGCCCGCTCGAAAACGGGCGATGTTGCCAACTGTCAGGTTTTTGTGAGTTGACAGCTCTCACCAATCGATAATTGAATTATGCAAAATATAATATTAAAATGAATTCGAATTTATCAATAACAATATCGAACAACTGTGTTCTAGCCATGTAAAATAAATATATATTTTTTTAAATAAATAAAAAACTGCAGGCACCTTAAACACAGTAATTGAGATACTGTGATTAATTCGTATATTAATAAATTAACTTTTAACAAAATTTTACCTAAAACCACAGTATCTGAAGAAGCCGTGTTGTAACCAAACAATAATATTTCTTAAATTCTTATAGGTATTAAAAAAGATCACAGTAAATAATAAGTTACTGTATTTTAACTTTAAAAAATTATACATACTGTGTTTTTTATTTTAAATATTCAGATTTTTTAATAAATACTGTGTTTTTATCTAAGGTATCTCGGTAACTATCCATCGACAGACAAACCGAAAAATTTGCCTTATAGTATTCCAAATCGTTATTTTAAAGAACCAAACTTGTATAAACACAGTAAATGAAGTTTCTGTGTTTTCATTTACGACGGCAGAATTGGAATCGATACAGCGCACACAGGCGCCAGGTACTAAGGGGCGTATCCCCATCGTCCGCCGCTCTGATGTACGAGCCGTGATTAGTTCATTCCATGACTCGAGCGCTTCTTTTGTGAGTCCGTTCCTCTAGAATCCGTCATTCCGATTATTTTCAATTCATTCTTCGACCAGGCGCGGCGCTCGCAGTGCAGGTGACACGCTGGCTGCGTGTCACCTGACACGCAGCCAGCGTGTCAGGTGATACAGACATTTCATCTTAACCGCCCTACCGCCCTCCCTATAAGAACGTACGCGATACGTCCGCTATATTATCTCCCGAACGCAACAAACCGTATCCCGTACGTTCAAGTACAAAACAAAATAAAAAAACGAAAACCACGTCAAATTGTTCCTACGATTCTAAATAAAAAAAAGGTCATAAATGGGTCTATTTTGTAAAAAAGTTTCCTGATATATTGTAAGCAAGTATTGTTAAATGCAATGAAAAAAAAACAACGATTTTTACCCACTTTTTGAATAATAACCCAAAGGCAGGGCGGTTAATGTAGGGAGGAATACAGTCGAGCATAGTTTGCACTTTGAAGAATTGCACACATCGTTCACTCTTAATGTACGGCGTAGTGATGTAGGATAGTGCTGAAAATCGCCAACGCGTTTTCATCCTTCAGAAATGGGCAAATCGCTGTGTGGCTCGTGTTCTTCCCCGATCAAGACATTATTAAAGAATTTTCAAATAGAAAAGCTAGAAGAGTTGAAATTTTATAACTCTAACTAGAGTTGAGATTTTTAAACAGTATGAGTTTTTTAATCTTAATTGTTACTAATATTATAAATATCAAAACCGAGACACATAGCGATAACCGACAAGCGTGAACACGAGAGAAAAATACCAAGAAACATTTAGTTACTTATACTTAAGGACATAATATCTAATCTTTTTTAATTTGTATTTAAGTCAAATTAATAGATTATTATGTAATATGAGTCTTCTTTTTGTATTTTTTTTTTCGATAGGTGCGAAGTGGTTCAGTCATTTACAAAATCAAAGAGGCGCTTCATTGGTTTCGCACACAGGCGCTGACCACTGTCGGCGCGGCACTGGGGAATGAAGCATATTCAGGTCAGACATGACGACGTTTTGGAGAGAATGCGTCTTGTCAATTTTTCAGATGTCAAGATGAAAGATAGAATCATGCCCGATAGAAGCTTCATATGCACATCAACTGGAGAGCACAGCCTCGAATGCCATATCAGCATGAAGTAATAAAAACAGTCATCAACTAAATCAAAAGCTCGCGGAAGATCCCAGACAGATTCCATAACCTTTCTTTATTTGTTTCTTTCTAGTTTTTATTGTGAAGT
Organism: Micropterix aruncella; assembly: GCA_944548615.1. Lineage (NCBI taxonomy): Eukaryota > Metazoa > Arthropoda > Insecta > Lepidoptera > Micropterigidae > Micropterix > Micropterix aruncella. The sequence goes on along the minus strand of OX155964.1, from coordinate 19,195,279 downwards.
AGTTTCACAATGGGCGGATTTATTACCATACGACAATCTCTTTCAACTAACCCTATGTTTATATGTGTGCGTGTAACATGCGTGTAAGTGTGTGTCTTGTTATTGCATTCAATCGACAGAAGTGCAATGCAATTCTGTTAATTATGTCCCAATGGAAAATAGTGTCCTAGCCGGGAATCAAACCCGGAACCTTAAAATGTAAATCAGGCGACCTAACCACTATACCACCGGGCCATGTCAGGTCAGACTTGACGACGTTTTGGATAAAATGCTACTTGTCGATTTTTCAGGCGAGACTTCTATAGCTGAACATAAATATGAAAGATTGAATCATATCCGATAGGAAGCTGCATACGCACATCAAACTGAGAGCACAGTGCTATAGTATGCTAAAGTCAGACTAGTCAGACTAAAGTTTAAGAAGAAGTACCTAAGAAATAGCAAAACTAAACATAAACTAAATCAAAAGCGCGCGGAGGAACCCAGTCCGCTGCCATAACCTTCTGGGAGTTGACAAAGGAGGATTTGGAGAAAGAAGAATCCCCAAAACGTTGTCACCATTAACATTCACCCCGCGGCTACCGCAACTGTTTCGAGGAGAGCCCCATTTGTGAGTGCTTTGCAATTATCGCCGAAAGAATGAGCTCTGTTATCCGGCAATCAGTTTGCTGTTAGCGTCGAGGGCGACCTCTGCAATAGAGCAGGGTTGCCCCATTTCCTGGGCATTTTTTGACTTGAATATGAGGGTCATCTCCACAAAAATAAGATACCTATTGCACTTGGAAATTCTAATATTTATTTTTGATTATACGTATCGGTCTCTGCAAAGTAGAGGCGGTCCCAATGCTGGATATATTAGACATATTTTATCTCAAGAAATAATAAATATGCCCTGCTATCTAAGAGCAATACAGGAATGAAACTAAAAAATATTTACTTGAGAAATGCTTATATGAAGTTTTGTACATATCTAGCAGGTTATACTTTCTGTAATAGATTTAAATTCTTTAAATATTAGTCTGCTTTGTGATTTCTAAATCTATTTTTAATTCTTTAAATTTATTTTCAGACTTTTATTGCATTACGTTGATTTTGAGTATTTACTCTTAATTTGATTATTTAAATTTTTATATTTATTGATTGCTTTTTTCATATTTTAAAAAAATATTATTTTAATTTAATTATCTACCTTATCAATGTTGGTTAATCATCATTCGTTTTATTTTATTATATTTGCAGCGATATTACCTACCTACTTAAATTGTTTTTATAGTACATAATAATAATATTAAATCAGCCTTTAATAATATTAAAGGCTGATTCTGTTTTTTAATGTTGAGATTATTATTAATTGTTTCTCTATATATATTTAATGATAATTTAATTTATGTTCTTCATTAATGCTAGTTTAATTATTTACAGATGTGGTATCTTACACAGGAACTCTCTTTGGATGCTTTGTAAACTGTCAAAAATTTTGAACTTCTATTTTTTTTTGTTACTGATGTTCAACATTTATATCTTTTTCATGTTTTTTTAAATTACATTTTTATAGCGACTTTTTGTAGTTTGTGTAATGTTGAATTGCAATTTTATTTGCAATGTTTAATATTAACTGGAAATGTATTTTTTACACCCAGATGGGTTACTGAAAATAAATAATTTGAACTTGAACTATCGTCGTTTGGCACACGCCACAATATATACCGCTAAGCGAATTGGCGTATATTTTACACCGTGAGTTTTTTATTAGTGGCATCCTTGAAGTGGGTGAATCAGTACGAGCAAATAAGCAAGTTTTAATACAAATATGTGGGGGAAATATTTCTTTTTTTTTTTAATTTTTAAGTTTTGTCGTAATAGTATACAAAGCGCTGAGTGCGCTACGCCATCTAGCGGTAGGTAAGATATCGCGAATATTGCTTATTTATGTAAATTTAAACAAACTTTCAAATTATTTATATATGTAAATTTAAAGAAACTTTAATGGTTGACTGTAAGACATGGTTGACTGTAAGATATCGCTATAGCGATAAGTCCGCCATTTGTGCATAAATTGTTTTCTTTTATAAAACCAGTGTAATATTCATTTAGTAATATTTTTTATAGCACAATAAAGTTATTCTATTCACGAAAGGTTGTTTAAATTTACGATTAAAAAATATAATATATACACATTTTTTACTTAAAAGTTATATGCTCGTACTGATTCACCCATTTCAAGGATGCCGCTAATAAAAAACTCACGGTGTATAAGTGACGGGGAGGGTATTACTGTACAGCGGCTAATACAGTACAGAGCTAATTTGATAGGACGCGTTTGAGAATTGTCCTTGTCTCCGCCGTAGTCCCGTGAAGGTTTGTTGTAGTCCTGTGACGTTTGTACGTGTGCAATGGCAATGAGCATCGCGATTATTTTTGTCCGGTTTTATTCGAGTAATCTGAAACTGCCTGGTTTAGTTGATCTACAACGCTGTTCGGTAAGTTTCCAGAATCGGACACAAGGTGGTACGGTACACACATACAAAACCTTCAAAGCTCTACTGTCAAAATTTCATGACATTTCATCGAATATTTTACGAATAACAACCATTTCAACAGTGCAACCTCTGATATTTTTTAAAACATGGAAATAACAGAAATTCGTGCAGTGATCAAGTATCAATTCTTGAACGGGTTAAAGCCGCAAGAAATCGTCGATGACTTCCGGAAAACTTTGGGGGCATCTGCTCCGTTGAAAACCATCGTTTACTATTGGTATAATGAGTTTGAACGTGACTGCACAAGCACCAGAGATAAACAACGCACAGGTCGTCCAATAGAGGTAACTACACCAGAAAGCATACAAAAAAATCATCGTATAGTTTTGAATTCAAATTTTCAAATTCAAATTCTTTATTGACAAAAAATCATAGTATTAGTTACAAATGAATTAAACCTAACCTAACTGGATCGCACGAGACGTCCGCACTAAGGTAGGCTCAGAATCGTATAATTAAGTACTGCCTAATGCTAAATAAAAAATTTCGTTGAAGAATGCCGTGAAAAATAAAATCAAGTTAAGTAAAATTTTAGTAAAAAATAAAAATAAAAAATAAAAATAAAATGATCGCAAATTGAAAGTGAGAGAGATAGCTGAAATCATGCACCTGTCAAACGACTGTGTGAACAAAGTTTTGCATGACATTTGCATATGAGTAGGCTTTTGGCCCGATGGGTTCCGCGAGTTCTCATACTGAAGCAAAAAGAGAATCGTCTCATTGCTTCTGAGCGAGATGAAGCATTGTATTGGAGATGAACAAGCGGAATCCAACCGAATTTGTGTCCCAATTAGTAGCGATGGATGAAACATGGATTCATCACTATACACCGGAAGCCAGTCAACAAGCGTTATGTTATATAATTAATATTATGCGGATGGCATAATATTTATTGACTATCTTGAGGGAGGAAGAACTATCAATGCTGATTATTAGATACCATTATTTGACCGATTGGATGCTGAGTTGAGGAAAAAACGAAAGCTTACACGGAGAAAAAAAAAGTTTCTTCACGAGAATGCACCGGCACACAAGGCGATGGCCAAATTGAAGACATTGGTTCGCTATCCACCATATTCTCCATATCTACCCCCCCCCCCTCCTCCCCAAGTGACTATTATCTCTTTCCAAACCTGAAAGAATACGATTTTATTCTAATGATGAAGTTGAAGCGGAAACTGATGCTGTAGTGGCAAATCCAGCGGTCAGCGGTTAAACCGATCGAAAATCTGCCACCTTATTTTAGGGTAGCCATAGAACGACAAGGTGCAATTTTGGTGGCACCCAGGGGTGATGTGAACCGGCGTTTTACTGCCGATGGCACACCAGGTACTCGTAGAGGCGTGTCTCCTCGGCGAGTTGCGATACAAGGTGACCTTAAGCTCTTGTATCGTACGGTCTCCTTTTGCAGATTCCGCAGCGATCTCTTTTCCTATTAGATCGATCTAGTCTCCACTAGTTTGTAAATCTAGCCGCTCGCATAATTGAGGCATCAAGGTATAAGCTGTTATTGTCGCTTACCGTTTGAAGAGCAGTACTGTCCTGCGAAGCGTAGATATCGTCGGGGTCGGGTTATAAACTCGGTCCTGTCGAAGTCTGGTCTCGCGAAGTTCTCTCTTGTGCACTCAATTATCGAAAGTTTTCCGAACACTGACTCTATTATTTTTGTCTCTACCGCTTGAAGGTTGAATAAAAAACTGTTTTCTTGTCACTTTATAATTCCACTTTCAATGTGGCTCAAATAAATTATAAATTCAATTATTTCTATTTGTTACATTGTATATGCGTGAAAGAATGAAAATTTTAAAACAAAATATGTTACTTTTGTTTTTGTTGTTATTTTTCTTGCCTCTCGTTTCCATGGTTTCTCTCGTTTCCATGGTTTCTTTAATATGCTATGTTGGTGATTCCCTTATTCAAAACTGTAGAATACATATAATCACGGCTTTGTTATGTGCAATGTTTACGGTACTATGAATATTTTAATATTAATATTATTGGTAGTTAATTCTAAATACAACTATTTTGCCGAGACAGATGCCTATTTTGAGGGACTTTCGAAATTGTATTACAAAACTGGTATAGAAATGTTAAAAAAACGCTGGACAAGTGTATCGAGATAAAAGGAGTATGTTGAAGAATAAAATTAAATTGTGCTAAAATTCAAGTTCTTTCATTTCCATTCCGGAAACTTACCGAACAGCGTGGTATTTGGGAAGGTAGGTCAATGTATACGACTATTTTCTTTTCATAAAACATATTTCCTCGCCCTGGACGTTGACAAGATTTTTCTGATGGTAACCCTAATCTGCGAGTGCGCGAGTGTCTGTGAGTGCGCGCGAAAGGTGGCATGTTTACCAAGTGCCCGATGAGTGCCGAGGCGAGAACAAAGCCATACCGTGCTGTGATCAATGGTAGCAAGTGAGCTGGGTATGAATAGGGGGGACGTATAGAGTACCACGGTGCGTATTGTGCTAAAACTGCCAGCCACTTGTCGATCTCGAGTGATTTCTGGCAAGGGGACCAGAGCGCCCCACCAGCCCCTATAATACACCGAAAGTTTTTAGCTACGATACAAGACATTTAACAACTAATAATGGTTCACATTTAGTGTTTGTTTGTTTCTACTCTTTATTGGGAAATTTCACAATGGTCGGGTTTATTATCATTCGACAATCTCTTACAAACAACTACTAGTAATATGCGTGCAAGCGTGTCTTGTTATTGCGTTCGATCGACAATCGACAGAATCGAAATGCAATTCCGCTAATTTGATCCCAACGGAAAATGATGACCCATCCGGGAATCGAACCCGCAGTAAGATCTTGCAACGTAAGATCAGCGAATTGCGCTTAATCTAAGTAACAGTCTGTGTTATGATATTTAAACACTCAGTGTCAGTCGACATTTGATAACAAAACGGGAGAGCTGCGCGACTCATTTCTTGCAATACTTACAAATGATTCTGCTATAAATTATACAGCCAAAGGCGGTTAAAATGTAAACAAACATTTATACCGCAACGTTTTATGTAGCGAGAAATCCTTGAACGAAATTAGGTAAAATTACTCAAGCAGGCTTTCCATTTTGAAGTTTACTATAGTATTTAAACTATTCAAAAAATCTGAATGATACTGAAAAACTGACGAATTTTGAAAGTTTTCCGACCCTTTTAGAGGACTCATCTTATTGATTTGACACATACTTAGGTTATTTTAAAAATCGGAATATGTAAATCATTATTGTCATTTTGGCTCGTGTTTATAGATATTTATTTGCGTATTTCTCGTAAGATATAGAAGTTACAAGAAATTTTAGAACTTTATCTAACTATTCGTGCAACATTTTTTAGTCGCAACATTTGTGAGTAATAATTAATTACATATAACCTTTGATGTTGATTATGCAATGTGATGTTTAAAGTGGTATTTGTTTGTTTATTTCTACTCTTAATTGTGAAATTCCACAATGGGCGGGTTTATTGTCAAATACAATCTTTACAACAACCCCTGGTGTTTATATGTGTGTGCGTGTAATATGTGCCTGTGCTTTGTTATTGCACTCGATCGACAGAATTAAAATGCAATTTCGTTAATTGTATCCCAACGGTAAGATCAGGCGACCTAATCACTATGCCACAGGGCCGTGGTACCCCTCCTTAAAACATTTAAGAGTCGCACGAAAATTTATCAGTTACATTTGGAGACTGCAAAAATCACTTGCCAATCATATCTGTAAAGTGAATTTAAAAAGGTCGATCGGGAGAGTATCAAATCTGAGCCCTAAGAGACCGACAACTGCAGTGGCCTCATGAAAATACTATCAAAGTGGCTCCGGGACCAGGATTTTAGGCTGCTGCAACCGTTTATGATTACCTTCACGTCAGAAAAGTCGCTTCCTGCTGGATATGACAGCTCGCAACGAGTGTTTCTGCGACACTAGGTGCCGAGTTCTGACTGCCGATGTTGTAATCATGGCTGCTGTGATTTTTTACAAGTGAAGAGGTTTTTGGTTAAAAATAAATTACGGCACGTGAATCTCCCCAAATCTATTTCAAACCCGATTCGAAGTATCAGGAGATCATGTTACACGAGGAGGTATCGATGTGATGATATTCGGTACTCGTACGCTATCGAATGCATTTTCGAATTTGGAACATCGCCGTCTCATTCGCGCAGCGTATGTAGCTTCCTCCCGCGCATTAGATTGACGGGTCTCTCGCCGCCCACGACGACCTTCTCTCCCAATATGAACTCTTAATGTCGCAAATTTAACTGATCCAGCCGAGGAATCTTACTTCTTTCTATGTGGTATGTGGAATATGAGGAATTCTTTCTATTTCATTACGTTTGATGATTTCTATGTGATATGCACGTTTTTGGTGGTGGTTACCTAATTTTGGAGAGCAAAAAAAGGAGGTAAGTCAATAGGCCCGCTAGTCCAACTCGCAAGAAACTAGGTCCACTTCATTGAGCACTGCAACCACCTTCATGCACTACAACTACCTTTACAATGGCACCAAAACTACTTTTTGGTTGTTATTTAAACAATGGTTCCCAGATCCTGGAGCAACTCAGGATCTGACGTGTGGGCGTTCGGAATTCTACTGTCGGAAATCGCCGCCCATGGCATCCCAACTTATCCGGGCGTTCATTTTACCGATGTGTCGCTAGGAACGTGTAGTTATTTTATAGTAATTTTGTAGAATATGTGTCTACCAACATAAGAATGTTGCATAGTCAACCGCCCTCTTAAATGAGGGATCCAAGGATGTCTAAAAGAACGTTGTCTGTGCAGTGTAATAAAGTCGACGTCACATATTCTAAATCATAGCAACCTCTCGGGAATGTTTCACCTTGTTTATTGTTACGGAATTGACAGAAAAGCACCGACTATCGGTGATTGCTATAAAGTAACAAGAAGAAGAAGATTGTAAAGGGGCAAACATATTATCGGACGCGTCCGTCAGCCGCGGCTTATGGACGCGACTGAAAGGTTATATGTGTAATGAATTTCTTTTGAGCCGTGCACATTATAGGACGTCAGTCGCGTACGTCACCTTGAAGCTTCGGACGTCCAATAGAGATCTGGCAAGCCGCGTCCCAAACGACTGTGCATACTGCTCAGTCGCGTCCATATGCCGCAGCTTACGGACGCGTCCGATAATATGATTGCCCCTTTACGGCATGATGTTTTTAAGGTGTGCTTCCTGTAGGTATTCAACAAAGATGTTGCATTTTGTGTCACAAAAACCATAACAAACCACACTTTTAGCATATTATTATAAAAAAACGTAAATATATGTCTTTTTTTGACAGAATGGAATTTATGCAGGTTAGCAAACACTTTTATATTAAAGATGTTTTAATGTCACCCAACTATTATTCATCACTGTAAAAATCTTTGCTCATATTATAATGCAGTTTAGGTAACTCCGACATGTATTATTTTTTTCATTTTACAACCCACCGCCAAATACGCTTTTTTTTAATAACCTACTGCCAAATATGTGTTAACCTCCTGGGTACTTTAGTACTATACATAGTGCGTAAGAAAAAATCTGGGGGGCGCCAGTTTTGCATGCGGCAATTTTGCACAAATGTCACTTTTGACAGTTCCAAATTTGTTGAGGGCAGATTTGCAGGAGGCAACCTTGCAGGAAGCAACCTTGCAGGCGGCAACCTTCAGTACAGTTTTTAAGTTTTTCTGTTAGGTTAGGTTAGGTTAGGTTTTTCTTTCCCTAAAATCGAAGTGACATTAATTACCGGCATCCTTGTAGTGGATGACTTTTATACATCAAACTAAACATTAAAAAAAATGTTTTAAGTTTTTCTGCTAGGTTAGGTTAGGTCATTTTGACATTTGCAAAACTGCCTTCTGCAAGATTGCCTTCTGCAAAACTGCCGCCTGCAAGAATGCCGTCTGCAAGATTGCCGTCTGCAAATTTGCCTTCTGCAAGTTTGATGGGACCCAAAAATCTGAGGTCTGCGTTTATATGGCAACACCGAAATATGAAAAACCAGATTTTCCAGTGCATGATTTTTTAGACTATTTTTCTCATAATAAGTCATTATTAATTTAGTGTACTGGATTTTAAAAACATATTCCAAAAAAGGATATCTGGAACTAGTGAGGTTAAAAAAAACTAACAATTACCGAAATATAGGTGTTGGATTCTTTAAACGCCTATTATCTCGCCTTTTTATAGATATAGAGCAAAGATTTTTACGGATTCGGAAACAGTGTGAAGAATATAGTTAATATAAAACGCCGCCAAAAACAATACAACGCCGCATTTATACACATAAAAGGTTCTAAATTTAGGGGGAAATCTATAAAAACGGCCTTCAAACTTCACTCAACATTTTGACAGCTAGCGAAAATATAACAATATTTCTAGGTTAAAAGCTATTTTAAAACGAAATTAAATGAAACGAAAGAACGTGGCTCGAGTTTGGGTCGAGCAAGACGCCGCGGCCGCTAACGGAAGGCAATAAAACACGGGCCGAAAGAAAAAAACACAACACAAGGTAAAGGAGACATAACCTTACAAACCGGATACTTTTCGATTCAAACCGATTTAACCAACGCAACACAACGAAATGTCGATAAATTAATAAAAATAAAGGCGATCGCAATGTTCATTCATTCAAACGAGCATCAAAACACTCACCTCATCGGCACCTGAGTAGCCAGAGCACGGGCAAATCCACACAAGAAAAACACTAAATTATTGTCATAACACTGACGGCACTTGTTTTGTTACGCGGCGGCACCGTGATTATTTAATTTGCTACGTTTAAATTCGGTGAAAACAACAATTCTGTACACAAAACAAAAAGAATTCCCTCTTCGATTGACGTCGTGCTCGCCATGGTTTCGTGCACTGTTGATACCTGTTGGCGCCCTCTACTGTGTGGGAGTTAGCAACTGTAGCAACAAAACTCACGGCGGTTTAGCAGTTTCAGCATTTTTAAAATAATGCTTCAATTTGATACTACAGATATTCGTAAAATCGAGATTTCAGGACATCGTTCAAAAATACAACCAGATATTATTAAAAAATATATTTTAAAAAGAACAGCACCATCTACCCAATGAATAACCTACTACTCAGCGCGGGTTTGCGACTTCGTCTAATAAAAGGTACCAGCGCAAAAATACAGATCGCTATGGTTCCCAGTTTGAACGAATAGAAAAAAAAATCAGTTTCTTCATTCCAGATTTTATTAATTATCAAAATGATACATTAGGAAGTGTAATTAAATGGATCATAGGCACACTCATGTAACTAATTATTGCATTTTTAATCTTATTTTAATTTTAAACAACCGTAAAGGCACTAAGATACTTCTAAAAAGGTCTTAAGAAAGCCTACTACAATGGATATTGAGGTAGGTACGATGTACACATTGAAGAGCTGTCAATAAAATACATTAATAACTTAAAAACCAGAAAAAAATCTTTGGAATCTGTAACGCCGCACACAATTTGAGGTTTGAGTAACGAAATAATAAATGATATGTCTCCTTATGATTATTAGCGACTTCTGTATTGGCACGGTTGTTTAATAATAAAATAATTAAAAACAGATTTTTACCATGGGAAGTTGGTAACGTCCGATGTTTTGGCGTGATTGCAGATACTGTTGTCCAGGACTATCCACCCGAACCAGTCGGGTTAGAGCAGTAGGCGCACTCTCAAGTGGCGAGGCGTTGGGGATAGTTGCTCGCTTCGATTTCAATTTTGTTTTAAGAGAAGCTACTGTCTGCATACTGTGCCCGAACTAAGTCCGTCGTTTACAACAACGTCGAAACCTCGGGGGCCACCAACTTCACACAGTAACAACCGTTTTTAATATTTTATAATTCTGTATCAGAATTACAAAAAGCATATTGTTATTATTAAAAACTATAAAGGGGCAGCTCGTGAAATGGAGAAAGGTGAAAACAAATATGAAAAGTGGCATCTGAGAACAACAGCGGTAACAAAACAGAACTTTTAAACACTATTTATATGTGTATCTTAAAATAATCATGCACAGCTGTATATAATATTCCCAAGAATGTAGGTACGACTTGCTACAGCTGATCTATACATGTAAAATCTACAATTCAATTCTTTATCTAAAGGAGGAAAAGAGAAAACGACCCCACCACCAATAACGACCGGACATGTCGTTGAAAAGCTCTTTTCATGGCTGTCCTTTGTTACTATTGTGGTCAGTCTCAAATCACTGTGGGAAAAAAGTTACAATTAAAACAAAAACCTATGTCATTGTATCTAAAAAATCGTTTATTACAGTAAAACATCGTTATTACAAATTAGTGTCAGAATAACAAACAATCATATATTTAACTGATAATGCAATCATAATGCATCACAATTGTTACTTTGGCGGTTCCTTTTCGCAAAAAAAAAAACGTATGATGACGCGGCAGGTGATCGACAATTTTTCAAATAGTGACACAGGTTTTTCTTTTAGTTGTAACTTTTTTTTCCATAATGATTTGAGACTGCGCCATAGTAACAGATGACAGTAATGAAAAGAGCTTTCCATCGACATATGTCTGGTCGTCATTGGTGGTGGGGACGCATCATACATTTTTGCCCATCCTCCTTTCCACCAGGCAACGAGCACAAATCAACGCAGAAATATAGGAGGAGCCTATTTACAAAGACGGACATCTCCATTTTCCCCAAAACTAGTTTGATATGGCAACTGGTACTTTAGAAAGGCTCGCATCAAATAAAGAACCAGTGACAAAAGCGGCTTTTAACCTTTAAACATTTAAACATTTTCAAGTTTACTACACAAAGAAACTGCAGTGTGTGTGTATGGCATCGGATATAAATCCTCTTCGACTTACTAGTTAGGAATAATAAAACACTAAAGACACAAAGTTGTACTAAGGAGAACACAATCAGGTAGGGTAATCAGAATACAATATAACAGTAAACGGATGGGTCTCAGCGGCTGCTAAGCTTGTTTAGCTTAGAATAGAGGTTGACAAACTGTAAGTCATCTCTTGCTACAATCCAAGTCAAGGAAACAATATATCGCTCAACTTTGACTTGTGTATCTTGGGTTTATGACGATGTTCGTTGTTTGCAACTCATCCTTCCATTTTATAGCTCTCCGCAACGTCTCCAGGAAATACATTCTGATTAGGCCAGAGTACGTGCACCCTGCCTCGCGTATTGTTTTTATGGCATTTTTCTTACTAAAAAAAATATAATAAATGTTGTATACATCTTTCGTTATTTCTTACTGTTAAATAGCGATTTTGCACTTGGACTCATATCTTTGATTCATATTTTTATTGCAATGAAATCCCGGGATTTCTGACGATGAATTCGTTCAAGCTTTTTCCATTTTAACGTCCGTTGAAAATGCACACCGAATTAATACAGACTAAAATAAATAAAAACACCATTGTTTAAAATTCTAAACCTAACTAAAATTCTAAACCTAACTAAATAAACATGACTGAAAAATAAAGAGCCTATTAAAAAGAAATTCTAGTGTCATCTACCATTTTAATTTTAAAGGACGCGGCGGTGACGCACAAAGACACAATTCCCAGTAACTCGCTATCGCCCCAGAAGCAGTGCTTTTTGGTCAGCGCATAGGTTCTTATGGCTAACGACACGGAGTATACTAATGACATGCGAGTGTGTTAATGTATGCATGTCCACCATGCACCTCTAGTAAGTGCCTCTACTGACTTGTTCCAAGCCAAAGACCGCAGATGGACGACAGAGCAAATTGTGAGTAATTATAAATATGTAAATGTAGCAAGGTTTTTACTGGGTAGGCACTACTTTAAAGCCATTGTACGATTGGACACCACTGCAAAACGGCATGAATCTTGCTGTTTTTATTAAAATCTGATATGACGAATCGTTTGGGTTGGTTCCAAATTTTTACCATGAACTCCATGCGGTAAGTCATTTCGTTAAAGCTAGGTGTTTATGATATCCGCTTTGTTGTAACTCGCCACTAAATGGAGCTGCAGCACATCAACTTCTATACCGTTCAACCGATCACCATGAAAATTGGTATACATAGGTATTTTGAGCAGGGATCATATTTTCGTACTATCCATTTTATTTTAAGTCGCCATAAATGGCGCTGCAACATATCAAATTCTAGACTGATCAACCGATCGCTATGAATATGCCCTGAACGCCACCTGGGCAACACTGGGTAATATTCCACTAGTAGAATATAAGGGCTAAGGGTATATTACAAAGGTCACTCATCATCATCTATTTACATATATAGGTAGACACAAACCTTTTAAAAAAGTCACCCTGAAATGTAACAACATTTGACTTTATATGGTATACATCAACTCATGTTTCCAAACGTAGAAAAAGCCCATCCATACTAATAATTATATTGTACTCTGATTGCATAAGGTACACATATATAAAGTAGCTAAACCTACACTCAGATAAATTATTAGAAATTAAATAACAAAGGCGTATTCACTGGCGCGTTTCAATCAATAGGGGCAGATCTTTTGCGATGACTAGTAGCTTTATTCATCTCTTCAGCTTCTGAATGAATGTGGCCATGTCGTATTCCTCTTCGTACTGCTTGTCGTCCCAGAGTTCCGGTAGGTTGTCCAGGACGGTCTTCATTGTCATTTTGGCACCGTCTTTATGCGGTGCACTCGATGAGGAGCTCGGCTGGCTGCCGCTCGATGAACTCTGCCGATAAAACAAATGTCAAATGACATCCAAATGACAATGGACGTGGTTATAATCCCGCAAACGGTAAAAACTTGATTGTTACCTGAGGCCCATCGGAAAGATGGAATAAATCGAGAAGTTGATCGGTCGCCATTGTTTCCAAGCAAGCATTCTCATTGCTTATCACCGTATTAGCAGTCAGCAATTTGAACTTTTGCAGTCTGAAATGAAACGTGGAAAATTAAAAAAGCCACGATGTGAAAACAGACACAGCCACTAGAGTTGAAATGCTGCAAAAAGTTTGCATACATCGTAATCATACGTAATCTGTTCAAAAAGTATCTAACCGTATTTTTTATTTTATAATAATAATAATAAACTTTTTATTTGCACTTAAAAAAAATAAAATACAAAAGATGATCTTATTGCGACATAACAATATCTTGCAGCTAACCTAATCACAGTTCAGTGATACATGCGCGAGTGGTGGAAATAAATATTATTAGCTAAATAACTTTGTCTGTATACATAAATACAAGCTATTATAATAAAACTAAGAATGGACAGGGAGAGGAAATTGGAAAAAAGAGAGAGAAAGGGAAGAACTGATCACTTCTTAGAAAAGTAGTACTTTTGAGGTGAGTCTTGAATGGTCCTAATGAAGGCGAGTTTCGTATATTTGCTGGGAGATCGTTTCAGAGTCTTGCACTATCGACACAAAAAGAGTAGGACTAGAAATCAATATTATGACAAGGAATTTTAAGTAAATTGTCAGAGGTAGAACGTGGAATGCTTGGAAAATCTAGTGGAGATAGGACTGTGTTGATTGGGAGAGTACATGATGGAGGAGAGCAAGTATATGAACATTTATCCTAGGGTGTAATGGCAACCCCTTTTATTCTTTTAAAGATAGGAAAGCACAGGAAGGGTGCTTTGGTACATGGTATTTTTTTTTCCACTCCAGCCGAGTCTCAAGTCTACAGCTGGCGGTCGGCCGATGAGTGGAAAAGTGTAGTAAGCGTCCGTCTAATTGTTAAGGATGGAAACGACTTATTAGAAATGGTACCAAATGTTACCAAAAGTTTGCCAATAACAAAGGGGAAGTGCAATAGCTTCAAAGATGGCCGCACATCAGTGGACAGCAAACCACGTCCCGGCAGGCCTTTAACAAGCCATTGATCAAGTGTGAAAGTTGGTCATGCAGGATCCTGCATTCAGGTGGTTCATTAGGCGCCCTACTGCATAGATATGGGTTCAGGTGATTTTTGGCTAATCCCCGAAGTTGAAAATGCCGCTGAAAGGCACCAATTGAAATCGAGAGAAAACGTTCTAAGTATTGTGATGGTACAGTCAAACACCATTTTAACCCCTTAAGACAGTAATGTCCCGAATTGGGTACGATGTATTGTAGTCAATGCTCAGTAACGTCCCAAAACGGGTACGAGCGCGGCGCGAAAAACCGCACTCTCAACGAACTGAATTTACACCAAAATCACAGTGCAACCACCCCCTGTTAGATATGTGTGAGAAAGATGGATAAATTTTGTATTGTACGATTATTCAGTCGTCCTTCTCGCAGTCTAGAATCCCTAATATAATTGTTTGTATTCTGGGGGCACTTAGTCGAGTGCTGCTATTGCTCGGATTTGTGCTTCTCTTCGGATATTATGTAGCTTCTCTTTGGATATATGTATGAAAATAAATAAAACGAACTAATAGATGTGGTAAAGCATGTAATAATGTAAACAAATGTGTTTACAATTTCTAGATAGGGTTTCGTATTTTGAGATAAAACATCGATATCGCTGAATAAGTGAGTTTTTTTCAGTTCTCCAACTTTCTAATAATTTTTCATAATTATCTAATTGTTTTACAAAATGAGGTTTTAATGTTTTATATTTCAAATTTCAATGCGATCATTCTACAATTCTTCTTTTCATGATCCATCAAGTAGTTTCTTTCTTATGATCATTTATCTAAAGTGCTATATTTTTTACCTTCAACTCTCAGAAATGACAGGTGACTGCCAAGATTTACAAGCTTGAGGGGTTAGATGCATTCCAGAAGCATTTTCCACTATGGTGGAACCGCTGAGAACAGTGTCTTCATTACCAAGGGGACTACTTTGTAGGAGATAAAAGCAAAATTATTTTATAGGAATAAGTTTATTTTTGCCGACCAATGATTAGATACATTTTAAACAGTGTTTTGCATATGACCATAATGATCATATTTAAAACCAACAATAAAGTATGACCATAACTCATAATTCATTTATTTGGTATTATATCAAGGGTCCCAAGCTGAAGGGAAACTTCGAAAATTTACAAAATCAACTTCTATGGGCAAATTGCTGTATTTTGACTACTGTACAATATACTGAAAGGGTATAAAAGTATAGTTTGATTAATTAGACATCTATGTATTTCTAAAAAAGATGTTAATACCATTTTTCCATATTTGGTATTACTACAGGGTTGAAAAGTCTCTCCTGTAACATTGCATTTTTGTAGATACAACCTTACAACTTGTGGCCCTCGATATATACACATAGTTATTACAGAAACAAGAAAAAACTTGAACAGATGAAAAATATTCTTCTAATAAGATGAAAATATACAACAGTGCGATTAGATACATACCCCATAATGCGCTCCTCAAGGGTACCTCTCGTTATCAAACGATAAACATTGACCACTCTTTTCTGTCCGATTCTGTGGGCGCGATCCATGGCTTGTAGATCTTTCATGGGATTCCAATCGTGCTCCACGAATATAACAGTGTCGGCACCCGTGAGGTTCAAACCGAGGCCACCAACCTAACAAACAACAAACCAAATGAAACACACAGCGAGAATACGGCGACATCTGGAGTATCGGGCTGGCACACAGAAAGCGGAACGGCGTCAAGGAGCTGTAGCGCGAGGGGCGAGGTTGCCTACCTACCGGGAAAGTCTTGAGGTGACACAACCGATTTTAAAGAATCATCAAACTCAGTTCCATTTGCAGAACAGAGGTAACAGTTTTCAATGCATGGAAAGCCCTAAAGTTTTTAAGCGTTCCGCCCATTTAAAATCCATACTGACATAGTGCACAAGAAGATACGAAAATTTTCTTGTTTGCAGTGCGATAAATCATTTTCTCAGCACTGCGAATAGACGACGTACAAATACTTCATCCACAAGCGCTCAACCCATTCATCTGTTTTCAACCCGTTTTCAAAACGCAAGCATCTGAAGCGATGTAAGGACGCGATCCACCTCAAAAAGCTGTTAGCGCATGGCCGAGTGACGAACTCCACCCTTAGCTGAGAAACAAACCATGCCATCCGAGACAGTCGCAATGGAACCCAACCGGGCTCATCCGTAGGCTAAGATGAGCCAAGAGCTCATCGATTTTAATTACGAAATATTGTCAGCTACTTGCCGGGAAAGTCTTAGGGTGACACAACTGATTTTTTAAACCTGTCGTCGATGTCCTGACGAAAAGGCGAATCTTTTAATATTTTGAGTTGAGAATGCTACTGGATGCAGGTTTTTTTCCTCTTTGTGTCGGTCGATAGGGAGAGAATCTGTTTTTTTCTCCACCCAATTTTATGTACAAAAATACAAAAGGGCAAATTTGAAATATTCAAATATTCACCATAAATAAATATTCAAATATTCACCATGCAAATCTGCAGTTTCACCTATTCCTCTGATTTTTAAAACTACTGTGGTGGCAAGCGGCGAATACAGTATCGAGATTTGCCTACCTCTCTCGCGTGACCGTTAATTCTTTAAACAATTAAAAATAATAGAAAAAGGAAATTTATTATGACATTCAGTTTTTAAGTTCAGCAAAACAAAGAAGTGACGTCGCCCAGTAATATTGGGTGAATGATTCTACTGACAAATAGGCAAACCTCACTTTTCTCCAAGAAATGGGTGAATCAATTTTTTTTCAGTGTTTTTCCTTTTATTTAAGGTTTTTTATTTGAAATAAATGTAGAACACAGTTTTATTTTGTTTTTTTTTTTATAAATTGTACGACTAAGTACTTAGTATTTTGTTTATTAACCACCGTGAAATTGGAAAATAATATTTTAAACCATTGCATATCTTTTTATCGCTCTATATCGCATATCTTTTTCTGGATTCACCTTTTCGTCGAGGCGCCGACGATGTACCTTTTTCATTACTAATTCATCAACCTTCCTTAAGATCTTTAGTGAGATCAGTATTAATCTATTTTTATCCGCAAACCGCTACAGGTGAGAGGCTAATTCGATAAACGTACGAAATGCGGTAATGATATTTCAGCCAATTCCAAATGCCACGACTTTAAGATAAAATATGAGGGGGACACATAAAAAGGCCCCGAATGTAGGACTATGTGTGGCTATCAGGCAACTAGTTGAAAGACCACAACACCTACCACAGCAACACTCTATCTAATAAGGAAGGCTTTCTAACATCTCAATAGAGATCTTTTAAAAAGATCTACAAGACATATGAGAGATCTATTCTTGAGTATGGCTATCACCTCTGGAACACTTATGCAAGGATGCAGATGTCCTAGAAAAGGTGCAACGAAGGGCAACCAAAATGCCAGTGGGCCTAAAGAATAGGAATTATGAAAATCGCTGGAATTACTTGAACTGACCACTCTCAAACAAAGAAGACAAAGAGGGACCTGCTTGAGACATATAAAATTCTCAGAAATTATTATGATGTACCAGAGCTTAGGAATATTTACAAATTCGTTGTCAACACAAATCTTTGATGTTACAGCAAAAAACTCTTAACCCCTAGAGCCCCGATATCGGCCAAAACACGATTCAGCGTAACGGCCCCGTTTTAATTTTATTTTAATTTCATTTGTTTTATTTTATTATGTTTTATTATGTTAATATGTTTTATTTTAATTATGGATACAGTGGTTTGGCAGTAATTAATGTTTTGGTGAGACAGTATCATAATTCAATTTTTTTACTAATTTTTACTAAAATTTTTTGGGACATCAACTTGTCAATCGGCTGAGGGGCCGAGGCTTGAAGGGTTAAGAACGTTCTACAAAATAGTGGTCGCCATGTGGAATAAACAACCATTTGAAGGGATTAGTGCAAGCTCTGTTAACCCCTGGGTGGCAGCGCATGCCGATCAGCGTTTTTCGTATTATCCTTATTATATCGGTATTTATTCAATTATCAGCTCTATTTCTCCCTCCGCTGCGATAAAAGCCTGTCATTGAAGCCTGCCATTGAATAAGCCACTGTTAGGTATATATTAGTATGCTTGCACACACCTTCTACAAACAAATTCTTAAGGACTTTGACAATTTTGCATTGAATGACTGGATTCCGAAAGGTAATAAATTTAAAAACAGACTCAATTTGTATCTAAAAACTTGTTAATATTGTTTATGACTAGCTTCACATGATCTGATCTGGACCTATCAGCAAAGCCGTCTGGCCAGAATAAATACTAATATTAATATCAAACACAAACCTGCGTTGTGAGAAGCAGCACATCGATGGAGGGATCAGTATTAAATCTATGGACCACTTGATGCCTCGATGAAGGAGGTACGCGGCCGTCCAGCCGCAAATACGAAACTGAAGGCAGCTTCGCCTTCAGAAGGTCGAATTCCACTATGTCCAGCATGCTCCGAAGCTGGCAGAAAATGAGAGCACGATGCTGAGAGATAACTGATGAAGCTTCCGGAGATGTGGTGCAGCCGATTCCGCAGTCTTGAAGTAGTTGCCTGGGGGGTATATCACATAACAATATTAGACAGCGCACCAGTCAATTCATCATGTTTCAAACCTATTGTCTATTGTTTTCGGACGCTTTGTCGATCGCGTAGATTAGCGAGGACAGTTTTAGGGCTACCCTAATATTATTTTTTGACCTGGAGAGGGAGTTAGCCAGTTTGGCTAGGGACGGCGAGGATTTTAACTTGGCCGTCCCTAGGCAGGACACTTTAGGACATTGATTATACATATACAGTGGTGGAATTATTTATTGCAACACCTCTTTTCACCATTTGCAACTTTAGAACAACAGTGTGCGAAAACTATCGCATCCATAAAATTTATTTATTTTAAAACTAACTAGCTGACCCGTGCCCACTTCGTTGGACCGTAAAACTTTTTACTTGTGATGAAATTATGAGTGTGGTTTGGTTAGTACTGAGTGCTATGATTTATTTCCTGACTGCCAAAAGAAGGGTTATATTTTTACTGCATATGTATGTATGTATTTGCATGCCAATTTGACTATATTACAGTTATTTGTGAGTGTCTTCTTGTGAGTGTCTTATTTGTGAGTGTCTTATCTCTTTAACCATTTATTTATGCAGTAAAAGGGAAATTATATGCAGTAAAAGGGAAAAGCCTTTTGTTTAAACACTTGAGACGATAAATTTACTTATTTTGACATGAATTCATAATTGTTGATAATATGACCAATAAATATGACCTAACGATTTAAATTATTTTTTTAATATAAAAAACTACTTTTTGTGACTTAAATATAAAATTTTGACATATTCTGTCGCTGACTTTTTTGTAGGCATTACAACTTTTCTCTAGAACTTAATCATATATCTCTCATCGTTAAGGCAGCGTTAGTTAGAAACGTTTTCGTTCACCCGCTTTTTCTCCGACTTACTTTGCAAATCCGACTACCACGAAAAAGTCTTTTCATTTTTCGGATTAATATATAGCCTATGACACTCACAAATAACGTGGCTTTCTATTGTTAAAAGAATTTTCAAAATGGGATAAGTAGATCCAGAGATTACTTCCTACAACCTCACAAACTTTACCTCTTTATAATATTAGTATAGATAACAGATATATCTGGCAACAATTTTTATATATGTTGCATATAGCAACATACAAAATTAATTATCAACGACGGTTTGAAAGTAAAATGGTTTAAAATGCTTGTATAGATTTGATTAATAATAATTAGGACATGGTGAAAAAGGTGCCTTAAATTGGGAAAAACTAGTGAATTAACTTGAAATTGGTGTGAAAGCCATCAGATATCTTCAGTACAAGAGAAATCGGTCTCATATTGGGTTTAACCCTTCAGGCCCCGCGACTGCGATATCGCAGTCAAACTGAGGGTTAACCGCGAGTCGCGAGGCCTGAAGGGTTAACAACTCAACAATAACAACGTTACTGAGCAAGGTTAAGGAAACTGGCTGTTATGGACTAACACAGGGTCGTGGTCGAAAACAAGAATCGACTGCAGCTGAAGATCGCATCTTCCGATTGCGATACCCCTTCTCCCCCCTGCGTATAACAACGTTTTTAAAAGTGTACTCCTGTTACTGTCAACCAGGCATAAACAAAGGCAAAAACCTACATACCAATCAGGTCGATAATAATCATTATTGCTACTTACATAAGAGCAGGTAACTTTGCTGAATGCTGTATATCGATATGATCAGAAGTGAGATCTCTGGTGAATTCATCGTACTGTGGATGCTGCTCTGTCAGTACCAATTTGGGATGGTTGCAGACGTTTTGCAAGTACCTCAGAGCCTGGAAGATGTGGCCGTGCGATTCTATACCCTCCAATCCCTCTGGCAAATGGGTCTAGAAGAGAATAATAATAATTAAATAGTTTAACAAACTAAAAACACACGTTTATCTGCTGTAGGGTGATTTAATAAATTTGGCGTTCTCTATTGCCTTCACTTTTGCGCTGATTTATCAAACTATTACCAGTTTTAGTTCAGTAAACCAGCGCAAAAGCGAAAGCAATAGAGAATGCCAAAATTATAAAAACACCCTGCTGGCTATAAAAAAACGGCTGGCTAATCCAATTGTGCTGTGGTTAGTGCATAATTTTAGTCGCAAGCCACAACAGCTGAGAGGTTAAGAAATTAAGACACTGATTACTCTACAAGTGATCAAGTAATTACAAATGAATCTTCACTAGCTCTTCTCTCATCTATCTATTTTGAAAATAAAAATTAAAAACCGTCTAGAACTATTCCATGACTTTGAATGGGGATCGGCGACAGGCCCAAGGAGGTATCAAGTGAATGACGCACCGCGGATGGCATATCACTCGCTCGCGCAATATGTCGCCTACTTCATACCTCCATGGGCCGATCTACCGCAGCGATAACCGCCAGTGCTACCTACAGAAAGTTTTGCGCACACATCTCCATCACATAGTAGTAAATGCAATCCCGCAGCAGTCATGCCCCATAGCCTTCATAGCCTCCACAGCCCAAAGCCCGCGACCATATTCAAATCCGATCAACTACTACACGCCTTATAAATGTTGCTATAGCATTATAACTTGATTGTTAAAAAATACCGACTGAGACATGTCTCTATGCTATGTAATAATTTGAAACAAATAAATGATTATGAATCAGTCCAGTATGCGATAACTAGTCGAACGTACGGTTTTCTTTCAGACATTTGTGAAATCAAATATAAAAATTTATTTAAGGTTTTCCGAAAACTCCTACTCTTAGTACATATTATTTCAGTTCTTACTGAAATTTAGTTCCTTAAAAAAGAATAATGTATTAGTGATCTTCTGAAGAAGCTATAAGGCTACTGCTAATTGTCTGGTTCAATTGCATCACAAACCTTTGAGAAATCTTCGTAAAGTCGGCGCTGCAAAGGACTGAGTTCACAGTAGTAATCCTGCATTATCTTCGGAGGTAGTTCGGTTAGCACATCTTCCTTCATCCTACGCAACAAGAATGGCAGTACCTGAAAGTACACAACAATTTAAAATCCCAAATTAAAATTCAAGTTGCATTTTTTGATTTTTAGACAGGATCAAGATGGCAGGTCAAAGATAATGAAGACGGATGAGGAAACACTGCAAAGGAATCTCGGATGAAACATTGCAAAAGAGACTAAAAAAAGATATGAACTGGCTTAAAACAAGATCTAAAAATATATCTCATTATATAAAACTCTATTACTTCTAGCAAGCTCAATATTATGCAGTATGCCTGTAACAAGCTGTATAAAGTTTGTAGCACCCAACGTTTCGGCGATGTTTCAACCGCCGTCATCCAGAGTAGACTGCTAGGTAGACAACGGCGGTTGCAACATTGCAAACTTTATGCGGTAAATTCGTTTGTATCTTATTTATAATGTCAAACATCCGCGATAGTCTTTGATTTCATACAAAAAGCTGCACTTTTTGAGCATGTGTTTTCCATAAATATTCATGTTGAACAACGACAACTCCTAAGAAGTCCTTCCCCCCCCCCCCCAATAGATATTGTGCCCACCTCATTTTCAACCCCCAGGCACGCCTATGATAAGACAGTTTTGGCTGGTATGTTAAGAGTACCAACTTCCACCACTTGAGGGTGATATGTAGATGTCTTGGAAAAGGTGCAGCAAAGGGCAACCAATATGCCAGTGGGCCTGAAGAATAGGAATTATAAAGATCGCTTGAAATTACTTGAAATGACTACTCTCAAACAGACGACAAAGAGGAGACCTGATTGAGACATATAAAATTCTAACCCATTATTACGAAGTATCTGGGCTAGAGAATATTTACAAATTCAACGTCAACACAAATATTCGAGGTCACAACAAAAAAACTCAACTGTACAAAATTTTAATCTAATCCTCCTAAGAACGTTCTGCAAAATGGAGTGGTGGACATTTGGAATAAATTACCATAGTTAGTTAGTTGGTTAGTTAGTTTAATTGGGCCGTTGTGCGTGGCTCATGTTTTTATTTATGTTACTCCAGCCAACCCAGGCTGTCCCAGAAGGTTAGCAGCCTGTTTGGGTTGCTACAAGCCTCCGGGACAGATGCTGTAGATTGTAGTATTCTTGCCCGTTGCTCTGCCACGCTCCTGGATTCCATGAGCACATGCTGTGGCGTTTCTTCTTCCTCCATGCATCCTCTGCATATAGGGCTGTCTGTCACACCTATGGTAAACAGGTGTTTGTTTAGGGGACAGTGGCCTGTCATAGTACCTATGACTTTACGGATTTTGTCCCTTTTTAATCTGGTGAGGTTGCGGGCAAGTTTTTTAGACGCTTCCGGAACCGCATTCTTTGTTTGCCTACATCCTGCGTTTTTTTTCCATTCTGTAAGGTGTGTTTCATCGGTGTTTCGTCGGTGCGTAGCCATGTTTTTATTTGGGCCTGGGGTATGGGCATCAAGGGTTCCGGTCCATATACTATTTTCTTTGATCCCCTTGTGGCCAGTTCGTCTGCCGCGTCGTTGCCTAGTGAGTCGCTGTGCCCTTTAATCCATTGCGGATCTGCTGGCTCCGCAATGAGTTGGATATTATATCTACGATCAAAGACATGATGGCATATTATTGTCCATGGGTGCGTCCAGAAGAGGTATTTCTTCTAGAGCCCGTTTCAGAATTTTTGCCATTGTAAATTATCATTTGAAGTGATTAGTGCAAGCTCTGTCAATCAATTTAAAAACAGACTCGATTTGTACCTAAAAACTTGTTAATATTGTTTATATTGCCTATTGTTTATATATTGTTAATATTGTTTAGCTCTACAAGATCTGATCTGGACGTATCAGCAAAGCTGCCTGTCACGAATATATAATTATAATAACAGTGAAGCTGTTATCGGTGACCAGATTACAAAACAATGTATTTATTCAATTTGTACTCTTGGTTTTTATGAATATTAAGTCCCATGGAACTACATATTCTACAATAAAAGCCATCTTCCGAGATGGTCTAACAGGAATAAAGATTTATGTCTGGACACCTCTTTCCGGTTGTAAAGTACTTACTTTACATCCGAGACTTTAAGGCAAATAATAATCTGCTTAGAGGCCGAATTGACCGAATGAGAATGAGAAAGGTTTAGGGGCGAAATGTGGTATCTCTGACTATAACAATAATAATACTATACCTGTCTATGTAACGCTTCCATGGCGAGCGCTCCGGCCTCCTGGTGATGACTAGTGGCCCGGGGATCGCGAGCGGCCAGGATGGGCCGGGAGTATTTCACCGTAAACTGTCTCTCCGTTCCTAATAAACCCGGCATCAGGAAGTCGAACAGAGACCAAAGCTCCAGCACATTGTTCTATAAAATTAAATAAAGTGGATATTGACGATGTGTCTCAATAAGATGCATTTTTATCTTAAGAGGCTATTCATGGTGATTATGAAACATTTCAATCGAGATTCTAATGCTATTGTAAATATTTCAAAATCATGGTTAGAAATGTTACTGCAGGCAATCACAAACAAGGTAATAATGAGGATGTGCATGCAAAACTTTTTTTAGGTGGCGTCAGCGGCGACTTAGTTCCCCAAAGGTGTAGAGTGAACGATGCGCCGCCCAAGCGAACATCAGGATGAAACTCAATATGTGAGGAGTGAGAGAGAACATAAATAAACTCCTAAAATTTACCTGAGGAAAGGATAAAAACATTGCGGTTAAACGGACAGGCAGCGTTACCAAACCGCTCACACGTTTTCCAGCCATAATACTGCGAAAAATAAAAATGGCAATTTCCAGCATCTTTTCTTAGACTCACTAATATTAGATATGTTGGATACATTAATTAATTTCAGAGTACTTTCCGTTCCTTTTCCAATTTAATACATATCCTTCCAACATTCCTGTAACCTCTCTACAACAAAATAATCGATTTGGTAATTCCACACACCCCATCAGTTTGAAAATGCGGACTCAACTCGCGGGGTAGACCGATAAAAGCCAGCTGAAATCCCTGAACTTTTCTATCGCGTAACTAACCCAATCAAGCCAAGCTAACGACTCGCTCTTGAGGAGGTAGAAAATGACCGTCACAACACGCAGCTTTGCGATCATGTCTCGTAAAACCGGGGTCCTTGGCTTAACCACCTGTGCACGAGGAAGAAACCCTCTACGCTAAACTCAAGGCGTGAAATGTGCCAAAGGTATAATTGCTAGAAGCGCCAATCTCAATGTACCGGGCGAATTATCGTTGATAAATGCCTTGTCTTGGGAATGGGCATCACCTCGGGAAACGACCACCCTCTTCGATCCTACTCGTGGGAACCAAAATGAATGAACTAAATAAAACGCTAAATCAACACTAAATCCATCCCTCGTAGGCTGTTTTTTTTTTTTGTTTCGTTGTGTTTATTTAAAAACTCCTAAACTCTTAACATCCAACAACATACAATATTAAAAAGTAAAGTAAAGTAAAGTAAAAGGTATTTATTTCCAATACAACCATACAATTGTGTAGGAATGACAGTAATTAATCTTAAATTAGTTACTCAATTTAGACAAGAGATGATATACAATATATAGTTTTAAACTTACCAATTTACAAAAACATAGACTATATGATAACAGTTTACAACAAAACAATTAACGGTAAATAATATGTATTAGATTAAATGGGTAGATACGATGCTATGTATTTTCAAAATATTTTAAGAAGTCGTTATGGGCATACATGTTGATTTTAAGCAGATAGACTCGGATGGATCTCTTGAAAATATCGATGTTTTTAATTTCTTTTAATCTTTCGGGCAATTTATTGAAAAGTTTGAGGCCTAAGTATCGACTAGTCACCTGGAACTTGGCAGTACGTGCTACGAACGGTTGGAGATACAGGGTTTTATTCCTGGTGTCATGCCGATGTACTTCCTCGTGGGATATGGCCGAGCTCTTATTGCAATAGAATTCGCAAAGAGCTTCTTGAGCAAAAATCGCATATACGGTCAATATCCCTAGTTTTTGGAAGTGTTCACGACATGACTGCCGTGGACCAATACCTACTATCGCACGTATGGCTCTTTTCTGGAGAGTGAATACACTGTTGATGTGTGCTGCATTACCCCATAAAAGAATACCATAGCGCAGGTGTGACTCAACTAGCACGTAATAGGCCGATATTACTTCAGTTCTCTCCAAACAATTTCTGATGCGTAATAGAGCATAGCAGGCTGACGAAAGTTTTGACTTAACATGCTCTGTATGTAGATTCCATGACATCTTTGCATCCAGATGTAGTCCGAGGAATTTAACTGATTCCGCAAGTTCAACCGGGTAGTTAATTTTTATAGATGATGTCTTGCTATTAAAATTTAAAATAACAGTTTTAGACATATTTAGAGACATCTTGTTCGCATTAAACCAATCATCAAGTTCACCAAGAGATGTATTGAGATTGGCAGTGAGCGTATTTATGTTGTCAGCTTCAACTACAGCGCTAGTATCGTCTGCAAATTGGGTGACTTCACATTTAGATAGATTTGGACTCAGGTCATTTATGTAAATAATGAAAAGCAACGGTCCAAGAATTGAGCCTTGGGGTACTCCAATATTGACAGTAAGTATTTCGGAAGTTGCTACGGACTCGATTAGATCTCTGCCAATATTGGCAGAGATCTAATAAAAGTGTTAGATATTTTAATATAAGGTAATAGTTTTTTGTTTTAAACATAATTATGGCTGGAAAATTGACAAATCATCCCACAGCACTGCAGCAGTATCGACGAACCATGATGTTTTCTACCCAATGCTTCGCACGGTGCATCGCTCACTTCACACCTTTTAGGAATGCCCTCTCCTGACCGGTTGCACCCTCTCATATATTATTATACATACCTGAATTGGTGTGCCAGATAGAATGAGCCTATTATTCGCGACCAGCGTTTTGATCGCTTTGGAAGCTTTGGTTTTTCCATTTTTTATGATATGTCCTTCGTCAAGAATGCAGTAATTCCACTTGATTGTACTGAAGAAGCTGATATCTTTACGTACAATGTCGTAAGATGCCACAATCAGATTATGGTATCTAAATTTTGTGCGGAGTTTCTCCCTTTCAAACGGTGGCCCGACATATTGCAGCGGATTGAGGTAACTTTTGGTCAAGAATTTATTCACTTCATATACCCAGTGACCTGCCAACAAAAATATTATTTTTGTATAGGATATTGTCGCCACAGTAAATATATTAAAGCAGTATAGAGAATAGGCCCATTTGTTGAAATAAATACCTACCTACCTACTCCCCCATTGGACCACTATCTTTATTTTTTGTAAAAATGAAAAGTTATTTTTAAATATCATTTAAAACATTTATTTAGCTTCTAAAATGATCTAATAATCAAATGAATTAACTAGTTTACAAATAAAATTAGGTAAAAATGTCCATATTTTTAAAGGCCTTTATTCTTCGTTATTATAAATTGACTTATTCTGACCGTTGGCCTTCAATGCCAGAATGATTGGACAACAATTGGTGACTTTTGCATTCCGCCTCCAATGCACTGGAAGGTAATGCTCTATGACTGGACGCCAGAGATGCTGAAATTTTATTTGAATGCCTTTCAGCATACACTTCCAGACCCCAGTAACCTCGCTCGTTGGAGCTTTGCCGAGGATAGTTCTTGTCCCCTCTGTAGCAATACCCCTTGCACAGCTAGACACATTCTAGCTGGCTGCAAGGTGGCCTTAGATCAAGGACGGTACACTTACCGCCATGACAAAGTTCTCGCTGTTATTCGCGAGGTAATTAGTCTCTCAGTGGCTCGTGCCAACAAGGGTTTGACAGTATCCTCCAAACCCCCAATACAGTTTGTGCGGGATGGCTCTAAAGGCAAAAAACATTTAACTACAAAACCTTTCTCAATAATCGAGAAAGCTACAGATTGGATTCTGGAGGTTGATTCGGTCTCTAAGCACTATAAATTCCCTGAAAGTCTCGGATGCACAGCCCTCCGTCCAGATATAACTCTTTACTCTCTATCTCGGAAGGTGGCTCTTATTGTAGAATTAACTGTTCCATGGGAATCAAATATCCCAAAAGACCACGAGTACAAATTAAATAAATACCATGATCTTGCAAATGCCGTAACCCGGAACGGCTTCACTGTTCACCTTCACGCGGTGGAAGTTGGCGCTCGTGGCCTGCCAGCTAAATCTCTATTTCACCTCTTTAAAGATCTTGGCCTTTCCAGAAAAATAATCAACTCTTTCTTAGAAAAATTATCTAAAACTGCGATTTGCGCATCTCAAATTCTATGGCTTCGAAGGGGGAGTGAATGGGTGGCAAGGTGAACGCTCACATGTGGCAAGACAGCTGTCCTAAACCTACCACAGCCGGTTCGTAAGTCCGGAATCCACTGCTCACCCCCCAGAAGTGTAAAAAAAATAGTATTATGATGGGCCCGACTCCGGTCGGTGAATTCCATGGCAGCTCCGTTTGTATTTATTTATTTATTTATTATTATTGCACATCAATAAACTTATCACCCATCAACTTATCAATCAAATAATTGATATATCAAAAATACTGGTTGCTCATCAAATTAAACAGGGCATACATATATTAGTGTAAAAGCCCGAATACTGGTAAATCTTAGGTTTCACTAGTAAATATTAAGATTTACCATCAAGACTTGGTAAATGTATTTACCCAGGTCGGATTTGTGTTGGTTTGGGCAGGTTTATGTTAGGTTGCTATGAACCACCACGAAAATGTAACCACTTGTTTCGAGGCGGCACTTGCAACCTTGCCAACAATAAAACTTTTCAGGGCGCGGAATAAACTGAATGCCTTCATTCACGAGATATATATTATTTTGTTGTTTAAATTGGACAATCAAACAAAATATATTAGTTTGCTGTATTAACAATTAAAACTTTCAAAGAGTTATGTTGTATGCAAGGAATCACTACTAAGCACATAAGAGGTGCCTACGAGATGCCGCTGCAATGACAAATTCAAGATAAGTAATCAATCTGAGCCCTCGATACATGGACAGAACGATCCGGAGCGTGATTTTACACCAATAACAATAAAAAAAATGCAAATGATCTCACATATAGATCGACAATGTTTTCATTTTTAAATTTTAAGTGCTGTCTTTTAAGCAAAAATAATTTATAGTAAGGTGCAGTCCTCGTGATATATCTTGACCCCTTCGTCCTTGCACACAATATTCTTCCCAATATTCTCCAACTGTCCCGTCTAGATGCACTGGTGACAGCTAGTTTAAAATCCTGGTTGTCCTTAGCCAAACCAGCCGACCCCTCGACTCTCTTCAGGTCCAAACAAAATTTTGGGCTAGCACTAAAAACTGCCCTCTGCTCTACGCCAACTCCAGAATAACCAAAAATTCGATTCTGTGCAATTCCAAAGATCCGGCAATATCGAAGCACATAATTATTCAAGTGGCCGTAGTGATTCAAATGATCTACCAGCCCGAGTAGACTTCCACAAAAACTTCCTTGCTGGAATCAGCTAGAACGGCAATGGTCTGTGGTATGGCAGTACAACTATGAGCGATGTGGACTTGAAGAAGTCTCTACTGCGGGGAGATTACGACAGGAATAGTATGCCTCACGCTATTGGCCTTCAATGCTAGAATGATTGGACAACAATTGGAGACTTTTGCATTCCTCCTCCAATGCACTGGAAAGTAATGTTGTATGACTGGACTCCAGAGATGCTGAAATTTTATTTAAATGCCTTTCAGCATACGCTTCCAGACCACAGTAGCCTCGCTCGTTGGAGCTATGCCGAGGATAGTTCTTGTCCCCTATGTAGCAATACCCCTTGCACAGCACAGCCAGACATATTCTAGCTGGCTGCAAGATGGCCTTAGATCAAGGACGGTACACTTACCGCCACGACAAAGTCCTTGCTGTTATTCGGGAGGTAATTAGCCTCTCAGTGGCTCATGCCAACAAGGGTTTTACAGAACCCTCCAAACCCCAATACAGTTTGTGCGGGATGGCTCTAAAGGCAAAAAACATTTCACTACAAAACCTTTCTCAATAATCGAGAAAGCTTCAGATTGGATTATGGAGCTCGAGTCGGTCTCTAAGCAGTATAAATTCCCTGAAAGTCTCGGATGCACAGCCCTGCGTCCAGATATAACTCTTTACTCTCTATCTCAAAAGATGGCCCTTATCGTAGAATTAACTGTTCCATGGGAATCAAATATCCCAAAAGACCACGAGTACAAATTAAATAAATACCACGATATCGCAAATGCCGTCACCCGGAACGGCTTCACTGTTCACCTTCACACGGTGGCAGTTGGCGCTCGTGGCCTGCCAGCTAAATCTCTGTTTCACCTTTTTAAAGATCTTGGTCTCTCCAGGAAAATAATCAACACCTTCTTAGAAAAATTATCTAAAACCGCAATTTCCGCATCTCAAATTCTATGGCTTCGAAGGGGGAGTGAATGGGTGGTAAGGTGAACGCTCACATGTGGCAAGACAGCTGTCCTAAACCTACCACAGCCAGTCGTTAGTCCGGAATCCACTGCTCACCCCCTAGAAGTGTAATAATACTATATGATGGGCCCGACTTCGGTCGGTGAATTCCATGGCAGCTCCGTTTGTATTTTATTTTATTCACTGCGTTTTAGGTAGCTGACTAACGATAATTATCAATAAATAGAGTGAGACATTCTTCCGGGCCTACATCAAAACTTGTTCAGGAGAATTTTGAAGTTTACTGCATATAAGTCGATTCGAAGATATTGACATTTTTCATTTGAACCAACCTAAATTCAGCGAGGCTGTCCTTAGCTCACTGGGCGTCTAGGAAGTGAGTATATAATATACACATACAAATTATTTCAAAACAGATAGATCAAAAATGAGAATAGGGAAGACTATAATTTGAATACCTATATCCTATCCTACATATATCCCATTCCTCACCTTTCCTATCCTTGCAATAGTTCCATAGTAATTAATTTAATTTAGTGCAATGCAATTTTTGATTTACCTTATAAGAAAATAATGTAGGAAACAATTAATCGGCCAGCGAAACACTGTATTAAGATAATTAGTCATAATTAATGAAGCGCTGTGTTTTGCCGAAAATTAAATAAATAAATAAATAATCATTTTCTTACAATACAAAATTTCCTTACAATCTTACATCGCTTGAATTTAGCCAAGGAGCCGAGTTTATAAATAGACTTGGATGACTTCTTTGTAGCGCATTTAATATGATTGTAAGCTGGATTTCTATATTTGCCAAGTTTCAGACACTTCAGCTCAAGTCTCAGCCCACTGAAAACCGATCCTGATAAAATATGCCAGGAATGATTCTCTACTTATTGGTGAAAGCCGCATCACGATCGGTTTAGTAATCGCAAAAGTAAGAAAACTCTGAAAAAAATAGGAAAAAAACATACCTGTGAGGGTTTGTGGACAAATAACAAGAGACGGCTGAACGGGCGTTTTAGGGTTCTTTTTCCTCTTTAGATAATGATCAGAAGCAATCATACAAATACTTTGCAGAGTCTTGCCGAGACCCATGTCATCGCAGAGAACGCCATGTAGACCGTATCGATTCAGGAATGACAGCCAATTGACTCCGGCCTGGATTACGACAATAAAATTAATAATTTATATATTGACCAAAACAAGACAAAGGCATACCGTTTTTTATTTTATGCGTGTGGACAGCTGAGCAAATTAAAAAAAACCTTTTTGATATCATATAGTTTCTCAAATTTCATCTTGATGATTAATTCAAATGAAATGATTGATTTATTAATTCATTAATTTTAATGAAATGTAAAATGTCAAGAAAGAAGATACCACTGACCATAATGTAAAGGATAATGGAAAAAATGTATGGGCGCAGGGTCCACCTCGTCAATAACAATAACGTATTTACTATTAGAAATATCTATTTATCTGCAATATTATAACTTACCTCAATGAGATGTTTCGGGAATTTAAGTTTCGGGAACTTCTTAAATATTGCTAATTACACGAAAACCACAATGTCAATTATTTATATAAAACATATTATTTGCAGTTAAGATTCATAAAAGACAGTTTATTATGATGTACGGTCACTGGGCACACCATATTGGACAGCTGACCTTAGCTTACTACATGCATCAGTAAACAGAGCGACAATGAAATCATGAGACACATTACAGAGTTCAAGCAACATATCCCAGTATTTATCCTCCATATACTGCTGACAAACTCGAACATTCTTAGGAATATATAGTTTGTACCATGACAGCGCATGTACGCATGTACGAGACTTTCATTTAAACCGGTATTGAAAATACAATGTCTGGTGTACAATACAATGTGATAGATGCCCTAGGGGATATCAGGTTTTTAGCTATATTGCATAGGATATAACTCAGAAATGGCTTATAATTGAATCAGTCGTTGTAATAATAAATGTTTTACATAAAGAGATCTTCCTGTTGGTATATGATTAACAGCTATTGGAAAAGAAGGTCCAAAATGCTTGTTTATTTGTTTATACTCTTTATTGTGAAAATGTCACAATGGGCGGGTTTATTGTCATATGACAATCTCTTACAACCAACCCTACTATGACATGTTATATGTATGTGTGCGTGTAACATGTCTGTAAGTGTGTCTTGTTATTGCATTCGATCGACAGAATTGAAAATGCAATTCCGTTAATTTGATCCCAACGGAAAATGGTGACCCAGCCGGGAATCGAATCCGGGACTTTACAATGTAAGATCAAGCGACCTAACCACTATGCCACCGGGCCGTGTATGCCCAACCAAAATGCCCATTCTCTTTTAAAACTAAAATTGCCAATTCATTAAAGCCTCTACTGAATGTACAAATTCATACCTGTTGATACTCTCTGAGTTGCGCGCGGATGGGCACTGGCACTTTATAATCGGGGATCAGCTTCGGATTGAACAGATGATGCAGAAAGACTCGGTCGGCGTCGCGACGGTCGCTCAGTTTGGCATCTTTGAAAGGGAGCTCGCTGGCTTCTTCCAGAGGCATGAGCCGGATCAAGCTGGCAAAGCTACGGGTCGACATCAAGCGCACCTCTGTATCTTGGTCGCTCATTCGGCCTAAAACAACAAAGATTGAGTATAAGAGGAGATTGCTGACGGCCTCCTGACGTTCCATCGACTCATGCAAGGACTCTACACCTCCATCGCAGTATATCAAACAGTAAGCGCACTTTCGAGCGGCAGGGCGATGCAAAGGGAAGGAAGTGAGCAGAAGTGTGAGGGAAGTGAGCAGAGGGATACGTCTCGGCGAACGTCTTCGGTTGGCGTCATGCGCGGGTGGTGGTTAGCAGTTTCTCAAACGTTTGATTATCTGCGTCGGCGGAGTAGCTGCCAATGCGGGCCCTTAGGACTTTGGACATCTCCCACTTCGATTTCAATTTTGTTCTTAGATAAGCTACTGTCTGTATACTGTGACTTCGTTGTTGAGTGACCTTTTTTGGCTTGACGGTTGCTAAATTTGGAGATAATTTATAACGAATGATAAATGACAAATGATTGTATGTTTGAAGTGTTCAGGACCAAAAAGATAGTTTGAGTTAAAGTATAATAAATAAATACAAACGGAGCTGCCATGGAATTCACCGACCGGAGTCGGGCCCATCATAATACTATTTTTTTTTACACTTCTGGGGGGTGAGCAGTGGATTCCGGACTTACGAACCGGCTGTGGTAGGTTTAGGACAGCTGTCTTGCCACATGTGAGCGTTCACCTTGCCACCCATTCACTCCCCCTTCGAAGCCATAGAATTTGAGATGCGCAAATCGCAGTTTTAGATAATTTTTCTAAGAAAGAGTTGATTATTTTTCTGGAAAGGCCAAGATCTTTAAAGAGGTGAAATAGAGATTTAGCTGGCAGGCCACGAGCGCCAACTTCCACCGCGTGAAGGTGAACAGTGAAGCCGTTCCGGGTTACGGCATTTGCAAGATCATGGTATTTATTTAATTTGTACTCGTGGTCTTTTGGGATATTTGATTCCCATGGAACAGTTAATTCTACGATAAGAGCCACCTTCCGAGATAGAGAGTAAAGAGTTATATCTGGACGGAGGGCTGTGCATCCGAGACTTTCAGGGAATTTATACTGCTTAGAGACCGAATCAACCTCCAGAATCCAATCTGTAGCTTTCTCGATTATTGAGAAAGGTTTTGTAGTTAAATGTTTTTTGCCTTTAGAGCCATCCCGCACAAACTGTATTGGGGGTTTGGAGGATACTGTCAAACCCTTGTTGGCACGAGCCACTGAGAGACTAATTACTTCGCGAATAACAGCGAGAACTTTGTCATGGCGGTAAGTGTACCGTCCTTGATCTAAGGCCACCTTGCAGCCAGCTAGAATGTGTCTAGCTGTGCAAGGGGTATTGCTACAGAGGGGACAAGAACTATCCTCGGCAAAGCTCCAACGAGCGAGGTTACTGGGGTCTGGAAGTGTATGCTGAAAGGCATTCAAATAAAATTTCAGCATCTCTGGCGTCCAGTCATAGAGCATTACCTTCCAGTGCATTGGAGGCGGAATGCAAAAGTCCCCAATTGTTGTCCAATCATTCTGGCATTGAAGGCCAATAGCATGAGCCATACTCTTGCTGTCGTTTGTGTTTTGTATCGTTTCCCGTATTCACAAAAAAAATATTTTTTGTTAATTGTGATATTACGACCTTGCATTGAAAACTTCGATTTCCTAAGAAATACAGTAACTTATATTTCTAGTCATTTACCAATTGCGAAATACTTCATATCAAAGTGTCATAATTAGGCTTCAATTATCAGTCTGTGTCATTTCGTTCGTTATTTCAAGTGTCAACAACGGTAATTTTGTTAGCTTCGACGATGTCAAAATTTGAGCTGACAAAACGTCATTTGCGGGAAGGAATGCTTTTCTGCTTTCACTGTCGCAGAATGTCATAGATTGCTGCTGGAGGCTTAAGAGGAATTTACTCCGACAGAAAGGACTGTTGTGACTTGGTTTCTCCGATTCAAAAGTAGTGATTTCGACGTGCAAGACAAAGAGCGCTCAGGCCAGGAGCAAAAATTTGAAGAAGCCGAATTGGAGTCCATACTCCATGAAGATTCGAGTCTGACGCTGGAAAAGATAGGTGAAGTGCTTAATGTTCATCCCTCAACCGTTTCGAGACGTTTAAAATCTATGGGAGTCATTCAAAAGGAAGGGCATTGGGTTCCTCACGAGTTGAAGCCGAGAGACATCAAAAGACGTTTCATGACTTGTGAAATGCTCCTTCGCCGTCAAAAAAGAAAAGGTTTTCTCCACCGAATAATCACCGGCGACGAAAAGTGGATCTTTTAAGAGAACTCCAAATGCAAAAAATATCGCTCGTACCCCGGTGAATCACTTCCATCAACCTCAACAGCCAGGCGGAAGAGAGACATTCACAGATCCAAGGTAATTGCATTTGGTGGGACCAAAAGGGTGTCATCTATTACGAGCTGCTGAAACCGGGAGAAACCATCACGGGCGATCGCTATCGGGCTCAGCTCAAGAATTTGAGCGATGCTGTGAAGATAAAACGGCCAGAATACGCTAAAAGGCACGACAAGGTAATTTTCCAGCATGACCATGCTCGACCACTCGTCGCGATGCAGGTCAAGCCTACCTCACCCGCCGTACTCCCCAGATATTGTGCCATCCGACTACTATTTGTTCCGGTCAATGGCCATGGCCTTTCCGATTAGCGCTTCCCGTCTTTCGAGGATATTGAAAAATGGCTGGATTCGTGGATAGCCTCCAAGGACAAAGACTTCTTCTGCTGGGGAATCTGTCTCTTGCCAGAAAGATGGGAGAATGTCATATCTAGCAATGGACAATACATTGAATGAAATGCACTTTCCAATGTGCTTCAAAATAAATGTTCAATATCACAAAAAAAAATGAAGTTTTCAATTCAAAGATCTAATATATTTCTTTTTTTTATTTTTTCTCAAAAATCCTTATCAAAAGTTGCTTAGTTCGTCGTACAAATTCACTCACTACAAGGATGTCATATTAAAAATTCACCTGTGTATTAGTATCCATAAATAAGGAATTGTAATGATGTCAAGATTTATGAAAAAAAAAAACTTAAATAATTAGATGTCTAATATTGTATCTTTCAGAATGACGCGTGACATTGGGCTCGATTGCGTTTCTTCGTGAACTAAATTCGGAGATTAATTCATGTGAACGAGACAGGGCATTTCGTTAAGAGTGGAATGTGAAATGAACGGTTGTCACTTTCCCGCATTAAAGCTACCCCCAAAAGATAAAGCGGCTAAATATAAGACCGCACGAAATGTGTTCAAACTTATTCGGACTGCTATAAGTTCGATAGGTAGTTTTGGTGCCGGAAAATCGACGATTGTTCATTTCATATTTTGCTTCAACATATTGCTCTGTTTCGCTCGAATGAACTAATTTCTAATTTTAGTTCACAAAGAAATGCAATCGGGCCCATTGACTTATAAGAAACGTGGACAATACTTACGGAGCAGGGGAACAACCAGCAAAACAATGTACGGTACAATGTTAATCTGAAGTTTGTCCACGACGCAAGCCAGGGCTTCGGCAGCGCCCTGTCGCCGTCTGATGCACCCGTTCGCCTCCAGCATTGCCACCACCTGAACAAAGCAACCAAATCCAACCTTAGAGACTTTAACACACCGAACTGAGAAAGAATGGAAGCCGAACTGCGCCCCACCGCCGTAGTACTTGATATTTCGTATCAACTAAATTTGTGTTCTAATATCGCAGTGACAGATACTCGCCAGCTGTGGTGTAGGTCTCTGGTAAAAAGTGATTTCCTGTACTTCAAAACGGTGGGATATATTGTAAAGATTTAAAAAAAATATATACTGCCTGTTTCCGCTGGTGACTGAAATTGAAATAAAGATGCACAGCTAATATTAATTTTATTTTCAATCCAATTTTCTCAATGTTCGCCAA
The DNA here is from genome assembly GCA_944548615.1 of Micropterix aruncella. NCBI lineage: Eukaryota > Metazoa > Arthropoda > Insecta > Lepidoptera > Micropterigidae > Micropterix > Micropterix aruncella. The sequence goes on along the minus strand of OX155964.1, from coordinate 19,158,348 downwards.
TACGCAATCACAAGACCCAAACAATTTCTTAAAACAAAAAAAAAACAAAAGATATTCAGTCATATTTTTAAAAAATCGAACAAATGTCTTAGCTATTCCTGCCAGTATTTAATTATTTTTTGTTCCAAGCAGTATGTACCTCATTGAAAAAATATTAATTGTATCTATCGACACAGCCTTCGACATTAGGTAGGTACGATTAAAATGACTGGAATTGTGAAAACTAAATAAATTGTTAAGTTCTCCGAAAAGAAATTCGGTCTAATTTTCTTGTTTCCAATGCCACAATTTGCAGTTCAAAGAGCACAGTCCTCATGGGCATATGGAATTTTATGTATTATTTTATTTTATTTTATGTATTATGAGTGCACTAATAGGTTCATGGTTAATAATGAAAAAAACCGGTTCACCTTTAATAATGAGCCTATAGAGACTAACTAGAGTTGTCGACTACAGCGGGCGAGCCTGTCACCTCAGGAAGTTTTAACGATTGGTCGTTCTATCTCCCTGGAGTGAGCGTAGAAGACTTGGACAAAACAGTCCACCGTCAAGCTCCGCCACAAACCCGTAAGAGGCCAACGCCTTAACCGCTAGATAGCCAGGAGTGTTACCCAGCGGGCTTACACTCACGCCCTTACTTCCAATTGCGACCAGATTACTCCAGTCTCTCGATTGGTTACGAGTTCGAGGTCGCTTGCGTGGTCCTCTCCCTTACAAGCGGTGAAACGGTGTATACCGAATCTATCGCGGACCACGGCATCTTTTGCCCGGCTGTTCACCCAGGATCGGGTAGACAATGGTCGTTTCAAGAGCAGTCGCCGTAAGGTCCGCAACCACCCCCGCTCTATAGGAAACAGTACTACTTCCAGACTCCCTCGACTGTTAGGCAGCACGGTGCGCAGACCGTCCAGGAGCGTCAGAAGTTTGATTCCTAGGGGAAACTAACCCTAAGGCCGTCCTACCCGGGCTCACACTTCATGCGTGGAGGCCGTCGGATGGGTGTTGACCCGTGAGTGTGACCAACCCTGAACAGAATGGGTCTTCGTGGCCAGCTCAGAAAGGGCGCCCATTAACTCCCAAATATATAGAGACTGAATAATAATGTCCAAACCTGATTAACGATCATCTGCATCATCCGATGCGGTGTGATATCGGCGAGAGCGGCCGTACACCTGGCGGCCATATGTCTGACAGCGGTTATCGGGTGTCTCAGCAAAGCGGGTAGGGCCTGCAAAGCGCCTATCTCCTGCGAGCCCAGCAGACGCGGAAGCAACTCCTTGGCCAGGGACGTGGCCACCGTCTCCACAATCTGAAGGTTCATAATCAGCTCGTCGGCGATGGCACTATTCGTATCGGCTTCTGTAGTTAAGAAAGAGAAATATTTGGATTTTGATAGCAGGTAGATAGGGCCGGATCAAACTGTATTAAATCTTTATGTTGCTACAATTCCCATGTAACATTTTAATTTTTTTTTTAATGATATTTTTTAAAGTTTTGTAATGTGCAAAAGTTTTGTAAATGGCACTAGTACCTATGTTAAAAAATTGTTCAAACCCACCTTCGAACTTACTCAAGTGCATCTATGTCTTTTTAGAAGTTTTTATTTACCTTGCAATGTTTGCTTGTTAGTTTGTTTGGGTCAAATCGTGCAAGCTGAATTAGAACCACTTCCTCTTATCCTATGAAGTTGAAATTTTGCATGTTGGCTCTGTTCCGATAACAATGTTCTTTTATGGTGAGCATGACCTGATTCTACACCCAGGATCGGCTCCCGACGAGGATACTCTGCCACAGTCAACAGCACAGACACAATTTTGTACAAGCATTCAATTATGATAGCCCATTATAAATGTCACTATGACATGGCTGCTGCACCCAGGGTTGGCTCCCGACGTGGGGAATCCTCAACGGTTAACAGCACAGGAACGAAATTTTGTATACGCGTTCAATTATGATAGCCCATTCTAAGTTTCACCGCGACAGAGCTTTTGCACCCAGGGTTGGCTTCCAACAAGAAGACTCCTCAACTGTCAACACCACCAACACAACATTCTGTATAGCATTCAATTATGATAGCCCGTTTTAAGCTCCACTCTGACATGGCTGCTGCACCCGGGTTGGCTCGGGACAGAGCATTTTAATAAAAGCTTGTTTTCAAAAGTAAGGGGTTTAAATCTGGCAGGCATACTCCAGCAGCTCACATGTTTTATAAAGTTCAGCAGTGATCACAAAAAAATTTCTTTCTGATGGTGTAGAGCAGCGAGTTGGTTCATTTTCCCATTCCGGTTATGTGCATTTCACACTTTAATTCGATCGATATGGTCACTCTGAGATCTTTCTGTGATGTCACTGCTTCTAAACGATGGCTATCAGTAGGGATTTTTTGGGTCCAATGTGTAACTTTTCAGGGTTAAGCTAGATTAGCCATTCCTTAGTCCATTGAAGAATCCGGTTAAAGTCCTCCTGCACAAGCTAAAATTGCTTCTGAAGCCTTTTTTACTAGTGGTATTCTGCACTGTCGTCAAATTTAATCACCACACCAGAGCGGCGCCAGTCAGCCCTAGGAATGAAAAAGCTTCTTCTAGATCTAATCAATTTCAAGAAGTCGGCCTCGGTCTTCAACTCTCATCACCAATTCAACCTCATAAAATATAATTCCTGCACTCCTGGTTCTAATGAAACTGGTAGGGACTGGGTTTACGAAAGCACCAGCAAACCCGGAGCATGCAGGAAGAAAAAACGCTCACTACAGCTTAAAGCACGCAGAAACAAAACTGAAAAACAGATCGATTTACCTTCGTTTTCAATATAGTTAAAAGGTAGCATGATGAAATCCCAGAGCTTTGGCAGCTTCTGAGGTAATTCTTCTCCAAAATGTCGAACGAGACTCACAAACGCATAACCCGCACCTCTACGCTGAATCCACAAAGATTTCTGATTCTGAAATTGCATGAAAAATTAGTAAAAAATCGGGATCGAGAATTGAAGTGCTCCCCCAAAAAGGGAGCCTTATCATATATGTATGCCAACATGCTTTTTATTACCGTAATTGCAACCTCATGGCATGGTGCTTCTTGCCAACTGATAAAATACATTTTCTTTAGACTTGCAACATTTTTAGTGAAAGTAGGGTCGTTATGCTTTTATTAAGGCGGACACAGATGATGTTTTTATGTCACCAGTATCATAAAAAAACTTGAATACAGCGCAAAAATGGAAATGAGGAAAGGCAATGTGAATAAACCAAAAAGAAATCGAGAAGTATGCAGGATGAGTTTTTAATTAGTGACATCCTTTTAATTGGTGAATTAGGAAAATATTTTTAATTAGTGACATAATTTTAGTGGGTAAAATGAAACAATATCGCTAATAAACAAAATTAGCGATATTTTACCTACCGCTAGATAGCGCATTGTGTATATTAAAAAAATTTTTTTTTCCTGTTTAAAAAAAAAAAATCCTATTGAAAGTTGTTTAGTTTAGTCAGATTCACCCACTACAAGGATGTCACTAATTAAAAACTCACCCACTATGTGATGCGAACTGGTGAGTAGTAAAAGGGTCTTGCATATTAAGCCCATGGAGTGCGCAGAGAAAAAGGGTGTTTTTTTAGTAACATTGTACACATCTGTCTCAAAACTTGAACAACCGACCCAGTACTTTCATGCGCACCGGTCAGGTTAGGAGGTTAGAAAACAACATTAACATCTCATTAGTTTCTATGATTTTTTTCCTTTAACATCTGATTAAGCTATTCTATGTAAGCAGTTTTTAAGGAAAAATGAATAATAAATAAAAAGTATTCCGCCAAATACTGTTTTTTTCTTTCATTCCTGTAAAATTTGCAACTTGCCCTAAATGCCTTTTCAGAGGAGCGCTTCAGTTATAAAAATTATTCGAAAAGGAGCCAATCACCTCATCCTCCCCCGGCAGTACGTCGTCGACGATGGTGTCACCGATCTGTGGCCGACCTGGGCCTCTTGGTAGGGGGGCCGCTGTGCAATTGCCCGATAAGTTCGTGCCCGCTCCCGAACCTGGTATAGCATTGCTGTAACTTCGACGAAATGACGTTTTTTCGGCTTGACGCTGCTGAAGGGACAGAGTCAATATCCCCATAAACTTGTCAGCTGAAATCAAATATACCAATTCAACGGCCGGATTTGGGTCCATCATAATATTCCATAAAACTTCTGGGTTGAGCGGTGGACTCCGAACTGAAGACAGGCTGTGGAGGCCGTATGCGCGTATCATCTAATCAACCATTAACTTCGTTATTTTTCTGAAAACGAGTTGTATATTTTTCTAGAGATAAAACAAATATTTTGAAGAGATAAAACAGATTTGGCTGGCGGGCCATGAGTGCTAACTTCCACCGCGTGAAGAAGAATAGTGAATCCGTTCCATGGTTTTTATTTACGTTGTACTCATGGTCTTTTAGATATTTGATTCCTATGAAACTGTAACTTCTACAATAAGGACCATCTTCCTAAATAGGGAGTAAAAAAATATATCTGGATGGAGGGCTGTGCATCCGAGAACTTCAGGAAACGACATTACATAGAGACCAAATTGATCTCCAGAATCCAGTCAGCAGCTTTCTCAATTATTGAGAAGGATTTTGGAGTTGATTGTCTTTATCTTTTATTCCATCCCACATTACTGTATTGGGGGTTCGGAGAACACTGTCAACCCCTTGTCGGCTCGAGCCAGTGACAGGCTAATTACGATAAACCGAAAAATATAAAACTTCAATACTCACATCCGAAATCCACTACATGATTAGAGTTGTCGTTGCTGCTCTCGCCGCTTTCGTCTTTAGAAGACGAGGGTACAGAAGTGGCTTCTATCGCTCGAGGAGTAGCTTCAGGATCACAGCATAGAAACGTCCTCAAGTTCATCATCACCTAAAACAAAAAAGAACATAGTGGAGTCACGAGTAGTAAAGAGGCAGACAGACCCGCACGCTAGGGATTGTCTAATACTGTTGAAGAGGAATACAAAACCGAACTCAAGATAGACGACAATAAACCTAAGGCAAGCGAAAGCTATTAAGGAAACCATTCTCGGACTAACTACATAAAAATTGCTACATAGACATTGTTAGATACCCGTAGAAAATGGTGTGACTGTCAACGGGGCACTACCAACTCAACAAACAACTTCTTTTGCTTGGGTTAGTAGAAGACCCCACAGCAGGTTTCTGAGCATCATGGGACCAGTAACTGGCCTCTAAAGTAAAGTGATTGCAGGAGCTGTAGATTGTGAGCTCTGTTCTTTATGGGTGTAAGCTGCAAATGTCCTTAGCAAAGGATTACTTGCGGGTAGTAAGGCGACTGGCCATTCCCCAATTATTATCATCGCCTAAAAAGACTAGAAATCTATGGGGATATGTATTCAACCAAGATCGCTTATAATCAGTGTTGCCAGGTATCTGAGAACGCAAGTCATACAGATGGAGGTCTTCTTTTGTCTTCCACACTGCTGTTGGAGCACCGTGACTGGATTTCAGTGCACTGTGCCATATTTAGTCTAGAACCGAGGATCCCGGTCTTTAATAAGAATCTCACTTTTAGCCGTTAATAATAAACCAGCTGCCACATCCCAATAAAAGTTTTTCGTGTGACATAGCGTGTGTTCAACCATTTAAAAAAGCGGTTGTGTCACCCTAAGACTTTAGCAGTAAGCAAGCCCACGTGCGTACCAACCCTCCCCCCTCTCGATAGTGATTATGTCAAATGATTATGATGGCAAATGTATATATTTGTAGTATTTCCGTGGTATTAAAGTGGCTATTTTCCAATGCGATGTAGTATTTTCTTAAATACGACAGAATTTAAAAAATATTTGTGTCACTTTTATAAGAGACTAGATGACCCGGTGAACTTTGTACCACCTAAAATTAATTTGATTGTAACTCTTCATAAGCGTTTTTTAATCCTAATTAACCTTCCAAATCCAATTCATTGAAATCTATAATATGGCCGAATCATGAACGGTTTGCGTTTCGTTTGGTGATAAATTTTTTTTAAAACTTTTTTTGACTTTTTTGTCTTTTTTTACTTTTATGAGTGTTTTGAGTTTTTTTACTTTTTCGACTTTTTACCTTTTTTAATATTTTTTTTACGACTTTTTGACTTTTTTTACTTTTTGAGTTTTTAGACTTTTTGACTTTTTGACTTATGGAAATTTTACACATTGTAAGGAATGAATAACAGTTATGGATGGCGCAGCTGTCAAATTATAGTATCGCCGCAATAGCCATCTAGAAAATGGCCTAGTTCTTTGAGTTTTTCCTAAATAATTTTTTTTTGTAAACCACCCCTGAATCAAGGCAAACAAATCAAAAAAAAATAATTCAAATCGGTCGACTCATTTCGGAGATCTTGCGAGACTAACGCAAGGTGATTCTTTTTTATATATCGACGTATAATATTGTAACTATTAAAAATGATATTTCTGTTTCCTTTCATAAATCGCATTTATTTATGGTATACCATTTAATTTAATTTGAAAACCGGAATTTTTGAAAACCGGAAGTACCATTTAATTTTAAAACCGGAATTTCGTTAAATTAGTTTTAAGTATACTATAAATAAATGCGATTTATGAAAGGAAACAGAAATACCATTTTTAATAGTTACAATACTATACGTAGGAGGTGTTGATATATAGATATTCCAACCAAAATGTCACAATGTGGTTTCGGCCCAACGACGCATCTGTGTACCGAAGTCCTTTCGAGATTTAAGTATGACTAGCGCACCGACTAGTGGACCAATTTTAACCACAATCTTTCTAACTCTTGCCATGACCAAATGTTGGCTGCATGCCAAATTTCGACTCAATCGGATGAAGCGTTTGGAAGCTATCGTGGAGGAATACGCAGACACACCGACATACTTCAATCTAGAAATGGTCTTAATCGCCTCTATATTTTACACCTTCACAATACTTTCCCTAACCGTTGGCTGGCCGAGAAAGTAAAAGATAATATTCCTACCTTCACATTCGGACACGGATCTCGATCAACACATAGAGAGAGCAAAATTGCTAGATCTGCAGCTGATATCTTCTGTAGAATCTCTTCTGGTTCCTTTTTAATGGATTCCATAAGCGGTTTAATCACCGGGTTCAGTTTTTCAGGAAGAGCTGATAGGTTGGCGCAGGCGCCTGCCAATGCAGCCAGGGTCCTAAAAATTGGCAAAATATTAGTAGTATTCCCTATTAGAGGTAAACTGAATTGTTTTCCCTTTTATTACCGGCCAGGTTATTCTACTATGGCAAATAAATAAACCATGCTGGTACTCCCGGGAGCCAACGACTCTCGGCAGAAAAGACCAAGATCTATTACTATTACTATCAAACTTAACTTACGAGATATTATAAACGGTGTATTCTTGCATGCACTGCACTGCATTTGTGTTAATACTAGTCCTGCGGGATTCCAGTGTCTGCATAATCCGATTTTTCAATTTTGATTCTTCAATTGCTTTCTTGGCCGGGCCGTATGAACTTGTAAGACTCACAACCTGGAGTTACATAAAAGTATTCATGAAGACTATCTTTTTAGAGATATTTTTTTCAAACCTATCAATCACAATCAAACACAACATTATACCTGATCCAAATTGACTATATTGGCGGCTTCTTCGTCGAGAATGAAAATCTTGTAGTGTTTCATAGTTGCGATGAAATCTTTAGTTTCTTGCATTATCCTAGAGACAGAAATGAAATTGGTTATTATTTAGATAACTGTCATCGCAATGCAATGCCCTTATATTTAATTTGAATTGCATTTTAAACGCATGCCTATTATACGTTCGCGAACATATAAACACTTCATAGTAGGATTGGTTGTAAGAGATTGTTGTATGATGGTAAACCCGCCCATTGTGAAAGTTCACAATAAAGAGTAGAAACAAACAAACATAATATGCCAATAGGGTTGAATCTGCCTATGCCAGTTCGGAGAAGATAATGGTATGCATTAGGACAGCAATATACAACGTTTTCAAAACCGCAGACACAAATTTTGAAACTTTTTCACTGACCTTATATAAGAGAGGGAGGGGGGGGGTCTGTCTCACATCTGTAGTTTATTGAAGCAAACAGTAGTAAACGCAGCCGGAATTGCTTGTATATTAGGGGGCTATCCAAAACAGTATTCACTGCATCTGAAATATCATCATCTGATATTTTTCTTATATTAAGAAATGACAAAACGAGAAATCTTTATGTTGTTGTCATCTTGATACCGAATTATACACATAAGAAATTGAACTAGCATAACTACCTAGTTAGTAAAATAACTGGCTAGCTAGTTAACATAACTTAACTAGCTAGTTAACACCAGTAGTTCGAAAGCTACTGCTAGATCAGTCATAGTTTGCGATGGATCCGCTCCACTATCGCCCTTAGGCTAAAAAGCCAGACAGATGCATCTACCATATTATAAACAAACAACCCTCTTTCTCTCAAATTAATTAATCATCAACCTTATTCTCCGGTCGGCCACGAGGCTCGTTCTCGAGGCGGAAATTACCAAAACGGAAGCGATCAAACCAGTCAGCAATCGATTGTGGTGTTTGGTCCATACACATTATTGATATTACGTGCCGTCTCTGCTGTGTTTTTGCTGCGATGGCACTCATATTAGAAAATAACACAAATTTTCAATTATTTTAATTTGTAATTTCAACTCAAACCGTTAGTAAAGTTCAAAGTGGTGTGAAAAAACGGCTATTACATAGGTAAGAACCTAAACTTAATCGTTAGGAGTTGGCGGTGGCGAAAGAATCAGCCGATTTATAATAATTGATTGATCACAGCTCCTCACTACTGCATCGACATTCACCGATTTCGAGCGAGGGTTTCAGGATGTTTCGCACAAAGTAATTGTCTTACTTGTTGCAGGTGGCAGCCACTTCGTCGTAGTAAATCGGAACGTTGAGAGCATGATGCAGCTTCGAGACGAGAGCTTGGGGAGTCGGCTCCGGTGCGCATCGATGCACCCATTTGCCCACCACCAGACCAATCACCAGTCTTTGAAGAGCTCCGCATGATGAAAGATAGGCTAATAGAACCTGAGAAGAAACAAAAATATCATTGTTACATATAACATGGCTTCATAATGACCATATATAGTACAATAATTGTAGCCTTTACATGACCCGGTGGCATAGTAGTTAGGTTGCCTGATCTTATATTGTAACGTTCCAGGTTTGATTCCCGGCTGAGTCACCATTTTCTGTTGGGATAAAATTAGCAGAATTGCATTTCAATTCTGTCGATCGCATGCAATAACAAAGCACACACTTACACACATGCTACCTGCACACACATACAGGATGAGTTTTAATTAACCGGCATCCTTGAAGGGGGTGAATCAGTAAGCAAGTTTTAATAAAAAAATGTGAAATGTACTGAGCTTGATGCTCTATTTAGCGGTAGGTAAAATATCGCTAATACTATGTGATGTTTTACCTACCGATAGATGGCGCAGCGCGCTCAAACGTTTGTTAAACTTTTATTTAACAGTCAAGTTCTTCAAATTTTTAAATAAAAATAAAAACATAAAATACTTTTTTTCAAAAGAATTTTTTTATTTTTCCAATTTTTTTTTGTCAAAAGCTGCTTAGTTACTAGTACTGATTCACCTCCTTGAAGGATGTCGGTTAATTAAAACTCATCCTGTATAAACACTTCATAGTGATTGGCTGTAAGAGATTGTCGTATGATAGTTAAATTAACCTACCCATTGTCAAATTTTATTTCTTTTGGTGAGTGATTTTAATTTGATCCCATATTCAAATACAGAAAGCGCCTTAAATTTCTTTACATTTGTGACCGTAGGAACCTGCACATCCTGTCTCTCCTCTACAATGTCCTTAACAATCCAATTGAACCTTTTCCCAACTAACTGAAAAATTTACCCCCTTAGGAAGTAATTCACTTCCACTGCATTTCAGTCTAATATTATTGCGACCCCCCCCCCCAAAATCATTCTACTTTTTTAGCAAAAACTTTCACCGTTCATGTAGCTAGATTATAGCACCAGCTCCCACTTAACATTCGAAAGTTCCTTCGATTTCCACCTTTCAAGTGTCTTTGAAACAATATTTCGAAACCATGAGATCCAATTCTATTCCTTTGTCCATCCCATCTCAATCTTCCCTTGTTATTTTTTTTTATATATATATATATATATATATATATATATATATATATATATATATATATATATATATATATATTTGTATTCATGATCGTAATGTGGATTTGACATTCTCATCTTTTATTTTTTTTTCGTTTTTATTTTTTATTTAAAACAATATAATCCAATAAGACACGTATGATTTCATCGGTCATCGTTATCCGATTGCGTAGGCCGTGTACGAGACAAAATTTTGGACCATACTTTTACAGAAATATTGCCGGAATGGCCGAGATATATATTTTCCAGCCATATGTTATAGATGACATAGATGACAATATTACGGCGACATATTTCCGTGAAAGAATAGCCCTTTAAGGAGAACCATAATAGTGTCAGCTCTAAAACGGATTAACGAAGAGTGCGGTGAGCCATCGGCATCGAGCGCCACAGCTGTTGTAATCATTAAACTGCGATACCAATGTGAAATTATTGATAAAATCATGATATCATGTATATAATCACTTACCCTAACATAACAATCGATGGGTTCCTCTATATTCGTGTAATCTATGCCCGGCGCTGGTTTTACTATGTGGCAAGATAACAGACCTAAAAACGAACAAAATTCCAAATTTTATATTTTATTTATATTATTTTAATTATATATTGAAGCTAGCATACCTAGCATATTAGCTGCTTTGGATCGTGCTCTGATAAGATTACTTTCTCTGACCGCAGTAGGGATGGTCTCACTGCCGCCAATATACAACTTGTGCTGCAGCAACCGAACTGGCGGATGACTAGCTTCTAGGTAATTATCGGTTTGCGATGGTGGTCTACTGTGACGTTCCTGAAAATTAAAAACAAGAACTTCAGCCAGAATGCATCAAACTTAAGAGCTATGCCAAGAATAGTGAAATGAAAATCGAACATTTTCAGTACAATATGTAACGGTATAAGGAGACCGCCGCTTGTTATGCTCTGCCTTATTACGAGTGTTGCGTTGTTTGAATGCACTGCCCGTTATTCTGTGTCGGCTCTTTAATTATGTATTATAATTATAAAAAAACTTAAGAGGCAAAATATGAAGTCGCCTTTGATCGCCTATGATCGCCTTTTACTGGCTTCAACAGTTGATCTCTACCACAGTGTTTGGAAGTGAATCAAGTTGTCGAGTCGTGATTGAGAGTCAATGATCGTTGTCCATTCCTATATTTTCCTTTATTACCATCCAACTCTACTCCGTACGAAACGCCAGTCTTATAGTCACCACCGAGGAGGAAGGAGCTCGTCGCTGAGCTTTTAAAAACGCATATGGTATTTTGTTGACGATATTGATAGGAAGCAAAGAAAAAGATGTAAATGGAAAAATACAAAATTTCTTTGTGACCTTGTAATTCAGTAAACCTTGTGGCAAGATTTATATGAATAAGCATATCATATTGTATATATTTTATTTGTTTAGCTTAAGGCAAATGTTGCCCTTTTAAAGTCCTATTAACCTTTCGAAAGGGATAACAGGTATCTATATATATACCTTTAGTGGGCGCGCTTGAAGAAGCATGTTGGAGTCAAACGGCAATGAAGATGGCTGCATAGCGAGACACAGCCAAGTGCTGACCATTGGGCAAGTAGCAAGTAGCAGATTGGATAAGGAACTCGCCTTGATCAACTCCTCCCATACCTAGAATGAAATAATAATTATTATTCAATGATATATACTCCAGAACTTAAAAGCATGCACTTGTTCTAGTGTTTTAGTCGTCTTAGAATTAAAGATATGTTTTGTTTTTAAAACTATTCAATTCACAAAATGTACACTGTTTAGATTCGACTTTGTAGATACGGTTTCAATAAATGTCCACGAAAGGTATTTATTAGATGATAATCAACCTCTCCACAGGAAGAATTTACTGTGATTGAACAAAATAGCCTATAAACACGCAGGACCAAATAAACTGACCGTTACGACCCCCCTACAAGCCAGGTCCACCAACTTCAAAACAAACAAAAAAACCCAGCCTCAGAAGCCCTTGTAACCTTACTTTCTGGATGACCCTCGTAAGTTGGCAAGTCATGATTGAGAGTCACTGATCGTTGTCCATTCCTATATCTTCCTTTGTCACTGTAGCAGCAATGCGGCGATTGAGCGTTAACATTTAGAGTCATCACTACTATTGATTTTACAATAAGGGCCATCTTGTGGGTTAAAGGGAAATATTCTGTATGTGAGGATGCACTTTCTCTGTTATTGGAAAACGTTTAAAGACAGAATGTTTTTTTTTTTTCTTAACAAGAAGTACCCCACAAAATCAAGGTTTGGAGGAGATTGCCAACACTCTCCTCCAATATAACCTAAACATCCAAACCAATGACTTACCTCTTCAGCGATGTCTTGTATCTCGGGTACATGTTCGACCAGCACTCTCTGAAACACATGCCTCAGAGCTACTTGCAGCAAAGCTGGCTCCCACTGCGTCGTATCTTCGACCCCGCCACCGTTCTCGACCCGTTCTGCGCCCCCGTTCGCATTGTCCTCTTCCTCGGAGATTTCGCTTATTTCGCTAGATTCATCATCACAAACTTCATCGTCTACGTTTTCTAATTGTAAATCACTAGATTCAGTCTCGTTGACTAGACCGTCTTCTCGCTTAGAGTTGCCATTTTCTTTTGACGGGTTGTCACTTTCCATATTCTGAGCGGATAGTTGAGTTAATGTTCTCATCGTTTGGAGAGCAGCTTTTCTTACTGAGCTACTTGGATGATTGAGGTAGGGCCAGAGCCGTGGCAGCACTTTCTTTAGAGGTACAGGGCTGTAAAAAATAAAACAAATTGATTCAAATTATAATATAATATTTTGTGAATGTAGGATATTTTTGGTCGCTTTATATGGCTACATATTAACCCTCCTCCGTGTACGAGGTGGGATATAACACACCCCATCAGTTTAAGAGCCGTAATAATCTTTAACCCCTCCTCTCTTGGGGTAAAAATTCAGCCTTCACTTCTGCGCTTGATAGTTTCGCGCGTGAAGTCGATGGCCTTGACAAAAACGACCATAACTTTTAAACCACTATACGGATCATAAAAAGAATAACTGTAAAATGATCGCATTGAAATTTGAAATATAAAACATTGTAACCTTATCTCGTAAAACAATTAAGATAATAATGAATAAATATTACAAAGTTGGCGAACTGAAAAAACTCGGCCATAAAATCATTTCGATGTTTTTATCACAAATTACGGAAAATATGCAAAAATTGTAAATACAGTTATGTTCTTTAATAAATGCTTTACCAAAACTATTATTTTGTTTTACTTAATTGCATACAAAAATATTTAGTTATTCAGCCAAGAAAAATTTGATGTACTCTCGTAAAAAAAATATATATTTTTAATTTGTGACTACCTAGGGTCTTTTTTTATATGAAATTCTTTCAAAATAACTTTATTACTACATCACACTTCTTAGAAAATCACACCAGAACTTTCAGCTTTGTCTGATATTACAGAAAAATCTAAAGTTTTGAGAGTGTCGCGGAGCAACAAACATACACAAAACCCACCCACTCAAAGTACTATAAAAGGAAAGGACCGGAAGAAGACTCCACCTGAAAGCGGCAGGAAATGGTATCACCGAGGTGCAATGGCAACACCGGGAATAAGGAGATGGCGATGTGCAATGCCATCACTACAATGGCGATGTGCAGTGCAATACCTACCCCGAACGCCCAATAATCAAACACATCTTAAGTGCCTCCAACGAGGCGTTTATTTTATCATCACAAACAAGCCGTCAACGAGAAGCTAAAGCAAACATCGAAATCAATGGAAGAGAACAGTACAAACCGTCGCGAATCTATCCGCCGTGTTTCGCACGCAAACGTCACGAAGAAAACAAACGAAAACCACATCGCACTGACTTCTCAGCAGAGAGCTTTTCATCTTATACTACGGCAGCCCGAAGACTGGTGGCGAAGGGGAAGGTAACAACTGAGGGTGCCGCAACGCAGCATAAACTCAAAAACACGAAGGAACTACTGCGCAAACACGAATCACTTCTGGCGACTTTCCAGTCCAGAGCCTTTCAGCCAGTGGCTACTCGAAGTAGGTCGGGGGAGGGTATCGACCGGTGGCGTCCAGAAGTGATAAACGTGCGAAACTAAATGTGCGAAACACGACACAACCGAAGCTCAATCGCCGCCCGAGGAACGTCCACACACGGGGGCAGACGGCAGGCGACTAGCGTGTCGCGCGCCGGGCCGGGGTATATCTAGCGCCCGACCGCGAGTGAAGGAGACGACGTGAGACGAGAGGGAGACGACGCGACCGCGGTCACGACGAATAATATATATAGGCGAAAGTATCAATTTGTACTCCGCATTTTGAGCGTAATAAACGACTACTGCAATTCAAACATCGATCGCGAGTTTCACTCTTAACGACGGAAACCCTCGCGAAAAGAGTTTGCGTCCGAAACTTGATAATAAACTTTGAATGTTCATAATATAAAATTGGTCAGATTTTTTAACCCGTTGAGTATGATACGACCAAATCTGGTTGTGAAACAATTATCCGTCGAGTATGATACGACCAGATCTGGTTCCGCTCGGCGCGCGCGCTTTCGAACTCTTTTTTTACCATCGAAAGCATTTTGTCTCTTTCATGCGTATGGCAGATCGGTACAGAATTAAATTCTCTCTGTTAGCATTCGCAGCAGCAACTGCGCAGTCCATGTAACATATTATTACAGACCGCTGCAAATTGAACGCCCGCCTTCTCGAAACGTCAAAATCCGCGGAGCGTGTGTTTCGTTTTCGGATACGTTTTTCGTGTAGTTTTCGGTGTTTATTTCAACGAATCGTAAGTAAAACCATTTCTACAACATCATATAGTCCCCCTAAACTGATTAGATGTACCATTTATCGTGTATATAAAGTATTTCGGGTCTTTGAATGTCGCGTCGCAAATGCCAAAGTCGGCCATTGTTTTTTCACTTCTTTGACGTTCTCATATTTATTCATAATTATCTAATTGTTTTACAAAATGATATTTAAAATATCATTTTGTAAAACAATTAGATAATTGTTTTACAAAAGCAGGTTGCAGCAGGTTGAAATTTAAATAGCTTATAGTGAAGATATGTCATTTAACTTTCTTTTATAATAATTTGTAATTCAAATTAGTTATTATTTTCCCAGTGAGGACTAAAACCCCGCGCCCATTTTTGTATATTTTCTCGTGTGTTTTTATAAAAAACTACGCAAACTATTGCCAAATTTATTAGCTCACCTTATAAATGACTTATTGATAAAAACGAGTGTTTTTTGTCATTGGTTTTATTAGCGTAGTTTTAGCGGAATAACTAAAACGCTAGACCCTAATTTGAGAAATTTCGTGCAGCACCCTCTTAAATACTATGTGTGCGGAAAATCAGTTTTTGTGAATTTTTATTTGTTTGTATTTTTTTTTTCTTAAAAAGATAAAAACCAGTTTTATTTATTTTGTGGTAGAGTTTTATTAGAAAAATAATTGTACTCATTTCGTCTCGTTGCAGCCAAAATAATATTTCTTTTTGCGAATTAGAGTTAGTGCCGGGAACTTGCATCTGGTCTCACAAAGTTGGTATCTGTTTTACAATTTTATTTCTTAATTTGTCTGGGTATATTTTATTGAAATTTGTCTAATCTAATCTAGCATTTCAAAAACTACCGCGTGGATAAATTGTATAAAATTATATCGGAGCTCATTAGTAAATTGAATGCCTTTGGGTCAGTCCGACACAGTCTCCTCCACTTTGCACTCCGCTGGTACAACTTCCCACCAGTCGTGCGTGACATTGTAGCCTCCTACTACAACTGTCTGACTTTCCATGTTAAAACGCAAGAATGGACTACCCGCTCTATACCATATTCAATTGGACTATTTCAGGGCTGTTGCCTCTCCCCGACGATTTTTAATATAGTTTTTAATATACTGCTGGAAAGCCTGACCCAGTTTGACAGGAAGTGGGGCTACCGTTTTAAAACAGACGGCCAATACACCTCGTCGTGCCTCGCTTTTGCCGACGACCTAACTTTCATCACCAGAAGCCCCAAGCAGCTTTCCCTGCTATTACAGAAAGTGGAGCTTTTCTGCGACTGGTCAGGCTGTATAAAAGTGAAGCCCTCCAAATGTTTTTGCCTTGGACTCGCCCGCATGGGCACAAAATTTACATCCTATGACCCCAAATTGGTCTATAAGGGCTCTAATATCTCCCTTATAGACCCAAACAATCATTTCAAATTCCTCGGCAGAAAAATCACCCATAAGGGAAAAGAAGTCTCGGGCGGTCATGTTATAGAGCATTTCAAAAGTTGCCTGGCGAAAATAGATGCCTTGCTAATTTCTGGCCCTCGTAAGGCCTGGATCTATGACAATTATCTAACGTCACATTTGTCATGGCCCTTTCTTATTTACGATTTTACCAAAACCCAACTGTCCCGTCTAGATGCACTGGTGACAGCTAGTTTAAAATCCTGGCTGTCCTTAGCCAAACCAGCTGACCCCTCGACTCTCTTCAGGTCCAAACAAAATTTTGGGCTAGCGCTTAAACTGCCCTCTCTGCTCTACGCCAACTCCAGAATAACCAAAAATTCGATTCTGTGCAATTCCAAAGATCCGGCAATATCGAAGCACGTAATAAGTGGCCGTAGTGATTCAAATGATCTACAAGCCCGCGTAGACTTCCACAAAAAGTTCCTTACTGGAATCAGCCAGAATGGCACTGGTACATATGGCAGTACAACCACGAGCGACGTGGACTTGAAGAAGTCTCTTTTGCGGGGAGATTACGACAGCAAGAGTATGGCTCATGCTATTGGCCTTCAATGCCAGAATGATTGGACAACAATTGGGGACTTTTGCATTCCGCCTCCAATGCACTGGAAGGTAATGCTCTATGACTGGACGCCAGAGATGCTGAAATTTTATTTGAATGCCTTTCAGCATACACTTCCAGACCCCAGTAACCTCGCTCGTTGGAGCTTTGCCGAGGATAGTTCTTGTCCCCTCTGTAGCAATACCCCTTGCACAGCTAGACACATTCTAGCTGGCTGCAAGGTGGCCTTAGATCAAGGACGGTACACTTACCGCCATGACAAAGTTCTCGCTGTTATTCGCGAAGTAATTAGTCTCTCAGTGGCTCGTGCCAACAAGGGTTTGACAGTATCCTCCAAACCCCCAATACAGTTTGTGCGGGATGGCTCTAAAGGCAAAAAACATTTAACTACAAAACCTTTCTCAATAATCGAGAAAGCTACAGATTGGATTCTGGAGGTTGATTCGGTCTCTAAGCAGTATAAATTCCCTGAAAGTCTCGGATGCACAGCCCTCCGTCCAGATATAACTCTTTACTCTCTATCTCGGAAGGTGGCTCTTATCGTAGAATTAACTGTTCCATGGGAATCAAATATCCCAAAAGACCACGAGTACAAATTAAATAAATACCATGATCTTGCAAATGCCGTAACCCGGAACGGCTTCACTGTTCACCTTCACGCGGTGGAAGTTGGCGCTCGTGGCCTGCCAGCTAAATCTCTATTTCACCTCTTTAAAGATCTTGGCCTTTCCAGAAAAATAATCAACTCTTTCTTAGAAAAATTATCTAAAACTGCGATTTGCGCATCTCAAATTCTATGGCTTCGAAGGGGGAGTGAATGGGTGGCAAGGTGAACGCTCACATGTGGCAAGACAGCTGTCCTAAACCTACCACAGCCGGTTCGTAAGTCCGGAATCCACTGCTCACCCCCCAGAAGTGTAAAAAAAATAGTATTATGATGGGCCCGACTCCGGTCGGTGAATTCCATGGCAGCTCCGTTTGTATTTATTTATTGACCGTTTCAGATTGGTTAATTTTCGAAGTTTTGTAGTTTTTACAATTGTCCTGATAGTCGACGAAGTAGTGAATCGTCGATCTGCGGCTGTCGGTGAGGCTCGGGATACTTTGGAAAATGCCACTGGCCGATTTGAAATATTAAAAACCGAAATCGATCAGAATTACGTCGAGCGCCGATCGCGCGGTCATTCTTGATAAAGTTTAGTCGGGGCAGCGGATGATTTATTGTTTGAAAATTAAAGTCATCGAAAAGGAGGATATCGGCCTGCGAATACGTTCACTCTTACGCAGTCGCGGTCGCGCCGGGTCACTCTCCGATATTCGGGCATCGGCTCGCGAAAAAAAATAAACCTTTAGCGTCCCTCGCGGCGATAGATAAGCTCCAGATAGGCACACTCACGGCAGCAATCGGCGGTCCGAAGCGGCGGCCAGCAGCGCGGCCAGCAGGGCGAGGCGCGCGCGCGCCGCGGCGGCCGCCAGCTCGTCGCGCCGCCCCAGCAGCCGCCACAGCGCGCGCGCCGCCGCCCCCACGCGGCGCGGCAGCCGCCCGCACAGCGCGCCCGCGCAGCCCGCCAGCGCGCCCGCCGCCGCCGCGCCCACGTCCTCCGCCGGGTCGCGCAGGGCGCGCAGCGCCGCCTGCAACCCGCCTAATTATCATCGTCGCAGAAGGAAAACTCAAACCCCGCAACCGCCGCAGAGATTCAAACGCGCGGGAGAATCGAATCCTCCCGACGCATCGAGCTTCGCTTCGGGGAGATCCGGGTAGGGGGGAGGTCGAGAAAGGCGCGGACTCACCTTGAGCGCGAGGGTCTGCAGCGGAGGGTCCTGTCTGGCGGCGGCGATGTACTTGAAGCCGAGCGCGCCGCCGTGGCGCGCCTCCCAGTGCGGGTGCGCGGCGAGGCGCGCCAGGGCGGCGGCGGCGCGCGCGGCGCGGGGCGCGGCCAGCAGCGCGGCGGCCACGCCCAGCGCCTGCGCGGCCGACTCGCGCACGGGCGCCACCACCTGGTCCGAGACGAAGTCGCCGAAGCGGTCCAGCCCCAGCACGCACACGAGCCGCACGCACGCGTCCTCCGCGCGCCGCTCCACCGCGCGCCGCATCTGCCGCCGACAACCGAACCGCTATCGATCCTTCCTTTCTTTTGCATATTACGCATCTTTTCCCGCCTTGTAAAATATTACAAAAAGAGACGACCGGAGTAAAAAATTACCTCGGAGGCCGTCGAGCCTCTACGAAGGGTCGAAGAGCGAAGGCATCCAGATATCGCAACGATGGAAAGTTCAGTGAAATAAACGACGAATAAAAACCGCCAGAAACGCATGCGAGATCGAGAAATCGGAACGTTCAAAAGGCAAACGGTGCGCCGAAGCCGTTACCTGCGTCGGTTCCTCGCCCTCGACGAATGACAAGGTCGAGCAAAATGGAAAAATAACATCGATGACACCGGGGTCAATTTAAAAAAAAATCTGTGCAGAGCCGCCCGAACCGATCTAATCTATTGGCCCGAGATTCGAGTCGAAGACTCGCCAACGAACGCGAACTGCTCGCTGTCCATTGTTTAAAAAACTCCTAAGACTTTTGCGACGATATCGCTACTGGTCGAGATTATAACTCAGTAATTATTTTAAAATAACGCACTGGCACTTTAGTGCAATATCAAATTAGTAGGTCGTCGAAGAATACAGGCAATATGATGAAATGGAAATATCGGATTCGTTTAATAAAAGTGTGACAACCTTTTAACTTAACAAATATGTTTTGCGAAACAATAAATTAGATAAACGTAGAATGAAGTAAATATACATTTTTTAAATTATTTAATAGTAAGATACCTATGTATAAGTTTAAACATCAAATTTCATAAACCTTGGTTAACATTTCATAGAAAAAAACAGGACATTATTACATCAATATTAGCCATGAACGATTTTGAACTTTTCAAGAGAAAGTGACTAAAAATTAACTTATATTAGCATCCGGGAATCGTACTTCTTCCAGTACAACAATTTTTCTCATCACATAAAAAGAAATTGAAAGATAATGGGAATAGTGGACATCCAGAAACCTCAGTCACTAGAAAACCAAAGCCATGACAAAATATTGATTAAAAATTAAAAAAAAAAAAAAAAGAGAAAATAACTGCACCAGTCTACTGTTGACATCCGTTGAGCACTGAAACGG
The DNA here is from genome assembly GCA_944548615.1 of Micropterix aruncella. NCBI lineage: Eukaryota > Metazoa > Arthropoda > Insecta > Lepidoptera > Micropterigidae > Micropterix > Micropterix aruncella. The sequence continues at coordinate 19,138,134 of OX155964.1, read as the reverse complement.
ACCATACATTCTGTGTTTGAATGTGGATTACATGTAACAAAATTAGGTTACTTGGTTAAAATTTCAGCAATTGATCAGTGCCGATGTTGTTGCAGGTAAATTTGGGGGGCGCCAGTTTTGCATGCGGCAATTTTGCACAAATGTCACTTTTGACAGTTCAAATTTGTTGAGGGCAGATTTGCAGGAGGCAACCTTGCAGGCGGCAACCTTGCAGGCGGCAACCTTCAGTACAGTTTTTAAGTTGTTCTGTTAGGTTAGGTTAGGTTAGGTTTTTCTTTCCCTAAAATCGAAGTGACATTAATTACCGGCATCCTTGTAGTGGATGACTTTTATACATCAAACTAAACATTAAAAAAAATGTTTTAAGTTTTTCTGTTAGGTTAGGTTAGGTCATTTTGACATTTGCAAAACTGCCTTCTGCAAGATTGCCTTCTGCAAAACTGCCGCCTGCAAGAATGCCGTCTGCAAGATTGCCGTCTGCAAATTTGCCTTCTGCAAGTTTGATGGGACCCGTAAATTTTAGTTGAAAAGTTGCCGTTTATACTTCTTTTTTTGGTGAGAGGATTGGTCATTTGAATTATTGGTTTTGAATTTAATTAAAACATATTTGAAAATGTCACAATTATGTATTAATTAATTGCATGTGTTCGTTTCTTGTAAATTTTAATTGCATTTTTTTCTTCATTTAGATTGATATTTTTACCTTTTTATTATTATTATTATTACATTTACAGACAGGCAGCATAATTGCTGATATGTCTGAATATGACACTGAGTACAATTACAATTTCTATTAAGGTGTCCGTCTAGTCTATTTTTGAACATGTTGACACTACTCGCTTCAACCACTTCAGCAGGTAAACTGTTCCACTGGTCCATAACCGGTTGGTCAGGAAATGTTTCCTGTGATTCATGTGGAATCGTGTTTTCTCCAGCTTAATGACTATTATATTATTACGACTATATTTTGCTTTCTCTCCGATATTCCATTGTATTTTGTTTTTTTGGACCATAAAATTTCTATTTCGTTCAACTCAATTGATAATTTGCAGGTCAAAATTTTCTAAAGTAAGTTTGTATTTTATACTTTTTTTAACTATATCATGTCAAGTAATTACCTGATTGCCTTTGTAGTTTTAGGTATCTAATACGTACACGTTTGTAGTTTTAAGTATCTAATAATAATTATTACAAATTAAGTGGTGAGACTCTTAAAACTTTTTGTATCAATTTTTAGAATTATTTTAATCTCAAGCGGCTGTACAAAGTAATGTGTACTAATTAATGTCTAAACAACTATGTAAAAGATTTTGAAAACAATAAACTTATTTGATTTGATTTGAATGGAATGCATATCTGTGAATACATATCTATAAAATGAGAGAAAGAATAATAGAAAGGAATTTGTAATAATACTATCAAAAATCATACAAAACTGATCTTTTAAAAATACCTGTTCTTTGGTCATTCCTCTCTCTTTGCCAGCTCCATGGCCGTGAATTTTGAGGGCTTCTCGAATAGCGGTCGCCGCACCATGTCTGCCTTCCCACGTAGCGCTGAACAACTGACTTGTCAGCCAGCAGAACCACGGCTCTAAGGGCCATGTTGTTACTTCTGCAGGCCATGTTCCGTCCGGAAGAGGACAACCATTGCCTAATGAAATACAAAGAAAATTTAGATTATCCAGTAGGAATAGTGACGCATGAAAACTAAGCTATAAGAAGAGAAATGCAGAAATTGCGAATATAGAGATTCTTTCTAGGAAGGATTTGGTTATTTAACTCTAAAACCACAATTTTGAAAGAGATGTAACAGATATTTAGTTAGAAAGCTATGAGCCTTTCAAGTAACGTTTACAAGATCATGGTATTCATTTATTTATTTATTTAACCTTTCGGACGCTAGCATTCGCGCGAATGGCACTGCACCTTTTTTGGTAAATATCGTTTTTTTATGAATTCTCTCTTGTTACCTAATTACTAATCTTATTAGACGTTTATATTAAATATATTTATATAATATACATGGAGGCCAGCCAACCGGCTGCGTGCGGATCTGTCGACCACCGCAAAAGGCCAATCAGCCATTTTGGCACCCCAGCGGTTTAAGAAAAGCTCAATATTATAACTGCGGTACATTATCTCATTAGCACTATTAGAGGCTTCATTGTAAACAGTAGCAAAATAGAGAGCACCGCAGCCGAGTATTTTTTCAAATCAACGTCGCCTAACTAGGCCTAGGCCTGTAGGCAAGCATACCAAGTAAAAAATGGCAAGTGCATATATCAAATTACATAATTTTAAAAATAAGTTAGGTTAAAAGTAAACTGAAAAGGATCATCAGATATGGAGAGATGCAAAAAGGCGAACCCCCCCCCCCCCTCACATCTCCCCCTCACCCGATAGTGATTGTGTCAAGTGACTAATAGCAAAAGTAGTATTTTTTTAGTATTTCCATGGTATTCTGTGGTATTTTTTTCATAAATGGTGCAGTGTTTTCTTAAAGACGGTGGGAAATATTTTTAAAAAAATGCATCGCTTATATACAAGATATTCCAACCAAAATTTCACAATGTGATTTCGGTTCAACAAGGCATCTGCGTACCAAATGTCATGTCTCTAACAGCAATATTTCGAGATTGAAGTAAGATTAGCACGCCCTCTGGTGGACCGATTTCAACTACAATCTTTTCAACTCTTTCCATGACCGAATGATGCTTGCATGCCAAATTTCAGCGCAATCGGATGAAGCGTTTGGGTGCTATCATCGAGAAATACACACAGAAACACAGACTCACAGAGACTTCAGTATGGAAATAGTCTTAACCTTTCGGAAGCCAGTCATTCCAGCCCTCTAAAAGTTGTTTGTAGAAGGTGTGTGCAAGCATACTAATATCTACCAGTGACTTATTCAATGGCAGGCTTCAATGACAGGCTTTTAACGCAGTGGAGAGAGAAATAGAGCCGATAATTGCATAAATACGGATATAATACGGATAATACAAAAAACGCCGATCGGCGGGCATGGCCACCCAGGGGTTAATCGTCTCGGGTGAGATCAAAATGTATATATCCGTCTTCACCTCAAAAAAAATAAATTTTGCTCATCCACAATACTTTCCCTTTGCCAGGAAACTAACATTAACGAGTAATAATAAACAAGGTAAGTACAAATTAATCATCAATCTAAAAACTAAGTCATTGATATGTCAAAGCGCCTTGCAGTCTAAGTCAGTCTATGAATAATATTTAAAAATATACATCATATAAAACATAATAAAATAAATAGTTTAAAATTCAGTTTGTACTCTCGGTCAGAAAATACGGACGAAATTTGCAAGCAAAAGATACTGCTTAGAGGGCGAATATGCTTTTTAAATTATTGAGAACTAGCTGACCCGTGCCCACTTCGTTGGGCGGTAAAACTTTTTACTTGTGATGAAATTATGAGTGTGGTTTGGTTAGTACTGAGTGCTATGATTTATTTCCTGACTGCCAAAAGAAGGGTTATATTTTTACTGCATATGTATGTTTGTATTTGCATGCCATTTTGACTATATTACCGTTATTTATGAGTGTCTTCTTGTGAGTGTCTTATTTGTGAGTGTCTTATCTCTTTAACCATTTATGCTGTAAAAGTGAAATTATATGCAGTAAAAGGTAAAAGTCTTTGTTTTAAACACTTGAGACGATAAATTTACTTATTTTGATATGAATACATAATTGTTGATAATATGACCAATAAACATGACCTAACGATTTAAATTATTTTTTAAATATAAAATACTACTTTTTGTTACTTAAATATAAAAGTTAGACATATGCTGTCGCTGACTTTTTTGTAGGCATTATCAAGCTCTACAACTTTTCTCTAGAACTTTATCATATATCCGTTCGTTAGAAACATTTTCGTTCGACCGTTTTTTCCTAATTACTTTGGAAATCTGAGTACCACGAAAAAGTCTTTTCATTTTTCGGAATAATATATAGCTTATGACACTCACAAATAACGTGGCTTTCTATTGGTAAAAGAATGTTGAAAATCGGTTCTGTAGATCCAGAGATTACTTCCTACAACGTCACAAACTTTACCTCTTTATAATATTAGTATAGATAATGTTGGGAAGAGGACGGTTTTTACCCCTATGGATTTATAATGAAACGAGTCTTACCAAACCCGTCCTCAAATTTGTCCAGCTTTATCTTTTTCTTTTCAGGTTCATCGGAGATGCTAGAGAGTGAATCGATGGCTGCATTTGTATCGGAACTGGTTGAAGCATTATCGTCATCGTGAGACCTCTGTTTCTGAAGCAAAGCGGCTTGTCTGGCCTTTCTCTTGGCTCTGTTCATTTCACGTGAGCTCAAACCGGGGGGGTGCGGGTAGTTGTGCTCCAGCTGCTGTCGCATTATTTCTGTCACTGGTTGCTGTGAAAAACATTAAAATAAAGGTCATTACTATGTATATAGCAAGCATTTAATGGTTCTCGCTTGCAATGTAACCCGCTCGTAATCTTGGGTCGGATCAGGTCACGGTTCAACTTCCATCTGAAAGATTTATTTTCAATACCCATTTTATATTTCATTGACCTATTTAATAAATCGTTTATCAAAGATTAATACTCTTTGATAAAACAAGAAGGATTTCTAGTAATTCCGGGAACTGAAGTACTGTTCCTGCCCAAATTACAAATAGAGTTGTCAACTACAACGGATGAACCCGTCACCTCAGGAAGTTTTAACGATTAGTCGTTCTATCTCCCGTGAAGTGAACGCAGAAGACTTAAAAAGGTCCACCGTCAAGTTCCGCCACATGCCCGTAAGAGGCCAACGCCTTAACCGCGAGATAATTAGGTGTGTTACCCAGCGGGCTTACACTCACGCCCTTAGTTCCAATTGTGACCAGATTACTCCGGTCTCTCGATTGGCTACAAGTTCGAGGTTGCTTGCGCGGTCCTCTCCCTTACGAAGCGGTGAAACGGTGTATACCGAATCTATCGCGGACCACAGCATCCTTTGCCCGGCTGTTGCCCAAATTACACTAGATAATACAACAAAGATAAAACAACTAAAGTAGCGGAATCCATAAAAGTTTGTAAATATCTACAAAAGAACCAGACGTGGCTTCCGAGCCGCCTATTCAATAGTGCTACTGTATAATACAGATTTAATGATAGAGATTGGCATGGCCTCTGCTACCTACTCCTCCTGCAATTCAGATTCACGAACATCACATCAATACTCCTCAAATCTCCCGAAATCAGTTTTGGCAAGTAGCCTGACTTCAAGCAAGACTGATTTCATCTGAATATTAATTTCATACATAAAATCAATGACCACCCTCTCTCGGCCGGCAGACCGGGCAGCAACCCGGTTGGGTTCCAATATAACCGCATCGGGCGGCTTGGTTTGTTTCTCGGCTAAGCGCCAGCAGTCGGCGATAATATTTGATTAAAATGTATGGCGGAATGTAAATATTATTATTGTAGCTTGTATATGAGATGTCCAAACTGAAACTTCACAATGTGACTTCGTCACAACAAGGCATCTGTGTGCCAAATTTCAAGTCTCTAAGCCTAATATTTCAAGATTGAAATATGACTAGTTTGCCCCCGGGTGGACTGATTTCAACCACAACCTTTTCAACTCTTGCCCTCACCAAATGATGCCTGCATGCCAAATTTCAGGTCAATCGGATGAAGCGTTTGGACGGTATCGTTTAGGAATACACAGGGACAGACTTCAATCTGGAAATGGTCTTAATCGTCTCGACGGGGGGCTCAAAATCTAGAGAAAAAAACTGTCCCTGTCAGTTGGTAGGCCGGGAAAATAAAAACACGAAGTTTGATAAACTCCCCAAAATCCTGTAATAATAATAATCCTATTCTAATAATAATAATCCTATTCTAATAATAATAATCCTATCCTAATAATAATAAAAAATTGTTGCAATGGAGTTAGTACTTAAAGAAGAAAAAACTTTCAATATTCTAGCGACATCATACAGTGGCCGCTTAATGCTGCAATCGACTAGTTGTAACTATCGTCCAACTGCGGTCAATGAAAATTCAAATGTGTTCATGTGTGTCATAATATCCATATCCACTTACTCTAGTACAATCCAAGGGAGATTCTGTTTGAGATGATTGACGATTCATTGCTGGGTTGGAGATTGACGGCATGAGGTCTTCATTGGTTATGAGTTCATTCAGATCGACATCCAGTTTGGCGAGCGGACCAATTCGGAGACGGGAGTTAAGCATTTGTCTCTGCCGTGACAGCCTTTCACGAATATCTACAAAATAGGATAAAATAAAAGACTGCTGACTTAAAGTATGCAATATTTTTCAATTTCAATTTTATTTTATTATGATTGTGGTGTAGTTACATCGCAGTATAGCGAAAGAACAGTAGATGCACTCTTAAGCGACAGGGCATTGTGGGGACAGGGTGCTACTTGAGCAGTGAGCAGTGGGGTACGTCTCGACGCCTTTGGTTAGCGCTACACGCGTGCGAAGGTTGGCGAATGTCTCAAACGTTTAAACATCTGCGTTGGCGGGGTAGTAGGCAAGAGGCAGCCATATGCAAGCCCTTAGACTCGTGACGTAGCTCACTTCGTTTTCAATTTTGTTCTAAGAGACACTACTGTCTGCTATACTGTGGTAGCGCGGAGTTTTACAATTATACAGTACAGCACGATCTGCCCTTTAGGCAAGATAAATAAATAAAATACAAACTGAGCTGCCATTGAATTCACAGACCGAAGTCTGGGCCATCATAATACTATTTATACACTTCTGGGGGGTGAGAGAACTGTAGCATGTTAAATGGCCGTAAAGCTTAACCGTTCGAAAGTCAGCCTTTGCGCGCAAAGAACTGCACCTCAACTTTTTGGTCGATTTTGTAAATAAATACTAACAATATCGTCTTTTCAATAATTCCCTCTTGTTACCTAGTGATTAATCTTGTTAGTCATGTATATTATATATTTATATTATATATATGGGGGCCAGCGGAAACGGTTACGCGCGGACCTGTCAAACGGCATTGTTGGCGTCCGACGGGTTAAATCAGTCACCTCCATAACCCGACGAATAGATACCTTAAAAGGGGACGACCGACCTATAGAACATCTAACAGTCTACTGTGCTTTTGAGCCACACTCCTTATCCTTGTGGTTATTTGTTTATAACTGGTTTCGATCAATTATTATTTTAAAAGATTTCTCCGTTTTATAAAATAGGTAGCTACCCTAGATAGATAAAAAAAAACAAGACCTGTTCCCATAGAGTACTCCTCGTCGATATCATACTCTGTTCCCTCGGAAGCCATCAGGAATGCGCCATGCTCCAGTACTGCGTCTATGTCAAATGTGTCGAACTGTAGAAGTCCAGGATCTTGTGGAATATCTTCATCTGCAAAATAAAAATGACATTATTAAATTCTGTATAAAAAACTTCAAGATTAAATAGAATAATGATTACCTTCAAGTTCATTATCACACGGAGATGGATCCCATTGAGGTACGTTTGATAGAATCGCCTCAATCGCCTAAGAAATAGAATAGGAAAAAAGTTAGAAGTATGCATTATTTAAGAGGAAACCAAGTGTATTCTTCATAATACATATGTGAGACCTATTCTTGAGTATGGCTCTGGCTCTGGAACCACTACTTATGCAAAGATGTAGATGTCCTAGAAAAGGTGCAGTGAAGGGCAACCAAAATGCCAGTGGGCCTGAAGAATAGGAATTATGAAGATCGCTTGGAATTACTTGACTTAGTACTCTCAAACAAAATTGACAAACATTGTGACATAAAATTCTCACTAATTATTACAATGTACCTGTGCTAGAGAATATTTATAACTTCGTCAACATAAATCTTCGAGGTCACAGAAAAACAGCGTGCAAAGTTTAAATCTAATCATCAAAAGAACGTTCTGCAAAATAAAGTGGAATAAACTACCATTTGAAGTGATTAGTGCAAGTTCTTTCTATCAATTTAAAAACAGACTCAATTTGTACCTAAGAACTTGTTAATATTGTTTATGGCTAGCTCTACAATATCTGATCTGGAAATATCTGCCTGTCCAGAATATATAATAATAATAATAATAATAGGGAATGAAGTTGGCTTATTTAGAAATTACAACAATATATGTCCCCTCGTTTTTGAGGCATGAGTAAACCACTAATTTTATGTATTTTTTCAAAAATGCAAAGTAAACAGAATATATTATTCAAATAAAAAGAAACAATTTATAGAGTTTGGAAGTCTTGCAATGACCAAATATGAATAGATTATACGGGGTGAGCTTTAGCCGATTGTAAATCTATAAAACTATATCACTTTTGCAAACATTCTATGAATTACGAGCTACTTTATTTGCGATTATGATAATAAGTAAGGAAAATATAATAAAACAATTGCATGTTCGCCTAGCGACGTTTTGTTGAATCGAGTTGTGGTTTCACCAGGTTGCTAGAGTAAGTGGATAATCCCGGTAACGCTGCTGGATTTTATTTTCCTCAGTCTGTAATGCTCCAACGTTGGATAAAACCTTTCACCTTACATTTTGGTTTGCTTTTAGTCGTTCCCCGCTAGCCGTCTTTTCCGGTCGTTCATCGGGCCGGAGCCGCTCAATCGATCTCTGAACAATTTTCGTTTAGAACAACCGTACTTTTGTGATCTCAACTAACTTTGAATGATGTCATATTTGGGCTGATGGATCTCTGTATAAATAGTAGATTACCTGCGAGGCGGCGATCCTGGTCTCCCAGGCGGGCGAGCGCAGGTGGCGGGCGAGGCGCGCGAGCAGCCGCTGCAAGTCGCCCGGGTGCGCCCGCTGCACCTCGCCCAGCTGCCGAGCCGCCGCTCGGCGCGTCGTCCCCGCCGACCCCGTCTCCAAAAGCACAAACAGACGGTCCAACCTGTCCATCCAACGGACCCATCGTTAATGACTCGGAAACGGTTCTAGCTTGCGACGGCTGACAAAGATAGATTCCTCAATAACATCCAACTGTCTTTGGAGAGGCCCCAGGCATAGGTGTGCCCGGGGCCGATTGAGGTTTCCCTCTTTGGATAGGAGTCGACCTATGAATTGGGCCGGCTTACAAAACACACTGACTATAAAGCCCGAGTCGCTTTCGGTTCGAGGTCGCTTCCGCGGGCTCTACCCTACGTAAGCGGTTGTTCACTTTAAATATTTTGCAAACCGAGGCATCCTTCGTCCGCCGCGGTCGATCGGGATCGGGTGGGCTAACGGATCGATTCAAGGGTTGAAGACGACAAGTCGAGAACTACAATACGGTGTCATAGGAAAAATACATCTCCAGACCACCCTGGTTATTAGCCGGCTCGACGTTCAATACCTAAAGCAAATCAAATCACATTTATTGTCTTTAAAAACTTATATATAGTTGTTGAGACACAATACTTTATATAGCCGCTTAATGTTAAAATAACTTTAAAACGGATACTAAATGTTTCTCAAGAGACTCACCACACAATTGACAATAGTTGTATTAGATACTTAAAACTACAGTTTGAGTTGTAATGAAATATAATATTAAATGGTCCTACAAATAAGAAATACAATTGATTGTGGGATGCAATTTGAAATAATAATAATAATATATAATCAATAAAATTGTAAAAATGTCAAGTTAAATAAATAAAATCGATATGGAAATTGTCAGTCATCTAATTATAAATTGTTGATATTATACAATTCGCTCTCAATAAGGTAACCTTTTAATTTCGATTTAAACTGGGCTATTTTCCCATTTCTACATATAATTTTAATATTTTCAGGCAGTTTATTGTAATACACCATTCCAACGTAATTTGGATCCCCTTTGAATAATTATAAAGATGGACAGGGTAGTGTTAAATTGTGCCTACCTCTGGTTAAATGAGAGTGAATTTGTTTTAGGGTTTTCAACTTTCCTATATTTTTTAATATTAACTTTAAACTAGCCAACGGGATAGTGCACCAACCGCCCAGCTCCGCCCAAAGTGTTAACAGTCGTGGCAAAATCTTATAGCGGCCCAGACAGGGTAGACCCTCTACAAGGAGGCTACCAGATGGGAGTTAAACCGTCAATTAGGCAGGCTAGATGACATACAGATGACACTGGTTTTAATTTTAAAATGGACAAATGGCCGTTTTATGACAACAGCGAGATATCTTATAGTCGACCATATGAGAATCTAATTTTTACTTACCATCGTACAGGATAATAAAGTTAAATTTTAAAAACTAATACAAATATATAAGTAACAATATGCCATTTTTGGAGGGATAAGGTGAGGTATTTAGTTAGTGACTGTGTGAAAGCAAATGTTTCCTCCACAACGTTTTGAAAGTAAGCAACAAAGGTGAATGTCTGATAAGAGTTTGAGAGCTGATTACATAAACAAGCAGAATGAACCATAAAAAAGAGTATGTGTAAACAAAAGAGTGGTGTAATGGAATGGCGAGTGTTATCCTGACTTCAGCGAAGTGGAAGACTGTGGCATCGGAAAGGGTGATATTTGTCATTGAGATATGTGGGGCAAAGTAGGGTTATTGATAAATAAAATACAAACGGAGCTGCCATGGAATTCACCGACCGAAATCGGGCCCATCATATACTATTATTACACTTCTGGGGGGTGAACGGTGGATTCCGGACTAACGACCGGCTGTGGTAGGTTTAGGACAGCTGTCTTGCCATATATGAGCGTTCACCTTACCACCCATTCACTCCCCCTTCGAAGCCATAGAATAGTAAAGTATAGTAAAGTAGCGACGACGTATGCAACAACTTGTAGTGAGACTTGCAACTTGTAACAAGATAAATTCAACTCATTCAATATATAGTTAATTCAAGTAAATATCAAGAAAATTCAAATCATTTAATATAACATTGAAAAAACTAGATATTATTGAGCAGAAGTTTCTGGAATTTCAGAAGTTATTTGTCATGTAACTTCGTTGCCCTGCTTCAAGGCGTTACTGAAAGAACATTTTCTCTCTCAAAATATTAACTAAGCATCAACCCCCCCCCCCCCTCTCCTTCCCTTTTTTTGTTTGTTGTTGATTGGATAGTCCAATAAGAACTATGTAATATTTGTCATTTTATATAAGTAGGTATTATTATTTATTTGTAGTTCCTATGTATCTAAAAAAATATATAAATAAATAATATATTAATAAATAATAAATAATAATAATAAATAATATATAAATAAATATATAAATAAATATCTATATAAATAAATAATATATTTTCTATCTATGTATTTATATGTATACATGTATGGACGTATGTATATGTATATGTGTATGTTTATGTATGTCAGCTGTTTTATTATTTCTTTTATTTAATATTACAAAGGTTGACTGTAAGAAATCGTTGAATGATAATCCCGCCGTTTGTACCAAGTTAAAATAGAATTTAACTTTTCTTTAATAATGTAAGTATTTTAGCACAATAAAGGTATTTTTTTTTTCTCGAATCTGGCCACACAATTATTGACTCAGGAGTGTGGAATACTCATACAAGGTGTTTGGTGCTTCTTTTAACGCATATATCTCACTTATTTATATAGAGCAAAGATTTTTACAGATTCGGAATAAGTATGATGAATATAGTGGGCCCAATTGCTTTTCTTCTAGAACTAAAATAGGAACTTAGTTCAACCGAACGAGACAGAGCAATAGGTTAGAACGGAATATACAATGAACTATCATCGATTTTCCCGCACCAAAACTGTCGAACTTATAAACGCCTGAATAAGTTTGAACATATTTAGCTTTTTTATCTTGGGTGGGTAATTTTAATGCGGAAAATGGACAACCGTTCATTTTACATTCTGCTCTGACGTACTGCTCTGTATCGTTCACATGAACTAATTTCTGATTATAGTTGAAGAGAAACGCAATCGAGCCCAGTAGGGTGTCACTAAAACATCTTTAACAGCTCGGAAGCCAGACTTCGCACGCAAAAAACTGCACTGAAATTTTTCGTTGATTTTGTGAATAAATAGCAATATCGTTTTTTCATTAATTCCCTCTTGTTACCTAGTAATTAATCTTGTTAGTCATGTATATTATATATTTGTATAACATATATGGGGGCCGGCCGAAAAGGTTACGCGCGGATCTGTCAAACAATGCAAAGTGCCTATAGGCACTGTCGGCGTTCGACGAGTTAATGTAAAAGAGTTTGATAAACTGCATAAATACCACATTTAAATTTGGATATGGTTTGGGATTGTCCGTATGGTTTTTATAGATTTATAGATTTTTTTTATAAATTTATAGAAAAATTTTAATAGATTACCTGGAAGTCATCCTCTTGCGTTGTGTCGGTATTCTTCAAAGATCCAGACATTTGGTAATCTAAAAAGAAAAATCATGATAATTTATTAAACGACTACAAAATGAGCCTTTTATTATAAGTTTTTGATGATTTCTCTTAAACTGAGGTACAAACAAACAAAAGACATGGTGTATTGAAATCGGCCCGACAGCAATCTAAACAATTTGGCATTCCATAAACCAAAGTAAAAGGTTAAACGGGAAATAAAATGTTAATTTTCATACGAGGCGACGCGACAGTACAGATCGCCTGCTGACCTTATTTCGAAATAAAATAATAAACGTAGCTACAAACCAAAACAATACATAACCGAATATTTTAATAATAATATGGGAAATGGCACACCAGAAAATTACATTATAAACGCACGCATCGAATTAAAAGTGCATTATCTAACTGAATAAACTGTGCGATAACAATCTAAAACCGAAAAAAAGTAAAAGGCGCGGATGCGACCGCCTAGACAAATCGGTAAACAGCGCTTTGATATCGGGGGTTTTCACTTGTACATACCTTAATTCCGGCGCTGCTTCGTTTCATGTTACTGCGTAGGCATAATTTGGTAATTTTGATAGATGACTTTTGGTTCTTCGAAACGAAAATACGCAAACGGGGCGAATTTCACGACCCACGCAAGTCCACATCGCTACGATTTCAAATTTATACTGACAGCCGTGCTGCCAGCGAGCTTGACTTTATGGCTCCATCGCCGTTTACTATGGACGTAAGCTGCGTCTACACGAGAAATAACTTATTATTTTATTTGGAGCAAGACGCAGCGGCAAAGGAGAATGGGCATTTTGGGCCCACTTTTCCAATAGCTGCAAATCATATAGGTACGAATGGAAAGATCTCTTTATGTAGAATATCTTTATTAGAACATTGCAAGGGGCCTGCAGGCTGTAGTTACGTCATTGTACACAGCCAATACGTCCAGGATGGATATTCTGTCCTGGGCTACGGTAGACTGCGGAACACTCTTCACTCGATTTAGAGCAGAAAATTCAATCTCAGCAGTAGCAACTGTTCAAGGTATAGTTAAAAATTGCAAATAACGATGCGTACCTCTATGTTAGAAAATAAAAATATTACAATTGTATTTTGAAGGTCATTCAATAACGGTTAAAGAGATTCAAAGCCAAAATTTGCGCTGGAAATTGGTGTAAGGTCCTTTATTTCCTCTATAATCTCATAATGCAGTTCATTCTAGTACCTGCCCACCAGATCTCCTGCATACTCTTTATTCTAATTCTAATAATTCATCCTCCTATAAAGAACCTACCCCTGTGGTGTACCTAGTGTCAGCGCCGGCCCTGCGGGGCCCCGGGGCTGTAACATCCCCTAAGCCCCCTCAGCGGCTCTAGGTGTACCAAAAATTATTTGAGGAGGGAACTGAACTGGGCAGATATAGAAAAATCGCCAGAAACCATAAATAAAATGAATGATTCGCGAACCAGCGAAGAGAAAAATATAAATATTGATGACTTATTTTACGAACATTGTTTTTGCGCTAACTATAAAGACGAGCGGAAATCGACACCAAACGAACGAGGGTCAGATTTTTCAACAGCCGTTACATGAATGTGCCGAATCTCACCAAACTAGCGTACTTTCGCTTTGCTTACCCGGAACATCGATGCCCGTCGTAAGAATTTTTTTCAATAATGAAAAATGTGTGGTCCGATAATCGCAGGTTGAACGAAACCGTAGTAAAAGCTTTGTTTCTCTCCAAGATAAACTTCGGAGACATGCTGTCTTTATGTCTGATTTTATGAAAAAATAAAACTGAAGAAAAATGTTCTCAGAAAAGTTTACTCGAGGTATGAATGGTATATTAATGTTACTGGAGAGCTGCAATATAAAGTGTATAATATTAAGTCTACATTTGCCGCCCAATTACTAGTTTTTATTTTCATTAGTAGCTACCTAGATTTTGAGTGTTTGTATTGTACCCACCCTACATAATAAATATGTTTATTACTTAAAACTGAATATTTTATTATTTTATTTAAAATTAAATTTCCCCATTAAAATCCCTCATTTTATTCCATCTGACATATTCCATTAACGGCTACAAACGCGAAATGAAGGTTATGCTCTGACAAACTTCTCCATGAGGTTGCATTGGAGCTCCCTTTGACCCTAAAAGGACCATGGGACATAAATGTATCCCATAACTTCAAAAATCATTTCATAAATTATCGTATACGAATAATTTATAAAATATAATTTTTCCATGTTATTAATACATCAGAATTTTATTATCGGCAAAAAATATTATTGTTTAAAAATATATAGTACCTATATTTTTTTATATTTTGCAAATGACCAACGAACTCTGGTGATTTAAAATAAATAAATAAAATATTTATCGCGACTTTTTCATTTTGATATAATATTTGAAATATTCCTATATTTGAAATATTTGGTATAATATTTGAAATAGATATAATACATATTTGATATATTTTTTTTAGTATGTACCGACTCTCGTTAACTCATCATTTATTTGCATCCTTATGGACTACATCCCATCAATTTATACTTAATCTATTAAACCAATTTTCACAAAACTTGACATACATGTTTTTTTTACAGTTTACCAGTTTTATGTATTAAAAATTTACATTACCGGAAATCTTATGTTCCTCAAAGGGTTTTAACCTCCCGACTAAACAGTCGAATGTCCCGGTTTCAAACTGAAGAGTTATGGTAAGCCTATGCCTAGGTGTAATACTGAATTAACTGAGGGTGTGTAGTAAAAAATACTGTAAGTTAAGTAAAAGATGCATATGGACCAAAAAACCTAAATAAATTAGGTTATATAGGCTGGCCTTTATATATGGAATATGGTGAAATTAATTTTGATGCAGACACCTTTCAGATTTACGCTGTTAAAAAAATGACATGAACTGTCATTATTTATTTTTCGAGTGGTTCCGTCGGTTTTCCATGCGAGTTTTTCAGTGCGAAAATCTGTTGTTTTGTAGGTCAGAGGGCCCAATTTAGAAGTAATCATCGCGCAGTAAGCATTTGTTGAAATGTCGATGATGAAAATATTCTCCGTGGCGAAGAGAGGTTAGTATCCGCGTCGCCAATGTTACGCAACGGTTTGTTTTCATTTGTGTACTTGATTGATTTTCAGCAGTTCCTGTAGTGGCGGCGAAGAATGTCCGTTTCGCCACCAACCACCAGCCGACGGCCCAGCAGCCGGCTACGAACGAGCCGTCCGGCGGTTACAAATACGTGAACATCGAAGAGCCAGTGATGACCTGGGACGCCATTACAGAGCGAGCGGCCGTGTACTTCTTCTGGTCGGAGTTGCTGACGGGAATGGCTGTCACCGTTGCGCATATATTCAAGGAGCCGGCCACCATTAACTACCCGTTTGAGAAGGGACCACTCAGCCCTCGATTCCGCGGGGAGCATGCTCTGAGACGCTACCCAAGCGGAGAAGAGAGATGCATCGCTTGTAAACTGTGCGAAGCCATTTGCCCAGCTCAGGTATACTATAGTAGTGGAATGTTACCCGACGATGCTTGGGTGTTCGTTTCCTTCCCCCTCCCACTCCTCTCCTCCTTCCCCCCATCCCCCAAGTAGGCCATGTTAATTGCCATTATTTCCACTTTCGAATTTATAAAGTTTTCATGGCAATCGGTCGAACGGTGTAGCGACATCTAGTGGCATATAGTGGCAAGTTACAACAACTTGGAAAATTATCCGTACTCAAATACCTATGTCTACCAATTTTGACGGCGATTTGTTGAACGGTATAGAAGTTGGCTGCAGCACCATGGTGAGTTACATACAGTTAATACAAACGAAAATATTATGCGTGCTCAAATGTCTATGTACCTATACCAATTTTCATGGCGATCGGTTGAGCGGTATAGAAGTTAATGTGCTGCAGCGCCATCTAGTGGCAAGTTACAACAAAGCCAATCCAATAAAAACCTTGTCCATAAAAAATACATATATGTGCCAACTTTCATGGTGATCGGTCAAACGGCTTCGGAGTCTACTAAGCTCAGACAGACAGATATACCAACATACATATTTGTTTATACATATATAGATATATATAATATATAGAGTTCCCTATTGGTGATTGATACTTCTATTCGGGAAGCTAGTGATTTTTTTCGTTGGCCCTTTTTGTGCAGACCTGAAAATTAGTCAGATATTACTTAACATTATAACTATAGCTTAGATAAAATCTGGTTGTGATGTGCGATCGTCAAAGCCTTTCTAGACTCTTTTAATGCGCAGATCAGAGCACGCACTGCCACAAACTTCAGGAGAGCCTGGTGAGGTTTTATTTTTTATGAGCGTCAGCCTGATATGTTTTTTTTTTGTGGAATTATAGGATCAGTTTACATTACATTTTCGTCATGTCCAATTGACGGCTAAAGACCGCTCTTGGACGTGTCAAAATAATTGGGTTAGGTAGTAACCCAATTATGTTATCATGTACGAAAATGTCAAGACAGGGGAAATGACAGCAATGACTTTTTATTTTTGTCAAATTTCTAGATCCCGCCAGACGCATTCCACGATTTCCTAAAGTAGCCAGACTTCTTTCAAATGATAATTTGTGAAGGGCAACCTATCCATAAATCACATTGTTTTTTTTAGTTTTTGTAATTGTTGAAATATTTCCGCCAGACCAGCTTCGTTCAACTGTAAATAAGCCAGTTTATTTTTTTGTGCGTTTAATGATTGACTCTAGTAAATGGAAAAGATTTATAACTGGGAAAATAAGTACAATTCGATTGCACCTCCTGCCCATCCACTTATCGCATAATTTTCCCAGACTCTGAATTCTTGATTAGCATCAATAATGGATCAAATTTAATTACTTTCACAAACTGGGAAAATACGTTCTAAAAAATATTCACTACCTCCCCAACTATTCTATATGTGTCCATCTGTCTGTATGTCATTGGCGAAGTCAGTTTTGAACTATTGACATGAAATTTGGCATAGCCACAAAAGTTGTTTACCCGCACGCAGCTCAAGATGCGGTTTCATATTAAACAAGTGGTGGATTTCTGGAACCATTGGTACCAAGTCAAATTAAAAGTTTTATACAGTACAACCCCACTTACTAAGGGCTGGGGGGGGGGGGGTCGTTTTGGATAACCTTTTTTTTTCGTTTAAGCCATGAACATCTAATAATCAACACCTTCCTAAAAAAATATGCAAAACCGCAATTGCCGCATCTCAAATTTTGTGGCTTCGAAGGGGGAGTGAATGGGTGCTAATATGAAAGCTCACATGTGGCAAGACAGCTGTTCTAAACCTACCACAGCCGGTCGTTAGTCTAGAATCCACCGCTCACCCTCCAGAAGTGTAATAATAGTATTATGATGGGCCCGACTCAGGTCGGTGAATTCCATGGCAGCTTCGTTTGTATTTTATTTATTTACAGTATTTTGTATTAGTAATTACAGTATCTATATTTGAAATGTTTTGAAGATAAAGCGAATTCCAAAATGTGTTTACTAAGCCTAAAAATGTAACATCAATATACAGTATACTGTACTTAACAGTTTGTAGCATATGAAGTACTCATTCAAAAAACGAGTAATTTTTCTTTGCTTCTTGCGAATCGTCCTTGACAACCCATTCATCCACCTTGCACATATCTGCGTCTCCGCACCTGGGAATTCTTTTTACAATTCCTGTCAAATTTTTAAAATTTGTCTCCCTCAAGCCGATCATACAGCTTTGTCCGGCACCGTTGAAACAGTTCTGCTTTCACTTGTTGGGATAATTTCCAGGCTATTGCGCACACCAATAAATTACATGTTTCATATTTACTGGCTCTAGCGCTTCATTCTTGTTTTTGTTTTGCATGTCACCGGCTAGTTTGGGAGCTAATGACCCTTGCTGAGTTGGCCACGAAGACCCATTTTGTTCAGGATTGGTCACACTCACGGGTCAACACCCATCCGGCGGCCTCCACGCATGAAGTGCGAGCCCGGGTAGGACTCTTCTGGCGCTTTTAGACGATCTGCGCACCGTGCGGCGTAAGCCAATCGATTGTGCATTCTGACTAACAATCGGGGGAGTCTGGAAGCAGTACTGGTTCCTATAGAGCCTGCGACCTTCGGCGACTGCTCTTGAAACAACCATCCTCTACCCAATTCCGGGTGAACAGCCGGGGCAAAGGATGCCGTGACCCGCGATAGATTCGGTTTAAACCGTTTCACCGCTTCATAAGGGAGAGGACCGCGCAAGCGACCTCGAACTCGTAACCAGTCGAGTGACCGGAGTAATCTGGTCGCAACTGGAAGTAAGGGCGTGAGTGTAAGCCCGCTGGGTAACATACCTGGTTATCTCGCGAATAAGGCGTTGGCCTCTTACGGGCATGTGGCGGAGCTTGACGGTGGACTGTTTTGTCCTAAGTCTTCTGCGTTCTTCTTCTTCACAGGAGATTTTGTTAAAACGAACATTTTGTTAAAACTTTCTGAGGTGACGGGTTCGCCCGTTGTAGTTGACAACTCTAGTTGTCACTATCTTGCAGGATGGTTTTTAAAACTAGTCTGCGGTAGTGTCATTTAAATGTTGCTATGCACCCTGATGCAACATTATTCGAGTTCTGAAACAACTGAATTCAAAGATTGGCATTGGCACATTTTTTAGAGGAGTTTCGGTTGACCCAAGTTTAGTTAACCGGGGTTTTACTGTATTTACATGAAAATCCGTATTTACACCCCAACCGATGGGCCTTTTCGTATTATCCCTATTATATCCCTATTTATGCAATTATCGGCTTTATTTCTCCCACCACTGCGGTAAAAGCCTCTCATTGAATAAGCCACCGTTATATATTAGTATGCTTGCACACACCTACAAACAAATTTTCGAGGGAATGACTGGCTTCCGGAAAGAATGCTCTTCTAGATTTTTCAATGCGGATTTTGAGTTAATTAATTTTTCACTAATGATTCAGTGAAACATATCAGATTCCCATTGATTACAGTTTTAATCCAGATAAATAAGTGATCTAAAGATCTAGCTTATATGCTGACCTAGTTTGTCGTATCTTATATTTATCGAGTCTTATTGTTGCCTGACAGATGCGTTTACCATATTATAAAAAAACTACCCCTCTTTCTCTGCGCACTCTACAGATTAAATAGTTTTATTTAACAAGGTAGAGAGGACGAGTAAAGTAAAGTACTGTCGCCTTTTTAACTACAGATATTTAATAAAATCAGTCTTATTTTGTTGTTATGTTCAATTGACATCAAAGTATATTTAATTATTCACCTTTTCATCCTGATATTTTTTGATTATCGTCTTTATATTTGATACATTGATGCAATGCATCTTTCATTATCTTAATGACATTTGATTGAAACCTCAAATAATTATATAAAATTTAACGCCCTCTACACTCATTTGTATGTACTCTTTCGAACTATCTTTTTACATTAGTACCATTTCTGGTCGCTTGATGTAATTTAGTGTTTATTAGTGTAAACAAAATTGATGAGAGCGATTTGACCCCCTTCCCATGTATTGAGCGATTTTTGCCCATAATCAACCATTATCCTGAAGGTCTACGCTATTCAAATAAATAAAATACAAACAGAGCTGCCATGGAATTCACCGACCGAAGTCGGGCCCATCATATAGTGATATTACACTTCTGGGGGGTGAGCAGTGGATTCCGGACTAACGACCGGCTGTGGTAGGTTTAGGACAGCTGCCTTGCCACATGTGAGCATTCACCTTACCACCCATTCACTCCCCCTTCAAAGCCATAGAATTTGAGAGAGATATATTTCATTGAGGTACCCGATTTTCCGTTGGCTTCTGGAATCATTTGTAGTACCTTTACTTGTAAATATTGTTCCATGATTGTGCGTACTAGCTGGTAGTAAATTGTGACCTTTAATTGTCAGCGAATTTGACCTAGTTTAAGTTACTCTTGTATCGGCAATAGAAAAAAATATGATTATTAGACAAATCAATTTTAGTTTCTCAATTTAATCAATGTGATTATCAATGGAATAATCAAAAATCAATCTCATGGTAATCAGGAAGTTCTCAGATTGTTGGGAAGCAAACGAGCAGATGTGTTCAATCCAAAAATATCTATGACAATATTTGTATTTTGGTATTATGGCACATTTTCATATTTTGACGCATATGCTATTTTTGGCGAAAAGCGTAATCTGGTTTTTCTTTGTAAGCCAACGTTATAACAATTTTTATTTATCACATTTTTCCTTTATTTTATTCTCAGGCCATTACAATTGAAGCTGAAGAGCGAGACGACGGCTCAAGAAGGACCACCCGTTATGATATTGACATGACAAAATGCATCTATTGCGGGTTCTGTCAGGTAAACAACTCGTGCTAAACCTTTGTTTCAGATTGCTGGGGAGCTAATGGGCCCTTGCTGAGTTGGCCACGAAGACCCATTTGTTCAGGGTCAGTCACACTCACGGGTCAACACCCATCCGGCGGCCTCCACGCATTAAGTGCGAACCCGGGTAGGACTCTGGCCTGAGGGTTAGTTTTCCCCAGGAGTCAATCTTCTGGTGCTCCTGGACGGTCTGCACACCGTGCGGCGTAAGCCAATCGATTGTGTGACTAAGTCGGGGAAGTCTGGAAACAGTACTGTTTCCCAAAGAGCGGGGGTGGTTGTTGACCTTACGGCGACTGCTCTTGAAACGACCATCGGCTACCCGATTGCGGGTGAACAGTCGGGCAAAGGATGCCGTGGTCTGCGATAGATTCGGTTGACACCGTTTCACCGCTACGTAAGGGAGAGGACCGGCAAACGACCTCGAACTCATAACCAGTCGGAAGATTGGAGTAATATGGTCCCAACTGGAAGTATGGGCGCGAATGTCGGCCCGATGGGTAACATACCTGGCTATCTCGCGGATAAGGCCTCTTACGGGCTCTTACAGCTTGACGGTAGACTGTCTTGTCCTAAGTCTTCTGCGCTCACCTCACAGGAGACAGAACGATAAAATTTCGTTAAAACTTCCTGAGCGAAACAGTCACGCCTGTTGTAGTCGACGGCTCATAGTTGTTTCAGATTAGACTAGATTAGTTGCGTTGGAGTCTGAACTTCTGAGCCCAGGTGCACTGTGACCGTTGCACTGCAATCTTCTGTTCCTCCGTTTGCTTCCAGTCAGTAGTGTGCACAGCATTAAGGTATAAAAGCACAGCCTACCACTGGATAGGCTGTGCAAAAACTTAATACATTTACATTTTTTATTATAATTGCACACGATTCGCGCGCACGCCATTCGCAGTCTTGTACTGTCATTCCGTATGCCTGAATTACGGCTCGGGATAAGCCACATCACAGAAGATTGAGAAGGCGAGCAGCATCGCGGCTCTGTTCGCCCTGCTCGCAGACTCGAACGCTCGTTCCGGCAAAGACGGTTACTAGAGATGCCTGGTCAAGATTACTCATGCATTTATACATACAATTAAATCGTATCTTTTTGCAAATACATGTTCAAATGGTCCTTGTGATACTCACGTTATTGTACCATTTGGGTGTATATATGATCATTGCTTTTATCAGTATACACATATTAACAGGAAAAGATTTGTGCCTCCGCTGCATTCTCGATTCGTTAAGGATTTTTCCCTAAATACCTCTTTAAGGGAATGAACAGGGTTGAAGTGATCGAAAAGGGCTAAAATGTTTTTTTTGTGGTTTTTCTAATATCTCTTAATCCCGATTAAATATCAGATAAGTTTTACTCAAGAAAGGTTCCCCTTAACGCCGTCTCTCACTGCCGCATCCTTTAAAAATGAAACGATAGATGGCACTACTATTTATTTCCTAAAAGGCTATAATCGGTCGTTTTTCTCTGTTCCACTATTATTAGATATTTTAAACAAAGGTGTTCTTATTTATTTTAGTCATGTTAATTTTTGTTTCTTTCAAACATGAAAAACACGTGGACAAATTCTGTCGACAGTAATAATTAACATGCACTGCTATGTTTGAACAGATGACAATATTTTGCTTTTCCTGTCCTGCATTATTAATTATAATTTATTGTGAAGGTCAAACGGTAACTGACACAAATTAATTCCTTCGATGTGTCTGTTAATATATTTATTACCCATTCCTTAATCAATTCAGTAAAAGAATTAAAAAGTAAATAAAAGTGATATTTAACAATGTTAATCCTAATTGACATGAAAAACACGAGGACAAATTCTGTCGACAGTAATTATTAACATGCACTGCTATGTTTGAACAGATGACAATATTTTGCTTTTCCTGTCCTGTATTATTAATTATAATTTATTGTGAAGGTCAAACGGTAACTGACACTAATTAATTCCTTCGATGTGTCTTAATATATTTATTACACATTCTTAATCAATTCAGTAAAAGAATTAAAAAGGTCAATAAAAGTGATATTTAACAATGCTAATCCTAACCGATCGATAATATAAAATGTGGGGCGATGTGATGCAGCAAATCGGCAATGCGCTTTCATCCTTCAGAGACACCAAGGACACTTGTCGATTGTGTGCACACCATTAACTTTATTGTCTTTTTAATTATAGGAAGCCTGCCCCGTCGATGCCATAGTGGAGGGTCCAAATTTCGAATTCTCGACAGAAACGCATGAAGAACTGCTTTACAATAAGGAGAAGCTTCTCTCGAACGGAGACAAATGGGAGAGTGAGATCGCCTCCAATATACACGCAGATCACCTGTACCGTTAATTATTCAGTGTTATTGTTTAAAATAGTCATTTGTAAATAACGATGATGTTTTATTTCTGTTAAGATTCCCTCTCTTTTTAAAAGATTAGTGGGTGAGTTCCTAGATGAATAATAAAAAAATTAATCAAGGTGAAAATTTATTTAAGTAAACATACCTGGTTAGTACACGACGCCTCATAAATACGCTTAAGGTTAATCGATATCGTTAAATCGATATCGAGCCGATATAAATCTTGTAAATAAAACACTTTTTGTGCATTTTGCAGGTTAATCGTACGGGTTATTCAGTTTTCCGGATTATTCCTCTGGTTTTCTGTCTTAATATTTTCTTTCAAAAAATCATTCATAACCTTAAAATACGTTTGACAGCTCCCTGTCATTGAGTTTTTCAACAAACATATCGTCGGTTTGGATCATAAACTCACTAAGTGCACTTTTTTTAAAAATCACTTTTTGTTGCTTCCTATGTAGTTTTTAATTCTCTATCTAGTCATAAAATCCTGATAATTATTTTAGGCAGGACCAGTTGTCTATTATACGATGAGAAAATACGCATATGGATTTTATGACTAGATAGAGAATTAAAAACTACATAGGAAGCAACAAAAAGTGATTTTTGAAAAAATGCACTTAGTGAGTTTATGATCCAAACCGACGATATGTGAGTATGTCAAATGTTAAAATATAAAAAGTCACAGTAAAATTTAAATAAACCATAAAACAATGCATACAAGAGTTTACTTTTCTTTGATTATGGCATAAATTTATTTACTTGGAGGGTTACGAGGAAGAATGATCAATGTCGTTTTTTTAGGATGAGATAGATACTTTTTTTATGAGGTATAAATTTAACTAAAATCAATATTTTTTAGAAACAACTGTGTTTGACTAAAAGGTCATATTTTAAGTTGGTAAATTTTCAAAATGGAATTACCAAAAAGTCGGCATTGATCATTATTCCCAGTAACCCTTCATTTACTTCCTCAGTCAAAATATATTATCTCGGTTATGTTAGCCAGTTCGACTTTGCCAGCAAGTGATGTGAGATCAGTTCTTGCTAGATTGCATGGGTTAGTCGTGATAAATACCATTAATATCAAAATCTGTCAAATTCTTCCTAACAGATTGCCACTCCCGTAATATGCATGCTCGGCAGTCAGGATAGAAAATGGACAGAAATACAGTCTTATGAATGTATCCAGATGTATTGCAATCATACAGACAGCCCGTTTTGCATGACTTCCAGCAAGACTCCAGGGTTGAACACTGTAGGGTAGCAGGGCGTGGACATGAGAAAAGTAGCACACACGTTACTTAGCGATTTGAGGTCTAACTAATTGCTGAGTGGGTCAATATGTCTGTTCCACTGTAGAGACTCCTATATTGATGAGTGCATTTTTTAGTAGGAGGACTTTAATTCTTAGAGAAAAGAAAGCAAAGGTTACTTCTGCTATCAAGATAATCCAGTATTTCTAGAAGTTAAAATAGCCTAAAGTAGTGTTTCACCAAAACCGAACAAATAAAACACAGATTATCTTTGGATATTTATTGCTTAAAAAGAGTCAATCTCTAGACTAAATTAATAATTTCATTATCGAATTAGACCGTTTGTAAGCGCAAGCTCAAACGATCGTATAGGTACTGACTTAAACTGGTTCGTGCTTCGTCTTTGGTCGTTTCTCCCGCTCAACAACGATCCTGTGCAGTTTTCATTTTTTAAATTCGTTAAAACAATTATACAACAATTTGATATTTACAAATAGAAATACGAGCGAATTTCAATTTAATTTTCATCACTCTAACGATTAAATAGCACCTCCGACATTAGAAAACTACGGAAAGCCGGGATAGCGCAAACTTTATTGTCTTTCAAGCGAGGAATTGACTTTTGTACTATTTTACGCTAATGAACGCTACGAATCAATTTGTAGTTATGGGAAATCGATCGCGATTAAATCAACCTTTCTTAAATTATTATATGAAAAATTTCGAGTTCATGCTACGAATCAAACCGCAAAGAAATAATTTAGAATTTAAAATCTATCATTACGCAATTAATACTGAAAAAAATGGAAATATGGCGTAATTACGTATTCAGGGTAAATAGACTTCAGATATTGCTGCAGGTATTGTTACTTTATCCTATATTAGCATCTGATCGAAGTGGCAAGTGCAACTGATGGCTTCTATTAAATTCAGTGGTTCCCAACTTTTATTTGCTCATTGCCTCATCTATTGCCCTGTGGCACAGTTTACCAGACAGTAGCGTCTCTTAGAACAAAATTAAAAACGAAGCGAGCTCTGTCACAAGTCACATGTCTACTACTCCGCCAATGCAGATGGTCAATCGTTTGAGAAATTTGCTAACCTTAGCACACCCTATCCCCGCAGTACCCTGTCGCTCGAGAGTGCGTCTACTGTTCTCTCGGTATACTGTGCCCGGGGAGAGTTAGGGATTTTCTATGTGTGTACATACATACTTAATAAGACAAACGTATAATTAGAATAATCATTAATTTGAATTTGAAAATATATAGAAAAAACTTCTTGGCAAGTAGTCAAGGATTTATTGAAGGATTTTGGGCGTCATATCCCTTCGGGAAGGAGGCTGACCTGATTGAAGGGAAGATCGTATACGCAAATATATCGACCAGCGAAAATTTAATGTGATTTCGGCCCAACATGGCATCTGCATACCGAATTTCAAGTCCATAAGTCCAATATTTCGGGATTGAAGTATTACTAGTGCGCTCCCTGGTGGACCGATTTCAACCACAGCCTTTCCAATCTTGCCATGGCCAAATGATGACTGCATGCCAAACTATAGCTTAATCGGATTAAGCGTTTGAGCGCTATTGTGGAGAAATACACAGACACATGACAGACTTCCACCTGGAAATGGTCTTTTGTATCGAGGGCTCAAAATAGAAATTTACATCCATCTCAAAAAAATGCTAGTTCACAATACTTTCCCTTGTTGGTTAGTGAGCCAGGAAAGTTATGAATCCAACTTTGCAGCGACTACTAAAAAAGGTCTATGAAGCGAATGTGAAACAATCGAATCATTCGCAATATTTTATAGGGTCGTGCTACTGATGCGACATGTTTTTGCAAGCCGCTGTGTGTTTTGAGCAGACAATAATCGTGCTTATCCGAACCGGTGGTGGTTGCTACAAGATAACTTACCATAATTCACTAATAAACAACGTAAAATAGAATATCACCGTATTGGGGGTGATATTTATCCTATATTGGCAGCGATATTTTCATGCAGAAGTAGGTAACTTCCATTTTGAAACATAGTTAAAATTGAGTAATTACTCATTTACGACTTAAGTCTTCTATCTTACCCAAACACGAAATGTGTTTTTTTCATGTTAGTCTATGAAATCGTTTTTAACTGGTACAAAAATATTACATATACAGTCAGATTCACTTTTTTGCTGATTCTAAGTATATATGGATAACTAAAAATTGACAAAAATATCAGTTGCTCTTTCTTTCTTTATAATTGTAAAATGCAATTGCATTTTTTTCTTTCCACAATGATTGTCTGCTTAAAACCTACCATCGCTGGTAATTTTCAGACTAACGGGCGGAAGCGATGGAGAAACAGAACAAGCTCTGTTACGTACTAGACAAGGACAAATATAGAATTTTCGATGAAGAGGAAATTTGCAGCAAGCTTTTGCTAGGCAACCTGCCACGATGCATGACCCTCTATGTCATATTCCATTTAAATAAATATTTCATTAAAATAACAGATGAGCATAAAAACTTACAGTGGGTATAATAAGGGCACCTGCAGCAATCCGTCAGAATACAATTCAATAGTGCAATATGAGAAAACTACATCAGCTAAAAACCATTATTGCTTTCTTTCTCTTTTTCCCTAAATCAGACTTTGTAACTTTGCGCCGCAGAACGGCCTACGAGTTGGCGGGCGGCATCTCGTTGATGATGGCCGGTTTGGCGTTGGGCGCCGCACCGGGTGACTGCACTTTCTGGTGCGGCGCGCCGCTCGAACTGTGGCTAGAGTTGCGCGAGTGCGACGCGTTCACGCTCTCGGGCAGATTCACGCCTTCGCCCACCGCCGTCTGGAACTCGGCGGGCGGCGGCGCTTTCGATACGCCGTGCGGAATCGTCCCCGATGGTATCTGCATGTGGTATCTGCCAGTACAAAATGAACGAGAATGAGTATCACATTCCCCAGAGAAAAAATATGAAGATCAAGCAAGTAGGTTCGGTCAAACTCCAGAAGAATTCGGGTATAACAATATAAGATGACCTCAAATGGGAGAATGATGTCAAGGCCAATGCAAACAGAGGAAATTCTCATTCATGAAAGTAAACAATATGTATGTGAAACCACTGCTTGAATATGGAAACCAAATCTGGAGGATCAACTAGAGCTTACGACACTAGGTTCGGCCAAACTCCAGAAGAACTCGGGTATAACAATATCATGGAGACCTCAAATGGGAGAATGATATCAAGTACATTGCAAAAAGAGCAAATTCTTGTTCATGAAACGAAACAACGTATACATGAAACCACTGCTTCAATATGGGAACCAAATCTGGAGGCCCTATTTCTGTAAAGATATAAATCTCTTTGACGGGGTATAAAGAAGAGCGGCTCGTATACTGGAGCTATGACCAATGACTAAAATGAAGTAGTAAGGCTAAAACTGTAATAATAATAAATGGCTAAATAAGTAAAAATAATAGTACAGGCTAAAATTATTGGACTGCCCTCACTCAAACTGAGACGCGACAGAGATGACCCGATCGAAACATTCAAGTTCGTAACATAGTTTTTACGGGCGTAGAGTATTTTATTTTATTTTCATTTCTTAGGAAAACTTACAGCTAGTTAAACATATATAGGTACACATTGAGAAACAAGTGCTGAAGACCAATTAAAAGTTTTGACACATAATAAAAAGATACAAAATTAGAATAAACAAACAAATATAACTAGATAGATGCTAATATTGCTAAGAAGAAAAGAACACATTGTTTAGTATAAGTTTCAATTTTCGAGAAGAGGTGTTAAATAGGTCAATATCAACTTCTAGCGCCAATACATTAAAACATTACTCGCTCGTATGACATAACAATTATTCTTATAATTCGATTTTGCAGTGGGCACGTAAAGCAGGTCGGGATGCCTGAGACGCGCAGCAGGGGTACTTAACCCAAACGTCCAAGCAACTCGGGACAGTCAACCTTTCCATTCGCAATGTTTAGAAGAGAGGACAGGTCCGCTATGCTCCTTCTTTTGGATAGTGGGAGAATATGGAATTTCTTACAACGCGTTGAATAGCTAGGAATGTATGATTTGATTCTGAATTGCAAGTACCTGAAGTACCGTTTTTGAATGCCTTCTATGCGTTATATAGATATTGTAAGATGGGTTCCAAACCTGAGAAGCATATTCGAGATGACTTCGAACAAATGCAAAGTATAATATTTTGATGGTTTTAACTATTTCAAATTCTGCTGACATTCTAATAACAAAACCTAGTGCTTTGGACGCTCTCTTGATAATGTTATCAATATGTTCATTAAAAAGCAGCTTAGAATCAAAAGTCACACCTAAATCTTTAATGGAGGAAACTCTACTTTATCCTTCAGAAAAGAGCATTACGGATTATTGCCAGAGCTAAACATATAGAAACATGTAGACCTATTTTTAAAAGATTGAAAATCATGACTCTCACATCACTTTACTTATATAGGCTATTATTAGATTTTTACACCGAAGAGGAAAGTTACGTAAAATTTAAAGATACATATAATAAAAACACCAGATACAAGAATAATTTCATTCTACCATGCGTGGTTTTAAACGCTGCTAGGCAAAGTACCCAATTCTCAGGGCCTTATTATTTTAACCGCCTACCAGTTGGCATAAAAGACAATAGCAATCTCAGAACGTTCCAAAAACTTTTAACCCTTGGAGTAAATGGGTATTTTCATGGATGCATCTGTCTCTTTTGCAGGATTTTCGGCGACATCGACTTAAAGTATTATAACTACGAAACTACTACACCAATCATAAAAAGAACAACTGCACAATGATTGCATTGAAATTTCGAATATAGAATATTGAAATATGATTTTGTAAAACAATTAGATAATTATGAATAAATATGAGAACGTCAAAGAAGTGAAAAAAACGCGGAACCAGATCTGGTTGTATCATACTCAACGGATAATTGTTTCACAACCAGATTTGGTCGTATCATACTCAACGGGTTAAAGGATTTTTTTACAACCAATACGTTTTACTCTATTGAGGAATTTATAAATTTTACAAAATGACTTTTTTTACAGCCCCTTTATTTTAATGTAATGCGTATACTGATTATTTCATTTGTTGATTGTTTTAACTTGAATTAATAATTTTATTGATTGTTTTAGTTATATGGTATCTTATATTTAAATGTAATTACAATGTATTTAGATTCTTCTTGGACAAAACATTATAAAAATTAGTTTGATTGATTATGTGATTATTGATGATTATTGCTTGTGTTTGATCATTTCTGATATTGAATATTTTAATTGTTGATAGTTTTAGTTTTACTGATTGCGCCTTATGTAGCTTCTTCTTTACGAAGTTTCTTCTGAAACAAAATGTTGTATGCTCTCTGGGCAGTTTGTTAATTAAACATTGTATGTTTTTTAATAATTCCCACAATAAAGAACTCAACTCTAGCCAAGGTGCTATTTTGAAGTTTGTAATTATATAGAGACAGTAGAGGCTTACGTGTGAAGGAGCAAATATAACAATTAGATACATTAAGGTTTAATTTGTTTAAGAGACAGAGCAAATATGCAACCTTGCAAAAAATAGGAGCCAGCGTACGGTCCCTCCTTCTCGAGGTATACTAGAATAATGGCGTAGGTAGCCATACAGAGCGCGCCGCAAGCAGCCCAACAAGTGCCCTCCGACATACTAACGTTTCTGCAACTTTGCAAGTAGATGTTGAAAGCATTATACGTGAATATCGATAATTTTCTTACCTTTCAAACCAGCTGACCCCTCGACTCTCTTCAGGTCCAAACAAAATTTTGGGCTAGCGCTTAAACTGCCCTCTCTGCTCTACGCCAACTCCAGAATAACCAAAAATTCGATTCTGTGCAATTCCAAAGATCCGGCAATATCGAAGCACGTAATAAGTGGCTGTAGTGATTCAAATGAACTACAAGCCCGCGTAGACTTCCACAAAAGGTTCCTTACTGGAATCAGCCAGAATGGCACTGGTCTGGGGTATGGCAGTACAACCACGAGCGACGTGGACTTGAAGAAGTCTCTTTTGCGGGGAGATTACGACAGCAAGAGTATGGCTCATGCTATTGGCCTTCAATGCCAGAATGACTGGACAACAATTGGTGACTTTTGCATTCCGCCTCCAATGCACTGGAAGGTAATGCTCTATGACTGGACGCCAGAGATGCTGAAATTTTATTTGAATGCCTTTCAGCATACACTTCCAGACCCCAGTAACCTCGCTCGTTGGAGCTTTGCCGAGGATAGTTCTTGTCCCCTCTGTAGCAATACCCCTTGCACAGCCAGACACATTCTAGCTGGCTGCAAGGTGGCCTTAGATCAAGGACGGTACACTTACCGCCATGACAAAGTTCTCGCTGTTATTCGCGAGGTAATTAGTCTCTCAGTGGCTCGTGCCAACAAGGGTTTGACAGTATCCTCCAAACCCCCAATACAGTTTGTGCGGGATGGCTCTAAAGGCAAAAAACATTTAACTACAAAACCTTTCTCAATAATCGAGAAAGCTACAGATTGGACTCTGGAGGTTGATTCGGTCTTTAAGCAGTATAAATTCCCTGAAAGTCTCGGATGCACAGCCCTCCGTCCAGATATAACTCTTTACTCTCTATCTCGGAAGGTGGCTCTTATTGTAGAATTAACTGTTCCATGGGAATCAAATATCCCAAAAGACCACGAGTACAAATTAAATAAATACCATGATCTTGCAAATGCCGTAACCCGGAACGGCTTCACTGTTCACCTTCACGCGGTGGAAGTTGGCGCTCGTGGCCTGCCAGCTAAATCTCTATTTCACCTCTTTAAAGATCTTGGCCTTTCCAGAAAAATAATCAACTCTTTCTTAGAAAAATTATCTAAAACTGCGATTTGCGCATCTCAAATTCTATGGCTTCGAAGGGGGAGTGAATGGGTGGCAAGGTGAACGCTCACATGTGGCAAGACAGCTGTCCTAAACCTACCACAGCCGGTTCGTAAGTCCGGAATCCACTGCTCACCCCCCAGAAGTGTAAAAAATAGTATTATGATGGGCCCGACTCCGGTCGGTGAATTCCATGGCAGCTCCGTTTGTATTTATTTATAAAACAATACTAGTTTAACCCCTCAAGCCCCGATTGGCCGATATCGGCCAAAACACGATGCAGCGTGACGACCCCGTTTTAGTTTCATTTTAATTTAATTTATTTTATTTTATTATGTTTTATTATGTTAATATGTTTTATTTTAATTATGGATACAGTGGTTTGGCATTAATTAATGTTTTGGTGAGACAGTGTCATAATTCATTTCTTTTACAAATTTTTACTAATATTTTTTGGGACATCAACTTGTCAATCGGCTGAGGGGCCGAGGCCTGAAGGGTTAATTAAAACTAATAATGTACCAATCACGGTTAAACTTAAAATAAGGAACTTTTTTAGATCTGATTCCGACCGGATAGTCACAGCTGGTGAATTAGGATTTTTCCTGATAAAAAGCTTACACCCTTTCACCCAGGTAAAGGCGAAGCAACGGTGCTTTACTTTATTGACTTTATTCCGGATTTGACTTTATTGAGTAGCATCTTATTCTCCAAAGTAAGATGATCGTTGATGAAAATCCTATCACTACCCTGTAAGTTAAGATTACTCGACGTAATGGTGCATTTCTTTGCAGCAGAGACGAAGTCATCTTTTAAGCACCTGTTGTGCACCGACACTATAATGGTCTTCTTCATTTCTCATGGGGACTCTAGCCACATAGTTTGATTTGCTCCTTTGGAATTGAGCACTTGACAAGGTCGCCAATTTTGGAAACAATTGAGAAAAGATTTTTTGATGGGGAGAGTGGCACTCCCTTTATCTCGACGTTATTCAAGTGAGACCTTTGTTCATTTTCATGTATTGCACTTTCGATCTTCTCAACACGCTGTTGCAGGGTTATCAGGTCATCTTTAGTTCTGCGGAGGGCTTGCAACTCACGGTCAACCTCTGAGATCCTACTTATGAAGGACTCCACAGCCCGATGAACAAAGTCCTCGGAGGTCTTCACTTTAGCCAACTCAGACTTCATCGACTTAAGGTCCGATAGATCCGTCTTGATCGTCTTTATATCCGCTACCATATCCGGCAAAGAAGCCATTTGAGCTGAAAGGCGTTTCAGTTCCCGCATAACCCCAGCCAGGTCGGTAGGTGCAGGGGAGTCCACGGCGCTCCCACCGCCGCCATGGTGAAGATTTGGCACTTTTGCTGCTGCTTCTGACATTTTCGTGGTTTTCTTGGTCTCTGGCATAGTGGTAAATTGCTGCATTAATTAAATCGGCAGTTGCATTAATTAAATCGAGATAGTTGAAAATTTTCCCGAGAATAAAAAAGATTTTTTTCTCAAGGTGGCAATACCACCAATGAAGATTTCGACAGGTAGGTAGTTTGCTACTAATTTTGACAGTTCAACGTAAATTAAATGTTCAATTTCTCACCAATTAATCGATATAAATGCGCTTAAATTAACCCCAACAGATAATCTGGATACAAGAAATAATGTGAGCACCAGCTAACACTTCAATTTACAGTTAAAATACGAAATTTGATTATTAATAGCAGGAGACTCGAATTTTTGTATCAACACTAGGTGTTGCCGACTTAGTTAGTTTAGTTTGTCTGGGCTTTTTCCCGCACTTGACCTCTTGATTGGGCCGTTGTGCGTGGCTCATGTTTCTATTTATGTTACTCCAGCCAACCCAGGCTGTCCCAGAAGGTTAGCAGCCTGTTTGGGTTGCTACAGGCCTCCGGGACAGATGCTGGAGATTGTAGTATTCTTGCCCGTTGCTCTGCCACGCTCCTGCATTCCATGAGCACATGCTGTGGCGTTTCTTCTTCCTCCATGCATCCTCTGCATAGAGGGCTGTCTGTCACACCTATGGTAAACAGGTGTTTGTTTAGGGGACAGTGGCCTGTCATAGTACCTATGACTTTACGGATTTTGTCCCTTTTTAATCTGGTGAGGTTGCGGGCAAGTTTTTTGGATGCTTCCGGAACCGCGTTCTTTGTTTGCCTGCATCCTGCGTTCTTTTTCCATTCTGTAAGGTGGGTTTCTTCGGTGTTCCTGCGTAGCCATGTTTTTATTTGGGCCTGGGGAATGGGCATCAAGGGTTCCGGTCCATATAATATTTCCTTTGATCCCCTTTTGGCCAGTTCGTCTGCCGCGTCGTTTCCCAGTGAGTCGCTGTGCCCTTTAATCCATTGCAGGGTCACTCTATTTGACCCTGCAATGGATTGGAGCGCATTGTGGCATTCCAGTACAAGGACAGAGGTTATAGTATTTTTTGCTAGCGCTTGTAGCACGGAGGCACTGTCGGAGACAAATTTCAAGCTTAGTGTTGCCGACTTATATATGATATTATTATAATAATATATTATTATGCCCTCGCTAGCACGTCGTAAATTCTTCTACTTCTATGAGACCTACATATGTAAGAAATATTTTGGAATTTGGCTGTCTCATGTTTAGAGTCTGTAGGTACTTTTGTCAAGGATATTTTCTCAAAAAAGTGAAAAAATGCAAAGCTACGAACAATCCAGTCAGAGAACAGAAATTAAAATAAAAGGAGACTGTGATTTAGTTATATCAATTTCGAAAGATTTCCCTCTGAAAAGACTATTTCATTTTCAATCTTCAATCACAAACCCCACTTTTCTGGGAGATTTTAATTCATAGTAGTATATATTTCTGCTTACTTATAAATATTCTCAGTCGATTCTATGGTCCCCTGCTTAAGATCAAGAGTGCGTCCTCGGATTCCTGATGATGGAGCTGGATTCCACCAATCCACAACTCTTCCGACTACAGGAACGCGTCTCAGAACTCCACCAGCCCAAAGATGCTCTTCATTCTCACGCTGCAAATCTAGAGTTGCCGCTTCGATACCTACAATGATATATATATTTTTTTAATAAATAGGATAGAAAAAAATCTAATTCTGTAATATAGTTTAAAATCACGCAACTAGAGTGATTCACGTTGCGCCTTCAAAATAGATCCGCCTCCGTCTTCTGTGATGCAGTGCAGACACTGCGATTAAAAAATGCGGGTAAAAAATATCTGATAAAACATCATTTTGATCATAAAAACATGTTTCAAATATTAAAGAGAAAAAAAGAGATAAAGAATATCGTATTGCTTTGTGACTGGGTATAAGAGTATTAGAAATTAGCGATTTTAGGTAGGTATATAAGTATTAGTGTAATTCTGTAATTCTTAAAAATAAAAAAATAAAACAGAAATAATAGGCAGTATGTATCATTTATTATTGACCTGTCTATTTGTTTTGATCAAAATAACTAATTTAAGGTAATAATACTTTTCTACCTAGGAGTAAAAACCAAAAAGTGGGGATTATATTTTGAGGCATCGACAACACTGCTATGGCGTCACTATGAGAAAAGGCTCTGATGAGCTATGACATCAATCGAGAGCCACTGGGCAAGTTTCAACTGGGTTTTATCCCAGTTGGTTGGGTAAACAGTTAAAGACAGCGTGCTCATATTTTGAGAAATGTTTGTCTATCAAGTTGTTTACAATCCTGCGGGCGCATAACGTTTTATGACATAATTGAAAATAAATATATCAAATAGAATTGAAACTTAATAGTGCAACTTGCATGTGAATAAAATGTTTACGTATTGAACCATCGCGCATTACAATGGGCAGGGTAGCATTGTAAAATGCCATGGAACTATGTTGCTGTTTTTCTGTGACCGCTCACAGAAAAACAGCAACATAGTTCGAAAGATGAGGGCTTGAATGTAAAGAAACTCACGTCAGAGCGCATACTGAAAGATGAACTTCAATTGAAGCATTACAAGATGCAAAAAAGTGCATGAATTAACACCGGTAACAAAGGTTTTTCGTCTTCAGCAATCGAAGTCAGCACTAAAGCCTTGCATGCAAGCTCGAATCGCAAACAGCTTGAATCGAGTTGTCAATGCTGTTGAATTAGAGATATTAGATATATTTTGTATGGACATCATAAAGTATAAAAGCATGTCTATAGTTATGTATATTGTATTTTTGCCTATTAATATGCATCTGGATAGATGTTGAGACAATTCTGGCAATTTATTCCATGCATCGATAACTCTTGTTGCCCGTAAAATCCTTAAGGTGCGATTCCACCAAAATAGTGTGCAGCACATTTGCTTGCACACATTTTGTGCAAAACTCCAACAGTGCAGGTACTAAGCTGGTGTCGCATTTGGCTTCCGTCTCCACTGGTAAGGCTGTGCGTAACTTTTGTAAGCGCACAGTTCAGCACACTTGTGCGCGAACATGTTCACTGAGCAGAGTTTCTGTCGAGACAGTTCAGTAGTTAATATGAACGGGCAGGAAAACGTAGTGCTTTGTGCTGCAGCATGTGTTTTACTATGTAGTCTCCTTAAAAAGAAACGAAGGAAGAAACCGCGATGTTGGGTGAGGCCGTTACTACAGCGACGGAATGAAGAAACGAATAAATTTCTAGAAGAAATAAAAATAGATCCATTGAGTGGATTTAAAAACTTCACACGTATATCTTGCGAAGATTTTGAGTTGCTGGTTAATGTAACTAGTCCTTTTATTGCTAAGCAAGATACCAACTACAGAAAATGTGTCCCTGTTTCAATAAGGCTTGCAATCACCTTAAGATATCTTGCTACTGGAGATTCTTTTGCAAGTTTAATGTTCTTATTTAAAGTTTCAAAAGAGCTTATTGCTCGGATTGTACCTGAGACTTGTAAGGCGTTGATAAGCGTGTTGAAAGAAAATATTAAGGTAAGAAAATAAAAATAATATACCATTTTATTTTAGTCACTTTTATTGCATTACATTTCATGCCAAGATATTGTTTCGCCATCATTCTGACGTAAAAGCCCGGACCTGAAAACTTGAAGCCGGTCCTTGACTCTGACAATTTGACGAATCTGAATACGGTGAAGGCATTGGAGTTGTAACATATTTTCCAGTACCAATAATAGCGTCATACAATAAATTATCTATATCCCTTTGTACTAAAATCTTGGTTCGCTCATCTCTAATTTTCCTTAATTTCGTTGCGACGGCTGCAGCAAAAATGTCTTCGTCATCAGGTTTTTTTGCTTCCATCTGCTTGTTTACGTTATTCATAATGGACAAAGCTTGGGCGATTCTCGGGTCTTCATCGACAATACGGCGTTTAAGCGAGTTCTTCGGAGCCTTAAACTTTTCGACTGGCCTTTCATGAAGAGACTCTTGATCTTCATTTACTGTGTCATTCTGGATAATAATATCTTGTGATACCTGAAATAATAATAAAATTTCCTTTTTCAGATGCCTAACACTTTAGAAGAATGGATGATCTTAGAGCGCCAATTTGACCATCTTTGGAATTTCCCTCATTGCATTGGGGCTATGGATGGCAAACACGTTGTTATTCAAGCTCCAAGTAATACTGGAAGCGACTTTTTCAATTACAAAGGTGATTTCAGCATTGTGCTTTTAGCACTGGTTGATGCAAATTATAAGTTTACGTACGTAGATGTCGGTTGTAAAGGAAGAATATCGGATGGTGGTGTTTTCAAAAATACTGGTTTCTATGCTAATCTTCAGCAAGGAAAATTAAATTTGCCTGAACCTTACCCGTTACCCGGAAGGAACAAACCAATTCCACATGTCATTGTGGCAGATGACGCTTTTGCGTTAGATATAAATTTAATGAAACCATATCCCGGTCAACATGACAAAAGATCAAAAGAGAGAATATTTAATTATCGGTTGAGCAGAGCGAGACGTATTGTGGAAAACGTATTCGGCATTATGTCCGGTGTATTTCGCGTACTCAGGAAACCTATTCTGTTAGCTCCAGAAAAGACACAATTGATAACACTGACATGTTGTTACTTGCATAATTTTTTGATAACACAAAAATCGTCTTCACAACTTTATACTTCTGCTGGCTGTTTTGATACTGAGAACCAAATTACTCATTGCACTATCGATGGAAGTTGGCGGCGTGATGCAGGCATGGCAAACTTACTGCCTTTAAGACATGTTGGAAGAAGACCCCCTGGCGATGCGAAAAACATAAGAGAAGAATTTGCACATTATTTCCAAACTGACATCGGAATGGTGCCATGGCAAGAAACACTGGCGTAAATAGTATAGGTATCTAAGTAATAATATTAGAGGTAAGAAAATAAACATTTAAAACGTACCTACCTGTTCATTTATTTCGTCGTGTGAGTTCAAGCTGACGTTCGGCTCATCCCTTCCATGAAAGAAATTCAAATATGCATAAGCAAACCATTTCGGCTTATATATATCTAAAATCCCAGAACCTGAAGATTTTGAGTCCGCGATTTTCTTCTTTTCTCTTCGGTATTGAGCCAAAATAATCTTCCATTTTCTCATTACCTCAGTCGAGTCACAATTGAAACTTTGCGCCAACTCTTGAGTGGCGTCGTGTTTTTTGTTTTTATTTTTATAATCACTGTGACTAGAATCCCATAATACAGGATAAGTTTCAATAGCTTGAATAAAATTAATAATTTTATCATTCGTCCAATCCATATTTAGCTTGGTTAATTAACAATGTACGTAGTGAAAACATTGATCGTTTCACTCCGGTAGCGGAAGCA
This sequence comes from Micropterix aruncella, assembly GCA_944548615.1. Classification (NCBI taxonomy): domain Eukaryota; kingdom Metazoa; phylum Arthropoda; class Insecta; order Lepidoptera; family Micropterigidae; genus Micropterix; species Micropterix aruncella. The sequence goes on along the minus strand of OX155964.1, from coordinate 19,100,117 downwards.
AGACTGAGTTCGCGCACAACAGGTTTGTACACGTCGACGCGAGTCCACTGCCTGCATGTGTGCGCGCACAAAAGTATACAGATGTGCGCGAACATTTCTAGAATGTTCGCGCACAATTTGTTATTGTTTGCTTTAGTGAGTCGACCAGAATAAACATTTGTGTCGCACAATGTGCATTGCAGTGCCGCACAGTTCTGCACACTGGTGGAATCGCATCTTTAGGTTTCATGGAAAGTTTTGACGGCTGCTATTTTGATTCTTTTTTACTAATTACCTATATTATGTGGTTGATTCTTTAAAAAAATAGCATGCTAAATTTGTCTATGATTAATTCGATTTACATGGGCCATATACAAATTTGGCATGCCAATTTTTTTTAAGAATAGACCCCATGGTTTTTATCAACCTGCCAAAAAAAATTTACAACTGTCAGCACGCCTTATTTTGTATTTTGCGATATAATTTTGAAATAAAATAGCGCTCTGGTAATAATGGATTTGTTATTTCAGCACATTTCAATGGCATATACCAACGTAAACTATGCTATGTGTCAGATAGCGCATACTGAATTACGCATATATGCCGCTAAGTACAAATCTCGGAAAAGTAAAAAATAAAGTCATCAATACGGTCTTTTATGTAATATAACTAACCATACCAAGTTCAGTAACTAAATATAAGTTATATTACAAGTTTTGTACATTTTTCTTTTTAACGCTCCGCCTGAATAATTGCATTTTTGCACACAGCGGAGTATAGGTAGAGACTGTCGACTTATTTATCGTGAATTTGACTTCACTCCTTGTTAAATCTCATCCACTGAATACCATCAATTTAATTATCATATAATTTATCATATTCATACCTTTCCTGACAATCTCGGACATAGAATCCAATACCCTGGAGTTTTCCTCAACGATTTTTCCATAAGACACTACCAAGTTGAGCAGCTCATCAATGTCCGTTTCCACTGTGACCATTCCAAATCTAGTAAAAAAAATATGATAATAAGATGAAATAAATAATTTCCAAAACTACTAAATATATTTTTGTTTTCAAATTGAAAACATACATTTATTGAGACAAACTTTTCAAGGGCAATGTAAGTATAAGTCCTTTCACCACCTTTTGATGATGATGTTATGGGGCATGGCCCTTCACACAGCCATCTGCACTTAGCTTCAGGGCCGTTGTGTCTTACCCCCACCTATATAACTACTGGCACCCAGTCCATACTACAGATCCTGTAACCAGCTGATCTGGGAGACAACTTGCAGAATCCACGATGGGCGTGGCCACACTCATAAACCATAGCAGCGTTATATGTGCCCATTATTTTTCCTCTTCTTAAAGTCAAAGTCTCACACATATCACATGCTCACTTTAAAGTTATCAACTACTAGGGGCGAACCCGCCACCCCAGGAAGGTATAGCAATATCAGATCATTCTTCAACCGTGGGGTGAACGCAGAGACTTAGAGACGACACAGTCCATCGTCTGACATGCCTGTCAGAGTTCAACACCTCACCGAAAGGCACTGGGAAGTGAATCCAGTGGGCAGCCTCACACCCTCACTACCAAATTTGGCCAGATTTCTTCATCCTTCAGTCTGGTGGCAGGTTTGAAGTCGCTTGCGCAGCCCCCACCTGGTGTTAGCAGTAAGCTCAATTTTATCACAGACCTTGGAGCCCTTTGCCCGTCTTTCAGGTACATAGCTGACATCCACACAGGTCAACAACCCCCCCCCCCCCCCGCTTCTTAGGAAACGTATACGACCACTTCCAAACTCCCCGGTTATTGGCTGGAGTAGTTGATGGCTGACGCCGTCTGATGCGCAAACTGACCAACAGCACCTGAAGGTCATCCGAGTCGTTCATCCGAGAGTTCACAGAGTCCTTTCCAGATTCGTCCCTCTTTTAGGAGGCTACCAGATGGAAGTTGAACTGTGAGCTGAGCCGACCCAAGGTAACGAGCAGATCATATGGCCCAAGCTGAACTTAGCTGCTAGTACACATGCTCAGTCGACTAATTTTCTGATCTGCATTTTATTCTAGTAAGAATATCAAAAAGCAGAAAAAGTTTCTACAAATTTTAATATTATTACATTTTTTTTAATGATTCAGTGGCATTTTGTCAGTGGTACAGCAGCGTATATTAGTTTTCAGCAAGGCTATTTGTTTTTATGTGTAAGTGTTATTGATAGATATAATACGTCATCCCATATAAGACATTTTCTCTATAGATTGAAAAAATCTAACCCCAGTATTACTGTTGCACTTTTACCAGCAGCGTCATCTCGCTTCTTCGTGGCAAAACCGGTACGATTTTTGCCTGCAATTCGTATTAAATGCCAGGTCTATATATTTGTACAACAGTGCCTTTATCATGAAATAAGAGCAAACTTATACTGAATCAACAATGTTAATTTTTTCCTCTGGAACCATTGAATATGATCTTACAGTTTACAGATAATATATAGGGGAAAATGCAGTTTCCAAAAAGGATTTTAGGTACTGAAGGTCTGTCTTATATACAGTAAAACACTTACCTAACACATACTAATCCGTCTATGCCTTCGCCGAGCGAAAAAGCAGCATCCGCAGCACGTAAATGTTCTACTAATGATATATTTAAATTGTTTAGTTCTTCCTTAGTTTGCTCTGTCAGCAAAGCTTCCCATCCTTCAGGCACATATCGGACTCCGCCCAAACCTAAATAAAAACCAAAAAGTGTCACTTTTGTAGTCCAAAAAACGTTCTTTTAAATTATTTAGCTTGTCAAAATGTAGAGGAACACCTACCAGCCCATCCTGGCATTTCGCAGAGCCTTAAAACGGGGCTGGCTTCAACGAGTCTAACGAAGGATTGCTTATGCGCAACGGTCGCCCGCAGGATATTCAGCTGCAAGTCAAGACAGGCAGTGAAACTGTCGAGCTGCTCCATAGTGACAGCTTCATCGTCCAAGCGACTCTCCGGTGAGCTCTCCAACGGGCAATAGCGAAGTACCACCCCGTAACTTTCCGTGTCGCAAATCTCAATCGTGATCTGTAAATAAACAAAGAAATTAAAAATAGCTAATATTGAAATATGTTTGCAGAAATCTCAAGATCCCAAAGCAATCTACGTTTGGTGAGTCATACATTATCCAAGCAGGAGTCGCTGGCATACATGTCTCATGTCGCCTGCCTACCGGTTTACAACAAACTATGCAATAATAATTGACATTTTACAATCGATGGCTAAAATCACAAACCTCCTTTCTCAAATATGTCAACTTTATAAGAGAGCCAATAAACCTTTTTCTTTAATACATTTTTTTTAGGAGAATGTTTGATGCCACATTTTGAATTAGTAAATGGTTATATACGTTTCATTAATAAAATATCTTTGTTTTTAAAAATATGGTGACATTTTATTGAAGTCAGTAATAAAGAATCAATGTTGTGTCGACATATGAGGTTTAATCGCCCGAAAGCCAGCCTTCGCGCGCAAGAAACTGCGCCGCAACTTTTTGGTCGATTTTGTAAATAAATACTGACAATATCGATTTTTCATGAATTACCTCTTGTTACCTAGTAATCGATCTTGTTAGTCGTGTATATCATATATTTATATAATATATAGGGACGGCCGAAACGGTTACGCGCGGATCTGTCAAACGGATTACCTATCTAATTCTTATAAAGGATGACTTCTTAGTTACCAGCATCCTGAAAGGGGGTGAATCAGTACGAGTAAGTAAGCAACTTTTCATAAAAAAATTTGGGTAAATAAAAAATCTGTAAATTGTACCTATCTATTGAAAAAAAGTTTGAGAAGCGTTGAGCGCACTGCACCATCTAGCGGTAGGTAACATATCGCTAATAGACAATATTAGCTTTATTTTATCTAACGCTAAATGGCGTATTGTGCTCAACGCTTTTTATACTTTTAAAAAAAAAACCAATTTCCAAATTATTTTTTTTTTGTTTTTTGCATAAATTTTTATTTAGTTGCCTATTTGCTCTTGCTGATTTACCCCCTTCAAGGATGCTGGTAACTAAAAACTCACGGTGTAGATGATAAAACATTTTATGATATGGTAAAATTAAACATTTTTTTTTTTAATTTATGCCTTTTTACTAAGAAACCGAGAAAAAAATATACGCTCTAATCATGTCCACTGTTATAAGCATTGTTCTGAATGTCATAATAATTAAACAATAGTAAATTAATGATAATCGTATGGCATTTTTAAGAGCCGCTGAGATATACTGAGATATCATAGATATCATAGATCTGAGATACCTTACTCACCGAGTTGATAAGAGCTGTGGAATCCTTACTTACTGAAGGAATATGAACTAAAATCGTGTGTGGACTAAAAGCAAAGCAGTAGTTTTAATACTTTTTCATCTTCTTTTTAGTAACTTCTGTTTATTTACGACATCATTTTGTTTTTGATTTTTTTCTTTATTTTCAAATATGTTACGCTTTATTTACCATTAAACTACTAATTTGAATATTGATGCTTGTTACCTGATCGGTGTCTCTCTGTAGTATTTGTCCGAGCCAAGAGTTGAGTTTGTCGAAGTAGGCTGGCACGCGTCCTAATATGGTTCCTGATGGCACTTCAGGCACAAATTGGAATACAACACAGGGTACCGCTACATCGAACAATATCTGCAAATAACAAATACATTATTCTCTGGACATGGAATGTATTAAATTCTAGTGATAGAAGTGGCAAATTTTGAATAGACCGAAGAGCCGGTGAACTTAAATATACCACTGTTTTTTTTTATTTCGCCGTGAAGTTTTTTTATTTCCGCTTTTTAAAGGAATTTTACCCAATCCGGAAGTTTTGCATCAAATAAAGCTTCCTCGGGGAGGCGACCAATCTACTTTTTTTTTTTAAAAGAGTAGTAGATATACACTGACAACCAATTTCTTATTGATATGCATTAAGTAATAAAGGGTAGTAAAATCAGAATTGCTTTTTGGCACTGATGGATATTCGCCCCGCAGTCCAACCCAAAAGACATTCAGTGCTTCAGATTCATATTTAGATTTTGTAACCAGTCGATATCATTATTGGTGTCTGGGAAGTACTATAACAATGATTTTAATGAAGTCGTGGAAAATACAGTCTGGCCAGAAAAAGTAGACCCTACGTTTTGGGTAAAAAAATATTTATATTGCAACACAGTAAAGTGAGAATAGTATGACTAAACAATCTAGGGATATGTCTCAGTACCGTTTCCCAAGAGGCGTATTATACTCAGACTAGTGTTTCTGCTCCTTTACTGACTCTATCACGTAACATCGACATTTGAATTATTGTGAGCTTGAAAGAAAAAGAAAAAACGTTAGTCGCACCTCTGTTAAATAATCATTGATTTTGACTACAATAGAGACACCTGAGACAGGTTGTCGATTACCAGACAATGTTAGGTACCAACAATTTGTGGTTAAACTATACGAAATGTCAAACAAAACATAGCCTTAAATGTACCTAGAAGACATTGAAAACGATTCTCTAGCTCTGCTTCAAATAATTTTGTTCATTTTTAACGCAAAAGAATGGGAATGAGGAGGATTAATGACAAAATTAATGTAATTTCATGAACTGAACCAAGAGGACAAAATACGTCTTGAAATAAGGGTAAGTGTTGCCACATCAAAATATTTTCCCCTTATGTCGAATTAATGTCTACTCTTAATGGCCAGACTGTAACAAGAGAGTAAAACTGCAGAACCCAGTTTGAGTGAGAACTGTTGGCATTAGAGAAAAGTTGGTAATCGCTTACAGTGGTTGTTAAAGGTTTGGTTGCTAAATCATTTATTGTGATGGCACCTCCTTCACCGCCTGGCTGCTTACTCTGAAAAGTAAAAAACGTTATAAAGTCCTGCTCTTTTTATGGGTAAGCCTATAACGAGTGGTAGCATAGCATTAAATACTTACTAATATTCTCATTGACGGCATTTTGGAGACGACATTCCACACGAGACTGCATGACTCAAAGGCAGACTTTAATTTTTTCACTATTAAATCTTTTCCAGCCGCTTTTAGGGTCATCCACAATGGCAATGCTGGCAACCTTTAGATATTTGAAAAAAAATTGTCTGAAATAGTGCAAAATATATTTTTTATCTTCAAACCAATAGGCTGTCCCATTATAAATGCGAAACATCTACAGTGAAATCTTGGTCGTTTATTCACCGAATATTAAAACAATGATTTTTTTAAATATTGCCATTTATTCAATCGATCAATTTGTGAAATTGGCGTACAGACGCGGCCAACACTTATAGAATTCCTGAATTCCAGTACCTACTGGAAAACTAGTGAAACTAATTATGAGATTTTAGATATTTTATTTAAATGGATATACATAGCAGCAGCATTTTAATTTTTGGCCATTTGAAGATTTTTTATTTCAAATCGAAGACTATCGAGGTTGTTTGACTTTATCAATACGATACAAACATTCTAGCAGTCTTCCCTGGACAATGGTGGTTGCAACATCGCCGAAGTGTCGGGTGCTACAAACTTCACGCGGTAAATTATTTTTTATCCTACTTTAAATTTTCATTTCATTTAACTAATTCCGATTTAAAAAATATTTTTTTGACAATTTATGTAGTATTTTGAAATATTTTGATTTTATATTATCCAGATTACTTTTGTTAATTATTTTTATTTGTATTTCAGCGAATGGATTTCAATGATGATTTTTTGAGTAGTGATGGTAATATATTATTTTTGTTATACTTTTTCTATAAAGTGCTAAATGGTGTCATAGGTTAAGTACTCTCCATACAAAATTCAGACAAATCCAAAAATACAGAGTTAAAAACCAAACTCGTGAGTACGTGTGCGTTTTTGAAACCAATACTGACTTACAGTGTAGAAAAAGTCATATTGCTGTCCGGATTTGAAAAAAATAGACTTCACCGAAAACATCACGAAAAGTTTTATTAGAATTCACTTCTAACTCATTTTAGGCCTGGGTGGCAAATGTCCGTCTTTGATTTTAAGGTACTCATATGTTATTAACCGCTGGAATGCTAATCGGTGATTTTTTCGTTGCGGCAACTCGCAGCCAATCTCCATATTTATGCAATTATGTAATTATATGCGAAAAACCACCATTATACATTAGTATGCTTGTTCTAACACCCCCTACAAAGAAATGTTATAGAGTTGAAAACATGCCGTCGTGAGTTTCATTCCCATCTTTCTAAGGGTTAAAAAACTGCCCTTTTTGTCAGGACACTTTCCAGGTTAAATAAACCATTATTGTTTTATTGAATAATTTTAAGTGTTGGATTACGATACAATAATTTTATATACTTTTGAAATTTTTATATTTTATCTGCCATTATGTAGTGTTATTTAGGTACTGGAACTACTGTTATTTGAAGAACCCGCCACTTTCTTGCAGCCACTTTTGTTTTCTCTCATTATAACGTTCAAAAACAAAGGTTATATTGATCGGTTTTACGGTCAAAAAGTAACGACAATTTTGAGATTTAGCGAGATTCGATTGATCAATCTTGTTTTTTTCGTAGGTTGTTACCATTGTTTCCAATATTGTGACCAATTTTTCGCCATATTAATCATTTGAAAATGACACCCTCTGAGGTGTTTTGCGGTTTTTTCATATTAGATTTTTTTCAAAAATGATGAAAAATTAATGAAAAAAAATGCATTTAATTTTGTGTTAAAAACAATACTAAGTGTTGTGACGAGGTAGAGATATTAAAAAAACATTTTCCTGATGATGTTATATCAACTCCTATGATTTACGAATGATACAAACGGTTTCAAACTGGCTGCGAAGAGATGTCTGATGATATGTGCATTATGAGTTTATACCACCAGGTAGTCACAATTAAAAAAGAGTTTTATTTGCAAGTTTTGTGCAATTTGCGCGAGAAAATTTGAAGAAAAAGACCAAAAACTTTGGAGAGACAACTCATGGATATTAACACCAAGATAATTCTCCAGCACACACAGTTCAAGTAATTCGTCAGATTTGGCCAAGAACAACATGAATTTAATGCCACAACCTTCCTATTCTCCAGATATGGCCCCTTGTGATTATTTATTGTTCCCGTAATTAATAATGATACTGAAAGGTCAAAGTTTTGAGTCCATAGAAGATATAAAAGCAAAATAGACAGGCGGCTGGAGGCTATACCGAAGAGTGCCTTCCAGAAATGTTTTGAAGAGTGGTAAAACACTGGCACAATTGCATCATAATCCAGGGGCATCATAAGGACAAATAAACCACCACTTCTTGAGAAAAATAAAATTGAGGTTACTTTTTGATCAAGAAGGTATTTGCATTCACTGCTCTTTACTTCATCAGTCAACCAGGTTTTGGACTTACCTTCTTGCTGTATGATCAGGCCCGGCTAAGCCGGCTAATAATGGCAGCGTACTCTCTCGCGATATAGGCATAGTGCCAGTGGGCGATCCAGGCAAAAGTACTGGTTTCGGCTCAAGCATTTTGTATAATGTCTGTGGTTAAAATGCAGGTTAAGGAATTATGTTGTTGAATTGGTGATCAGCTACCTTCAGCGTTAAGTTCGAATGTAATTAGGACGTCAACGTCACATATGTTGGAATTCTTAGTAGTGTTATCTTGTGTAGACAAAACCCTGTAGTAGTGTTTCTAATGTAGACAAAACCCGATTTAAGCCTCAGAAGTATCGTAAAAAGCTAAATTAAATTATATGTGGACTATAACAATGACCAGAATCATCCAAAATTAAAGAGTTGTTTTTTTAATAATTTGCCATTTTTCATCAAATTAATTTTTGAGTCATTCTTTTTACACGTCTGCCCAAAAAAGAGTGTTATGTGTTTAGCATTCATATATGTATGTTTTTCGTTTTTTTATTCCACCATAACTTCTAAACGGTTGAACCGACTGTGAACCGTGTGTGGTAATGTTAGAATCATCCCGAGTGTCATAGGGTACCTGAAGTGCTCAAATGTCAAATAAATAATTATCTAAATGTCAAAATGTCAATAAAATACGATAAATATATTGTGTTTAGTATCAAATGAAAAGTCTAATTGAGTACATTTCGGAAATATATATGCATCTATACGGATAAATACACAAACCACAAATATTTCATAAAAAACCTTTTTATTACTTGAGCACCAAGGGCAACAGACTAAAGTGATTCTAGATACCTGCTGCAGGGCGCAGGACGAACTTTATTCTCTTAAAAAACGTGCTTCTCAGAGCAAACAATTTTTTTTCTAATAATTCTAGATACAATAGTTCACATTTTGTAAGGGCAGTCGTGTTTTATATTTCTTTTAATTACTTATTGTTCTTGTTCTAACATATTGACTAATGTGGGTGCTTGAAAAAGATACATATATTGTTTTAGATTATAGAACTGCATTCTGATTATTAACATTGCAAGTTGACATTTTCAGGATTGAAAAACATATGAAACATTTACTCCGCCGACCAAAATTTTACAGCTGGCAACGTCCTGAATATGAAAATAAACTCCACATTCTCTTTCTAACACAATTCTGAGGTATGTAGGTGTATGAAAGAGACAAATAGATACAACGCTGCACCGCTCCATTGCACTTAAGTGATTAAAAGTTACATTAAGCGATTAAAAGTTATGAAGGATTTAACAGCAACAAATAAAAAATAAAGACTGGCAACGCTCAGTCTGACAATGGGCCTGTCACAGTCAGCTAGCCAGAGCTGCCAGGCAGCAGGCAGCCTTAGTCAGTCGCCGGCCGCCCCGCAGTGCCAACGAGCGCCCGGCACACCTTGTTGTATCGTCACCGGTGTCACCTAGTACTATGCGATGGAATTTTTGCACAATTCACATCAAAAAAGTGCTTTATCCTGTTTTGGGATCGCCAATAAACTTAAATCGAAATCCAGCTCCATTCATAACAATTTACCCATTGTGAACGGGCTTATTTTCTAGTACTACATATTTGATTGCTCATCAAACAGTTATCTGGAACGTCTAGAATGTTATCAGCCATTATCTAAATGTGTCACGGTTTTTAAAATTTAAGTAGTGAAATATCAACATGTGCACACAATAACACAATGAAATTATAGTAAAACCTATATAGCAAAGTTCATTAATCCAAAAAGAGGTCAATTAGGGTCACGTTTCTAGCAATTCTTAGCTTCTGCGACTATTTCTTGATCAATATGAAATACCCTATGAAACAATAAAGGATACAATCACAGGTAGTCCTGGAATTCCAAGCCAAGTCCCCAATGGCAGTGTGACCGAGTCTGCTATTTTCACAGGCTGAAAATAAGAAAGAAATTGTTTTTTTTTTTTCATGGGATTGGTTTATCAGTCGCATACACCCAGACACACTTGATCCTTCATGTGATTGGGTCTCACAGTTTGTATGACAAGCTCCGCAGTCACCTATTCAGTTCCGTGAAACCCAGCGTGTTGCCTCATCTATGTTTGTTTAATCTACAATAAATAATATTTCCCTCTCGGTCATATAAGCAGACTACTATACGACTACTATACTATTGCTATAAGAGTTTGCGGGGCCCAGGGAAAGATTTTAGAAGTTAGCACCCACTGTTAGCCCCCAAGTTAGTTTTTCTTTCTCAAAGAAATCTAAATCTAGTATAATTTTTTAGAACCACTAGAATGGCTATTTTTTTAGATAAAAAATCAAACTGAAATAATATATTTAATGATAATATTCAGAAAATAGTAATTTATTCATTCGCTGATCCAACAATATAAATAAACGAAATACTGTATATAGTAATAAAAAAACACACCTAAAGTAAACCTATAGTAGTGTGATTAAATTTTTAATCAAATTGATGATAACACAAGGTAAATAAACTGGAAACTAGAAATCCATTTAAACGTGATAAGGTTCGCACAATGCCGTAAACTGAGGGTTTGTAATCATGGTGACGTCATCTTCGCCATAAGGACTTTGACAATTTCCTCCAAATGTGATGTCAACAGGAATACAAACCGCTAGGAAACGACTCACTTAACAACCCTATTCACCTTTAAAGGAACCTATACTGAAAATGGCACGAGCGAGCAAAACACAAAATCGAAAGTTAGATTAAATCATTTTAAAAATTATTTGTTTCCGAAATTGATAAACGTCCCTTATTAATATGATTAGTAACATTTATGATTTTGTATACATATAAAGAAATTGTCTTTAAAAAAATAACATTACGGCTGTACATGCTACGCACAGTTCATAACCCTCTCACTCTGCTCTTCCGCCGGCATTGAATATCAAGCTTATTTCAGCAAGTTAAAAACCATGATGACTCTGCATTACTGTAGAGACATTGATGCACTAGAGGCGTGGGCTAATAACAGCCCGGGATTCGACACCACAAAGTGTGCATTCATGTAGCAGTCTCGAGAAGTTCATCCTCTTAATCACAACTACCACATAAGTGGTTATCCTATCCGCCTTTTCTATGTATTACGAGATTTGGCTGCCAAATTTCATAACTGCCTCTCATTTCACCAATATATTAGACATCGGTATCCGTGCGAGCAAAACCTTAAGTTTTATCACAGATACAGCATTCTCAGCAAAAGCAATACAATACGCTAATCTACACTACTTGCAATAGCGTATGATTACCGTTCTGAGCAGTCAGGGAGCAAAAAATTTGATGATTGACCTAGTTTTGATGTGTGATGTAGATATATTTAAATTGTCAATGGACCGACCAACTAAAATATTAATTGCTATGCTTGGACTGAAATTTTGAATCTCGCTCTCCAGCGTCATCAATGGCAGCTCTTGCAATAATGTAGTTTTGACGTAATTTTGCAGTTGTCTATAGATACTCTTAATTTAGATGGATCAAACCACATTTGCGTTTTAAGCTGTTCCGAAATGGGGGTTACAGTGCATACATTTTAAAAAATCGGTTGTGTCACACCCAAGGCTTTCCCGGCAAGCAGACCCCCCACTTTGTCAACCCCCCCCCCCCCCCCATCTCACACCCGATAGTAATTGTTTCAAATGACTATGATAGCAATAATAGTATATTTTAGTATTTCCGTGGAACTAAAATGGCTATTTTTAATATGATTTAGTATTTTTTGAAATACGGCGGTATTTAATATTTTTTTGGTTGGAATATCTTGTGTAAGATATTCTAACCAAAATTTCACAATGTGGTTTCAGCCCTACGACGCATCTGTGTACCGAATTTCAAGTCTCTAACTACAATATTCCATGATTGAAGTATGACTAGTGCGCCCTCTTGTGGACTAATTTCTACTACAATCCGATTTCAGCTCAATCAGATGAAACATTCAGGCGCTATGGTTGAAGAATAAACACAGACACACACACGCACACACACACACACACAGACACACACAGACTCTCAGACAGACCAGTCTGGAAATGGTCCTAATTGTCTCAGAGGGGGTCAAAATAGTTTTCCTTGGCCGGGAAAGTAAAAGTGTGTTAATTAAAATAAGATAATTGTTGAGCCTACCAATTTGCTCTTGGGCAATTGCATGACCGCTAAAGCTGCGAGCGTGTGTCCCCTGAGATGTAGCCACATGTCGTGCGTCCTGCACAGCTCGTTCAGCCGAGCAATGGCGTCCGAATGACCAACGCAGGTTGTCCCCGCGTCCGCTAAGACCATCAGTGGAATCCGGCTGCCCGAACTCACATCCTCAGCTATCATCTTTTGGAGAGTTGCCACGTCCATTGTTTGATTTGAACCTGTCGAAAAAACATTTAGACGGGGGTTACCACTATATAACGATACAACGACGACAGACATAGAAGTCTTATTTTGTATTTTCCCATTTTAATGAGAGTTGGTTAATGCCTCTGCTGTGGACAGGAATCAATGAAGGTGAATTATTATTTTACCTCGTAAAAAAATATTCGAATCCATAACAAAATGGAGCTCTACTGGACTTAGGTCCGGCGAGTGTGGTTTACATCAAGTTGCGATATTATGATAATTGTTCTGACTTATAACTTTTAAGTAAGGGATTAGGATTGTCGACAACAAGACAACTCACCAAAAACGGTATTGACAGGTATGGGTCTTATACAAGCTAGAGGCAGAGCGAGTTGCCTACATAGATGCTGGACTACGCCGAGAGGACTTGCCACTGAGCTGTAGATCGATGGCAACTGGTTTACTAGAGCTCCCCCTGCAAATTAAAACAATGAAAGAAATGCAAATAAGGTTAGTAAATATAGCGTCTCAAATGGACCAAATTTACAATAGTCAAAAGATTCAATAGTCCAGATAGGGCAGTATTGCTGATCTAAAGAGGGATATAAGCGGGAATTCAAGCATTTTATGCCTAGCCACACTGGGCTCGATTACGTTTCTTCGTGAATTAAAATCGGAAATTAGTTCCAGCGAGCAAGACAGGGCAATACGTTAGAGCTGAATGTGATATAAATAGTTGTCACTTTTCCGCATGAAAACTACCCACCGAAGATAAAGCAGTTGAATCTAAGACCGCAGGAAATGTGTTCAAGCTTATGTTTTGGTGCGGGAAAATCGACAATCGTTCATTTCCTATTTGCTCTAACGTATTGCTCTGTCTCGTTCGCTTGAACTAATTTTCAATGTTAGTTTATGAAGAAATGCAATCAGGCCCACTGTCATCTGTTCGGGTGTGTGAAAGTGCGGCAATTAATAATCTATCTTCGACTCGCATGTTTAGCTTTATCTACTATTATTTTATGAAATACCTGCAAATGACTTAATATTTTTTAATGTACCTACTTATTAAAAAGTTGTCTACTCACTTCATGATCTAGATTTTATTCCAGGTTTTCCTTCTGGCTTTGGCAATTAAATTTTAACCCGCGCTATATTTTTAGAATATACACAAGTGATATTTGGGTTTCAACGTTCTGAATTTTGAATTCAGCAATAAATTAAATAAATAGTTGCTATCTTGCTACAATTTTATTACTGTATTAGACATAAAAGTTTGCGCATTTCATCAACCTTCCCTTACTCTTCAACCTTCCCTCCTCTTGGTCCTCTCCATCGGCCACACTGTCTCACGAAACTGATGCAGAGATTTTGTACACATTCAACTTTATCTAAAATAAATCATAGGCAACTAACCTCCGTCCTCTAAATAGCGTGGATATTTATAATGCAGCATCATCCTAGTTACTTTAACCAGTCCTTCAAGATGATCATAGTGACAGAACGCTTTGTAATCCACAAACCTATGGAATAACAAAAAACATTGAAAAAAAACACGGTTTTTAATAACCTTACTTTTGGGACGCGCCTAGAAGTTTTTAAAAAAACTAACAACGTACCGCCATATAGGTGTTAATGAGTTGTTTAAAAAAGAATAACTTAACCTACCAAAATGTAGGTGTTTAATGTTTCTTGGATAATTGGGGCTGAAAAAAGATTATTGCAGTTTCGGAATCAGCATGGTGAATTCAGACGGATGACGTAAAACGTCAACAGTGTAGAAAAGGTACCAATAATAGAATAATACCGAAGTGCCTACCTAAAGAGATGCGTGAGCCACCTTGAAGTGTCATCGTTGATTTTAGCATTCAGCCTCTGCAAGTGTGTCCGATCTATGCAGCTCGCGTAAGCCGAGATGCTGTGCGAGAGGCAGGCGAATTTACCCAGATCCGTGAGCAGCGGCAGCGGCCACGAGCCATCGTCGTTCAAATCGCTATGATAAATGTGAGTCTCAATCGATTTTAGCACATCGTCAGGGGACGACTTCCCCAGCTCGTCCCCTTGCGCTGCGCTCTCCTTGCGCTCGTCCTCTGGCTTGCCTCGGTCGCCGTTTGCACCCGCCTCCAGCCTTTCAATGATCTGAGAGACTTGGAATTCCATCTCCCCGAACGGCCGGCGATTCTATGAAAACAACATTTTTGTTCTAAAACCCTGTCTTTATAATATATTTAATACTTGAATACCTCTTCTGGCGTTGCGTTGGATGTATTATCCGGGACGACCGAAGCCTCATTTTCCGAAATTTTCCGAGTCTCGGACATCGTCGTGGCAAGAAGCCGAGATTTGCAAACGTCACTTATTTGTTGTCAGTCGGCGGGATGTCAATACTATAGTGTTGGGCCAGTACCACTCACAAGTTCGTCGATTTTCAAAGGAAAAACTGAATTAAAATGACTTTAACCGCCCTCTACCTACACGAACGTACGGGATATATCCGCTATATTATCGCCCGAACGCAACAAAACGTATCCCGTAAGTTGAAGTAAAAAACAACATAAAAAATCGAAACCCGATTTTAAATACGAAAAGGATCATAAATGGGTCTATTGTGTAAAAAAGTTTTCTGGTATGCATTGTAAACAAGTAGTGTTATTATGAAATGTAATGAAAAAACCCTACGATTTGTACCTACTTTTTGGTTAATCTTCAAGATCGTCATACCTTTTGCTACTTTTCTCCCGCTGGAGGTACAGGGCGCAGTGGCCCAAAGAGGTGTAAAGTGTGCAAATCAAACGTTGAAAGTGCATTTTTATTCCTTAAAATCATGTTTTAATTGTATAGTTTAATGCATAGAATCAAGTTCTAAAAAAAGGTTTCTAGGTCCAGGATTTGATTATGAATTTAGTTTCTGTATTATTTATATTTTTCATTTTTCTCTGACTAGGTATATTATTCTAAATTAAAATATTGTATTTTTATCATTTCTGTAGCTAGTTATAATCATGATTTACATAGATAGATAATTAACGATGCCATGGTTTATATAGTAGGAATAGAATTGACTTTTTTAAATTGGTAAGCTCGCCTATTACTATTTTCAGTACCTTCATAAGTCGATTAAAATCATAGAGGAGGCCGACAGAACACAATATATGAAGCGAATTTAGATATAAAACCACATTTTAATTCATTTCTTTCGAGAAAAAAAATGGAACATCATGCCTAGTTTTAAAATCTACTGTTACCTTTTACGAAAGGGCAACAGACCCACGTCTAATTTCAGTCTATCTATCATAGTAAAAAGCCATAAATTTTAATGCCGATAGAGCTTCAAAAACTATAAAATCAAACCAAAAACTAAATATCAACCAAAATGTTAAATGCTGTCCCAGGACGACGTTTTCACTTCTTCGGCTTAGTTAATTAACTAACAAGTAAATATAGCAGCACCTATTATTTATTAATTTTAAATTCCTACGTTCGCCAATCTAGCCATTTATCTAGCTAGATATTTTTATTTTTAATTCACAAATATTTTATTAAGTTATTTATTATTTTCTAGTTCCACTGCTTCTTATAACGAGTCCTATAACTTAAAGGAAGCTTTACCTCATTATATTATCCGGGGTACATTTGTACATGGTAGAGATCGTGCTGCGGTCTGCGTTTAAAATAGCAACACCGAAATATGAAAAAAAAGTACATGATTTTTATTACTATTTTCTTAAAATAAGGCATTATTAATGAGTGTACTGGGAAATTCGAGAAGATATACCAAAAAAGGGTGTCTGGAACTCTTGAGGATATAAAAACATGGTCTAAAATATGAAATTATAAATTGGCAGCATAAAATTCCCGATGCTATTTGCGGCTATGTTCATTGTTTTATATTTGTATGACAAACCTGAATCCGGCGTTAGTAAACTCGTGCGAAAACCTGGCACCCTGCGTAAGAGAACTGGCGTTAGCGAATGGTGCACGAGAATCGAGTGTCACTAAACTCGGCGTCTGCCAATCCACCGATCTTCAATGCCACTCTTCGAAAAGAAGTTTATGTGAATCCGGGCGTCAGCAAATCCGGAGGTTCCCATAAAAAGCTTGATCATCAGTGGCACTGATCAGTGGCTTGATCGTGGCTCGATCCACTGATCATTGGTTTGATCATCTCACGATCATCTGTTTACCAGCCACAAATTTAATAGCTCACACCCGGCGTAATAGAAGTGGCGTTAGCAAACGGTGCACTAGAATCGAGTGTCACTAAACTCGGCGTCTGCCAATCCACCGATCTCCAATGCCAATCTTCGAAACGAAGTGTATGTTAATCCGGGCGTCGGCAAATCCGGAGGTTCCCATAAAAAGCTTGATCATCAGTGGCACTGATCAGTGGCTTTATCGTGGCTTGACCCACTGATCATTGGCTTGATCATCTCACGATCATCTGTTTACCAGTCACAAATTTAATAGCTGATTTACACTCTCGCCTCGCCCCTCGTCTCTGTGTCTCGCCTTGCGCCTCGTGTGATCGACGGAAAATGATTTCTGTTTACACTCTTGTGGTGCGTGCAAACTAGCAACTATTAGTCTAAGAGCCAGCGACAAAAGAAAGTGAAAAAGTTTTGGGAAAGCTGTACACTCTTGTGGTGCGTGCAAACTAGCAACTATTAGTCTAAGAGCCAGCGACAAAAGAAAGTGAAAAAGTTTTGGGAAAGCTGATACTTTCAGATCAGACAATATTTAGGCTATAGAATGCCGGGGTAGTCAGCAGGTTAGGTTTCGGGACACCTGGCGCTGGCGTACTTGGAAAGGTGTAATTTTAATTAGTATCCCAAAGTGTTTAGAAAAGCTGAAAATTCATCAGTAGATAGTGGATGCAATAAAGAGCTTGAACCATATGGTCAGACTGCTTCATAATCGTACGCGTAGCGTCAGCATCTCCATACATGTCACGCATCGGTCTGCTGTCCTTTGACTCGTGCCCAAAAAAAACCGAGACGCGAGCGCCGGAGTGGTTAGGCGAGGCGCGAGGCGAGACGCGAGTCTCGCCTCGCTTCTCGCGCGAGAGTGTAAATATATATTTCAATTTATACTGATTAAAATAACCGTATAGGCACATAACCATATACTATATCTTATATTAACCATATACTATATCTTATATTAAACGATAAAGCGATCATCCTTTTTAGCACCGAACTGCTATATTTCGCCTGCCTTATTTTTCTATCATCCACGTACAACCTCCTCTGTCAACCGATCGCTGCCCCGCGCGGCCGCCGAGCTTTTTTTTTTGATTAGTCGAAAATTTTGGCGTGTTGTCGATGGTTTGCCGGCGAGATCGACTTTGAAAGCCGGCCTTTTATCGTGATAAATATTTTTTGTACATTCTTATAAACAATTGTGCGTTTGAGAATCTTTCATTATGAATGACAACGGCTGCATACATCTTAATAATTTTAAAGCTGCTAAGGGCACGCAGCCCTACAAGGTGGTGCACTCATTTTTCGTCGCGTGCACTTCAGCCGAAGCCAGACGCTACAAGGTATTTAATTATTTTTTCAATACTCGATAAAATGTATCTCTTATATTAAACTTCCTTTTTTATTATCTTTTAGCCATATTGTAAATTTAAATTTAACGTTTTTCTATTAATTTGCATGCAGGCGTTTTCAATCAATCTAAATTCGAATTTCAAACTAGAAAAGGGACGAAAGGTAATTCAAAAAAAAATAAACGTCACCAAATAAAAAATACGCCCCTGCCATTTTTGTACAAATTTTCGCTTTCTTTTAGTTGATACCTTTCGTAAAACATGTAAAACGATTGAATTACCTTGGAATTTATTGATTTTCTATTTTTTTGAGGGAAAATAAGGCAGATAACACCCTTTTCTGTGCCGACCATATGGTGTCCCATTATTGACAAGTTCCCACCCAACAATGATAAACTTTGGTATTATTCTAATATTGGTACCGTTTCTACATTGTTGGTTGATGTTTTAACGTCACCCGACTATATTCACCACTGAAATTCTCGCTGACTGAAACTGCATTTTTTCGGCCTCAATAAGCGAGATATAACTCTTTACTCTCTATCTCGGAAGGTGGCTCTTATTGTAGAATTAACTGTTCCATGGGAATCAAATATCCCAAAAGACCACGAGTACAAATTAAATAAATACCATGATCTTGCAAATGCCGTAACCCGGAACGGCTTCACTGTTCACCTTCACGCGGTGGAAGTTGGCGCTCGTGGCCTGCCAGCTAAATCTCTATTTCACCTCTTTAAAGATCTTGGCCTTTCCAGAAAAATAATCAACTCTTTCTTAGAAAAATTATCTAAAACTGCGATTTGCGCATCTCAAATTCTATGGCTTCGAAGGGGGAGTGAATGGGTGGTAAGGTGAACGCTCACATGTGGCAAGACAGCTGTCCTAAACCTACCACAGCCGGTTCGTAAGTCCGGAATCCACTGCTCACCCCCCAGAAGTGTAAAAAAAAATAGTATTATGATGGGCCCGACTCCGGTCGGTGAATTCCATGGCAGCTCCGTTTGTATTTATTTATTATTTGAAGAAGCATCTGGTATTTTTCAAAACAATTCATAAACACCTATATGGCGGTAGGTTAATTGGAATATAAGCATTATATGAACCTTTCTCAAAAATAAAAAATAAAAACGACTAGATTCGATCATTGTAATGCTAAATGTGATAGAAAAAAGTCTTAACCCCTCAACACAGTAACGTCCCGAATCGGGTACGATGTATTTTAGTCAATGCTCAGTAACGTCCCAAAACGGGTACGAGCGCAGCGCGACAAACCGCGCTCTGAACTGAATTTACACCAAAATCACAGTGCAACCACCCCCTGTTAGATATGTGTGAGAAAGGCGGATAAATTCTGTATATTACGATTATTCAGTCGTGCTTCTTGCAGTCTAGAATCCCTTTTCTAAAGTGCTATATTTTTGACCTTCAACTTTCATAAACGACAGGTGACTGCCAAGATTTACACCCGCCACAACACAGAATATTTCAAGACAAAAAAAAATGCATACAAAAAAAATTTTTTTTTTACTTAGTTTTTAAGATTGTTTTTAAAAAACACTAACTTTACCTATTGCCATACAGGTGTTTATGTATTATTTAAAATAAAAAACTTACTTAACCAACCAAAATGTATAGGTTTGACGCTTCTTTGAACGCCTATATCTCGCTTATTTATTGAGGCAGAATAAACATTATTGCAGATTCGGTATCAAACTGGTAAATATACTCGTGTGATGTTAAAAATCAACAATGTAGAATAGGTTCCTATAATGCATTAATACCGGTAAATTTAGTTTTTTTTACTATCTTAAGAACTAAGTAAAAAAAAATTTTTTTTGGGTGCAAATGTGAAAGTTGTATGTTTTAAAATATTCATGTGTCCGATGCTATTTCCTTTCATATTTAGCATTAAAATGATAATGATGTTTTTTTTGATAAATGAAAATGGTACCAATATCATATAAATTCCAAATGTTTCAGGGGATGTCATGTCTGTGTTTCACGTGCAGCAAGCCAGGTCCCAGGCTGCACTCCTGCCTCCATTGCGTCTTTTTCGGTTGCTACGCTGGGCATATCCAAGATCACTCGAGAACAAAAAAACATTTCCTGTACGTGGACTTATACTATGGCAACGTTTACTGCGCCCAATGTCAGGACTATATCTATGACAGGGAACTGTGCGAGATCGCTTCTGTCAATCGCCAGAAAGAAGCGAGGTAGGTTTTTATATTTTTTTCATTAAAAAGCAGTTTCCTGTACCAATAATAGGTGTATCCTGAAAACCAGGATAATAGTTATTCCTAGGATAACCCTAATTTGCGGCGTTTGTGGTTTTATTACATAGTCTATGGGCTTGATTGCATTTATCGTTTATTAAAATCGGAAGTTATTATGTGTGAATGAGACAGGGCAATATGTAAAGTCATCATGCAGGGTATTTAAATGTTGAACGTATATCTGACTATCCTCATCAAGACATAAATTTTCGTGGACCCCGACCTACAACTGGTTAACCTCAATTTTTTTTCACGCCCGTCGAGTCTCCCGTGGACTCCTGGGGGTCCACTGGACCACTTTGGGAATCACTGGTTTAGATCAACAAAAAAAACTTGTTTGTGTCAAATTGAAGTTTGATAGAAGAATGTATACAATTAAAGACGAATATAAATAAATAAATTAGTAATTAGTTAAAGTATACTGCCTACCTAATAACTATAGCACCATAACTAAGCAAATATCAAAAATCGGTCTTGTATTGGCTGTTTCTGCAGTACTGTACAGGTTGAAAAAAGAACAAGAAAATAATGGGTAAAGAACTGGTTGTCGATGCGAAAGAAATTATGTCACATTAATGTGATGAACAACTTGGAACTGGCAAATTTTAGAACCTTTTTTTGAATGAACACTATATTAACACAGCATCTTGAAGCCATCTTTTCAAAGATCGCGATTGATGTAATCTTTATGCACATACGCACACACCCACCCTTACATACATGCATACACACATATACATATACACATACACACACCCACACACACATACATACATACTCACATATGTATACATATACACCTGTATACACTAAAGTGAATGAAATGAATGAATGAATGAATGAATGAAAATCTCTTTATTGCACAATAAAAATAAGGTACAATGGCAGACTTATTGGTACATTACAATATCTTCCAGTCAACCAACATGCTGGTGTGAAAAGAAGAGTAGGCAAAATTGAAGTACTAAATGGTATAAGAGTTGAGATAATGAGATACGAGCTGCATGTAGGGAGAAGGAGTAGAAAAAAAAGGGGTGTCGTGTTTTGGGATACGTAGGATATTATTCTGACTTGAACAAAGTGGGAGGCCATGACTTCCTAACCCGGTAAAAGCCTCGTTGAGGTAGGAGGGAGATGTAGGATTGTGTAGGACATTATATAGAAGTGAAAGGATATGGAAATTTCTCCGGTCCCGTATACGAAGCCATTGCAATTTTGCTCGGTACTCGGAAACATAGTCATACTTCCGCAGATTGAATATGTACCTTATGCAAACGTTCTGTAGGCGCTCAAGCTTATCCAGTCTGTTTTCGGTGAGATCCAAATATGCGTACCAAGATCCAAAAGTACTTAAAGTACAGTACTGGAGTCCTGCACAGCTCTGCTACTTACTAATGATTATGAAGCTACTTTTCATGAGTTTCTCATTTTCATTATTTTTATTAGTTATAATATATTATTTTTCATTAGTTTATAATGCATATTTTCTGCGTAAACGAAATGTTTGGTAAATTGTCCCATGCTGGTGAAGAAAACATTTTTTATTTCACTTTCAGATCGCTGGGTATGAGTGCCCCTTACGAGAAATGGTTACCCACACCTGAAGAAGCAACCGCACTGCGAAGACTGAGAAAACGTAGGACAATTGGCCCTACAAGTACGATAGGCCTAAGGGGTCTGCAAAACTTAGGATCAACATGTTTTATGAACTGTATTGTACAGGTAAGCATGTCCCCTATTAAAGTTATTACAATTAAATTAGTTGCAATTAAATTTTTAATGTTTGGTTAAGAAGACCATTAACGCCTACGTTTTTCGCCTAACTTTATAGCACTAGTTCAGCTAGTACTTGCAATAAGCGTCCTATGCATTCTCGCCTTTAATATTGAAAAATATCTTGTGGGCCGGCAGTCAGGTGATACCAGGCAATCTTATTATAAGGCATCTAATTATAGTGCAATTAAGTCCAGGAAAGAAATCCGGAAGTATTTATCACAATGGTTTTATATATATTTTTAGATGCTGAATCCGATTTTTAACTTTGCGACCTCGCCAAAGCTAACTTCAGGAATCACACTGCAAAAAAATGCATTTTATTTAGGTTTTCGGTTATAATTTACGAATAACTGTTCCATGTTATGGAATTAACTGTTCCATGGGAATCAAATATCCCAAAAGACCACGAGTACAAATTAAATAAATACCATGATCTTGCAAATGCCCTAACCCGGAACGGCTTCACTGTTCACCTTCACGCGGTGGAAGTTGGCGCTCGTGGCCTGCCAGCTAAATCTCTATTTCACCTCTTTAAAGATCTTGGCCTTTCCAGAAAAATAATCAACTCTTTCTTAGAAAAATTATCTAAAACTGCGATTTGCGCATCTCAAATTCTATGGCTTCGAAGGGGGAGTGAATGGGTGGCAAGGTGAACGCTCACATGTGGCAAGACAGCTGTCCTAAACCTACCACAGCCGGTTCGTAAGTCCGGAATCCACTGCTCACCCCCCAGAAGTGTAAAAAATAGTATTATGATGGGCCCGACTCCGGTCGGTGAATTCCATGGCAGCTCCGTTTGTATTTATTATTTTTTGATAACGACTATTCAGTACAAAATTAGAGTAGACAAAATTTCCTACAATTTATATTCACAGACTTAATTCTTCCGATGTACCAAACCGCCGCTAAAGCGCGCTCAAAAATGGTCATTTTATGCCACAAAGTCCAGAGCGCGGCTCTACCACACTTTCAAAATGCCATTTTCTGCGTTTATCTCTAAGTGACAAAAACCATTTTTAAGCGCGCTTTAGCGGTGGTTTGGTACATCGAAGATATTAAGTCGATAGATATGAATTGTAGGAAATTTTATGTACTCTAATTTTGTTGTAAATAGTGGTTATTAAAAAGTACTCTATTCGTAACTTCACTTCAACTCTGGCAAGGTCGCATAGTTGAAAATCGGATTCAGCGTCCAAAAATACATATAAAACCGTTCCTGAGAAAACCCCCATATGCTTGGACTATTTATTAACCCTTGGAGTAAATGGGTATTTTCATGGATGCATCTGTCTCTTTTGCAGGATTTTCGGCGACATCGACCTTAAAGTACTATAACTACGAAACTACTACACCAATCATAAAAAGAACAACTGCACAATGATTGCATTGAAATTTCGAATATAGAATATTGAAATATCATTTTGTAAAACAATTAGATAATTATGAATAAATATGAGAACGTCAAAGAAGTGAAAAAAACGCGGAACCAGATCTGGTCGTATCATACTCAACGGATAATTGTTTCAGAACCAGATTTGGTCGTATCATACTCAAGGGGTTATGCTTGTTAGCATGATAGGAAATTATATTGTTCCATAAAACAGCTAATGGTACCTGCCTAGACAGCTAATGGTTCCTGTGTAGTTGGCCCACGAAGACCTGCTCGTTTTCATAGGTTGGGTGAACTAACGATTTAACTCCTATCCGGTAGCCTCCTCGAAGAGGGTCGAACGTGTAAAGGACTCTGTTTTCCCCTGTTACAACATGGTGGATCGGTTTCCTCCTTCAAATGCTGTTGGACGCATTGTGCAGTTAGCCAATCGACTGTGACAACGGGCTTACCAGGGGAGGGGGGGGGGGATGGGTGTGCTCTGGAAATGCTCTTGTACATTTCTTAAGAAGCGTGGTTGGTTGCTGACTGATGCCAGCCACTCTTAAAACAACCTATTGGCCACCCGATCACGAGTGGTAGACGAGCAAAGGATGGCACCGTCCGCGATAAATTGGAACTAAATTGCCGCTAACACCAAGTATAGGCTGTGCATACGAATTTGAACGCATGACGAGACGGGAGGTAGGAGAAATCCTGCCAAATCTTGTATTGAGTGCACGAGGCTGCCCGCTGCGTTCACTTCCTAGTGCAACACGTTAAGGCGATAGGCTCTCACGGGTTAGTAGAGTAGCTAGAAGGTGAACTGTTGCGTCCACATGTCTCTACGTTCACCCCACAGTTGAAAGAATGATCAATATCATTATACCTTCTTGGGGTGACGGGTTCGCCCTTTGTAGGTGGTAACTCTCAAGTGTCCTCGTAAGCGTTCGTGCTCTGCCTTACAAGCTATCCCCATGACAGCTAAAAAATCAGATAAACAAATTCGCTTCCAATCCATCCGTGTTAGTGGATTGGCTTACCGATATGCCCGAGTGGCAGCAGTCCGCATCCACTTATGTAAATATCGGCTGGAGAAGATTTTGTGAAAGAGTCCTTAAATATTTACAAAATGTCACGCTTCAATATAATTTCCAGGCACTGATTCACACCCCCTTGCTGCGCGATTATTTCCTCGGGGAAAAGCACAAATGCAAGATTCCCGTCAACGCACCGATGAAGTGTCTCGTTTGCGAAGTCTCCAAGTTGTTTCAGGTACGCCTTGCACACTTATTTCATTTAGGTCATCGAATGTCTATTTGCCAATTTTAATGTTTTGTTAATTTTTAGGAGTTCTATTCGGGATTGAAGAATCCGCTGAACCCTCACCGCTTGCTGCATTTGATTTGGACTCACGCGAGACACTTAGCTGGATACGAGCAGCAGGACGCTCACGAGTTTTTCATCGCCACTCTAGATGTCCTGCACAGGTAATGGTCGCTCTGATGTTCCAGTGTTTTGGTTTTAGTTGTCTATTGGCAGACTCAGAGTGTGATCAGTGGGTGGTCATCGCATTAGAACCACCATGCAATTTCGGTACTAACTAGCATTTTACAATATTTCTAAACTTTTAAACTGCAACACCTTCTGAGGTCCACATTGTTAATTTTAATAAATAAATATACGTAGATCAATTTTCTCTAATTTAACATTGAGTGTGACGCGCTGTAATTAGTGAGTGTGGGCTGTGTCATTATTCCAGTAAATATTTACTCCAAAATAATATATTTTTTTAATTTTTAATATACTCGTATTTGATCATTTAATTATTAATATTTATTATTATATATTTAACAGACAGGCAGCTTAAGCTGATGCGCCTGAGTCCGTGCTTGCATTACAGTTTTTGTGGAATAAGTCTATTTTAATTATAAAGTCTTGGTCACTTCACTAGGAAGAGCATTCCATTCGTTGACCACTCTACTGCTGAGGAAATGTTTCTTGGATTTGAATGGAATGATTCCCGCTGGAGTTTCAGATGATGAAGATGTTAAAGAAACAAATTTAACAAACAAAGAAGTCTATGTACTTACTTAGTAATTATTTTAATATAAATATATAAAATTATCAAAGTAAGAAAAATATTCACTTGAATAATAACATGGACATTTTATTGAATTTTAAATTAGAGAAAAATTTATCTATTTTTATGTATATAATAAAATAAATAATGAGGATACCAAAAATATTACAGTTTAAAAGTTTAAGAATATTGAAATATACCAATTAGTATTGAAATAGCACGGTGGTCCTAATGTGATGGCCACCCACTGCATTTTGCTTGTTTATTTCTAGTTTAAAGGGAGATCATAATTCTCATTTCAAAAGGTGAAAGGTTCAGGGATATCCATTGACAAATATATTTTTTTGTGGATTTATCAACATGTTTTGAGGTTGCTGGATTGGATTACTGATCTGATTTTGTAGGTTTACCATATGTAAATAGGGGGGGTAATAAGAACATTTCATTTATAAGTTTAAGTAATCTGTGCAGTTTTCTGAGCGTGTAGGTGCCCGCAGACATTTATCTGACTTATAGCAAACCTGTTTTATAAAAAAAAACTACCCTATTTTTCAGGACACTGTCCAGATTAGAAAACTTATTGAAAACAAACGGAACCTTATTGGTGAGACTTTGCTGTCAGTCTCTATGTCTGTCCGTTGAATATCTCAGCCATAATTAAGTCTATCGACAGGCATGTATCCAGGGGGATATTTGGAATCCCCCCCCCAGTGGCGACTCAGTTCTCATAAAGTGTGAAGTGAACGACGCACTGCCCGAGTTAGCATCTGAATGAAGCTCGATGTGTGAGGAGTCAGGGAGAACAGAGATAAATTAGTATATGTACCTGAGGGAGAAGAAAGAAAATGTAGTGGTTTGACAGATGGGTAGTGTTGCTAAATGGCTAGCATATTTTCCAACCATAATACTGTTAAAAACAGAAATGGTAATTTTCAAGATCTTGTCATAGAATAAAGAATATTAGATACAATATTAATTAGTAATTATTTCGATTTTTAACAGCATTATGACTGGAATATGTGCCAGTCATTTGGCCTTTCTTATGATGTAAAAAAATTGTTAAGCTATTGCATAGCTTTTATCGCGGGCCTAGCCCAGCGCGGCGACCGAATGAAGAAATTTCTTAACGAAAATTAATGATTTCAAAGTGATAATTACGTCTAAACGAGTATTGCTTACGATTCGAAAAAAATATATGTTAAACAAGAACATTTTCCTAATGTTCTTAGCCTTGAATATTTTATATTTTGTTTATATTACATAGTGTAATTAATTTGTGAAATTAGGTCTAACCGAACACAAAAACGACTACCACGCAAATACTATCTGGCGTATTATTATGAAACCTGCACCATTTTAAAGATAATTTAATTATCTATCTTTTTATCTACGATTTTTTTCGAATAGTCAAAGAATAAAAGAATAATATCCGGTTTTGTTGCTTTATTGAATAACATTCGTGCGCGGCGCTCTATCGGAATAATTCCGAATCATTTGATTCCGCCTCCCCATATGATTCGGAATAATTTCAACGTTTACCGATTGAGCGCTGTTATCTGATATCAGAAATAAATTGAATTAATACAGTATGACCGCGGCGACTGTTACGGTAGGATTCTGACATTGTGTTCCGAAAGAGACGAAATAAATTACGTTATTAAAAAAACAAAATGGCCAGGAAATCAAAATTTTTACAACATAAACGCCGTATACTGGAGAAAAATAGATTATTAAGGTAAGTAACGTGTATTATTACGTGTATATTATTACCATTTCTCTGCTCTGACGTCCCTTGCCTGACGTCACATTGCGGTGACTAGACGAATAGGCTTCGTGCAACAAGTTAACTAATTAACAGTTATAACATAAAATACGTCATTTATTTCATAAACTGACGTGATTACTGTTAGATCAAACTTGAATATTGATTTTGAAAATCGATTTAGGGTCGATTTCAATATGAAACCTGCGGGTAAAAGTACCTACACATAGGTAAGTATAAGTTGAAACGTCGATTTGCTAAATTCATTCATAAAGCGACAAAATTTCATTCGTGATTTTCGTAGTATGACGTAAATTATACTTTGGTTGGAGGGGGTTGTACCTATTTGTGGCAATAAGATCATTTTGTGGTTTTTAGCCAAAAATCTAGTAGTAATCATAATAATTCTACTTATAACATACATAGTTAGGCGCATATCTGACTCACTGACTGACTCTAACGCTGTGGGTAGACAGTCTTTTTTTAAATTTGTCAGTTTTTAAACCTTCTTTTCTTTTCTAATTTCTACTACTTCTAATTTCGAACTTGGAATGCTATTTCGAATTTCGAACTTGAAATTGTACTTCGAATTTCAAACTTGAAATTGTGCTTCGAATTTTGAACTTGACATTCTACTTTGAATTTCGAACTTGATATTCTACTTCGAATTTCGAACTTGAAATTCTACGTCGAATTTTGAACTTGACATTTTACTTCGAATTTCGAACTTTATATTTTACTTCGAATTTCGAACTTGAAATTCTACGTCGAATTTCGAACTTGACATTTTACTTCGAATTTCGAACTTGATATTTTACTTCGAATTTCGAACTTGCAATTCTACGTCGAATTTCGAACTTGACATTCTACTTCAAATTTCGAACTTGCAATTCTACGTCGAATTTCGAACTTGACATTTTACTTCGAATTTCGAACTTGACATTCTACTTCAAATTTCGAACTTAATATTCATTCTACTTCAAATTTCGAACTTGACATTTTGACATTTGAAATTCGGAATTTCAATTAAATTTCGATAATATCGGAATTCAAATTAAAATTTCGAAATTTTGTATTGTGCTTTGAATTTCGAACTTGACATTCTACTTCTTTTTTCACAGGAAAAGACAAAAATTGGACAGTAATGAAGAGAATGTCGTGCAATGTAGAGCTGTTGAAAATATAGAAAATGTAACGCTACAAGAAAATCAATTTCACAGCCAACAACTTCAAATTTATGAACAGCGTAATGAATGCTTTACTCCCGAAGTTATTCTATACAGGAACACAGGAATTCCTGGCGATGGTAATTGTCTATTCCACTCGCTCATAAGTGTTTTGCAACTTCAAATTGAGACTTGTGACTTGAGAAATCAGTTACGCGATTCACCCTATTTAAACTCCTGCCACAATCCGCAAGAAGCATATAACAACATTCTATCAAGCACTAATGATTACGGAGATTTGGATTGTTTGTACTTATTTTCAAAAATGTACAATCAAAATGTTTGTGTACATTATTGTTTTTACAACATAACTACAACGAATCAAGACACTATCTTTTGTCATTTTAAAGCGAATGATACACAAAACTGGATTCATCTTCATCTTCGTGAACAACATTTCACACCTTTTTATGAAGTATCAGATTTATTGGAGACAATACAAAACGCTACCCAAAATGAAGCCCATGTTGATGCCAATATTCAACTATTGCGTGACAATTATAATGAAGATCCTACCGAAGATAACCATAACAATCATGAAAATGAAATTGAGATTGATAGAGACAATCGAATTGGTGAAAAAATTATGGATTTTATTGTTGATGGTACTATTCCAGTTTACACAAATTATCATAAACACAGTACAAGTCATATTGATTTTTATAAAGACTTTACGAGTAATTCATTTGGTCATTCTTGTATTATTTGCGACAGAACATGGTGGAAAAGAGACTTGAAAATGTCGACCAGTAAACATGAAAGAATTTTGAAAACAATACTGCATGTAATCTTAATAATATAGTTTTTTTTAAATTATTAAGCTATTGCATAGCTTTTATCGCGGGCCTAGGCCAGCGCGGCGACCGAATGAAGAAATTTCTTAACGAAAATTAATGATTTTAAACTGATAATTACGTCTAAACGAGTACTGCTTACGATTCGAAAAAAATATATGTTAAACAAGAACATTTTCCTAATATTCTTAGATTTGAATATTTTAGATTTTGTTCATAGTGTAATTAATTTGTGAAATTAGGTCTAACCGAACACAAAAACGACTACCACGCAAATACTATCTGGCGTATTATTATGAAACCTGCACCATTTTAAAGATAATTTAATTATCTATCTTTTTATCTACGATTTTTTTCGAATAATCCGGTTTTTTTGCTTTATCGAATAAAAAAATCGTGCGCGGCGCATAATCGGAAGACGTTTAAATTATTCTGAATCATTTGCTACCGCAACCGCAAATGATTCGGAATAATTTCAACGTTTTCCGATAGAGCGCAGTTATCTGATATCAGAAAAAAAAAAATTATAATTGCATAAGTTGTTAAAAATGCTATGCAATAGCTTTACCGCGGCAGTCCCCGAGTGCCACACGTATTTTTTTTTTTTAATGTCATAAGAAAGGCCAAATGGGGCGGGGGAAAAAAAATATTTTTTACCCAGTCGAGTTAAGTATTGTTTGAGACGGCTGTTTAACTTAGTTCAAAACATTCGCTTTTATTTTAAGAGAAATCCTTAAAAACCTACGGTAAAGTATGTCCCGCCTCTATTGCCAAAGTTTCGGTATAATAAAATATTTTTTTTTAGATATCGGTAGATTAAAGATAGAGTCTGTGACTGTCAAAGTTTTCTAAATAGTTAGAAAATTTGTGTATAAACATAAACATAAACATAGATTTTCCATCGATGGAAAGTACTTTTTGTGAAAAAATATAAACAATTAGCCACATTTTAAGGAGGTCTACTCCTCCATAAGTTATATTTGCAGAAAATATAAAGCGAAGAAAGGAAAAAAAATAACACTTTCATATAAAGAGAAAAATCATGAGTCACAGAGTCGACGAACATTTAGAATTTTTAAAGATTATTTGTTTTTATTAAAATTCAGCAAAAAAATCAATTGATCGTTTTTTTGCGGAGTTCTTATATCTCGGAGAAAATTTTTGCTCTTTTTTACTGAAAAACTGTTGAATTTCGATAGATGTTTAACCTCTAGCTAGATTATTCGTACGCTTAATGACTTTAAAATCGACACTGCGATGTGTCGTTTTTAAAATTGGAATCCGAAAATCTATATAGTAATTTTGGTTCTTTTTATCTATATTTCTGCGTATTTTTCATATCGTATAGATTATCATTATATAGAATTTTAGCGACAAAAAACTTGGACCTCGTACGACATTACGATGGCACCTTCGGTTTCGATTATGGGATGTGACATTTAGGGGGTCGCGCTCCCGAACGATCGAGGGCCGTAGGATTTACCCCATAATGGAAAATACGCAACGGGGAAAGGGAACCGCATCGGTAAAGGCGTCGGTTCGCGCACCTTCATCCTCGCGCCTTCACTCTCGCGCAGGCACTGCCGCAACGGGGCGGAGGAGCCGGCGAGCGCGGACCCCGAGGAGCGGTGCGAGTGCATCATCGACCAGATCTTCACGGGCGGGCTGCAGTCGGACGTGGTGTGCACGGCCTGCGCCGGCGTGTCCACCACCGTGGACCCCTTCTGGGACATCTCGCTGGACGTGGTGGGCCCGGGCCCCGGCTCGCTGCAGGGCTGCCTGGAGCGCTTCACGCGGGCCGAGCACCTGGGCGCGGCCGCCAAGATCGAGTGCGCCCGCTGCACCACGCAGCGCGAGTCCACCAAGCAGCTGTCGCTGCGCACGCTGCCCGCCGTGGCCGGCTTCCACCTCAAGCGCTTCGAGCACTCGGGCCAGGCGGACCGCAAGATCTCCGCCTGCGTCTCCTTCCCCGCCGAGCTGGACGTCACGCCCTTCACCTCGCGCGGCCGCCGCGCGCCGCCGCTGCAGGACAACCGCTACTCGCTCTTCGCCGTCATCAACCACCTGGGCTCGCTGGACGCCGGCCACTACACGGCCTACGTGCGCCAGATGCGCGGACGCTGGTTCAAGTGCGACGACCACCTCATCACCGCCGCCACGCTCGACGAGGTGCTCGACAGCGAAGGGTGAGTTGGCCCCGCCCCTCCCTCTCCCCCTCCCTCCCCTCTCCCCTCCCCTCTCCCCTTCCCTCCCCTCTACCCTTCCCTCTTCCGCTCCCTCGGCCGACCGCATCCCTCTCTTCTTCGAACCCTGAGCTCTTTCCTCCTCGACGATGACCATGAGGGTAACGAACTAGTAGAGGTAAAGTCGAAAGGCCAGGGAAAAATATAGGAAAGGGCGACGATCGGTGACTCTCAATCGCGACTCGACGACATCCACACTGATCGATTGTCGATTTTTGAATTCCAATTACGAGTCCGAAATAGAGTTTCCGTTTTTTTATGGTACCAAGTTTCTCCTCGTTCAATTCATCTCTTTCATATTCGACATTGTCCGTCCGTGAAATGCAGAGCATTCTTTGTAAGCCCTCATTTTCCAGGCCTCCATTTTCTTACGCAGAGTCTGACTGAACTTTCCATCCCATAGAAGGGCATGGAGAATATGTTGCACCTTACTATTCATATTCTAAGGTGCGGTGACAAGCTATACCTGCTGAGTTTCTTCAACTTGAAGAAGTTTGAAGAAGAACACCACATGTATAATCCAAATAAATATCTCATAAACATAGTCACCTACGACGACTTTACTGTTCCCTTTCACATTGTGGAAAATGGCGCTCTTGGTTTACCAGCTAAATCCTTGCTACTTGTACGTTCCTATTTACTTTGTATTTAAATGAAAGAGCGAATATGTACCATGAGGAAATCATAGAAATGAAACATCATTTTGTATTCATCTAAAAGTCCCTAAAATTGACTGTCAATTGTCTTTTCAGGTATTTGCTATTTTACCACAAGACGGTCCTCGAGTACGACTGCGCCGTTTAAACTAAAAACATCATCTCACCGTCCACCGGAAAGCAAGATAGAGCCGGCCAAGAGAAGTTCCGGAATCGATAGATAGACTGAATCGTCGCATTAAGACTGATCGGCAAAGACCTACGATGGGAAGCTTCGTTTCGAGAAAAGGTCATTAGACATTAGAAATTCTCTAAAAAAAAAAAAAAATTTTTATTCAGTTGTCTGTGCGTCACAAATAAACTGGTTCGATTGAAATAGGGTAACTATGATTTACTAATAATTTATCGTTTGTAAATACATTTTATTTATTTTTCTGCTAATTTATTGACTGAACTATTTTGGTTTTTCTTTATATTTTTCGAGCTATACTGTATTGATTTTTATCCGTATTGGGTAGATATGTGATCGCATCGATATTATAATATTGCTACGTAATCATAAATAATTGTATTACCAGTGATTTACTAAATGTTTAAAAAATATTCAGTAATGAAATTATCTAGGTTAAATTTATTTTTTGGGTATCTCAGAAATATTGCTTCA
The DNA here is from genome assembly GCA_944548615.1 of Micropterix aruncella. Lineage (NCBI taxonomy): Eukaryota > Metazoa > Arthropoda > Insecta > Lepidoptera > Micropterigidae > Micropterix > Micropterix aruncella. The sequence goes on along the minus strand of OX155964.1, from coordinate 19,067,001 downwards.
CGAGTGCCTAGTCTTATTTTTATCAGTTTGATATTTTGCCAGTATCCTCAATACCTAATATTATTTTTATCCCAAAATGTAAAGACTGCTTTATTTCATAATTCCTTATAGCCCGCTTTAATTAAACTTATGTCATATTTAAAAAATCCTCAAGATTTTTAAAGTTTTATTCGTATCGAATTATCGTATCTTGCAAATATCTTTCCTCAAAAAACTGACTTTTGAAGCTATAATATCCAATGTATGTAGTAGTTATTGTAGTAATTAGGATGTAATTTAAAAATGTTTAAAAATACAGGATAACATAATCTCTGTTAAGGTGGCCATTCACGGTTGCGCTATTTGGTTTAATCTGAATCTGAATGACTTAAGTCAAATGAATGGATCCCCAAAGATGTATTTTGGGCCAAACACCTCAGGGTCAAATTTTGGCTGTATATCATGCCGGTTAGTGAACGGTTTCGTGTAACTTGGGGCATAGATCCACCGTGTTTCTGGGTCGGTCCAACTCACGATTCAGCTCCTATACAGTAGCCTCCTCGTTTGGAGGACTACCCCGGGAGACTTGTCAGTTTGCGCACCGTGCGGCGTCAACCAATCGGTTGTGCACTCTGACTAATTACTGAAGGGGTGTGGAGACTGGAAATATACTGTCTCCTGAGGAGTGGGGCGGATTTTGACCTGTGGTCAACCAATCTTGAAATTACCAATCGGTTACCTGATTCTGAATTCAGAGCCGGGCAAAAGATGCCATTAGTCCCCGATAGATTCAAACTAATCACCGTTGAATATACGGCAGGTAGATGTCGCGCAAGCGACTTCAGACACGTGATTAGTCGGGAGGTTAGAGGTATCCTGATGGTTAATTCAAGATGGAAATATTCTTCCAAAACTGGTAGACAGGGGGCGAGTCTGCCTACTGGGTACCTTTCCCGGTGCCACGCCATAAGGCGTTGGTCTCTGTTGGGCATGTTGGCTTAGTTAGGCGGTAGATCATCTACGCTCACCTCACGGGAGATGCAACGATCACTATTGTTAAAACTCCCTGAGGTGATGGGTTCGCCCGTTGTAGTTGACAACGCAAGTCGTATATCATGCCATTTAACTAGATGGTGCAACCGTGAATGGCCCCTATTAGATATTGATGGAAAATTGCTTAAACTTCACTCTTATAAATGTTTAATACATGTAACCATAGTAAGGATATTTTAAAATTCACTCTACATGTATACGTATCTTAATGTTCGGGTAAAAAAAAAAGTGGAAGTACGACTGTAAAACTAAGATGCTTCGCGGCTCTTATGTATACCTGCTTCCTTTTCTGTGATATGTTCTTCGAGTTCATAGTGTGTACAATTAAAATAGTATATCATAAATAAGTTTTTTATTTAATTGCGCTGAAACTTTGATTGGCGTACGCATACAACTGGAGCTGTCAACTACAACCGGCGAACCTGTCACCTCAAGAAGTTTTAACAATATTCGATTGTTCCGTCTCCCGTGAGGCAAGCGTAGAAGACTTGAGACAAAACGGTCCACTGTCTAGTTACGCCACTCGCCGTAAGAAACTAACGTCTTACCGTAAGAAACCAGGTTTGCACCTGGCGGGCCGACACTTGCACCCTTACTTCCAATTACAGCCAGATTTCTCCGGGTTTGAGGTTGCATTGCGCGGTCCTCTCCCTTACGTAGCAGTGATTTGGTATCTACCGAATATCGCGGACCAGGGCATCCTTTCCCTGGCTCTTCACCGGGTATCGGGTAGCCAATTGCTCGTTTCAAGAGCAGTTGCCGTAAGGCTAACAACCACCCCGCTCTATAGGAAACAAAGCCGTTTTAAGACTCCCTCTGCTAACTGTCGGAATGCACAGTCGATTGGCTGACGCCGTCCAGTGCGCAAACTGTCCAGGAGTGCCGGAAGTACGATTCCTAGGTGAACTGGCCTGCAGGCACAGAGTCCTACCCGGGCTCGCACTTCTGCTTAGAGGCTGCCGGATGGGTGTTGACCTGTGAGTTCGACCGACCCTAACACATGGGTCATAATGGCTCAACTGCACCTCCTGGCGTACACATACAGAATGTATAATTATAATAATAGTAATGTATTCATTAAAAAAAAATGCATTTCAATTGTTTTCATTGCAGAATTTGCCCATGATCAGTGAGTCTGCCTAACTAGGCCGTAGCTCGTACCAAGATAAATGCCACGTATGGCGCGATGATTTGTTTAGTACTTGCATACAGAAACAAAATAAAACACAAAATATCTAACAAAGGATAAAACTAAACATAATTATGTATATTTAAAAATGTCAAAGCATGATCATAGAATCAAAAATGTATATAAAATGTTGGAAGATGAGATTTGTAGGACAAATAAATATAAAAAAAATATTAGAATATATGACAATAATAATACAAAGAAGTTTGTGGAGACTGGAAATACCAATACCAATGGTGCTTTCAATTATCACAACATTTGGATCAGTTATCCTTTCAGAAACAGTCAGTCAACTTTATGCTTCATGGCATTTAAACTTCGTATAAAAGCTAATAATGATCAAGCGACGCGATCAAATAGAGATTGGATCAATTTTGTAAACGTTTTAAGAGTCCCAGAAGACGATTTTATTGTCTAATTACTTGTGAATATACAGTGAGCGACAAAAGTCTACTTACACCCCCCCATTTCTGCTAGTTCGATAATCCAAAAACATAATGGAAAAAAGTAATGATACAGTAATGTTTGGTACTCTTTTTTTTATGCTAATGAACAAAAAAAAATCATTCTTCAATATAAACTAAGTTATTTTAAAAAAACTTTAAAAAGCCATTGACAAAAGTCTACATACACTTCATTGATTATTATATTTAGTCGATAGTAACTTTAAATATTTATTTTTCTTTTATTATATTTAGTACTTATGTAGTTAATCTTTCGCAGCAATGACTGCTTGAAGTCGTCGCGGCATTGAATCAACTAAATTTGTCAATTCTGCTAGTGTTATGCTCCCCCAAACCTCTAATATTTAAAAAAGAAAAAAAGAGTTATGGTGATATATCAAAAATGGTAAACTTGAGTCGGTCAATTGTGCAGATGATAACTAAAAATTATGATAATACTGGTTCCACTAAAAACAAGTATTTTTAAATCATAGCTCTTATTATTTTAATATTATTTACATAAAGTTAGGGCTATGCGCTATCAAATGATATAAAATTCCTATAGGCACTGTTGGCACCCGGCCAGTTAAAGAGTGACAAGTATTTGAATGATTGTGTCATCTAATTTCAAACCCCACCTGATCAGTTTTTTAAATACATTTTTATTGTATAATCTTGTCTTAATTGAGTTCCATGTTCCAAAAACTTTATTTAGTTTCAGATTACGCCAGATTCCAAGGTATTATTTTGAAAAAACTATTAAATTTCAAACTCCGTTACATGCATGAGAAACGGTTTTCAAACACTGCTATATCCGCACCGACCAATCAGAGCAAATAAATCATCAGCAATCGGAGCAAAGAATCAAGTCATGGCAATTAATGGCCAATCTATTAGCTCCTGTGTTTTCAGGGACGTCTCACGTTAGTAAAGATTCTAGACTTCCTTAACAAAACCTGTCGAATAAAAACACAATTCCTGGATGTGTTAGGTGCCCTAGAGCAGTGGTTCTCAAACTTTTTTAAGATATGGAACCCTTAGAAAATTGCTCACATTTGCGAACCCTTTGCCGGGTGGTTTGAGGGGGCAAGAATAGCTTTAAAAAAAACCTTTATTACAGGAAGTTTGACCAAACGAGTGGTTTTATATCGAAATTAGGATACTTTGAAGTAACATCATGAAACAAAGAGCCAAACTAATTAAAAATCCAGTAAAAAAATAAGTGGACAATAATAGTCTGATATATCAGTTAACCCCTCGAGCCGTGAAATTTTGCAAGCGCATGTCTGAAAGACTATATATAATTATGGAAATTTTAGATTTATTATGGCGGCCGACCAAAATATTAATTTCTCCTAAACCGTTGTTGCACTTTAGAATTGTTGCATATTAGATCTTTAAAATCCGATCGGTCCCAATGAGGCGCAACTGTGCTTTTACGTTTGAGTCCGATCGGTCCCTCTGAGGCTCGAGGGATTAAGCAAATTTTGCTTAACAAATTGTCGAGAGGAAATTTGCAGAACCCTTAGAGTCCTCGCGGAACCCCTAGGTTCCTCGGAACACAGTTTGGAAACCACTGCCCTAGGGGATATCAAATAATTCGCCATATTTAATAGAATATAACTCAGAAACTCATAACTGTGGTCAGTCATTCTAGTAGTAAATGGTTTACATAAAAAGATCTTTTCATTGATATTATGATTTACAGCTATTGGAAAATTGGGCCTAAATATCCATTCTCTTTTGAATATCAAAACCAGCTGTATCCTATTTCCCCTATATATTTTAATGCTTATTTTACTGCTAATCTAATACATTTTAAAAATATGCACTGGTAATTTTACTTAATAAATATTGCATAAAGGACAATGGGTAATTTCATACCCACTTGCAATGTTTGCGTTAACAGTTTGCCACATATACCAAACAAAAGCTTATTAATGTTTCAGCGTTTAGACAAAGTCAGCACCGCTTGCGCGGGCGGCGGAAGGAGCGAACTGGACTGACTTTATTATATATAACGGGAATATTGAAGTCAGCACTGAAGCAAAGCGCTGTACTGACCTAAAATCAATTTAAACGATGGCAGTACCGGGTCAGCACTGACTTGTTTTGGATTTGAAATCAGTAATTAATTAATTTGTTGTGTGGGCCTTGTAACACTGCGACCATTGCTGATCTATTGTGTTCGCAACCTACTATAGTTCTGCGCTAAGCCTCGTGTCATTTAAGAACCGCAACAGGCTTTTGGTGCCAGATTGTTTTACCTCCTCAGGTTGGAGGTAATGACCACCCAAGTGGGTGTATCTTTTACGCATCAGCCCCTTGGCAGAACCTGCATATTTTTGTGTCTCGGAGCTTGAGGTTGTACATGTGTTTGTTAAGGCCACAATGCCCCGTGAGCGCCCTCACCAGTATGCGTAGATTGTTCCTATTTAGCGATAAGGCCTCACGGGCGGTCTTAGGGTCGTAAGCCTTAATTAGCGCTTTGGATTGGTTCAACCCTGGCGTGTTGTTTCAGTGGTTGACGGATTGTTCTAAACATATTTGTTTGAGCATAAGGTTTGCACTGACTTAATGTAAATTAGCCATTACAGTTAAAAGAAGTGTTTTTACCGCTATAAAGGATAAAAAGTCAATAGAATGGATGGCAAAATTTCCTCAGTCTAATTAATTTGGGGGACATGATTATTTTGCCACATAATTGACTGCAGGACCGTTGAAATATTCCAGAAATTAATTTCTCTCACAGAAACAGAAAACCTGTAATTTTTCGCAGTCGCCAGGTCTAGCAAGATATATAAACATTTTAGAAGATGCTGCTTCGGATAAGTCTTATTCATAGTTAATTTTAAGCCTCTAGGTATTTATCTAGTGCATAGGTTCTCAACGTGGGCGATAACGCCCCCTTGTGGTCGATTGAGACTTTCAGGGGGGCAGTAGAGCGCCCAGAGAAAAGGTAAAAAAAAAGTATAATCGTGGCAATAGCTGTTTCAGATTTGCGACAGATGGTAAGTAAAAAAAAAATGGGGGCTCTAGAAAACTATTCTCAAAAAGGGCGGTGCGCAAATTAAGGTTGAGTGAGAGCCTATGATTTATGTCTACTGAGCATCGCAAAACACAAAGCATCTATGTAAAACTTTAACCCCTTGAGTATGTCAACCAAATCTGGTCGCGAAACAATTATCCGTTGAGTACGAGTCGACCAAATCTGGTCGCGCGTTTTTTTCACTTCTTTGACGTTCTCATATTTATTCATAATTATCTAATTGTTTTACAAAATGATATTTCAATATTCTATATTCGAAATTTCAATGCAATCATTGTGCAGTTGTTCTTTTTATGATTGGTGTAGTAGTTTCGTAGTTATAGTATTTTAAGTCCAGCGCCGCCGAAAATCCTGCAAAAGAGACAGATGCATCCATAAAAATACCCATTTACTCCAAGGGTTAATGGTGTTAAAAATTAAAAAAAATGCTTGTTTCATCCCAAGACTTGTCTGCCAGGAGCCAAGGAATGATTTCATCTGAATATTAATTACATAAATAAAATCGATGAGTGCTCTCCCTCTGAAGGCAGGGTTGGGCCAAGCACCAAAAGATGGTGTTAAAATTTGATTCAAATGTATGGCGGAATTTAAATATTAAGCCACCGAAATCTGCATGACTCTACATAACTATGCATACATGAAGCAAATATATTATTATAATCTATCGAGTGTATCAATCATAATCAGTGGTATACCAGAAGTTTATTTTATGTGACTCAGTGATACATCGCTAATAATTAATAATCCCTAAAAAATTTCAGACAATCGCTAGTTTGTACGCTCTACAATGGACCACAATTTCAAACGCGATCATTACAGACACTTAACCATTACAACTTACCACTCGAAGCGACCAGACTCGGCCAGTTTTAACATTAACACACAAATTACATTTCTTTTTAAAATTCACATTAAATACTTATAGAAAATCAGTAAATAAGTACAGCACACGGAAAAGACTTGTATATGAGATTTTGCAACCAAAATTTCACAACGTGATTTCGGCCCAACGAGGCATCTGCGTACCAAGTTTCAAGTCCAAGTCCAATATTTCGAGATTGAAATAAGACTAGTGCGTCTCCTGGTGGTCGGATTTGAACAACAATCTTTTCAACTTTTGCCATTACCAAACGAAGCCAGCATGCCAAATTTCAGCTCAATCGGATTAAGCGTTTGGGTGCTTTCAAGGAGGAATACACAGCCAGACTTCAATCTGGAAGTGGTCTTAATCATCTGAGGGGGGGCTAAAAATAGATATTTCCATCTTCATCTTGAAAAAAAAAATGCCAGTTCACAATACTTTCCCTCCTCGTTAGTCGGTGGGTCGGGCAAGGAATTGCCTATTGGATTCCTGACTTCGGCCAAACAGTAGTTTTTAGCTTTTCCAGGGGTGTAAAGCTTCGAAATCAAGGGTAAGTTAAAACGACCCAGTAATTTAATACTTTCGTTTAATATCAGAGGGCGATCAAGCCCTGCATAAAACTAAATACCCAAATTAAAAATTACATTCGTCTTTGCCAAGCAAAAACGCTAATCTCACAATTTTATATTTACAAGTATTACAAAATAAGTACAAAAATGTTATTTATACACAGTAATTTTGTAAAAAATATATTATTTCCGCTTACATTAATTAAAGGATTATCGCTATTATTTTACTTTATCGTTTCATTAAGAGTTTGGCGTTTGTTAGAACGGAAAGACACAACTCTCGGACCTTGTTAAATGCAGAGAAAAAATCTAATAAATAAAAGCATAGAGAGACGGTACATAACATAGACAGGATAAGGGTAACCTTGAGAATAAGTCGTTCTTAACCAGATTTATTCGAGAAAAAAATCTTAATTATTGGCAGTTTTAAATAGAAGCAGAGAGCAGTAAAGAGCCACCTCTTCTCGCTAAATCTTACACTTAAATAAGACGTAAAAAACAACAATATAAACTCTTCAGATGATTCAACAACTACGTATTTACATTTGTTAGAAAGGATAATTTACGAAAGTGACGATTGCTTCCGTAAATAGGGGCGAAGTTCTACGAGGTAATTTATTGTAGTAGGTACTGCGAAACTAGGAACGCTTGGCGTTTGGTGTGGTTATGCGCGAAACGGCAGTTTGTCACGTGTGCTGAGAGAGAATTTCGTCCACCATTGTGTGTCCGTTTGCCGTGGAGTAGACGGTCATCATCTGCGGCTGGTTGTTGGCCATTGATACTATGTGCTGAGGTACGCTTATCTGGATCGGAAGAGGCGTGCTGCTGGTAGGTACCTGCAACAGCAATACGATATGAATTCTATGGCAAAAATATAAAATGTACATGTTGCAGCAGTGAAATAGTATGCTGTCGCAGGAGTGAAGGGCATTTTAGCACTCGAATCAAACATTCCGTAGAATTGGTCATCGTCATCGCTAACATCTCATAAATAGCCAATATCAAAGTAGGGTTATTTCTTCATACAAGACGCCAATAAAAATTACGTTCGAATTTAAAAAATCGGTTGTCACCCCGAGCCTTTCGCGGCAAGTAACCGAGGACTGATTTCATCTAAATATTCATTCATAAGTAGAATCAAAGGCTCCCTCTCTCGGCCGGCGAACGAACCCGTTAGGGTTCCTATACACTGCAGCCTCGAGCTGCGCGGTTCGTTTCTCGGCTAGCCTCGAGCGCTCGGCATTAATGTTTGATTAAAATGAAGGGCGGAATTTAAATATTATCAGTGTAGCTCTTATATCAGATATTCCGAATAAAATTTCCCAATCTGTATTCGGCCCAACAAGGCATCTGTGTACCAAATTTCAAATCTCTTAAGTCCATTATTTCAAGATTGATAAATGAAATGAAATGAAAATCTCTTTATTGCACAATAAAATAAGGTACAATGGCGGACTTATTGCTACACTACAGCAATATCTTCCAGTCAACCAACATGCTGGTGTGAAAAGAAGAGTAGGCAACAAATTATAGCCTAAAATTAAATTTGAAATTATAGCATATAATATATATTGTGTGTGTGTCTAAAGTAAAATGTAAATATATAAATAAATTTTTGAGTTTGACATATTATATGTATGTATATGTATATACATACATATTTTGATATATTAACAAATAAATAAATAAATAAGTAAATAAATAAACTGCCAAAATAAGGTAAGGAAAGGGAGGGGATAACGGAAAGGTTAGAATTTATGATTAACCCGCTGAGCACGTAACATCCATTTGGGGACATGTATGGCGGCCGCCTACAATCCGTAACATCCGATTTTGGATATCGCGCTCGCCGCTGCGAAAAATGCAATTTACGATTCGAATCGTCGTAGTTAATGCTTTCTGACCGCGTAACGACATGGCCAAATAATCTTTCATTCGCCGGCCAACGACGATAAAATCGATCGCAGATTTAAAAAGTCAGCATTAGACGTCAAAACAGCAGTCTCGATCGGCCACCCCGCGGCGGCGTATAGTTCCGCGAAATGTTTGTTTTGTGCAGTGTTTTGTGGATATAAGTGCAGTGTATACCGGATAAAAGTGAGTAATTTCCATTTTTAAGTAGTTTAGGCATTAGGATTAGTCAATTTAGACAGTCCATTTGCTGTTTTTCACGAATTTTCGAAGAAAACACTTTGGCAACAACAAACGGCTCGCGAAAAAATGGCCGTTTTTATTTTGTAATGTTTGTGAAATATCCTGATATATCGCGAAACATGACGTAATGTCGCTTTAATTTACTAATAAAATAGGTATTGCTTCATTTACATCCTAAGTTATCACATAATTAGGCGTATTTTGAACATTATATGTTGTTTTCTAATATGGCTCGCGAAAATGAAACTTGTTTTGATAATTACTATGAGAGAAAAAAGTGCGATTTTCCATAGTTTTTCGATGAAATGTGACTCTTTGGAGTATAGTAATTAGTTATTAGACATATAATAAGTCTATGATAAGACAATATAATTGAAAAAATCTAACGAATTTTATATTATGGGCATTCAAAGTTTATTATTAGGTTCGGACGCGGAAACTCTCAAAACTTTAGATTTTTCTATAATATCAGACAAAGCTCAAAGTTCTGGTGTGATTTCTAAGGAGAAGTGATGTAGTAATAAATTTATTTTGAAAGAATTTCATATAAAAAAATACCATAAGTAGTCACAAAATAAAAATTAAAAAATTTTTTTTTTACGAGAATACATAAAATTTTTCTTGGCTGAATAAATAAATATTTTTTCCGTATTTTTGTATGCAAATAAGTAAAAAAAAAATATCGTTTTGGTAAAGCATTTAATAAAGAACATAACTGTATTTACAATTTTTGATATTTACAAAAACTGTATTTACAAAAAAATCGAAATGAATTTATAGGCGAGTTTTTTCAGTTTGCCAATTTTGTAATATTTATTCATTATTATCTTAATTGTTTTACGAGATAAGGTTATAATGTTTTATATGTCAAATTTCAATGCGATCATTTTTCTCTTTATCTTTTTTTAATCCGTTTAGTGGTTTATAAGTTATGATCGTTTTTCTCAAGGCCGTTGACTCGCGTCGATTTTTTGCGCGCGACATATTCGCGCGCAAAAAAGGTGAGTTTTTACCTCGCAACGTGAGGGGTTAATATTTATTGTGAAAGGAAGTGCTTTTTCAATGATTGCTTAAAGGTGACCAGCGAGCTAGCGCCTCGAAAAGTTAAAGGAAGCTGATTCCACAGTCGAGCTGCATGTACGGAGAAGGAGTAGGAAAAAAAAGTGGTATTGTGTTTTGGGATACGTAGGATATTATTCTGACTTGAACGAAGTGGGAGACCATGACTTCCTAATCCGGTAAAAGCCTCGTTGAGGTATAAATGGCTAGTGCGCCCCCCTTTTCAACTCTTGCTATGACCAAATGATGCCTGCATATGAAATTTCAGGTTAATCGAATTAAGCGTTTGGGCGCTATCGTGGAGGAATACACAAACACAGTCAGACAGACACACACAGACAGACTTTAATCTGGAAATGGTCTTAATCGTCTCAGGGGGGCTCAACATGGATATTTCCATCTTCATCTTGATTTTTTTAGCATGTTCACAATACTTTCCCTTCTGGTCGGTTGATTGGCGAGCAGGGAAAGTATAAGTGCAGTATTAAATCTTAGTATTTTAGATAATAAGGTACAGTGTGCAAATAGAGTAGATTTTTGAAAAATATATAATACAAATATATTTTTGGGCAATAAAATGTCAAACGCTTACAAAATATTTATATTTTAAAAATTTCAGGGGGGGTCCGGACCCCAGGCCTCCTTGGCTACGCCACTGCTCAGAACACTACAGATTAAATATTAAATTCGTAACAACTTTCATATTAATATTTTTTCCAAAAATTAATCAGCCTCTGTATGATACTGTGATTTCCAAATTCTTCAAATTCTCTCAAACTCAGTCTTCAAATTCTTCAGTTTTTACTCATCATTTTAAAATTTTCATTATTAAATTCGTAAACCGCTACAGATATTAGGAAATGACTTAATACAAAGTTAGAGGAATTATTCTCAGGATTCTAAGACACTTTTGTTTTCTGAAATCGACGGTTGTTTGACATTATAAAAAGGTTTAAAAACGAATTTACCGCATGAATTTTGAAGCACCCGACGGTTTGGCGATGTTGCAACCGCCGTTGTCCAGACTTTTATTTTCTATTCTAGCATTAATTATAATGGCGTTATAAAGTATTAAATTTTCAGTTTATAACATTTTTAATTCAAAACCCGCTGAAGATGTCGAAAAGTGACATACGCAAGTCGTAGGCAATGTTGTTTATTTTTCTAGGACCAGCGAATTTATTACTTTTTAAATTTTTAATAGCTCGCCATTCAGAAATAAAATGGTGAATATCTCTCATCAGCTTTACAAATCTTGGCATTAGGATGTAATATTTTTGTACGTAATTTGGTCCTAAAATTGGTTGTGCTGCTTTTGCAATAGTGACACAGACACACACACACAGACATTTTCCAGAAACTACATTTGTATTCCCTGGATCCCAAATCCGTGCAGCTAACGCCGCATAATTTGCAAACCACCCAGCAGCGTCCGAAGGACATCCCCCAGAGGAACCGATCTACTTGCTGTGGCAGAAGAAAACAGACCATTCCATGTTTCACTGTATTCGAGGAGGCTACTGGATAGAAGTTGAACGGGAATAGGAGTTAAAGATAAACTTACATGTATAGTGATGTTGTTGACGGGCACCTCCTGAATGTTAGGGTCCAGGCCGGTCACTAAGGACTGCTGAGTGTCGCTGTTGGTGCTTTCGGCCATGCTGACGTCGATGCCCGAATTTGCATTTATGGAGGCGGCCAATTCGTCTCGACTCCGTCGAAGTGCGTGCGACTTTATGTGCTTGCGGAGATGATCTTTGCGATAGAAACCTATAAAAATAAAATAAACAAATAGATGAGGAGCTGTCATAAGATCCACTGACCAAAATGATGTTATAAACACTTCCTAGGCTAAATTGGCTAGATCAACGATTTCTAAAATGTGGGTCACAGGGGTTTCCCTGGGGGGGGGGGGGGGTCACCACAAGATCCACTGATTTGGGTATAATATATCAAATTTAAAAAATGTTTATTTTGTGTAGTAAAACACCTTTTGCTTGTTTTTTGTTAAGATTAGTCTAGCACCTCTGCATGGGGTATTTGATTTCGTAAACAAAATAGTGAATTACGCTTGTTAAATAAATGTAAAGACATTTAACCCTTTGCAATAGAGTACGGAAATTTTTGATACATAAAATAAAATTGTTGAAGGACGACCAAAATAACATGTGTCGTTTGTGTTCAATAGATTTTGCATAAATTTATGGGACATAAGTGTGGTCCATAAAGATCCTAAGTTACAAATTTTCCAACATTTCATTATTTTATTACAGTGGAACCTCTCATAACGAGTAATTCGCAGTAATTCCTCATAACGAGTAATTCGCACCTCTCATAACGAGTATGGAAAAAATTGTTTCGCTTAACTAGTAAGAGTCTGGAACGAATTATGCTCGTCATGAGAGGTTCCACTGTATTTAACTCAGAAATCATATGTACTAAAAAAAAGTCACCATAATTTTTTTTTTTTTTTTTAAATGTGGTATATTTTTAAAGAATAATTCATATTTTTTTTGCTTACATTAAGATTCTGATGTCTTAATAACATGGAAAAAATATGATTTATTAATTAATCGTATTCAATAATTTATTAAATGATTTGAAATTATGGGACATGTATGTCCCATGGGTTAATTCTTCTTTTCTACACTGCTTTAAAATGACTGCAAAGATGTAAGGTTGTCAAGTGTGTATGTGAGAAAAGCTTGACCTTGGTGAACTTTAAATGAAATAAGCTACATGTTTAGCAGATTCTTTACACAAGCTAAATAAGTCGAGCTTCAAACGTCAAGGAAATAAAACAAATACAATAATACAGGTGTCCAAAAACAGTTGCAGCAGTATGAAAGTAAAATTAAATTAATAATACAAAACATTCAATATATTTATAGCTGCTTTGTAAAACTATACTTAGACCGTAACGTGTGCAGAGAAAGAGGGCAGTTTTATTATAACATGGTACACATCTGTCTACCTTTTTAGCGTCCGTCCCAGGATGCTAATGTGCAGGATGTTCAGGTTATTAGAATTTATTTCGGTAAAGGATTATTTTTCGGTAAAGGATTATTTTTCGGTATTAGGATGATTCACTTTGGATACAGAATATTTTAAAAGTTGATAGAAGCGAACATTAAACGACAAATGGACATTCCATCACATACAACATTTCAAAGATATAATTAGGTATCTAAATACCGATTACAAGACTCTCAACCTTATTGGATTTTATATTAAAATCTCGAAAAATAGCACTGCAAAATGTTCTAAATATTTTTTATTAAACTTTGTATGAGAAAGGTTTAGGAATTATTTTTTTTGTTGTATGATTTTTCAAAAAATCGCTAATGAACAAACAGATTTTCGTCATTTTATTGGTACATGAGAATGTTCTTTATAACTTTGCTATACATTACAAATGCTTACCTTTTCCACATTCGGTGCAGACTTCGTTTTTCTCTCCCGAGTGTATGACAAAGTGCAAATTGAGATGCTCCTTGCGTTTGAACCCTTTCATGCAAATGGTGCAGGTGAACGGTCGGTCCGGATTGTGGCCCAGTTTGTGCCTCTCTAAGTGCTCCTTACGCTTCAATCTATAAGTCAAAAATTAACATGAAATAGTTATAGTTATACAGAAACCATCCAACCCACAAATTAACAACTTGTAGTTTATGGGTATGTATGTATGTATTCAGCCAAAAAAGTTCTTTCATATGGAAAGATATTCAACCCGCTATCATTACGAAGTCGTTTCTTACATTATTTTACTTACACGGCCCACAAACTGACAAAGACGGAAAGTATTGTGAACGTGCATTTTTTTTCAGGATAAAAATGGAAATATCCATTTTGATCATTCAGGATAAAATAGGATAAATTCAGGATAAAATAGGAAATATCGCCCCCCTCAGGCGATTATGACCAGACTTGAAGTCTATCTGTGTGTGTTTGGTTGGAATATCTCATGAACGAGCTACATCAATGATATTTAAATTTTGTCATACATTTTAATCATATATTAACGCCATCCGTTAGTGCTTGGCCTAATCCCACCCATTAATCGACTTTTTAGTCACTGTAAAGTAACGCTATCAAAAAGCTTAAAACAAAAAAAAGGATTTTAAAAAAATCGAACTAAGAATTCGCTGCACTCGGTTTAGCTTTTGTTTCTGTCGTTACAAAAAAAAACATAAGAAGCGCTCCTGGTATTTAATATTCATTATTAATATGGTAATTATTGAATAAGCTAGCATTCATAATTTCCGAGATATTCATTCGTTTATGTCGGTGACCTGGATTCATCGCTTCACGAGTGTGAAGTAGTAGTTTTTGAATTACGGAACGGTGGATTATCGAGCTCGAACTGTCACTATTTCACGATCGCCAGCGACCAATAAAGGATATGAAACCTAAGAAGAATGTGTAATTCGTACCCGGCCCCGCAGATCCCGCAGATGTAGCGCCGCTCGACCTTGTGTCCGACGAGATGCTGTTCGAGCTGTTCCTTGTCGGGGTAGGCCATGTGGCACTCGGGGCAGCAGAACAACATGGTCCCATCCAGAGCCGTGGCGATCACCACTTGGCCGGGCTTCGGCTTCTTCGGTTTGGGCGGCTTCTTTTTGTACTTTTTTTTCTTCTTCGGTTTCGGCAACGACAATGGATCTATATATAGATATAAAAGTTTAAACGTTTCTTTAATTTTTAATATCTCATTGAGGAAAAACGAGTACAATCGAGTAACTTCTGCATATATCTATACTTTATGTTTAAAATGTAGTTTTGCATGTATCCTTAATACGACGCAATAAAATACATCCACAAAATAAAATATTACATACAGCGCAACAAAACAGTCTAACGATAACGCTTTAAATTATAGTAATAAAAAAATAAAAAAAACAAAAACTTTAGTTACAGTGAGATCGTTTTATAAACGAACAAAACTGCTAAATATGTGATAAAATTGAATATAATGTAATAAAAATTACATTATATTCAATATTCAGATATGTCAATTCTCGGTCAATACTGATATGCAGTACGGATGAAAGTAGACGGTTCAGCTTCCAGTCGGTGCCTTATGCAGTTCTTGAACTGTAATATTTGCAAATAATTCCTATAAATGAATGTTTAGTTGACTACGACTGAAAAGTTCAGAGCTAAAGTGGATCAAGTCAAGTCAAATCAGTGTTTGCTGTTTTGGACGTTTCTGTTGCCTATGCGAGAAAACAATAGGTTACCTAAACTATTGCAAAAACGACAGTTTTGCAGGAACGACTGAGAATTTTATTTGTGCAGTCAGCAGCCCAGCAACAAATGGAAGAAAATCCCGGTAAAAGAAGCGCCGGCTCCCAAAATAAACTCATGGAAGCCAACCGTAGGAGACAATTAAAAAAATGTATAGTACCAACTGTTTTCTATCGGCGGGCACCTGGACAAAATAGGTAACTACTAGATTGCAAATGGCTGCCGGCGACATGCGGCACAAAACGTTGCAAGACAAAACCAAGAAAGATAAAATTATTTAATTTTCCAAATAAACACATTTTCTAAGTCTAATTTAATTCAAAACACATTAATGAATTAGTGGCGAAAATGATACGATTCTGGTAAAAAATTAAGTATGTAATTTAATTGAAAAAAGGGACCACTAAATTTGAATATTTTCGTCTATATAATTGTTTTATATGTACCAGTACGTCATGAAGTGTGCTCTGAAAGCGTAATAATACATTCATGTTTTCTTTGTTAACTATCCATACCTAAAATTCCTCCAAATTAAGCAAAAGAACAAATTAAAACACTTTGATTAAATAAATCTACAGTTCGCAAAGCAAAACAACTTCTGGTATGTAGCAAATGTCTTCATTTGACACGTAGCCAATTAACTGAGAGTTTCAAAAAGTTGCCAGCGCAAAATAATTAAGGTGGAAATAATTAATGACTGGAAAGAAGTTTTTATTTCAAATAACTAGCTTGTTCCAATTAATGTTCAGTGTACTAGACTTGTAAAATCATTTAGTGGTCCAGGCATGCAACCTCAGACGTGTACGTACAACAGTCCCGAAACCCAGTCAGTGAATTATAAGACAGTTCATGTTTATAATACTAACCGGTTCCGATCTCCTGATCGTCAGCGATGATCATCTTTAAATCTTTTTCACTCATTCCGTCCGTTTTGGACGATTCGGTGTCTGCCATACTGGCAGGACTCATGACTAAAGTCTCCACGGACTCTCGCTTAACCTCAGAAACGGACGGGTTGAATTTGAGAAACTGGTGAAGCGACACAGGCATGGGACACTGAAAATAACCACAGATAATAATATATTTAAATTAGCAATTATTACGATTTAACTCTATGATTGATGAAAGATAAAATGAAGCTTCTAAAAATTATTGGCGATATTTCAGCGCCAGTGAGTATGTGTGATGCGATGCATGAAAGCATGCAGGCCAAACCAACAATAATACAAAAAGTGCAAACTACACACTATCTAGGAAACTAAGAATGTTAGCTTATTCAAATGAAAAGTATTTTATAGACTATTTAATACTACTGCCATCAAAATGAATTTTCAAAAATCGAACTATGACTTTGCTGCATTTGTTTTTTCTTTTGTTCTGTTCGATCTCAAAAAAATATATAAGTAGGATTCCTGGATTTCAATATTCATTTTTAATGTGGTAATTATTAAATAAGCTACCATTCTTAATTTCCGATATATTAAGGATTTGGTCGGTGACCCGGATTCATTGCTCCTGAAAATAGTCATTGAAACTAAGCAGCATTGGAGGCATTCTTTATGCTGCCTTTTTCCAGCATAAAAAATGATTAAACTTTGTACATTTTTTAAGTAAATTTGATCACTTGCGACTAAGCATGCTGTTTTTATCCGCTGTGCACAAAGGTAAATGTTTTATCGCAGTATTAAAAATGAGGTAATATTTATGAAATCAAATAGCCAACACCGAACAAAGAAAAACCACAGCCGAATTTAAAAGAAGGTTGCAAGCCAAGGTGCAAATCGTTTCGAAAATCTTCTTACTTCTTCCTCGGTAAACATTTCCTGTTTTATCCTAAAGGTTTGTTGGCCAATAGTGACCAAGGGTCCGTTATTGTTATTATTGTTTGTGTTATTGTTAATAACAATCTTATTGTCTTCCTTTGGTGGTTGGTTTATTATCAATTGTTGTCCGTTTGGTAACATGAACGTCTGCGAAACAAAATATAAGAAGTTTTATTAAAATATATCTCATTAGCGACGAGACTTATCCTGGCGTTTCTCGGAAAAAATCTTCAGATCCTAAGCATTACAAATTACCTGTGTTTCCTTGGGTTGTTGCTGCGTTTGTTGAGTCGCAGCCATGGCCTGTTGTACTTCCCCGGTGGGTAAATGTGCCGAGAGTAGTTGCAATTCTTGCGGCTGAATCGCAGCCACCACTTGATAACCTGCGTGAGATATTACCTTTAATAGTGTGTACTGGCCATATTATTAGGCCTAACGAACATTAGAATAGTGTGGAGTGGTGTAAGTCTATAAGATAGCAGTGTATGATAGCCGTTAGGTTACAATATAGTGGTTACTTGGACTGACTACTCTCAAACAAAGAAGACATAGAGGAAACCTGATTGAGACACAAAATTCTCACAAATTATTACAATGTACCCGGGCTCAAGGCCGTGCCCAGAATTTTTTTTCGGGGGGGGTCCAAAAAAAAAAAGTTTTGCGGAATACTCCTAATGTATTTTTTGCACCTAAAAGTCGATTTTATCTAGTGTAGATCTATTTCATTTTGGAAAGTCGATTCTATCTAGTGTAAATCCATTTCATTTTGGGGGGTTCCGGACCCCTCGGACCCCCCCCCCTGGGCACGGCCTTGCCCGGGCTGAGAATATTTACAAATTCAACATCAACTCAAATCTTTGAGGTCACAGCAAAAAAATCAACCATGTAAAATTTAAATATAATCCTCTGCAAAATAGATAGGTGAACATGTGGAATAAATTACCATTTGAAATGATTAGTGCAATCTCTGTCAATGAATTTAAAAAGACTCTATTCGTAAATACCTAAAAACTTGTTAATATTACTTATGACTAGCTTTTTGATCTGGACGTATCAGCAAAGCTTCCTGTCTAGAATAAATAATAATAATAATAATAATGCTGAGTTAGTATCCGTTATGTGTGTCATGGACGATAGATGTCAGACGTATTTCCGGTTTGCCTGAGCAAAAAGTGTCAAAACTTTGAGGTAAGATTCATTTTTAACCTCTCTGATGTAATATTTTGATTATTAGCATACTGTATTTTATAACTACATATAACTTAATGTGAATTGTGCCTTAACCCCTGGGTGGCCACGCACGTTGATTGGCGTTTTTCGTATTATTCGTATTATATCCGTATTTATTTAATTATCGGCTCTATTTCTCCCTGCGGTAAAAGCCTTGAAGCCTGCCATTGAATAATCCACCGTTAAATATATAAGTATGCTTGCCTTCACACCTTCTACAAACAAAATTTTGAAGGCTTCGAAAATTTTGCGTAGAATGACTGGCTTCCGAAAGGTTAATGCTTTGATGAGCTTATTTCTGATGCGCTTCAACTTAGACTAATAATTTGAAATTGTTTTCGGTAAATGGCAAGCATCTGACAGTGAATCATAACAGAGCTGTGACAATAATCGGAAACAGAATCGTTATTAAGTAACTCGATAATCGTTTCATATCTAGTTATTATGTATGTAAATAAGAAATACATTTTAGCCACTATATTTATAAAAACGGATCTTACCACATGAAATAATAAAATACTCAACTTTTTGACAGAATTACATTTTCCATCTTCATAGGGAGAATGGTAGAAGATGTATTACTATAACAAATTCCTGTAAAAGGTTTGTAGTTCATAATACTTTTTGCATTTTTATACACTTTATCTGTCAATTTTTACATACAAAAATATTAAACCTTAGAAAGCCTGCCATGGGAATGAAACTCACGACGGCATGTTTTCAACCCTCGAAAATTTGTTTGTAGGGAATGTTAGTGCAAGAACACTAATATATAATGGTAAAACGACTATTACCGCATATAATTGCATAAATACGGATATCAGCCACCTGCGAATTGTCACAACAGGAAAACCACCAATCGGTGGTATTGGGCACTCCAGCAGTAAGACAGACTACTTTTGCTTTTTTAAATATTGGTGTCGTTTCAAGTATATATTTCTCACCTACGCTTTTTCGTCTTTGCACGCATTTGACGGTAACAAAATTTCCTTTTATAAAATATATTTAAAAAAAAAACCATTTTCAGGTAAAATATAATTTAAAACTGATGCCACTAATGCTAATTTTAGTACTAATATTGCATACTAAACATTGTTTTTGGATACATTCTTTAAAATTAATAACATATCAATCTGAAAGTAAGCACAGTTCAAAAAATACAGAGTATTGAAAAAGGAAATAAGTACCGATACGCACTGTGGGCATAATAAATTGACCAAGTAACGGGTGGGCCATTTAAAATTTTAGACTTTGTAATGCTATAAAATAAAAACTACTGACTTTTTTTAGTTTATTTTTTTATTATTTGAAATTTCAATTCTTGCCATTAATTGTGGAATACAACTTCATTCATATGGCTGCCATGGCTGGCCATACAGTAGCCCATTCGATCGTTCCAATTTTTGAGCACATTTTCAATGGTATGTGGAAAAATCTCGTTAATGGCAGTGCG
The DNA here is from genome assembly GCA_944548615.1 of Micropterix aruncella. Lineage (NCBI taxonomy): Eukaryota > Metazoa > Arthropoda > Insecta > Lepidoptera > Micropterigidae > Micropterix > Micropterix aruncella. The sequence goes on along the minus strand of OX155964.1, from coordinate 19,046,894 downwards.
TATGTTGTCATACGCAATGTCGTCCTTTAGGTCATGAATTGTTGCTGGTTTGTTGGCGTAACATTTATCTTTAGACGGCATCCCAAAGATAATAGTCCAACGGTGTCAGCGCAGCTCTGTGGTGGCCAATGACATCAGCATTTCGACTGATAATGCGATTTTCGAAAACGGTACGCAAAAGATCGATAGTAACGTTGGCTGTGTGGCATGTAGCGCCTTCTTGTTGAAACTAAAGTCACTCAAGTCATGCTCTTTCAATTTTGGAAACAAAAATTCGTGTATGCATTTTTGCACGCATTTTTTTGTAATATTCTGTACCATTGGACCCATTTTCAAAGTAAAATTTTAATATCTCCCAGCGTTCTTCAAGCATAAACGCAACCATTTTCGTACACCGCAAAGATAAAACTAATTTTCTGTCAGAATAGGAATGACGTAAGTGTTGCCATTCTCGAAATAACCACTAGTCCAACAATAAAACGATAGATGGCCCACTATACTATAAATTGATTTAATCCCTGGGTGGCCACGCCTGCCGATTGGCATTTTTCGTATTATCCGTATAATATCAGTATTTATTCAATTAGCAGCTCTATTTCTCCCTCCACTATAATAAAAGCCTGCCATTGAATAAGTCACCATTATATATTAGTATGTTAGCACACACCTTCTTCAAACAATTTTTTGAGGGCTTGGAAAATTTTGCATGGAATGACTGGCTTCCGAAAGGTTAAGGTGGTGATTGCTTACCCTCCGGCAATGACGAATTTCCCAGAATCTGCATTCCTTCCGAGCCATCCTGAGCGTAGGCCACGGTTAACAGAGTGGCACCTATGGAAAAATTAAACAAAGTTTAAAAGGGTATTTTTTCTTACTTTGGCAAGTGAGATTATTACAAGTAGGTAATGGCTGTATGATTAAACTGATGCAAATGAGCCAATGTGATCAAATGAGCCAACAATCAAAGAGAACACCAAAACCATCATTTTGAATGATTACCGAAGAAATCCAAATGTTATATTTTTCCAATCTAACAGCTGCAGTTCTAAATTCAAACTAGTGAAATAGTGTAATTTGTATTAAGAAAACATGCATTTAAAAGCTCACTTATAATAGGGGTTGTGAAAAAACTATTTGTGATATTTTCCGTAACTAACGACAAACATCAGTGGTTGCTACGGTCGTTGCTAAGGGAATAACAAACCATGCAGAGCTCCATCTACAATCATAACTCCGTTTAGTTACAGAAGGGCTATTCCAGATAGCATTGCTATTTGACATCACTAAATGCATTCCTAATTGGCTAAATAATCCGAATGACTATATTTAGCTGTTTAAGAATGCGTTCATATATTCTTATTCCAGGCCTCGTTTTATTTGAAATATCTATTCTGTTTTAAAAAAGGTTCAATAGTTGTGGTAAATGTTTTAAGTATTCCAAATAATCTGTTAAGAAATAACAGCGCAGCTATTGCCTTGCCACGTGACTATTTTGTTTAAGAGGTCACCGACCATCGACCGAGGCCGTTAGCAATATCAAGGAATCAACTGATGGATTCTCAAACTTTTTAAATCATTCGGAATAAAATGTAATTTTAAAATAATTTTATTATATTATTTGTTTTAACAATTTAATATCAAAAGTTGCTTACTTGCTCATACTGATTCACCCACTACAAGGATGTCACTAATCAAAAACTCTCGGTGTAGATATATATTTATCATTTGATAAACATTTACCCATCAAAATACCGTTAACTGCTATACTGGAGATTGATGTAAAAAACTCTATTATGGAAGTAAACAGACGTGTCTTTATTGTGATCAAAAGTAGTTTATGAAGCAAGCGATAGGTGTCATTCACATTTTTTATGTTTTTGCATTTCATAACTATCATTAGTATCATGTATTTTTTTTCAATTAAGTGTGTGTAGAAAAAATAGTGTACGGTCACCTTGTGAATTGTTCATGAAATAATAAGGAATTGTATTGAGGGAATATCTCACCGAGTCCACCCTGTTGAAACGTCTGGATCGGTATTTGCATCTGATACTTTGGGGTCTGTATTCCTTGTTGAAGTTGGATATTTGGATTCAACACTTGAATCTGAATCGTTTGCTGGGGATCGCCTGAAAATTCAAAATATTTTTCATATGCTTGCCTTCCAAAAACGTCAGAATCATCAAATTATGCATAAAAGACAGCAAAAATAGACAACAGCAAGTCAGAGCACATAATGTTTATCCATGAGAGAGTTGTGATAGGACTTAATGAGAGAGTAGGGAGTTGAATTGGAAATACAGTGAAATCTCGATCAATCGATCCTCTAATTTTTGTATTTTCACATGTATTGTTTATTTTGTATGGTCCCAAATTCATCCCGTTTTAATACCAAATTAATTCTGTATAACTACCAAATTAATCCCATATTTCTACCAAAGTAATCCCGTATTACTACCAAATTAGTCCCTTATTACTACCAAATTAATCCCTTATTACTACCAAATTAATCCTGCATTACTACCAAATTAATCCCGTATTACTACCAAATTAATTATGTACATAAAGAAAATTAGATTGCATCCATTGTTTCTCAATAAATCGTTTTAACGCAATGATCATTTGAATTATTGCCATTTATTGTGTTGATTTACTTGATTGATCGATTAGTGAAAGGGGAACTCTTCAGATGGGGTCTTAGGCTCATGGAAGACCCCATCTGTAGAGGGGCTGTGGAGTAGAATAAGGGTCAGCGCAGCAGATGGTGTGGAAATCAAGAAAGTAATGGGCGCAATTTGAGGTAGCTATGGTCGATGTGTGCCGAATGGTTGATGTGTGCCGACTATAGCTATTCTGGGCTCTGCAACTGGTCTCTCAAGTGGACTGGCATCATCAAGAACTGTTAGATGGCATTTCTTTTGGATGTAAGCTGACAATGACCCTTAATGAAGTAGTAGGAGCTTAACAGCATCACCCTGCTTAACAGCATTATCACCATCATGGAGTTATTCTCACCAGGTTTAGCTCCCGGCATGGCGATGGGCAACGTAAACATTTGCTGCTGCTGCGCATTGTGGTTGGAAGCGCTGGCGGCGTCCATCGGTTTAAAAAATTGCATAGACTCAGGACCCGGCACTAAGTTGACTAGCTGCAAACAAAATGATCCACAAATAAATATTTTTCAAATTGTATTCTTTAAATTTTCAAACAATTTTGAAATAAAGAGGGTCGAGCAGTCTAATTCACCTACTGATTTTATAAGCAGAAAAATTCAAACAAAACTATATTTACGTCATAATTCATATAATTTTAGCAAAGTTTGTAATTATTCATGAAATATACACATTAAAATACAGTTTTTTAACCCTACAGGCCTCGGCCCCTCAGCCGATTAATAAGTTGCTGTCCCAAAAAAAATTACTAAAAATTTGTAAAAAAATTGAATTACGACACTGTCTCACCAAAACCATTAATTACTGCCAAACCACTGTACCCATAATTAAAATGAAACATATTACCATAATAAAATAAAACAAATTAAATTAAAATAAAATTAAAACGGGGCCGTCACGTTGAATCGTGTTGTGGCCGATATCGGCCAATCGGGGCCTGAGGGGTTAATGTGTTTTTTTTTTTAAATAAAAAACCTTGCTTCTAATTAGTTTCACACCCCTTACAATATCTCTATGCTCCTCAACCAAGAGGGGCAAGAGCCACTGGTTGAGCCACAAGTCCTGCTATAGCAGTGTAGTCGGTTACTACATCGGACTGAATAAAAAGTTTAATTCATTTTGCAGTAGTTGGAGTGACAAATAGTGTGCAACACTTTATTATATCCAAAAAATCAAAAGTATGATTCAAGTTTTATGTAGGGATAGATGCCGAGCAACCACTTAAAGGTTAAATGGTCAATGCGACAAAGGTCAATTTAAGATGGCACATACCTGTCCGATGTGCGATCCGGCACTGCTGATGTTCTGCGGAAGTTTGGCCGATGACAGGATGTTCTGATGCAGGGCGGCCGACGAGAAAGTGCTTCCCGTTACCCCGCTGCCCGAGCCCACGCCCGACACAAACGGCGTGAAGTTCATAGGGAGTCCTTACGCCTGCAAACCAATGTTACAAAATTTAATAAAAAAGAAGACAATTTCCAACATCTTCTAACCTTGGAGGTATAGAACAAGCATGGAAACAAAACAAGACAAAATTAAATGCGGACTATCACAACGATTATCCTCGGACGTATAGAACAAGCATGGAAACAAAACAAGAAGAAATTAAATGCGGATGTTAAAGAAATTAATATCACAACGATGGTAATCACCTAAAATTCGTCAGTATTTTGTTCTTGATTACCCATTTATTAGCAAACTAATATCGATTCGTTCTCTTTCTAACATAATAGCATGCTTTATGGAGATAAATATATTGCTTTTTTGTGCTGCGTCCGGATTATTAACATTGCAGTTGATATTTTCAGCATTTAAAAGGTATGAAATCATTTACTGCGCAGACTGACATTTTAAAGCTGGCAATGTTCGTAAACTCTATGGTTGGAACGTGTTTTCTTTCTAGCTTAATGGTAGTCTAAACGAATAAAAGAGAAAAATAGATTCCGTAGATGTGTAGGCGGCAACCTACCGTATACGCTGGTGGGTGTCACTGTTGCCGACGTATACATGTATGATTAAAATGTAAAATGCGTTTAAAATGTATGAAGCTTTTGACAGCGTAAAATAAAAATAGGATTGCGAGTATGGGTTGCTACTGGTGGATTTTTAAAAATGTACTCTTTTTAAAAATAACATCGGTTAAAGGGTGTCTGTCATTGTCAAAACACTGCTGCAAGCGACTTGTGAAGTTTCACCTAACTCTTTCGAGCATTTCTTAGGGTGTACAACTAATTTTTGTACAGGGTTCTTCGGATTATGATTATAAATGTCTGTTTTGTGAGAACCCCACCGAAAAAAATGTACAGTGTCAAATCTGACGAGCGTGCAGGCAACGGAATATTGTCTCTCAGGTAGATTCCCAGGAACATTTCTGAAGCCTACTTACCTAGCTATCAGAATTGAGAGTAGCTACTAAATTTTATTCTTCAAAAAACAAAGGTCTGGTGATCCCCATGTATGAGACTGTGCACCGCACTGTGATAAGGTTAAAATGCAGAGACTTCTGGTGAACCAACCTAAGTCGGTGGAGTCTGCTTATGCTGGCCTTATGGCACATTAAAGCGGTATGTTCGAAAGCATCCGACTTAAATATTTTTAAAGCGAATCGACCGTTTTATTCTTTAGGTATCCTGTTTTGCTTTTTATTGTTTATGCCTGTATTTGCACATTTTTAAGCTATGCTTATTATGAATGCTTATAATAATTTTAATGTTTCTTCCCATACATGTTTATGTTTATATTACACTCCAACATTGACAGATTTGCTTTGTTACACAGTGGAATACGGATCTGCATCGGGAGTAGGCTTCCACGACAAAAGCGCGCTGCTTCCTCATCCACATTAAGTTTACGATATGAAGTTAGTAAAACGAGAGGAGACAGTAACAAGTCCCACACATATAAGACTTGTGTGCCATTTTTTTATTACCCATCCTCATGTATACTTTATTATATTACCTGTGCAAACAAAACTTTATTAACCTGTCTCTGGTTAAAAACTTCAAAGGCGTTTTGAAGTATCTGGAGATCATGTTGCAGGAAAAGGTAGTAATACAATATTCCATACTGACATGCGCCCAACTGCATTTTCAAATTTGGAACATCACCGTCTCATGCTGACGAAGTTGACCTCCTCTCACAACATGAATTCCTTATTAGGATGGAAAAACATTTGTGCTAATTTACATCAGGGCAAACTAAAAGGTTGGATAACTTGCAAAGACCACCGCTACATTGAACAGATTTTCTATCTTCATGATTTACGACTGATTATTTTTGTAATGGAAACTACCCAATCACGTTTTACAAAGCCCTATTGAAACTATGCAGGGAGTTTTGTTCCACATGTAGCAAGCAAAATTATCCCAAACATACTTAAATAATGTGATTGTCAAACTGTTGAAATGCAGATTTTAAAATTGCATGTGTAGATGGATAGTTTACATGAGATTTTACATTGGATTGCCTCTGCGCCCACTGTTATAAATATGCAGTAAATTATTACTGCTAAATGTTGCAGTCAATTATTAAGAATAAACGAAAAAGAAAACAAACCAAAAGGGAAACTCCATGTTTCTTATGTAAATGCGTGTTATTGTAGAGGATATCATCGACTCGCAACTTGTAAACACTGGTAGCTTTGTCAACACTTCCCACCACCGTCGCCAAGACGAGTTTCACCACCACAGTTGACCACAGGATGGAAATGGAAGGAAAAATCGTAAGGGTAGGGCTTGAACGCGATCGGAGAGAGGCGCCGAGCAGTGTGGGAACTGGTCGGGTCGCTCGCAGGCAAACACAAAGTGAGAGGTAACGCCGACACAGAAAGTGGGCTAAGCGAAGAAAGTTTTTAGTCGGGCGTATGAGCGCGTACGCGGCGGCGACGACCGGTTACCGTGAACTTTTACTAAATCCGATTCAGCTGCGGCATTACCCAACGCGAGAGAAAGCCACCGCCGCCATTTACCGTACATGACGCTAAAATTTGGCAATTTGGTTTCCCCCGAAGCAGCTGTCAAAAACATCATTCGAAATTCAAATTCAAAGTTAGCGCTAGAGTAGGTAATAGGTTGTTCACCCCTACCAGCGGTTCGGTTGGACGAGAAGCGTTGCAGAAGCACCCCCACCAAGCCTGTGATCCCCACCAAGTGCGTGAAATGCTGCGACTTGTCCTATCTGCGTCCGGCAGGAGTATCGAATGGCGCGAGAGAAGGGGTAGCGCCGCGACGCGGGCGGAGGAAGAAAATGCCTTCATTCATTCGCGCGGCGACTCCCCCTCGCCAACCAGTCGACACGCGTCGCGTCGCGTAACGGTATTCGAAAATAAGGTCACCGAAACCCAAAATAGACATCTCGATTTACCTGGACGCGTTCATCCACCCGAAAAAAGCCGCTACGACGCCGTATTCCTTATCTTCTCCCAAAAATCAATTACGAGCACGAGACAACGAAACTTCATTCATTATTGCAAACAAACAAACACCAGCACGGCTCGCATTCCGATCCGACCCGAATCCGCCATTTTCTAACATTCCCAACAGCCTCAATACTCGGCCACTAGATGGCGACAGCACCCCAAAACAAAACCAAATCATGAACCGCATACGATTTTATTAAAACAAAATTAAATTTAAAATGGATGATTTTGCCCAGTCCTCTGTAACCGTTCCACATACAAATCAAACAGCAACTTGTTATCGTGATAGTAAGGACTTTGCGCTGAATTTAAATCAGGGCTGTAAATCGGCCTCTCGTCTTTATACGTCTCCTGCAAAGATATCTCTCTATTCGGAACCATCGCAGCTATATGTAAATTATTAATCCTTTTAGATAGAGGCATAAAGTCGCAGTATTCCTCTTCTCTCGAACGTTTCCTGCGAATAAAATAAAAGAAAAAATACTCACGCTGCGCTACACACGCACAAAAAAAAAACGAATGGCAACTAACCTATTTTCCGCTAAGGTTGACATATTGGTATATTGTTATTGAACATTTCCAATAGTGCGCGTTGGGTTTCAATATCACTGAATCAGCATAATTTCGACTGAAATACGCGAAAAACCGAGCAGTCAGCTGTGCGAAACCATCTTTTTCTTGACCGACTGTTTTTGGTTCCATGGAAACGGCGCTCTCTAGCGTTTGGTTACCGAACAACATTTGAGAAACTGTTTTACCATGCGAGATTTACCGACCGTACAATAATACTTATTCCCCTGATAGATGGCGCTATGAGAATTAAAAAGCGGTGTAGCGCGGAATTAGCGTTTTCATCTCACCATGTTCGTTAATTTTTTCAATATCGGCTTTTCACATTTTTCATGCAGCGACGCCACAAAGGGGAAACTCGTGCGAAGCATGTCACTGAAGATGAGATATATCACCGCGGAGAGAAGGTATTTTTTGCTTCGAAAGATCGTCAGCCGTGAACTTGCATCACGGCCGAAAGGTTTAATTAATTAATTCGGCTTGGAAATTGAATTTGCTCTTGTGCGAATTTTATCTGAATATTATGTGACCTTTGACTATCCATGGCAGAAGAGAGGTATAAAAGTATCATTGATTTATAAGGACCTATAAATCGATGAAAATTATAAAGGATGTTGAAAATAAGAACCCGGAAATGATAAAATATGGCCTATTAGTATGGTACCCACCTGAAGGCCTATTCAAATGCTTATTCTTGAAAATTTTGGCATGCTAAGCTTGTCTATGGCCCATTTAAATCAAAACTGACCATAGACGAATTGGACCGATTTTTTTTTTCATAAAAATCTTCTCCCAGCGCCGTCTAGCGGAGCGCCTAAAACTAATGGATTACATTACAAATCGAACCCATGAGAACTACAGTGCTATATGGTAAGTCATAATTTTCACGAAACCGAGGTAGGTCCAAAATTTTTGCGTAGTCTTTTCTCCTTGTGGTGCTGTAAATCACATCACCTGTTTTGTATGGGTAAAGCTACGTGTCCTTTTGGCGTAAGTTCAGGTCATTTTCCGTTTGGATAAAATCAACGGAATTGCATTTGAATTCTGTCGATCGAATGCAATAACAAGACATACACACACTTTATAATAGGGTTGGTTGTAAGAGATTGTCCTAAGATAATAAACCCGCCCATTCACAATAAAGATTAATATAGCTTAAACATAGCTTATTATGTTGAGGGCCCAATGACTTGTCTGACTTAACCATGTTTACCTGAAGTGGTGTGTTTTAAGCCGTATTTGTAAATGTAATCTCAAGTCGTAGTACTGGTAATCTCAACTCTACTTGCACCATTGCGTTTGCTTTGTCGGTACCAGTGACAAGTTTGCGTTTTCTCGGTAAAGAATCGCAGAAACTTGCGTCGTAAAATTTCTAATGCCTGCCTAAGGTGTAGTTTTCACCGTGTAGATTTTAATTTGATTGTCCGCCTAATAAGGATCAAATTTATTATGTTATTATATTTACTTAGATTTATATATGTTATACAGAAATTTATACATATTAGAACAAACGTTCGCCTCAAAACAGGCTATAGCCTAGTTAGGTGACATTAGAATAGGATCACTGGCAACAGTTTTTGGCATATCACATCAGTTTTTTGGTACTGAATTTTTGTCTATGACATTTATTGTAAATGTCCAATTAACTGTATTTATGCATTGTGAATTACGAATTATATTAAACGAAATAAAAAACTCGGAAAAATACAATTTTCGGTTGTGATTCAGATTTATTTTATTAGCATAGCAGTAGGTATACAAGTCAGAACAAGGAAAACCAAAATAATAAAAACATGAAAACACTAGAAGTATAACAAAACATAGAAAACAGATTTTTAAAAACACAAGAAAATACGAAGAAATAATTATGAACATCACATAGAAAGTATTACCATCGATTACACATTTCAAAATGTATCTTCCTCAACCACATGTCCCTTTAGTAACAATAGTTTCTACTGTTTCTTTAATTGTAGGTTTTGTTTATGTTTGTTTCAGTACTGGCCCAATAACAATCAAGTTCCCAATTAAATAAGTTATTAACAAAAACACATTTTTAAAAACCAGCTTTTATTAAAATACTCTGTCCCGAGCCAACGCTGGGTGCAGCAGCCATGTCGCGCACAAAATTCACTTCTGTGCTGTTGACCGTTGAGGAGTCCCCTCGTTGGAAGCCAACCCTCGGGGCAGCAGCCCTGTCGAGATGAAACTTAGAACGGGCTAACATAGTTTAATGCGTATACAAAATTTCGTTTCTGTGCTGTTGACCGTTGAGGAGTATCCTCGTCGGGAACCAACCCTGAATGCAGCAGCCATGTCATGGTCAAATTTAGAACGGGCTATCATTTGAATGCGTATAAAATTTTTTGTGTCTATGATGACCGTTGAAGAGTATCCTCGTCGGGAGCCGATCCTGGGTGTAGAATCAGGTCATGCTCACCATAAAAATGCATTGTCATCGGAGCTGAACCAACATATAAAATTTGCTTGCAAGATATGACCTATATAAACTAACAAACATTGCAAGGTAAATACAGAACCTGGCAGAAATCAACCTCATTGGGCGGATAGCCAAAGGGAAAAAGAAGAAGAAAAATAGTGGTTCCTATAAACAAATTGTTTTACATAGGATATCCGTTCATCAATTATTATTAACCATTTCTCATTAGCCTACTTTTTAATAGCCATCTGCAGGTGGTTTACATAAACGCGTATAACCTTGAAACTTGAAATATGATATTTTCACTCGCGTTAAAAAAATATTCCGCGTGAAATTGATAATTTAATCAATGGTTAAGTGTGCTGTTTATCATTCTTTATTAACACAGAAGCCATTTTAGCAGTGTTATGCACAGTATTTGTTTGTCGGAGATTAAAATCGTATTTTACACAATAAATGTTTTTGAAAACTTGAGCTTTATCGTACCACACTGGACAAAAGAGCCTATTTACGACGACAAGAAATATTTTTGAAATAACTAATAACAGGAAGCATTTTTGAAAATTACGAAAGATGACTACTGATCATTTAATTGTAATGTTGATCGAATTTCATGGGCTTTTTCTTTGTTTCAAGTGCTCTAGATACATATAAATTTAAAATTATAATTTTGTTTATTACAGTACCGTGCGAATTAATAGGAGCAGAGTATTTTTCTTCGAAAAGTGCTTTATTGGACATAAACATACAAACACCGTACTAGTAGTTTAAAGATTGTTAGTTTCAATATATAATTTGCACCTTTCACTCATGTAGGCATAGAATTTAACAGGTGTTGACAGTTTTCTTTCAGTACATCATCGTGGAACCAGACTTGAATTACTGCACTGATCATCGTGGTTTTCGTTGTACAGTCCATGTTGGAGAGCCGTTTTTTGGATCGGGGGAGTTTCCGGGCCATTCAAATACACTAATTTGGTTCTGTGTGAAAAACTGTCACTTTTTTCCGAAGAATGTCATGGGGCTTGATCCTGTTGAAAAGTTCCCTCTGAAGGATAGACCTTGTGGGCTCCCGTATCATATGGTTAGATAAAATGTCAATATATTGTTCATCATGACGAATTCTATTACTGCAAGAAGCTGTAATAGAAAAAACCGGCGCAGGATCTCATATTTGAAAATAATGCAAATTTTCAAATTTTCAACAACAAATATTTGAGCAAAAACAAACGACGTAAAGACAAATAAACAGCTTATTCTTAGGTAAGGACCCATATAGAGTTGTCAACTACAACGGGCGAACCCGTCACCTCAGGAAGTTTTAACGATTAGTCGTTCTCTCTCCCGTGAAGTTAACGCAGAAGACTTGACAAAACAATTCACCGTCAAGCTCCGCCACATGCCCGTAAGAGGCCAATGCCTTAACCGCGAGATAACTAGATGTGTTACCCAGCGGGCTGACACTCACGCCCTTACTTCCAACCGCGACCAGATTACTCCGGTCTCTCGATTGGTTACGAGTTCGAGGTCGCTTGCGCGGTCCTCTCCTTCACGAAGCGGTGAAACGGTGTATACTGAATCTATCGCGGACCACGGCATCCTTTGCTCGGCTGTTCACCCAGGATCGGGTAGCCGATGGTCGTTTCAAGAGCAGTCGCCGTAAGGTCCGCAACCACCCCCACTCTATATGAAACAGTACTGCTTCCAGACTCCCCCGACTGTTAGTCAGAGAGGGAGCTAATGGGCCCATGATGAGGTGGCCACGATGACCCATGTGTTCAGGGTCGGTCACACTCACGGGTCAACACCCATCCGATGGCCTCCACGCATGGGGTGCGAGCCTGGGTAGGACACTGGGTCAACCAGTCTCCCCTGGGAATCAAACCTCTGGCGCTCCTGGGCGGTCTGCGCACCGAGCGGCGCAAGCCAATCGACTGTGCTCTCCGACTAACAATCGGGGGAGTCTGGGAACTGTATTGTTTCCTATAGAGCGGGGGTGGTTGTCTACCTTACGGCGACTGCTCTTGAAATGACCATTGGCCATCCGATCCCGATTCAGAGTCGGGCAAAGGACGCCTTGGTCCGCGATAGATTCGGTTCACACCGTTTCACCGCTTCGTAAGGGAGAGGACCGCGCAAGCGACCTCGAACTCGGAACCAATCGAGAGACCGGAGAAATCTGGTCACAATTGGAAGCAAGGGCGCGAGAGTCGGCCCGCCAGGTAACTCTGGCTATCTCGCGGTAAGGCGTTGGCTTCTTGCGGGTTGTGACGTAGCTGGACGTTGGATTTGTTCTGTCCAAAGTCTTCTACGTTCACTGCAGGGCGATAGAACGAGAAAATCGTTAAAACGTCCTGTGGTGACGGGCTCGCCCGTTGTAGTTGACACCGCAAGTTGTTAGTCAGAGTGCACAGTGGATTGACTTACGCCGCACGGTGCCCAGACCGCCCAGGAGCGCCAGATGTTGACCAGTGAGTGTGACCAACCCTGAACAAAATGGGTCTTCGTGGCCAACTCAGCAAGGGCCCATTAGCTCCCAGGTAAGGACCCAATATAAGAAGCATAAAATCATGATAACAATAAAGATACAATTTCAACTAATTGAACATATTGGAATCATTTTGATCTTCGTCATCGCCAACCTCATTATCATTAGCCATTTCCGTAGAAATATTTTCTAAGTATTGGTCAATGTTTATCGTTGTCATCACATGATTACTGATTGTATTCTTGTTCTTTTGTTGTTTATAGTACCTAATCAAAATAACCGGTTTCAAGTAATCAAAGGATCCGAAATCCGAATTAATAAGCATCTAGAGTATTCTAAAGAATAATATCTGTGTTTGTCTTTTTTCTACAGATTTTTCTTGAGTCTAACGATTTTGTACTCTTTCTGACTAGTTTCCAAAACATTCTCTGAGAGCTGGCCTAAAAGCATTGGCAAAGAAGCTATCGCGTCGCTGCCATGGATGAGTAACTTATTGACATACGCACTAATTTGTACCATCCATATAGTTGGATACAATGCTTACCTGTTTCATACAGTTTTACTCATAACGTTTAAAGTTTCTTAAAAGTAAATGGCAACATGAAATCACTAACAGATATTGGTCAATCTGTAGATCAGATTTTCCTCCAGGCCTATTATTTCAGCTGAAGCGTTTGAGTTTGCGAAGCGAAAATTTTGCCAGCGGTACCTATTGCCATCATTGGTGTTTTCGCCTCCTTGTTTGGGCTCTTTGATCTCATTATTTTCATGAAATGTCTATCTTTTCGTTGATTTGTTTGTTCGTTGGGGTTCGTTGGGGGGTTCGTTGGGGTTTACCTGATTTTATGCAATTGATGTCAGCCACTGCGAATTCTTTTTCAGAATTTTTTATTGAATGTGATGACTTTCCTTCCATTTTGGTTACAGACTTCCTTACAAAAACCTCAATTAATACCTCTTAAAAATATTTCATTTCGAGTAATTTTTTCGACTTTCGGATAAAACAAATCAAAACTTGGGAAAACAAGGTACTAAAAACTGTTTTAAATTAAAGAAAACATTAATATGTTCGCGTTAAAAATATGAATAGATTGGAACTCTGTGGGTCTCTTTTTAAAAACTGCAATGTACCTACCTATCGTACCGTACCGTACCGTACCGTATCGTACCGTACCGTACCGTACCGTACCGTACCGTACCGTACCGTACCGTACCGTACCGTACCGTACCTACATTAATTAAATAAACTGGCTTTTAGGACTTCTACCAAATATTTAATTATTTTTAAAACCAGTGCATTTCTGTGTATATCAAAATTATTTAAAAATGAAGTAGGTACTTGCTGCTAGGTAAAAAAAAACATACTTCAAGATATTAATTTGGTTCGCGGTTATTGTACTACACAGGTTATGTGCTACGCGGTTATTGCGCTACACAACGTAAAGGCACTAAATTTTGCACTTGACTGGATGCGTTGTCGCAGACAGCGGGAAAACTCTTCTGGGTAGCCGGTTAAGCCCGTATTTCTACTCTAGAAACGCTGAACTAGTCTAAGTTTCTATTTTCACTTAGAAACATCAATAAACACCAAAATTTCTGATTTTGAGGTTCAGTTTCTAATATGCACCCCTATTATGGAATAACCCCGCGATTGGAGCACTTTATCCATTGAAAAATCGATGATCGATGATTTTATATGGGGTAATTGAACAGTCTCGCCAACGCTATCGTATTGTAATGACCGTTCTCTAGCTTGATGAAAAGTCCTTGGCTACTTGCCGGGAAAGTCTTGAGGTGGCGTAACTAAGCCGGTGCAGCCGGTGCGGCGCACCGGCTTCCCCGGCTGCACAGTTCGAAGAGGCTTGAAATGGAACTTCTATCTACGATCCACGATCCATCCAACTCTGCTGGTCTAGTTAATTTTAAATATGTAGGTATGCAACATTTCGTACATTTGTAATAATATTAATTGAGTATTTGAAGAAGGAAACGGAGAAGCAGGTTCGCACGTAGTAGTTCTACTCAAAATAAAATAATAAAACTGTTTTTTTCATATGTCAATATCACTCAAAGGTGGAGAAATATAATTACTTTACTTAAATTAAGAATAAAGCGTGGTATTAATATAGGAGTAAATGTTTCGAACATTCTCCCACAACACCGTTTCAACAATTTCTTGGGAACTTGTTCCGCAGCATATTCGCGGCAATGCCTCCAAATGAAAACGTCGAATTATAGTGCTATAATATAAATATGTAATGTAGCTACTGTATACAGTAATTCGAGCCTATATATGCCATAATGAATGTAATTAGGGCTAAGGGCCTTTTATTCAATTTTGAACTGGGGCCCATTTTTTGTAGTTACGCCACTGCGTATGGGTATGCGTTGTATGTTTCCCGAAATAAATAAATAAATGATTTCAGGATGTGATGGCTCGGTCCATATGTTCGCTCCGTATGTCTCTCAGCACGCGACATTGAATATCAACCTCAGTGCTCTTAATGGGCCTAAATCTTGGCTAGCATATATGGCGATTGCCTGGCAGCACCTCGCTTCAGCTCCATATGTGGATTTATCGTTCGCACTGCAAATGGCCGCATCGAACGCCACTTTTTAACGCATATTTATATGAAGACACGCGTCGTAATTGGCCGAAATATCCGTATAAGGCAAGAATCACCGCGCGATAACGGGATACTATGTGCGGTGATTAGCGTTTCGGTGATTAAAAAGAATATTGTAATGTATATAATGTATCATATGATAAATTGATCCAATTCCGATATCCCTGGATCCCTCTTTAGATGAATATTAAGTAAACATCCCCTCCCCCATCCAATGTACAGTCCAATTACTTTAATTACAATTACTACAATTACAGTTAATTACAATTACAATTACTGCAGGTACTTTATAAAGTAATTTTTATCATTTTATATAAGATATTATTACTACCTGTAGTACCTGCTTATGTATCTATTATTGTATATGTTATATTGTTATATGTTTATGCATGTCTATATGTATACATGTGGGTATATATCAATATGTATACATATGTATGTATAATATGTTGCTGAGACGATCTAGTTAATTAGCTATTTTATTATTATTACTCGTACAACGGTTGCCTGTATAAAGTTTACTTTTTGTTTTACTTTATATTGAGGTAATTTCAATTATATTTAACATTTTTTTATCTTAGCTATAAGCAAAATTCAGAATTATTTTATTTACATCTTTGTATTTTTCAGTTTGACTACTTGTAATTTCTAGTTTGACTGCTACAATTTATATGTTTTTAAATTATATTTATATTTTTCTAATTTGACTACTGTATTTTTTTTTCGGATTTGATTTTATTCTCTAAACTTTTTATTTCCACTCCTGATTTTAAGTATTTAGTAATTTTTAATATAGTTCTTGCATTTTTATTATTTTTTGCATAAATTATTAAATTACTAAATTAATAACCGGGTTCGATTCCCGGCTGAATCACTATTTTCCGTTGAGATCAAATTAACGGAATTGCATTTTAAATTCTGTCGATCGAATGCAATAACAAGACACACACTTACACACATGTTACACGCACACATACATATAACACGTCATAGTAGGGGTGGTTGTAAGAGATTGTCATATGACAATAAACCCGCCCATTATAACATTTCACAATAAAGAGTATAAACAAACAAACAAACAAACAATTGCTATTTTAATTTTTCAATATACTAACAATAATTTAATTGACGAAAAGATGTACGCCATTTTTATAAACACAGTATTGAGTAAGCACACACAAAATTAAATGTTTATCTTATAACTGGTCCCGACCTAGTTAGGTGACGTTACCACTGGACTATGCGATGTATGTATTAATGTATTCATTGCGATGCGATGCAATATATATTCGATGCGTTGTATTCATTTTCTGTTCATGTCATTCAATTTTTAAAATGTTTTTGGGCATAGTTCCTAAACTAAAATTGTTTAAATCATATTTGCATTACTAAATAAATAAATAAATTGTGAAACGATACGCCCGCCGTTTGTAGTAATTGAAAAGTTTACTGTATAATGGTTAGTGATTTGGTACAGTGAAGCTATTCTTTCGTGAGCCCAAATATTATGCGAATGGTTGTTTCAATGAAATATGTATGTATTAACTTTTCTAACTGCCTGTGAATTCTGCTTCAAAGGACCTTTACACTGATCACACTTCCCTACTTTGAGTTTCGAAAATTGAAAATCGGCTGTGCTGTGCACGAGAAAATGTCGTTCCTCATACCGTTTCGTCTGTTCCAGGGGTCTACCGAATATTCTCAACTGTGCAGTTCCATGTGGGAGCGAGGCGTTGACCAGCTGTCGGACAACGAAATGACTACCATATATGGCTGTGTATTTGAACAATGCCAACGAGAGCGAGTAGCGCCCGTCTCGCCGGCACGCTTGGCTGCCGGCCCGTGCGAAAAGCCGTAAAAAATCTGTCCCCATTCGACGTCCACGCGAGAAAATGGACAACGTGGAAACTGGAAGCCGTCGCCTCGCCCTCTCCATACAACCAAGCTCCAGAGATGGACCAGGGGGCGTTGTTTTTAAGGCGATATTACTGTCACAATACTCCTCGGATCAACCAAGCCGGAGAAAAGTTGACATTGGCGCTCTCCCCTCCAGAATTTGGGATACCACCTATTAAGATACCTATTTGCAAATAACTTTTCCTTATGTGTGGCATCAACATAGAATACATACAATACAACAAGTGTAGACAACGCACAATCCAGACTGTACACACACCTTCAATCCTTAGTCCTTAACTAATTTTACTACTTATGTCAAGCTTTCCTCTCCGCGAAAGAATGTTATATATGTACATCAACGAATATTAAGTTTAATAGAGTAGTTGTGAACAAAGAAAACTAACGCGAATTACTCACACACATAATCAGCCATATAAATACCGACCGTCGGTTGACGTTCGGCCATTCAAGATCATTCGGCTCCGTTCATTTAGCGCTATCCCCTTCTGATACATCACTCACACTGCTCACGCTTTCAAAAATCAACCTAGTATGCGTTCCAAAATCAAATCAACAATCGAGAGTACGACGCGCCCCAGATCCTAGGAGCTTTTAGTGAAACAAGGCTTTTTTAAACACGAATTTGGCGCTCAAGCAGATACCCTGCCCCCCCCCCCCCCTCCCCCACAGATCCTGGGCAGCCTCGGATTGTCATCGTTTGGATCAGAGGTTTGCAATACGCCTACCTCAATATGGCCATGGCGTTCGGTATGGTGAAACAAGACATTTTGCTCCAGAAAGTTCACAATTTTGTTTTTCGCGTTCTTTAGTTTCGTTTTTTGCTAGTTATTTTTAATGAAATGCGAGATATAGTCACCTTGGGTCATCTGAATCTACCGCATTGAAAGTTGTTTCGGGCGTACCCTCCTTTCCACTATTTCATTGCTATTATTCATACCGGCCTACCACCATTGTAGATTTAATATTCAAACTGCTTATTATTTGCGAATGACGTGAAAATCTTACATTCTCAAGCAGATGAGGACCAGATGCAATATACGACATCGATTTAATGTAATGTAATTTAAAGCTGTTTACACGTATTGTTATAATTTACAATTTAAAACACTAAATAAAATATTACGTAACTGAATTACTTAATCCACAGAAAGAAATTAAACTCAGTTACATTAGATATGTTTACTGTGCGATGTCCCCCAAATAAGCAAAGCTTGTTCTTGGGCGGACATTCTATGAACATAGGGTTACATTAATTAATGCGTGAATGCGTTACAATCATCTAAAATGCTAAGAGCAATTACATATATTTAATACATTGTTTATGTATTAAATATATGTAATTGTATAAGAGCAATTACATATATTTAATACATTATTTAAAATAGGATTACAGCAAAAAAAAATACGAAATCACAAATAAAAAAGTTCAAATAATTACTAAATAGAGAACAATTAAAATAGGCATATTTATAAATAAGCTTAAAAAACAATAATAATTGCAATGTTAGGAAAATCATAATAAAGAGTCATTCATTAAGAATAATAATAATAAACAAATAAAAAAAACTTTAAAAACAATTGTCTCTCTAAATGGGATCTCGAAAATAAAATGGAAAACAACATGAATAAATGTCTCTTCTTATAGTTTCGAAAGTAAAGTTTCTTCTTCTTCTCGAAGTGCCTCTCCATTACTGGAGGTTGGCCGTTAGCTGTGAATACTCTTGTCGGTCTTGCGCCATCCGGAAAAGCTGTTCCGTACTGGTGATCCCGGTCCAGTTTTCCACCCGGGGATTCTTAGCACCCCTGACCCATGGCCTTGGTCATGGCCTGACCCATAGCCATGGCCTTGAGGGCCGTCGGGCACTCAAGGCCATGGCTATTTTTGACTTTTCCATTGCTAACTACTAGGGATATAAAGTAAAGTAAAGTAGGTACCTAATTATGTACAATTATTATGATAGTGATAGGGTGTTTTGTCATGGATAGGGTGTGTTGACAAGTTTTGTAAACAGAGTGTATTGTCTCTAATCACTGCAACCAATCTTTTGTGATATATCCTGCTTCTTATTTTACTCAGTCCAACTCGAAACTTCTCATATATCCTACGATTCTTCTGATGTGATGTTAATCACCAATCCTAGAGGGCAGAGTTTCTGATATGTGATTGGTTCGCTTATGCATAGTACTTATATGCTTTGACGTTTCAGCATTATGTCGAACGAATGCAATAACAAGACACACACATGTTTCACGCACACACGCATATATACACTTCACAGTAGGGCTGGTTGTAAGAGTGGTGCTGTGCTAAGACGGGAGCAAGGAGAACGTTATACGGCCCTGAACCTTGCTGTGGCGTACCAAAAAGCCTTACAAACCTAATGCTCAAACAAATATGTTTTGAACAATCCGTCAACCACTGGAACAACACGCCAGGGTTGAACGAATCCAAAGCCCTAATTAAGGCTTACGACCCTAAGACCTTATCGCTTATCCCGTGAGGCCTTATCGCTAAATAGAAACAATCTACGCATACTGGTGAGGGCGCTCACGGGGCATTGTGGCCAAACACATGTACAACCTCAAGCTCCGAGACACAAAAATGTGCAAGTTCTGCCAAGGGGCAGAGGAAACTCCCCTGCACCTCATGTGCGAGTGTGGCCCGCTGCAGCGGGCCTGATGCGTAAAAGATACACCCACTTGGGTGGTCATTACCTCCAATCTGAGGAGGTAAAACAATCTGGCGCCAAAAGCCTGTTGCGGTTCTTAAATGACACGAGGCTTAGCGCAGAACTATAGTAGGTGGCGAACACAATAGATCTGCAATGGTCACAGTGTTACAAGGCTCATAGGAAAGGCCCATACAACAAATTTAAAAAAAGGGCTGGTTGTAAGAGACTGTCATATGATAATAATACCGCCGACAGTGAAATTTCACAATAAAAAGTAGAAACAACCAAACAAACAAACAGCTTCAGCGCTTCTCTGTGGTATTTTAAAAGGGTATCGCCTCTTCGAGTTAAAAAGTGTAGACGATACTTTTAGACGTTTACTTTGTTTTTTTTTTATTTAGTTGTAATCGTAATGTAATGCATCGTATTGGTATCGTCTGTAAAGCTATGTATTAATAGTGTTAAATATATAAATCCAATCGATTGGATTCGGCAGAATTATTGTGCAAACCCGCCGAGCAGTTGTTGTGATTCAACCAAATTATCACTAAACTAAAGACAGTATAGCCAAAATGGCGACCCTTATTTATGAAGTTATTGTTTATGAGAGTTGTATGAAATGATACAGGCTGGGAATTTGAAAATCCAGGAAATTATTGTGTGATATCACAGTCTCTATTCTAATGAGTCATTATTTCTAAAGAAAATTACTTATTTTAGTGTTTCAGTCGCATTTCAGGTGCTTAGGTACTTGTTCTTAGGAATGTAATGAATATATTCTTATCACTAATAAATTATTGCGTAAAATCAGGCAGGCAATCTAAAGTACTAAGATAAAATGATTGATAAGACCACTTCACGATAAAATGATTGATAATTTATTTTTTCCCCATGGTTTTTATTCTTTTTACTATTTATTTATTTCATAGAATTACGTCAAGGGCGTGACAGATCGAATAAGTAAGATGCTAAACAGATTCGATATAAAAACGATCTTCAAACCGACCCAAAATATATACCCGACATATACGTCATTATTAGGCTTCATAGACATTCATAGACTTTAACATTAAGTACATACAAACATACATACTTAAGAACTAGTAGTATTTTAAAGTACCTGCCCATAATGTAAACAAACATAAACAAGTAAATACACGATTAAACATTGTTTTCTGCATTAATTACTTCAATGTACTTGTTTTAATTGGTGGCCTTATCGTTATGTTCATTTCGGCGATAGGAAATAAAATATTCCGCAAGCGCAAACCGCTGTTTATCAAAAGAATGACTGGATCTGTTCAGGGTTCGGTAAAATACGTGGTGCAAGTATTTTAATTACGAAATACGTCCAAATATATACCTAGTTCAATTATAATAATACCTACTCTCACAGTGTCTAATTCTGATACGAACTACAAAATAAAAATTTCAAATTGTGTTTTTATTTTTCCCACCCCTTCTTTCTCTCCCTCTAACCTCAACCTGTACCTCTACCTCTATCTCTCTCTCTCTCTCTCTCTCTCTCTCTCTCTCTCTCTCTCTCTCTCTCTCTCTCTCTCTCTCTCTCTCTCTCTCTCTCTCTCTCTCTCTCTCTCTCTCTCTCTCTCTCTTACTTTGACTAAAATTTGTAATCATATAATTACAATATCTAACGTACTTCGGCACCTGAAACTCGATCGAATCGAAACAAAAGATTATACTAGAAGGATTGGTTTATCACGATGTACCCCAAGTCCCAATTCCCTTTCATTAGTGCATGTGTTCATTCATAATTACTTACTTATTTCTGGTCGTTCTGTTTATAACATAATGTCGCGCGAGGTTGCTTGAAAGAGATAACTATATCGTGGATTATTAAAAGGTGCGCAGGATTATTAACATTTCCAGTTTACATTTTCATCGTATGCAAATAATTCACCCCACCGACCCAAATTGTACAGCTGGAAAAGGTTTTGAAAATAGAAATAGTCCGTCGCGCCACTCCGTCGCAGGCTTTGTTAACGTTGCCGACTTATATACTAAAGCGATCAAATGGTTTGAAGCATCTGGAATTCTCTCTCACGGAATGACAGATACCTGTCACATTCAGCAAAGGCACGCATAGTCAGAAGTCGCGCTGACACGGCTACCTGATCACTGGCGTCGACAAGCACCCAACAGCCCCGAACAAAGGCGTCGTCGCTTAGACGCTTCTCGTCTCGACAATTCATATATCTGGGTACGGGCGCGATTATAGAAACAGACATTGGTGAATGGTTGTATTGTCAACGGCGACGTTAGTACCGACCAATCAATTTTTCACACAATTCACCCAAAAAAGAATTCTTTATCCTGATTTGGATCGGCCAATAAACTTACCTATCAAAGTGCAGCTTCATCCATAGCAATCAACCCGTTATGAAAGGGCATATTTTCTAGTATTTAATATTTTAAAAGAATAACACAACTAAAAAAATCGGTTGTGTCAGCCCAACACTTTCCCGACTAGTAGACAAGCCCCACCCCCTCCGATAGTGATTGTGTCAAGTAATTATGATCGCAAATGTAGTATACTTGTAGTATTTCCGTGCTATCAAAATGGCTATTTATAATATGATGTGTTTTCTTAAATATGGCAGAATTTATAAATTATTTGTGTCGCTTGTGATATTCGAACCAAAATTTTACAGTGTGGTTTCGGCACATCTGCGTACCGAATTTCAAGTATTTGAGTCCAATATTTCAAAATTGAAGTATGACTAGCTCGACCCCTAGTGGGCCGATTTCCACCACAGCCTTTTCAACTCTTGCCATGATCAAATGAAGCCTGCATGCTCAGTTCAGCTCAGTCGGACGAAGCGTTTAGGCGCTATCGTGGCGGAATACACAAACAAAGCCACACACAGATACACAGACACACAGCCATACTTGAATATGGAAATTGTCTTTATCGTCTTAGAAGGGGGGGGGGGGGGTCGGGTTCAATATGGATTTTTCCAAAATCGAAGACTATCGCGGTTGTTTGACATTATAAATAGGATAGAAAACGAATTTGCCGCGTGAAATTTGTAGTTTCGGTGACGTTGCAGCCGCCGTTGTCCAGGGTATACTGAAGACCTGTCAATCCGTTGTTTTGCGGGTAGGCCGCCACTGCATACTGCTTCCGCCACTGCGTAGGTTATAACGGTGATGGGGGGCCGGGCTCGGAGCGCGGGAATTTTGAAAACCCGTCTTGCACACAACACTCACTGTATCCTGTTTTACGTCTTTGCGTTCGGCGTTCGGCGGCGGGAACATTTTAAGAAGAGGGTTCCACGTAGAAGAGAGTTTGTAACCGTCGTCTCTATTGAAGTTCGGAGTTCTTCTTATTTCAATGGCTTCCCGGATCATGCGAGGAAAGTAGAATTGTTAGAACACACAATTGCGAGTCCACAATACTTTCCCTAGCCGTTGGCTGGCCGGGAAAGTAATTGAGGAAGATTAATTACCTTTTCAAGCATAGTCAGATTAACTATGCAAATAAGGTTTTTTATTATATACTCTGAACTAAAAACTAGGGCAACAACTAGAAACTAGGACAACAACAACCTACTATAGCAAATGATCTGTCCACTGCCCTGGGTTGAACGTGAACTACCGCAACAAGTAAGCGAGTAGATAAGGATTCTTCACCTCCCGCCCCTCCATATATGTATACACCCTAATCTAATTCTTACCTACCTAATCTAACAACGTATTGGGGGAGGAGGTAATGAACGCCCTTTTGCCTGCGTTTCTGTCTGAGCTGAGTCGCTGAGTGCTCAGAGGGGGGATCTCCTCTTCACACGAATGGTTGAAGGATGATTCATTGTAGTCTGTGTGTGACTCACATAAATTTTATTAAAGAAGCGATGAGTCTAGAATAAATATATGCGTTGTTACGTGACCGTTTTGTCTTTATACGCTTGCGTATTGCTAATTTCAATGTAATGGCATATTCAATTCAATTATCAATGTGCGTCATTGTTGTTTACGTAGTAAATAAAAATTATACCGGTTAGGTAATAGATTTGTTATATCAGTCACTAAAAATATATAGATTTGTTATATTAAGAATCAAGGACACTTTGGCGTTATCAACTACTACGGGAGAACCTGCCACGCCAGGAAGTTATAACGATATTAGACGTGGGGTGAACACAGATACTTGAATGACGAATGACGAATCACCGTCTGAATGACGAAATGAATGACGAATCACCGTCTAACTATTCAGACAAGTCCCTGAGAGTTCAACGCCTTAACGCGAGGCCCTATAAAGTGAAAGCAGCGGGCCGACCTCGCGCCCTCGCTACCAAATTCGGCCGGATTTCTCCGTCCTCTAATCTTGTCAGGGATTCGAGGTCGCTTGCACGGCCTCTACCTACCTGACTTTAGCCGTAATTCATATTGAATTTATCGCTGATCCGTCGCAGGCAAAGGGCGCCATGGGTTGTAATTGCTCGCAACATATGGGGGTGTCAACACATCAGGCGAAACCGTCACCCCAGGGAGTTTTAACGACATCAGGTCGTTCTATCTCCCATGGAGTGAACATTATGAACATGTAAGACTTTAGCGGACGAGGAAAGTCTAATTCCACCAACAAACCCGTAAGAGACCAAGGCCTTACATCGAGGTACTAGAAGAGGTAGAGCGTGCGAACCTCGCTCCCTTACTACCAGATTTAGAAGGAATACTTCATCCTTCAGTCTGGCAACGGATTCGGGGTCGCTTGCGCAGCCTCTACCTATGACGTAAGCGATAATTCAGTTTAAATATATCGCGAACCGAGGCGCCCTTTGCCCGCCATGATCACTCGGGTTCGGGTGGCCGACGGTCGTTTCAAGGATAGATGACGCCAGGTCGACAACTACTTTCGCTCTCCAGGAAACATAATTCTTCAGACCTCCCCGGTTATTCGCCGGATGGGCAGCTTGTCTAGAAAACCGGACATTGCACCAACCGCCCAATGCCCAGTTTCGCCTGAAGTATTCCCCCGAATCTGCAATCTTCTTATCCAACCGCCTCTGAATGCCAGATTACAGCCGTGACAGAAGCTCACAGCGGCCCTGTCGTTTCTCTTCGAGGAGGCTACCAGATGAAAGTTGAACCTTGAGTTGGGTAGGCCAGATGACATAAAAATTAGCCAATACCACACCCAGCTGCGCGGAACCGCGGAACCTCAATTATACTTGTTCTAAAGTTTAGGGGCAAGTATATTGACAATTATATATTATATTAAATTCAAAGTATTAGGGACAGGTATACTTGTTCTAAAGTTGCACCTGAATTTTAAGAAATACAAATAGAGTTGTCAACTACAACGGGCGAACCCGTCATCTCAGGAAGTTTTAACGGTTAGTCGTTCTATCTCCCGTGAAGTGAAGGCAGAAGACTTGGACAAAACAGTCCACCGTCAAGCTCCACCACATGCCCGTAAGAGGCCAACGCCCTAACCGCGAGATAACTAGGTGTGTTACCCAAGCGGGCTTACACTCACGCCCTTACTTCCAATTGCGACCAGATTACTCCGGTCTCTAGATTGGTTACGAGTACGAGGTCGCTTGCGCGGTCCTCTCCCTTACTAAGCGGTGAAACGGTGTAAACCGAATCTATCGCGGACCACGGTATCCTTTACCCGGCTGTTCACCCAGGATCGGGTAGCCGATGGTCGTTTCAAGAGCAGTCGCCGTAAGGTCCGGAACCACCCCCGCTTTATAGGAAACAGTAGGTACTGCTTCCAGACTCCCCCGACTGTTAGTCAGAGTGCACAGTCGATTGGCTTACGCCGCACGGTGCGCTGACCGTCCAGGAGCGCCAGATGGTTGATTCCAAAGGGAAACTAGTCCTAAGGCCAGAGTCCTGCCCGGGCTCGCACTTCATGCGTGGAGGCCCCGCATGGGTTTTGACCCGTGAGTGTGACCAACCCTGAACAGAATGGGTCTTCGTGGCCAACTCAGCAAGGGCCCATTAGCTCCCATTTAAGAAATACAGTAGGGTCGCGGTTATCAGAGCCCCGATTAACCGAGTTCCGGGTTAACCAAGGTCGAAAAAACCACTGCCAGTGCATGTTTTACCCCCAATGTCAACCTTCTGCTCTAAATTTACTATGCAGTACTGCATAATTGTATAATTTATGTATGTATGTATTGTATTTATACATTTTTAACTGACTAGGTACATTTAATATGACTGTAATATATGTATTCTTTTGCTTCATGGTTTTCATTCAGTTCAAACTTTTTCGCATGATTTCCCCTTGATTTACGACAGATATCGTGTTATCCGTGTTCTCGACTATCCGACGTAACCTCGGTCCACATTACCTCGGATAAGCGAGGTCCTACTGTAGTATGTATGTATAGAAACTTATTCTTAAACTTCTCGAGGATACGAAAGTATAAGCCTCTTCAAACGCAATCAACTTTTTCATGAAACATTAACTTTTGGGGTATGAAACACATCAGAACATCTACATATAAAAAGTATAATTGCAACTTTCCTAAAACTAAGTATTGTTTATTGCTATCATGCTACAATTTAATTGCCAGAACATTAATTAAAACCCGACAGCGGACGCCCGCTTCATTGTAGCTCGAATAATATGAAATATTTTATGAATAATCTGCTATTAGATGGCTTTTTATTAATCACAAGGTGCTTTCACTGCTCTACTGACCAATAAAACGAACGCACGCGCCACAAAGTGAGCGATTCTCTGTTCTCATACATTCATTATACTTACCGCAAGCTCAGTGCTCATCTCTCTGCTGGAAATAAACAGATGTTAAAGATATAATGAAAGCTTTTTCTGCTCATGAGAATCATTATAACTCATTATAATAACATGTCGCATTATTCAGGATGAGTTTTTAATTAGTCACATCCTTGTAGAGGGTGAATCAGTACGACGAACTGAGCAACTTTTAATAATATTTTTTTTGGATGTTTGAGTTGAGTCGAGGACTGTTTGGAATTTGAGTTTTTTTTTAATTTTTGAGCTTGGTTGAGGATTTTTTTTGGATTTGTTTAGTATTTTTTACATATATAAAAAAAAAACAAAAAAAGTATTTTTTAATTTTATTTTACTTTTTTAAGTTTTTTATAGTGTGAAAACTAATGAGCACCATGCGCTATCTAGTGGTAGGTAAAATATCGCTATATTGTTTATTACCTATATATTTTAGGTACATAACGCTAGAATGGGCAGCGCGCTCAACGCTTCTCAAACTTTTTGTCAACATTTACAAAGTTGAAGGAAAAAATGATTTTTTTTTCAAGTTTTGTTTATAAAAAGTTATTTAACTTTGTCGTACTAATTAATTCACTACAAACAAGTATTTCATTAACTTTCTATATTATATAGTCGACGGTAAAATTAATTAGGTAAATCACTATCGAAATAAATAAGGGAGGAGGGGGAAGTTATTTGTTTGTTTGTTTGTTTTTTCCACTCTTTGTTATGAATTTTCACAATAGGCGGGTTTATTATCATATGACAATCTCGTACAACCAAACCTACTATGAAGTGTTTATATGAATGTGTGCGTGTAGCATGTGTGTCAGTAAAGACTTATCCGGGGGGGGGGGCACAGGAGACGCGTCCCCGCTTTTTTTGTGTAAAAAAGTCAGGCTTTGTATTCGGTGGGGGGGGGGGGGGGGGGTTAGTTAGGATTTAACCCCCCGAAATCCAGCGTACATATTTTTGTTTCATTGTACGGGCAAATTTAAGTTTGGCGGGTACCGTGCGCGTTACTTTAATGAATGTCGTCGTCCCCGAATCTGAAGTCTGGATACGTGCCTGCTTTGTGTCAGTGTGTGTCTTGTTAATGCATTTGATGGACAGAATTCAAAATCCAGCGGAAATCGATACCACAGCCGGGAGTCGAACCCAGAACCTTACAATGTAAGATCAGGCGACCTAACCACTATGCCAACGGTTGTATTTGTTGTCACGGGAAATTTGACGAAACCTTCAGAACAAAGTGAAGACAACTTTGACAAAAACTAAAACAGTGTATCTTAATGTCATCAACGTAGATTAGTATGTCTATCTACTTTCGAAAAATCGGATTCGAAATGGCGGCCAAGCGCTTGAAAAAAAATATGATGACGTCACGAAGGGTTGGTTGGTCGCGTTGAACGTGTCTCGCCGCAGACGAGACTAGACCGGGAACGTCTGCCCTCACGTCGCACAGTGGCATATTATTATAAGAAAAGCCAAAAATATAAATGAATCAAATACTTTGGATTTAAGTTAGTTTTAATAATATAATTTTATTTATTTATTTTATTTATTTATTCATCACAAAAAATACATCGTCATAAATTTTTTCTAAGAAGAACACCAATACAAATGATAATAAAAATAAATATCTTCCTAAACAGGTTAAAAAAAATAAACTTTCAGTAGACAATGATTTCACAACTATAAATAAGTAGTAATAATATTTAGTGATAGGTAATAATAAATAAAACTTAGTCTATTTATTTATTTATTTCTTTTATTTACAAAATAAATAAAAATTATTTAAACACAATGATTTTGCGTCTAGATAGGTAATAACAAATATTAATTGGTAATCGTTCGTTCAAAATATCTATAAGACGTATCGCTGGTGATCTGGCAGAAAGTCCTATCTATTTTTTTGTCAAATTCAGATTTTGGTGGTAATATGTCCTATATAATTTTTGCCACAATGTCAGGACAAAATCCAGACGACTTTATTCTAAAAATCTTCATAATTCGGGAAAATTCAAGAAGTCCTACTGGGAACACTATTTATTCTTGTGCGGCCATCGGTCCTATCTCTCAGTTTTGTATGAGCGTTTGACACATAACCTGTTCATTATTAGGCAAGTGTTTAAAATACGAATCTAAATGTAAAGGACGGTGGATTCTTGTAGATATTTTTGCTGTATCACTTAAGGATATTGATGGACAGCATATTTTAAGGTAAGCTTATACAAAATTATTTCTATTTTTGCTGTAAAAATCAGATTAAACCAATGAAACAGATAGGACAATTCGCATGTTGAGAAATTCGTTCAGCTGCGAGTAATTATGATGTAAGATAGGATTATTTGCTGCTATTCCATAAAAATACTACATTCGATTATTTTTCACAGAACAATGCGTCGTCGAAAGAATATTAAAGGAATTGGTGAAAACACGTCGAAGAACAATAATTATGATAACATGGCAAGACCTATGCGGTCTAACAGACTTATCCAACTCGACCAAAATCGAGCCCTCCATGCGGTCGTCTAATTTACTTTCTTTTTGCCTTGCCATTTTTACATTTTTCATAATAAATTGTTTCAGATGACTGTACAAGATGACATCAATTGTATAAATGGGTGTCCATTCGTGCTGGAGCCAGAGGAACATGAAGAACCAAAGCCCACGTTGGTTGAATACATAGATTGTCAGTACGACAACTATCAAGATGTATCTTTTCATAACATTTGCTCCATTAACAACGCTGAACAAACGTATTCAAATGTTGCATAGGTGATAAAACAACTTTTTCAGGTGTATTCTTTAAATACTTCTATTATGTACAACATTTTATTATTTCAAACAAACATTTTTTACAGCTAAATAATACAATACCAATTCAGCAAGGCACTGTGATCCCTTGTATAATCATAAGTGGTGATACAGTCACTATGAAAGAGATTATGGACATGAGACTCCAACATGTTCAACGTCTCCTAGCCGTTTTAACAATAATATTCGTAACACCAATACCGTAGAAGAAGGAAATGACACAGATCCTACCTATCATCTAACCGAAAAAACAAGAAGTTCATCTCGATCGTCTTCAAGCTCTGAAGATATAAGTAGGCTATACTTGGAGCCCCTGTTTTGAACCGTCACTGATGTATAAAAACAGTTTTAAAAAAATGTGAACTTCTTTCTAACCAACCACTGGGTAGAAAGAAGTTCATACAAATCCTTGAAAGTCAAAACATATCAATATTTCCAAACAAAAAGAACAATGCAACCTGTGTTGTAGTTATAAAACTGGAAACATTACAGAAGAGGCATGGCAAAGACACCAGAAAAAAACAGGATGCAAAGGCTGAAAAAGAAAAAGATAAAACTGAAGCTATAAAGGGTGGACAGATTAGTCTGGAAATGGATTTCTAAGCAGTGAAGTTGGCACCATTCACGTTTGCTAATGCATTTTATTTTAAAACCAAGTTGGCGCGCCACAATTTCACTGTTTATAATGTTTCTACTAAAAAAACAACTTGCTACTGGTTTTCTGAAGACCAAAATAAACAACTAGTAGCTTCTACTTTCGCATCGTGTATTATTGATTATTTGAACAGATACTGTATCACTGCTAATAAGAATCCCATCTTCATCTATTCTGAATCGCAAAATCGAAACGTAACGAGCAATGCCATTCTAAACTTTGCAATAGAGAACAACATTTAAGTTATGCAAAAATACCTAGAAGTGGGCCATATTCAATAGATGTGGACTCAGTACATACATGTATTAAAAGAAAGATAAAAATCCGCAAAATAAAACTTCCCAGTGACTATGTTAGTGTCACGAAATAATCGAGGCTCAAGCCATCTCCATACGAAGCAATCATGTTTGACTACAAGTTCTTCAAAAACTACACTAAGACTTTAAGATACCCATCGATACGTCCAGGAAGAAAGACAAATGACCCAACTGTGCTAGATATTAAATGTATCCTCTACGAACCTACCGGAACCTACACGGGAGCCATCAAAATGAAACTCTGCTTAACGGCATCTCTTGAGTATCCACGTATCAAACGCAGTACTTGAGTATCCACCGTTGCATCAAGAACAATGTAGGATCGCAAAATCCAAATGGAAACATCTCCAGGAACTAAAAAATGTCCTTCCCGCTGACTGCCGCCATTTTTATGACAGCCTATCATATGAAGAAGAATAAAAAAAAACTATTCTCAATTCCTAAATGTCATATGAATATTTTTTACGCTGTATTAATAAGTATCAGTATATATAATACATATTATTGTTAAGAGTAAAATGTCCTACCTTCATTATATATATTTTTTTTTAAATATTATTACTAGATAGTACATTTTGTTACAAGCAATGGGTCCTATGTTCCTTTATTTTTTATGTCATTTTATACTATCTTTCATAACTCTGTTATAGGAATACTTTTTCAATTTCTAGTATATTTTTAAATAAAGTAAAGTAAAATAAAATTGTACGTGTTTTTTTAAAATATTGTGTGACCCTTAAGTTCAGAACTAAACAGTTTTACGTCTCTCCTGAAAAATGGACATTTTCGAGATAGGACTTTCTGCCAGATCACCAGCGGTATCCGGTCTATGGCTTGCATCGGCGCATCAGTAAATTGGGTCACTTTTTTATTACAAATTCAAAAAGATTATGTTAAATAAAGGAAAACGTCACTCTTTGGGCTCACCCTCAAATAACAACAAACCACATGGCATATAAGAAGATATTTGTATGTAGGTCTTTATTACTACTTGTCTGACAGTTTTTCCTAATTCATTGTGGGAAAAAAGTTATATACGGCAATCGATGACGATAGGGGTTGCTTTTATGTCGAGTTGAGTCAGAAATGCGAGACAAAGTATGCGGAAGGGGGGCAATCGACACAAGCAACGGATGTCAGGTAGTTCTTGATTGACTTTTGTTTCGTGCTGTATTACTTTTTTTGCTGTGTTTGTTTTATTTTGTGCAATAAAGAAGACATATTAATTGTAATAAAAAGCTAACAATAATAATAATTGTTACCAGACATTTCTCGCCAGAGACCTAATAATTGAAATAAATAAAACTCAAATACCACTAAGATATTAGAGGTGAGATTTAGTAAAATATGCCTAAATATAGTACATGACACTCTCAAGCTTATAGGATGGTGGGCCCATGCACACACGAATACTAGCATTCCCATTGCAAAGTATATTTTATCTTTATACTTCCATCTTATGATGAAAGCCACAATTCATTACTATACATTTCATTTTCAAAGAATGATAGGTAGGTACAAGAAGAATGATAAAGGATAAAGAACTTCAAATCCTTGAAAACAAATCAAATAATTTATGATTGGTATTACTTGCGAAAATAATGACATACGTTTAAACGTTTTAGAGAAACGGATCTTACTGACTCAAATTATAAAATTCTCAATATTTCCGTTTCTCAAAAAAGCATCCTTGTTCTTCACGGGCAAACTGATGGCGATAAAACCCTTCTCTCACAATGATAATGTATATGCCAATTTATATACAAATTTTCTGCCTAATAAATTATCGTCTGATGTCGATTTTAGAAATGTAATTTTAATGTAGGTAGGTACCATATGAACTTTGAATAACAAGGGTAAAATTATTGAATGTTTTAACGATATACATATTATATTTCCCGTCAGGAAATTAAAATATATATTTTAAAAATAAGTAAAAAATATAAGCACTGTTTACGAATATTGAAAATGGTAAATTAGTAATCATTGATCATGATAATTGGACCATGTATTATATTTCCGTTAGAAATAGAAAATATTTTTATTATAAAATACTTCATAAATTGTTTTTTTTTTAATAAATAGTATAAGACTGTTTAACCCTTTAAGGACCATGGGACATAATATGTGTCCCATAACTTCAAAATCATTTTATAAATTATCGAATAAGAATAATTTATAATTTTGTTTTCCATGCTATTGAGACATTGGAAGAGTAATATTAGCAGAAAAAAATAATATAGTTTGAAAATATACCGTATTTTTTTTAAAAATATCGCAAATGAACAACGAACTCTGGTGATTTTAAATAAATAAATAAAATATTTACGGCGACTTTTTCAATTAGATTTTTTTTTCGTTAAGTATGTTTTTTTAGTAGGTACGTATGACTTCGGAGTTAAATAATAAAATCAACTTTTGGAAAAGTAACTTTGCATTTTCATGGACCACAGGGACACTTATATCCCATCAAATTATACAAAATCTACTGTACCAATTTTCACAAAACGTGACATACATATGTAAATGTTATTTACATCGCCTTTTAACAGTTTTACGTATCTAAAATTTCCATTCCTACTCTACCGCAAAGCTTATAGTCCTCAAGGGGTTAACAATATTGCAAAATAGGGATGATAATATTTGGAGGACACACTGTAGCATTTTTTTTAATTTTATGTAAGGCCACAGTGCGTCGTTCTCGGCCGTCTCGAGTCGGGAGCGCGAGCAAAATAATCAAACAAGACGTTGAACCGAATAGAGGGAAAGACTCGGCGGGCGCCAGCCCAGCCTTGTCCTTGACACCAAACCGAACCGTTGAACCTGTCCTTCATTGGTGTTGCCAGATGTCACTACTTCCAGCGGATTCGCTCGCATGTCGTTTCGAGTTAAATCACATGCACTTACGATTGCCGTTTGTTGTTGCACGTAGTTGTATACTAAGGTAGGTAGCCATTTGTCGTGTCTTTCGCTAGGTTTACACGGGCTTAGTAACTAATGCTTACTACTTGTCACTTATGCTAGGTTTACACGGGTTTAGTAGGTAATGTTTAGTACTTGTCATTTGCACTTACACCTTGCATGTAAACATGCTAAGTTAGTGCTTAGTATTTATGAAACTTCCAGTGGAAGTGAATGGAAGCCGATCTGAACTAGGCGACAAGCGACTACCCCCACCACAAATTACTAAGAATTTGTCGCTTGCTGGGTTTAGTAGGTAATGATTAGTACTTGTCATTTGCACTAATACCTTGCATGTAAACATGCTAAGTTAGTGCTTAGTATTTATGAAACTTCCAGTGGAAGTGAATGGAAGCCGATCTGAACTAGGCGACAAGCGACTTACAGCCGACGACGACAGCCGCGGCAAGTATTTAGTACGATTTATTTTATTACCATAGCAGTGTAACTTGGTAGATAGATATCAATTGAATTACTTTTAATATTCCATCCAATCCAATCCAATTTACAGTGTAATTTGCAAATTTTGGTGTTTTTTTCAAGTTCGTAGTTAAATGTTGTATCGGTCGTCGAAGTTAACTTTACGTGTTCTAAAATAACTTAACGCCTTTTTGCGGGGGATTACCTTTCTTGGAGTGACCTTGTCTTTCTTGGGTGTCTTTGTCTATTTTGTGGTGATTTTTGCCTATTGAAGCGATCCTAATCGAGGCAAAGCCACTCCGGATTAAAAAAAATAGGTAGGTAAGTATTGTTAGCATCAGGCACGTATCCATACTTCAGTTTCAGGGAGGGGGGGGGCATTCATTGAAACAACGCGCGTGCACCCACCAAAGTTGAATTGTCCCGTACAATGAAACGAAAAAACACCGGATTTTCCAACTACCCATCCTCCCCCTTGGATACGTGCCTGACACTAGGTACATAAGTCGCGGATTCTCGCCGATTCTCAATATTTTTGTCGACTTTATTTTTTACTCAAAAAAATCGGGTTGGGATGGGATCATCGATATATTTTTCCCGATATAAAAATATATCGATGTGTCTCTATGACCTTGTGTCTCCCCCCTACTATACGTCCTTGGTTATCATTACCTATCATTATCTTTTTGCGTGATAACGTCTTTCGTGGATAACTTTTCATCACAATTTTTTACTCGACGACTTATTTTTATCTGCTCAGCTTACATAGAACACCTACCCTCAAGATCCAGACGACAACGCAAGAATCGCTTGTGTAGCCCTGTTGTTTGCGGAGTTATAAATGATCTTTTTGAGACCCATATCGGAACTATTCTCTGCTCGATGGCGTAAGCACACAAACATGCAAATAAATTGAATATACTTAGCGACGGACGATAGTCTACTTTGAGAATATACACGCCGCTTCGCGTTACAACCCTTGGACCACGAGATTCATTAAAATACTTGCGGACAACGATAGTTTCATTCCTAACTCTAGCGGGACTCTAGTAAAAAAGCCTTTTTGAAGACAACTTCACGTCAAAAGGCCTTTAACGCTGCTTAATTTATTTTTATAAATTAATAATTTAAATAAAAATAAAATTATATCAAAATATAATTTATATTTAAGATTTTTAATGGATTATAATAAATTAATTTATATGGCAATTATATTGAAAATTTATATAATTATAAATTTTATAATATATTTTTATATTTAATTATAAATAATTAATAATTATTTAAATTTATAATAATTATTTTTTTTTATATAAAAATATATTAAATAATTAATTTATATTTAATTTATAAGAGATAATTTATATTTACCTAGAATTTTAAAGTTACCGTAATAATGTCAATATTTGCTACATGGTTTTAAACAAATTATACAATCACTGCTTATATTTACTTTTCGATATAATAATAATAAAACTTATGCTAAATTGCAGCATGCACACAGATGATACCAAACTAAAATAATTACCAGATCTAGTGGAATAAAGTCAGATATTTTATGAAATTAAGTGTTAATATGTAGGCACCCGCGCGAAAAAACCTGTGATAGTTAAAGTAAATACTGATAGCTGAGAATTTGTTATGGCAACATCGTTTCCCGTTGTTCCTGTGTACAGCCGAGTATGGCCGAGTGCGCGCGACGCGCAACGTTCGGCCCACTTCGGATGCCTTCGTAATCTGCTACGGTTTTCTCACACTCTAATGTGCCACGTGACGTAACATCAGCATGTCATGCCCGATGCTTACTACAATGTGACCACGTGGGTTTCAATTGGTTCAAATTCAGAATGATTTTCCCCCGACCAATTAATGGAACGAAAGAGGGTTTCCAGATGATTGAATTTCCCGAGTTTGCGCGGTAATTAGTTTTTATTTTCGGGAATATGGAAAAACTGAATAACTTCGTTTACCAGATGTTTTTTTAGTTGTGTAAAAAATTTTTTTTTTTTGAAAAATATTATTTTGCTGTAGGTGACCGTCACAGTTGTTGCGATGATAAGCATGTAAGGGGCTCTCTAGACGATCAAGCATGCTTGTCAAGTTTTGCGTAGCGGGCTGGGAGGGGATCGTAAACCGCAGGAAATATGCAAATATATATTTTCTATATTT
Organism: Micropterix aruncella; assembly: GCA_944548615.1. Taxonomy (NCBI): domain Eukaryota; kingdom Metazoa; phylum Arthropoda; class Insecta; order Lepidoptera; family Micropterigidae; genus Micropterix; species Micropterix aruncella. The sequence continues at coordinate 19,011,010 of OX155964.1, read as the reverse complement.
ACCAAAAATGCCTAATTTTGTAGTTTATACCAGGGAGTCACGTTAATTAGACGTAATTGATTGATGAATGACGTGACTCCTTGGTATAAAACTACAAAATTAGGCATTTTTGGTAAATATAAAAAAATGCATATTGGCTGCGGTTTATTATCCCCTTCCAGCCCGCGATACGATTCTTGACAAGCATGCTTGATCGTCTAGAAAGCCCTTTAGACGTATCACCGGATAAAATCATCAACCCATGCCTACGAGATGCCACTGCTATGAGGGGCTCTCTAGACGATCAAGCATGCTTGCCAAGCATCGCGTCGCGGGCTGGAAGGGGATAATAAACTGCAGGCAATATGTATTTTTTTAATATTTACCAAAAATGCCCTGTTTTGTAGTTCATACCAGGGAGTCACGTTAATTAGACGCAGTTGATTGATGAATGGCGTGACTCCTGGTATAAAACTACAAAATTAGGCATTTTTCGTAAATATTAAAAAATATATTCGCATATTTCCTGCGGTTTACGATCCCCTCCCAGCCCACGACGCGATGCTTGACAAGCATGCTTGATCGTCTAAAGAGCCCCTTTACAAGAAAACTAAGAAATTATAAATAACGTAGACAGACGTAGACGATAGACATAACATAGACGATCCGGGGCGTGATTTTACACCAATAACAATAAAAAAACGCAAATTCGTTTTTTTATGACTAATGTCTGACACATAGAATGACGTTACGTAATAGTTTTTATTCACTGGGCGAATGTCTGCACTTCAAGCTATTGTCACAATATTATTGTTAAAAGAATGTCCTATATCTAGGCCGAAATTTGGTGTTTCCTGTCTGCTTTATTTACAGACGGAGATATCTTGCCAAAACTGGTAGTCAGGGGGCGAGGGTGCCCGCTGGGTAACTTTTCCGGTGCCTCGCCCTAAGGCGTTGGCCTCTAACGGACAGGTGGCGGAGCTTGACGGTGGATTGTTTTGTCCTAAGTCTTCTGCGCTCATCTCACGGGAGACAGAACGTAAATTTCTTTAAAACTTCCTGAGGTGACGGGTTCGCCCGTTTTAGTTGACAACTCTAGTTGCTTTATTTACAGGGGAGCTAATGGGCCCCGTTGCAGTTTGGCCACTAAGAGCCAGTTGTATAGGGTCGGTTAAACGCACGCCTCAACAGCCATCCGGAGGCCTCCACGCAGAAGTGCGAGCCAGGGTACCTATGACGCTGGCCTGCGGGCCAGTCTCTGCTAGGAGTCAACCTTCGGGCGCTCCTGGACGGTTTGCGCAACGTGCGGCGTAAGTCAATCGATTGTGCATTCCGACTAACAGCCGGGGAAATCTTAAAACAGTAATGTTTCCTATAGAGCGGGGATGGTTGTTAACCTTATGGCAACTGCTCTTGAAACGACCATTCGGCCACCCGATCCCTGATGAATCAGCCGGGCAAAAATGCCGTAGTCCGCGATAGATTCGGTAGACACCGCATCTCCGCTACGTAAGGGAGAGGACCGCGCAAGCGACCTCGATCCTCTAAACAGTCAGGAGGCAGGAGGTATCCTGAAGGTTAATTACAGACGGAGATATCCTTCCAAACTGGTAGTCAGGGGCAAGGCTGACCGCTGATGATAACCCTTCCTACACATCCTGTAACGTCCGTAGCCGCGTTGAATTACTGACTCCTCTCGTCACCGAAGTCACCGAAATAAAGCAGCGTCGAGCGTGGTCAGTACTTATGTAGATGGGTGACCGCCTGATTACTGCCACGTGCTGTTACAAGAAACCGTCCGCCTGTGAGATAATTGATGAGCCGTTACCGTGAAAAGCATAAAAATTTAAAAAAAACATCCATCACCAGGGACTTCTGGTGATGTTCATTTCCGCGCACTGCAACATAATTTATTGGTCAATGTCGACGTGACTCGGTCATTTATTATATATACCTTGCAAGAATGACGCGGCAGTGACCTAGGAGTACGTTACGTTCGTTATTGTGGGTACGTATACTTACTTTATTGAGCGAAGGATAATACAATTGTATGTAATTCAATTTCATTGAGAAGAGACATATTATACCCGCCTAAGATTCTCAAACCATGTAAACAAACACTGACCTGAAATATTAAGCTCGATTGATAATGGGAGATGGATTATATTATTAAAATTTGTATTGACTACTTCTATTGCGCCATTTTTATTGCTGTAATTTTATCATAATTGACTATTTTATAGGTAAGGGGCTCTCTAGACGATCAAGCATGCTTGTCAAGCATCGCGTCGCGGGCAGGTAGGGGATCGAAAACCGCAGAAAATATGCACATATTTTTTTAAATATTTACCAATAATGCCTATTTTTGTAGTTTTATACCAGGGAGTCACGTCATCCATCATATTACGTCTAATTAACGTGACTCCCTGGTATAAACTATAAACTATACATCAATTTTGACTACTAACAGTAGGGATTCCTACCAACTGGCTTATTTAATAAAATATAAAAATCAATTAAATTAAGTGTGTTTCTTCGCGGACTAATATTGGAAATTAGTTCAAGCGAACGAGACATAGCAATACCTTAATACCTTAGAGCGAAATATGAAATGAACGATCGTCGATTTCCCCTCACCAAAACCACCTGGCGAACTTATGGCCATTCAAATAAGTTTGAAAACATTTGGTGCGCCTTGAGATTCAGTTGTATTTTTTGGTGGGTAGTTTCAACGCAGAAAAAGACAATCGTTGATTTCACATTCTGCTCTAACGTATTGCCCCGTTCACATGGTAGAATAGAATAGAATAGAACAACTTTATTGTGCTATAAAAACACTACTTAATGAATAATACACTGGTTTAAAAAAAAAAGACAATTTATGCACAAATGGCGGACATCGCTATAGCGATGTTTTACAGTCAACCATTTGGCGAATGGATTCATGCAGTCTGGGCCATCAAGATCTAACTTGTTGTAGGATCGGCCAAACTCTGAGACAACTCCTATTCAGCAGCCTCCACGAGTAAGAGACTATCCCGGGAAGGACACTCGCGTCCCAGGCCTCACGGCTGGTGGATTGGTCTCCCTTGGAGGATTGCCTTCCGATGTCACTGGACGGTTTGCGCACCGTACGGCGTCAGCCAATCGATTGTGCACTCTGACTAATTGCCGAAGGAGTCTGGAGACTATACTATTTCCTAAGCAACAGGGGTGGATGTTGATCTGTTGTCATGCCACTCTGGAAATGACCTGTTGGCCACCCGATCCCGGGCGGTACGGCGGACAAAGGACGCCAATTTCAGCGATAAATTCATACAGAATTACCGCTGAGCTACAACAGGTAGAAGACGCGCAAGCGACTTCGGACCCGTAACTAGTTGGGAGGTAGGAGGTATTCTGATGCTTAAATCCAGTCGGAGACATCCTGCCAAAACTGCTAGCCAGGGGGCGAGGTAACCCGCTGGGTTACCGTCCCAGTTCCTCGCCGTAAGGCTTTGGCCTCTGGTGGGCATGTTGGCTTTGTTGGATGGTATGTTCAAGATTCGTCCCCAAGTCTTCTACGTTCACCTCACGAGAGGCAGAACGATTACTATCTTTAAAACGCCCTGGGGTGACGGGTTCGCCCGTTGTAGTCGACACCTTTAAAACGCCCCGTTTACATGAACTAATTTCCGATTTTAGTTCACGAAGAACTGCAATCGAGCCCGTTGATGGGTCAAAGTTTTTTTTAAATTACAACATTCAAAGAGAAGCCCGTTTCGGTAAGGAAACTATGCAAGAATGGTTTGTGTGTGCGGTCGGAAGTGGTATAATTTGGCGATTAATATGATTAAAATGGTCCGAAATGAAAGTCCGCATCGGCGGTCGGTGAACGTCTCTAAACAGGGTCAAGAACGAGAAGAAGGCTTGCACCTGCGGTCAACTCGTCTGGCACCGCTATCTTTTGTTTCCAGTCTCGAATTACCCTTTACGCACGAGGCGTCAATAGAAAATGGCGGAGGTGCGGCAATACATAACAAAAAGGTAAGAAATTTTCGCAAATAAAAAACAGAAATTTCGCAAAAAAAAAACGAATTTCGCTAAACGTTGCATATACAACATATGAAACATACTCAAAATTTATATTTAATGTTAATTAAAAGCTAACATTGTTGTAATTTCGTCATTTGACAGCTTAGAGTCGTTCTTATCTCCGTAACAGCAACATTATATTTATTGAAGAATCGTTTATGCCGTTAGTTGGACTCCAAATGCTCTGTTATTACCTACGCTGCTTCAGCAAAAGTTGAAAAGCAGCATTTAGTAGCACACAATAGGTATGCCCCTAATATGGGATCCCAATTCCTGTTTATTGATTTTCCGCCTGGCGATTGCCCTTTAGTGGGGCTTTTAGTGAACCGGGCCCATTGACCCGACTTTCTGGTTGGTATCTTCCGAGTGTAGTCTGTGTATTGCATTAGGCGATGAAAGTGAGTACCTACCTATACCCAATAACCCTTAGAGAACCAGCCATGGGAATGAACCTACGACGGCATGTTTGCAACCCTCGAGAATTGTTTGTAGGGGGTGTTAGTGTACGCATTCATTAGAATGCGTACACTAACACCTTATATCCTATTATAACGGTGGCTTATTTAAAATGAAGACGAATTTTACCGGATATAATTGAATAATTGCATAAATACGGAGATTCGCCGCCCGCGAATCGTCACAACACAAAAACCACCGATCGGTGGTAATGATTTCCCAGCCATTTTGAGGAAGTGCTCTGAGGAAAGGAATCTCGGAAGTTAAGTAGCTTTCGTGTAATATATCTTAATTTAAGGTGGTAGGTAATACTTGGAGTCACAGATGGGCAGAATAACCGACCAATATAAAAGTAGGCTTCATTTGTTGTATTTAATCTCATGTACAGAGAAAGTTTATTGAAACTTTATTCAGGTGTGGTTTTTAAAATTTTAAGAAATTTCCTTTTGCAAATATATCAATTTTCACGAAAGTTTCCCATAAATACGCATCTATTTAGTAAAAACGAAAATTCCGTATCTTTAATTATAATACTAATGGAGAACCCGCGGCTGAGTCTACGTACAACAGAGGAAGCCATAATTTACAAGCTTCAAACAGGCGAGGCAAAACCGTGTGTTTTATACTACGTTACGAGATTATCAAATGAGGCGCGACGACGCACAGACGCCGACAATGCAAATGAAATACAATTGTGTTATTTTATCATTCAATGTGTAATCGCTATGATTTAACTGTCAATTTCCAAAAACACGTACTTATCAGAATACGGCCTATCTTGCTTACCTACTTAATTACTGCAATAAAACAATAGGTGTATACGTCATTTCATAATTAAAAAAACATCATTATATTACCTGGATATGATATTGATAATAAGTTACTATGAAAATGACAGTTTTAACACGTTCGTTTAATAGAATCCGATAATACCAATTCAAAAGGAACAATAATCAATATCAAATTTTTGAAATTTTCGGTAATTTAATTTTTAACAATTACTAACTTAATTAGAACAATAATTTAAAGAATAAAAAAACGCGACTGTAAGGGCTCTCTGGACGATCAAGCATGCTTGTCAGGAATCGCGTCGCGAGCTGGGAGGGGATCATAAACCGCAGAGAATATGCAAATATATTTTATGTAATATTTACGAAAAATGCCTAATTTTGTAGTTTTATTCCAGAAAGTCACGTTATTCATTAATGACTCCCTGGTATAAACGACAAAATTAGGCATTTTTGGTAAATATTATAAAAAAATATTTGCATATTTCCTGCGGTTTACGATCTCCTCCCTGCCCACGACGCAAAGCTTGTCAAGCATGCTTAATCGTCTAGAGAGCCCCTTACAAAAAATTAACTACATTTATTGCTTAAAAATCACGTTTGTTAGAGAATAAAGTTCTTCGTTGAAACAATATTCGTTGAAAAAAACATACAATTTACGGAAGCTTCGCTACGCGTCCGTTGACGCGTGTTTTCTCTATAAACATCCATTGCTTAAAGACGATTGCGCATTATGTGGGTCAGTTGACGGGCCTTGTCTAAGCCCCGTCGAGCGGGGCTTCACGTGAGCCGAGCCTATTGACCCGGATTTCAGTTTGACGTCGCAGGGCTATCGCCCTGCGACGTCGGCAGATATCTCAAAACGATTGCGCGCCGCCGCCGCCCCACTCAGTCGGTTGCCCTCGATGCTCAAGTAAAATGGTTTTTTTATTAAATATTTGTGGTTTTTGTATTAATCCATACTATAGATATGTATATATTTGTGTATGGAGTGTACTTTGTCCAGGAGCGCCAGAAGTTTGATTCCTAGGGGAAACTAGCCCTAAAGCCAGAGTCCTGCCCAGGCCCGCATTCATGCGTGGAGGCCGCCGGATGGGGGTTGACCCGTGAGTGTGACCAACCCTGAACAGAATGGGTCTTCGTGGCCAACTCAGCAAGGGCCCATTAGCTCCTTAACCATATCCCTTCAATATTTTTCGTCTGTATCTAAGTAAGGAGATTACTTTAGATTCGAATCTGAGAGACTGTGTCACCATAAGTAACGCATGTGTTGAGCCATTGTAAAGCGGTATTACCATAGCGAGACCCACTTGAGCCATAAAGCCATAAACACCGCAGCCCACAACTTGTCTGTGAAACTGTGGCGTTGAGCAACCAGACGAATTATTATACACAACAACAAAAAATCTACGTCATGTCACTGATACATAGTTTAAATACTCGTTTTAAAGTATTATAGAAACGTCACTTCCTTTCGGATTCTTATGCGGTGAAAGCTCGCCGTATTGATAAATCTTTCCGTACTTGCCGTTTGGCAATATCTCCGCAGCCCACACACTTGTACAGCTACAAATGCATGGCAAGACGCCTCCGTTTTGTTCAAATATCAAATCAATATTGAGTGAAAGTATTGGTAGATACTTGTATGCAGTTGCAAGTATTTTTAACTTGACTTGACTAACCAGCCTGTGTCTATGTTCACCCAAAGATGCAAATACAGCTGGATATGTCATAATAATAATGTTTTTATACCAATAATTTAAAACAAACAAACAAAGAAATCAGTAACCTAAAACTAATAGAAAAAAATAATCAATAAAAATAATACTAATAATAACTAAGGTCAGACAAAATGACAGATAAGTGCTCAATAATCACACATGTAAAACGACCATTATTATAATGAATAATCAAACATTATCAAGTTATTCCTACGAGCAAGGACGTATCCAGGGGGGAGGATGCCCCCCCCCCCCCCAAAATTGTAAAAAATAACAAAAAACTGTATCAGGGAGAATCCGGGAATTATTGCAATATAGGAACCTTTCTCAGAAATCGAAAAAATAATGAAATACTACTAGATTCGATCATTTTTATGCTAAATGTGAATGAAGAAAGCCTCGGACGCGTAAATTTTCGAAACCAAAATAACATACAAAAAAAAAAACTCAGTTTTTAAGGTTTTTTAAAAAAATACTAATCTAACCTACCGCCAAATTGGTGCTAATGTATTATTTAAAATAAAAAAAAACTTAACCTACCGAAATGTATCGGTTTGGCGCTTTTTTGAATGCCTATATCTCGCTTATTTATTGAGACCGAGTAAATATTATTGCAGATTCGAAATCAGCGTGGTGAATAGTCTGGTGACGTTAAAAAATCAACAATCTAGAAGAGGTTCCTATACTGCAATAATACCAGAATCCGCGACTTATGTACCTAGTGGCAGGTAGGTATCCAGAGAGGAGGGGGGGGGATAGTTGGGATTAACCCCCCCCCCCCCCGAAATCCGATGTATTATCGTTTCATTGTATGACAAATTCAAGTTTGGTAGGTGCCGCGCACGTTATTTCAATCTCAGCACGTTGTTTCTAAATCTCGTATTGACTCGGAAGGTTCGGAAGAGTTTAAAGCCAAATACACAAATTAAGTTTTGAATTATTGTCAAGCGGATTTTGGGAGGCTATGTTGGCTTCGCTTCGAGTGTCGTAATCATGTACCTAACTCGTGTATGTTGTTTTTAGCGTATTAATGTTGTTTCTCGTAGGGAGCAGCCGGGAGCTAATGGGTCCCGGTGCAGTTGAGTCATTATGACCCATCTGTTAGGGTCGGCCGAACTCACAGCTCAACACCCTTACGGCAGCCTCCCCCAAGCAGAAGTGGGAGCTAATGTAGGACTCTGTGCCTGCGGACCAGTTCCCCCTGGGAATCGTAGTTCGAGCGCTCCTGGACGGTTTACGCACCGTGCGGAGCTAGCCAATCGACTGTGCATTCCGACAGATAGCCGGGGGAGTCTGAAAACGACTTTGTTTCCTATAGAGCGGGGGCGTTGTTTACCTTGTGGCAGCTGCTCTTGAAACGACCATTCGGCTACCTGATACCGGGTGGACAGCCGGGCAAAGGACGCCGTGGTCCGCGATAGATCCGGTAGACATCGAATCACCGCTACATAAGGGAGAGAACCGTGCAAGCGACCTCGAACCCGTAACCAGTTGGGAGGCCGGAGAAATTTGGCTGTAACTTGAAGAAGGGAGCTAAGGGGCCCTTGCTGAGTTGGCCACGAAGACCCATTCTGTTCAGGGTTGGTCACACTCACGGGTCAACACTCATCCGACGGCCTCCACGCATGAAGTGCGAGTCTGGGTAGGACCCTGGCCTTATGGTTAGTTTCCCATAGGAATCAACCTTCTGGCGCTTCTGGACGGTCTGCGTACCGTGCGGCATAAGCCAATTGATTGCGCACTCTGACTAACAGTCGGGGGAGTCTGGAAGCAGTACTGTTACCTATAGAGCGGGGGTGGTTGCGGACCTTACGGCGACTGCTCTTGAAACGACCATCGGCTACCCGATCCTGGGTGAACAGCCGGCCAAAGGTGCCGTGGTCCGCGATAGATACGGTATATACCGTTTCACCGCATCGTGAGGGAGAGGAACGCACAAGCGACCTCGAACTCGTAGCCAATCGAGAGACCGGAGTAATCTGGCCGCAATTGAAAGTAAGGGCGTGAGTGTAAGCCCGCTGGGTAACACTCCTGGCCAGTCCTGGCTATCTCGCGGTTAAGGCGTTGGCCTCTTACGGGTTTGTGGCGGAGCTTGACGGTGGACTGTTTTGTCCAAGTCTTCTGCGCTCACTCCAGGGAGATAGAACGACTAATCGTTAAAACTTCATGAGGTGACGGGTTCGCCCGTTGTAGTTGATAACTCTAGTTGAAGTGACGGGTTCGCCCGTTCTAGTTGACAGCTCGAGTTGTTGTTTCTCGTTGCCCATGCAATCAAATAGGACCATAGACGGTTTCCATAATATTGCACATCACCAGCGACCTTTTATATCGAAGGGGGAGACAGACGCAGACGACAGGTGTATTTATTTGTCTGGATGCCAAAGCGCAGACGTACAAAAAAAATCAATACCTGCAGAGAAGGGCGCGGCACCTCGCGCCCCTAAACAGACCTAGCCCAATACGTCACTTCCCAATAAATTAATAATAAATCCTATAAGGCCGTATAATCTTCGGAGATCCAGGGATGGAAGTCAATGCTGCCATTTGGAATCCTTATGAGTAGCTTTACACTCTGCGTTACTGGAGAAAGTGCAAAGGCGATATCTAGCTTCCTGTACGCCAATTAACACAGATAATATTTTTTTCCATTTATTGAACAAACTATATAAGAATTATTTAACCAACATGATTTTTATCACTCCTAACTAGCCAGCGCCCGTTCCAGGGAAGACACCAATTTTATAGCAATTTAAAATTTAATCTTATAAAAATATGTATCTATTCTACCATGGTTTCAAACAAAATAATGATTGCAAATAAAAAAAGATTTAAAAAACAATCAAAGTAACCATTTGAAAAAAAAACAACATACCTAATCATTAAATATTACAATTGGTCCAAAATAGTTATAAAATAAATCCAAATCCTTCTATACATACAAGTAGGTAATCTATATTGTCAGAGATGTGAGGGTGTGTAAATTATGTGTGTATATTATGTAAAAGAATTGTTATTTTTGAAATGTCATGAGTACCTATACATTCAGTTTCCGTTCTTTCTTTACCTACTAGCTGAATTAGGCATTTTTAAAAACCAGCTGTGTAATATATTTTGATTATCTGTATCTAGGATATTGAATATAATATATTACAGCCATGACAACTATCATGATAGATACCTAATCAAATTTTTAGCATTTAATTATGTGACGTATCCAAGTGTAGGAATGCCTTTTTACCCTACTGGAGGAGTTTGTTATATTGTATTGTTTTAACGACGTAGATATTCTGGGTACTATATATTGTGGTACTTTGAGCTGTCATCTGCAATGGTCGAACCCCACACCTCAGGCTGTTATAACGACGAAGATTTAAGCAATTTTCTGCTTCGTTATGGTTGGTAAAATTTTCTTCGCCTGAGATGAGAGATGCACTCAATCATGCATGTTTATAAGATATTGAAAGTTAGAGTGGATAATCCACATTTTTTTCTTCGAATCCAATATCAACATCACAGTCGTCATACCGCACAAATGTCAGACGGATGGGCATTGGTTTGACAAGGACAACGACAAGAACCGTCCGATACCTGAAAGCGCTGCTGTCGATAGCACCAGATTTAGACGTGTTTCAAGTATCTCACATAGGTTGAAATTCAAGATCCTCTGGGCTCCTCTGGTATTTTCTGGCTATATATGACTAATCGGGGATATTGTAAATGTAAACAAATTGAATTGAATTAGTCGATGTTGTTTGTTTTGTTAAAATCAAAATAAACAAACATACAAAACCATAAAAGGACCAAAAAGCCTCATAGAAACACGACATGTCGACTGTATTTTAAGTCGAGCTGTGTAGTTAAGAACAACTTGAGCTGCCAACTACAACGGGCAAACCCGTCACCTCAGGAAGTTTTAACGAAATTTGACCGTTCTGTCTCCCGTGAGTGAGGTGAGCGTAGAAAACTCACAATATAAACTTGAAGGTAGGTAGAATATAAACGTAGTCAAGGACAATACAAACTTGAAGAGTAAATAATAATACTTCTTCAAACATGCACCAACAACAAAACAATCTCAGGAATTCGCCCCCAACGCGACAACACACGGCAACAACATTCCCGCGGGAAAAACAACGCCGCGTGGCAACGTTGCGAAAATTTGTGGCAGATTTGGAATTTTGAATTTCGAACGTTTTGCGGCCCCTCGCAACAAAGTTCAACGTGCGAGCGCAGCCCGCTCCCATTCATGAGACCGCTTGAACTTGAAATCGAGCGGTGCTGCCAAACGGTATTTTCCCTGCAGCGGATGAGTGCGGATTTCTTGAGAACAGTGTGCGTGTGGCAACATTGCGGCTAGCACTGTCCCGAGCGTTCGGCCAATCAGCGAGGCGGGATTTCTTTATGCCCATATATGGCGAAGCCACGAGCTGCGGCAGGGGGTGGAGGGAGCGGCGTCACCATCGATCGTGTCTGGAGTACGCACCAACGAGGATATATGTACGGCAAACAAAAATACGGCAATGTCGTACGGAAATCGTTTGGTAGTGTTGCTAAAAACATAAAATGCATCACAAAAGCATTTCTTTTGTGCGATGGCTAATTTTCTCTCGACCTTTTTTTGTATGTTTATTTTTTATTTTAATTGAATACACAGCGTTATAAATAAATGCTAACCGCAAAATTATATGTAGGTATAGTTTCGAGTAAGGCCATATACATTTACACTGTATATTTAGTATTATTCAGGTAATATATGTAACGAGACACTGATCTAATCATTATAATAAAAGAAAGTTTTGCAATGCTAAAAGCTATAATAAAGACCAATAATGCGATAAGAATATAAATATTATGAAACCGGTTTGTTTACAAAATTTAATTCAATAACCATTACATACATATGTACATACCATTCCGTACATACTATTTAGACATTTATACTCAATGCTCTGTCTATATTAATCCTCCCTTCCTTCATCAACCACACATTTTTAAATGTTGTAATTGTGTTGATAGCCTTGATTGATTCAGGAAGGTGATTATAAATCCTGGGAGCGATAAATGAGTAGTGGCGCTGTCCTCGTTAAAATTTGGTTGACTTTTAAACCGTTCATGCAGTAAGGCCGATTTAATGTACAGCTGTCTGATGTACGGGACATTGTAATTATTAAAACGTTCATTGGTGGGATATCGATACGGCTTACGCGCTATAATCCTCAAGATACATATTTGAGCCACTTCTAATAGGCGGAGGATAGTTGTCGCACAGCCTGCCCATCCTATTATTCAATAACAAAGAATAGACTGAACTTTTAGCATTCCGGGATCTAAAATATTCCTCATCTCTCGGAACATGTATGCTAGTTTCCGTATTTTAATTGCCAGTATATCAATATGGGTCTGCCAGCGGAGCCTATTATTGATTGTGATTTCCAAATATTTAAGTTATATATTATTATGTACCCATTTAAATCTCATTTTTTTTACTTAATTTTAATTTCTATAATAATAATTAGGTTTGATTATATTACTGTATTTTTAACCAATGATAACTTTTTATTTTACACATTTTTTATTTGTACATCTTTTTTTAATTATGATTAGGCTATAGTTAACAATTTTATATCTTTCATCTCATCTTGTATTTTAATTCCCATTTTATTTATTTTTTTACCATTTTTTTTTAAGCTATTGCATAGCTTTTATCGCGGGCCTAGGCCAGCGCGGCGACCGAATGAAGAAATTTCTTAACGAAAATTAATGATTTTAAACTGATAATTACGTTTAAACGAGTGCTGCTTACGATTCAAAAAAAAATATATGTTAAACAAGAACATTTTCCTAATATTCTTAGCTTTGAATATTTTACATTTTGTTTATATTATATAGTGTAAATAATTTGTGAAATTAGGTCTAACCGAACACAAAAACGACTACTACGCAAATAATATCTGGCGTGTTATTATGAAACCTGCACCATTTTAAAGACAATTTAATTACCTATCTATCTTTTTATCTACGATTTTTTTCGAATAATCCGATTTTTTTGATTTATCGAATAAAAAATTCGTGCGCGGCGGTCTATCGGAAGACGTTTAAATTATTCCGAATCATTTGCTTTCGCAGCCGCAAATGATTCGGAATAATTTCAACGTTTTCCGATAGAGCGCAGTTATCTGATATCAGAAAAAATAAAATAAATAAATAATTATAATTGCATAAGTTGTTAAAAATGCTATGCAATAGCTTTACCGCGGCAGTCCCCGAGTGCCACACGTATTTTTTTTTTATAATTAACTACTATCTCTATTTTGACTATCTCACTCTTTTTAAGCAATTATGATTACCTAATACTAGCTAATTGTGCATCTTTTTTTATGATAATGTTAAGGTTAACCATTTTATATAATCAATTTCACTTTTATATTATGAATTTTATATTCAATTTTCCAGCTCGTAAGAACTAATAATAATAGGTCTTAGTGTATAAATTCCCCCAAAATTCAATATTCTTCATTACTTATTTTTTTTATTTGGTTTATAATATATTTACAACAATTTAAATGTCCGCCTTAGAACAGGCTATTGCCTAGTTAGGCGACATTAAAATAGGATCACTGGCAACAGTTTCTGGCATAACATGTTATCAGTTTTTTGCTACTGAATTCTCGGCCATGATATTGTAAGTGTATATGTTCATTTACTGTAGATAAACACCAAAAAAAATAAATAAAAAATTAAAATCTCTGATAGATAAATTTAGATGAGAAAATAAAAGTAGATAAGTTTTATATTATATTGCAAATTACATGAAATATTTATAAATAGATGAGTAAAGTTTAATCAGGTCTTAATATTGGGTACCCTCAACAGGGGCTACTTTGAGCCACTTTTTCATGTTTTTATTACATATTCGTTAATAGAAAATATAATAAATAGACTTTAAAGTCCAAATAGAGTTTAACCAAATAACAAAAGTGTAAGGAAGTAGACTGTGCTTGTTTTTCCACCAATTTCCCCTTATTTCATTAAAAAAAATCTATTTTTAAATTTTTAAACAAAGTAGCTCGGGGCTTCTTTGGACCACTCACTTATTTTAAAGGAAATTGAATACAGTTCCCATATAGGACTATTACAACCCCATGCCCAAGAATCTGGTAATTTATTTACAATGCAATTTATTTACATATTAAAACATAAAAAAACAAATTTTTAGATGTCATATCTACAGAAACATGGAAAAAGTATATTTTTGTTCTTATGACTTTTTAATGCTAAACTTTTAATTTTAACTCATAATCAGCCATCTCATAAACATTGAAGTGTCCTCGTTTCATTCGCTTCGGAGGGTTGATTTGTTTCTTGATGTCACCCCACTCTTTATACTTTTTACAGCCCACACTTTTTAGGTTATGTTTACAAAAACATTCAAATGTACCTTCTAAAAAAACAATCAGGATACTCATTTGTCACAAATTGGTAACAGGTTACTTACGATAATATTTTGACATTTAGGTACCTTAATTTCTTCTCATAACTTGCGTCGTCTACAATGGAAAGTTGGAGGTAAACAAATCAGTCCTTATATGAAAGAGTTACAAAAACTCCAGTGTTGCCAATGGAAAATGTTGAATTTACCCAAAAATATTAAAAATCCCTCAAATAAGGTTCAAACTATTTTTAAGTACAAAAATACCCATATGCCTTGTTTTGCTTGTTCTGTACAAAAAAATAATAACTTTCAGACCAAAGTAACCCCGAAAGGACCAAAGAAGCCCCCCTCCGGTTGAAGGTATGTATTTTTTACTGGTTTGCTACTTTTTGACGAAATTCACTTCTATCGACGTTCATGATATCTATCGCGGTAAATATATAGTTCTATGTTCCAAGAATCCTGAATAGGGTGGAATTCTTAGTGTAATTGTTGATTACATGCGGCACATGAAATAAAAGAGATCGCAGAGTGGTTCTCACAGGAACTAGCAGTGGTGTGGTTTCAACAAGATACGGTTTGTAGGAATATTATGTCCAACATGATACGCCGACCCTCCAATGATGTCAAGATCGACGTAGGTATCATGCCATGTCATAGAGATTGAGACGTTTGTAATAGCTGTCGAGTTGCAAGATAACGTCATTTGTCAGATATTTGGTAAATCGTCTGATTTGTTCTACCTTATACGAGGTATACAGTATACCTCGTATACGTAAATTGGAATCCACAGTATACTGTATACTGCAGATTCCAATTTACGGCGGCTTACTCTAAGACACTCCATATAAAAGCATTCTAAATGTTATTAATTTAAGCAAATGTGTTTTATTAAAGTCATAATATGACGTGGAATAATTGTGAACCACTAGTGTGACTTATAAAACCGCGAGGGTTAAACTTTTCGCACCATGAATAGAAAATCGAAAATGAAAAAATAAATACTACACTACGGCAATTCGTAAAAAATACACGGCAATCGCTGTCGTAGAATAAGACGCTACGGTTTACGCACGAAATTTGAATTTCGAATAGGCTTCTGTCGTTTTTCGTAACGGCGGATTCGTTGGACGAATAATTTTCTGTGTTGATATCAATTTTGCGGGTTAGTTATACAAAATAATACAATTTGCTATCAGAATGTGAGTAATCTCTGGGTAAAAAGGTGACGCGGCGCGGATTGAATCTCTCTCCCCGCCCCCCTCGCCTTCTAGAATGGTGTTTGCGTCGCCGCGCTGCATTGCAATACCATATATGGTAAAGAAGACGGCCATTGGTCGAGGCGATAGGCGACGCTGTCGGTGGGGGGCTGCGATAAGCCGCCATTTATATTCACCATAGCGGGCTTTTTCCCTCATTCGTCCGCCGAGTGTGCTTGCGTTCGTTGTGTCGTACGGTGATTGTGGCTGTGCGAAGACTGCTAATTTATTTTACCCTAGAAGCTAATTAAATAAAAAGTAGGTCGACTCGCTGGCTTTGGTGTAAAGTGAAAAAAGTGCGGTTTTGATTAATTTTACGCTTTCGGTTTTGCAGCCAGACAAAATGTGTGACGAAGAAGTCGCAGCGCTGGTGGTGGATAACGGATCCGGCATGTGCAAGGCCGGTTTCGCCGGGGATGATGCTCCACGCGCCGTTTTCCCGTCGATCGTGGGAAGGCCGCGTCATCAGGGCGTGATGGTCGGCATGGGACAAAAGGACTCCTACGTCGGCGACGAGGCCCAGAGCAAGAGAGGAATCCTCACCCTGAAATACCCCATCGAACACGGCATCGTCACCAACTGGGACGACATGGAGAAAATCTGGCATCACACATTCTACAACGAGCTGAGAGTCGCCCCCGAAGAACACCCCGTTCTCCTCACGGAAGCGCCGCTCAACCCCAAAGCTAACAGGTAATTTCGTAACTGTTATTTTCGAAAAAACAAGATGGCGGAGCGACGCCGATTTGACGAATCGAGAGGGCGGGTCTCGCGTGACGTCATCGTACTGACCTTTTTTGTTTTTTTTTGTTATTTCAGGGAAAAGATGACCCAAATAATGTTCGAAACCTTCAACACGCCCGCTATGTACGTCGCGATCCAGGCCGTTCTATCCCTGTACGCTTCCGGAAGAACCACCGGTATCGTCCTGGATTCGGGAGACGGCGTCTCCCACACAGTCCCCATCTACGAAGGCTACGCTCTACCTCACGCCATCCTCCGTCTCGACTTGGCCGGCCGCGATCTCACCGATTACCTCATGAAAATCCTCACAGAGCGAGGCTACTCCTTCACGACCACGGCCGAGCGAGAAATCGTCCGAGACATCAAAGAGAAGCTCTGCTACGTCGCGTTAGACTTCGAGCAGGAGATGGCCACGGCCGCGTCCAGTTCGTCCCTCGAAAAGTCGTACGAACTCCCCGACGGCCAGGTCATCACCATCGGAAACGAGCGGTTCCGCTGTCCCGAAGCCCTGTTCCAGCCGTCGTTCCTCGGAATGGAGGCGTGCGGCATCCACGAGACCACCTACAACTCCATCATGAAGTGCGACGTGGACATCCGTAAGGACCTCTACGCCAACACAGTCCTGTCCGGAGGCACCACAATGTACCCCGGAATCGCGGACCGCATGCAGAAGGAAATCACCGCCCTCGCCCCGTCGACCATGAAGATCAAAATCATCGCTCCCCCCGAGAGGAAATACTCCGTCTGGATCGGAGGCTCCATCCTGGCTTCCCTGTCCACCTTCCAGCAGATGTGGATCTCGAAGCAGGAGTACGACGAGTCCGGCCCCTCCATCGTGCACAGGAAGTGCTTCTAAGTCCTCGTTCCCCCGCTGCGGGAGAAGATGTTTTTATTTATCGGTCCCTCGCCCGAGCGCAAGCTTCACCTTCATTATTTATATCGTCGGCGGCGACGTCTCGATTAAGAGAAAAATGCGGATAGAGGATTTTTTATACTTCCATTTTGCATTACACGCCAAAGCATTCCTTTTTTATATCCATGATATGCAAAAAAGACTACTCTAGTTTGTAACAAAATTTCACGTAAAATTAAAAAAAATGTATGTAACCTGCCTTTTTTTTTATTACTTCCTGGCCCACCAATAAACCAGCAGGGAAAGTATTGTGAATGCGCCAAATTTGTTTTATCGAGATGGAGATGGAAATATTTTATCAGTGTCTGTCTGCGTGTGTGTTTCTCTGTGATAACGCCCAAATGTTTCCGATTGAGCTGAAATTTGGCATGCAGACATCATTTGGTGATGGTAAGGGTTGAAATCGGGCACCAGGGGATGCTTAGTCATATCTCAATCTCGAAATATTGGACTTAGGGACTTGAACTTTGGTACGCAGATGCCTTGAACCAAAATTGCATTATGGGATTTTGGTTGGAATATACTCATAATATACAAGCTTCACTAGTAATATTTAAATTCAGCCAGACATTTAATCAAATATTAACGCCGAGAAACAAACCACACTGCCCGGGGCGGTTGTGTAACTGAACCCAAATGGGTTCGTCCGCCGGCCGAGAGAGGGCACTCATCGATTTTATTTATGAAATTAATATTCAAATGAAGTCAGTCCTTGGCTACTTGCCAGAAAAGTCTTGGGATAACAATATTATTTTTGTTGGTATGACAGATAGGTTTTTTCTCGCTATGCAGAGCAGCCTATGTGGGGTAGATGGGGTGAATACTTTAGATAATTCCATGCTTTTACTACCTTTTGGAGATGTATGGTATGGTTGATGTATTTTAATATTTGATTTATAACTAGAGAGTATTAGTATAGTAATTAAGACCCTGAAATATTGAATAAAAACAGCCTTCGTTAAATTCTAACCTTGATCACTACATTTCCAAGGAAAACAACCGAAGAACCAACTGGTCCAAGAATAAGTAGGCTTTTATAATGTTTCTGTTTGATTTCAGTGATCCTGAATAAAATATGCAAGGGCAGTTTTCACACTATACAATGCTAGTACTGGCACCTGTGACGGGTTACTAGAAGGAGTTTCATTCCAATTTTCAAAAAGAAACATTTCTAATTGTTTTGTCCACTGTTTACCTAAGTTACTCTTGTTTTCTCCTGCTAATCGGTTTCTCCTGCTAAACAAGCAGGAGAAATTGTTTTCTCCTGGTTGTTTTCTCATCCTAATCTTTTTGGTGACTAAAAAACCGTGACCACTGCAGACTGTTCGCTATATCCTAGACATTCCATCATCGTTAAATAAAGTGGAAATTGTGATACTTTATCCATTCATATTCCAGCTTGAGCTAGTATACACGCAATCTGCTCAGTGTGAAACGGCGTACAATCGGTGCCGGATGTATGTATGTATAAACTACACAAGTATAGCCCAGGACCCCATCCTTGTCAGAATGTTTGACAGCCCAAAGGAGCCACAAAAAGTGCAAAGGGCCCCCCTGAGATTTCGACGGCCTGAGGGTTAATCCGGCACTGCCGTCAATCAGCTGTTTCTCCAGGCAGCGGAAATATAATGCCATATCCACAATCCCGCAGTCACAACTCAAAACTGATTAAAATTTTCATGATTGGGTGCAGAGAATTGAAATGGGATTTACATTAAAAATTGTTAATCAAAATATTCAAAGCTTTTTTGCAAAATAGAGATTGAACATTTCTTCAAGAGATTCAACATTTCTTACTCATATTTTTAACTGTTTAACTGAACACTGGCCTTATAACAGTTAAATAATGTTTGATAAAAAACTACAAGTTAGACGGCTGCTTTAAGGGAGTTGATATACAAAGCACTTTGGGCGCGCGCCCGCAGCGCTTTGTATATCAACTCCCTTACAGTCTGACAAAACATGGAGTGACTAATTTTAACCAAAAATAGCCTAAAGGCAAAAAATGAATGGATATTGTAAATCTATTGAATAGGATTCTAAGCTATCCATGTGTAGAACTAAAAGGAATACTTAGTCATAGATAGTAGTCATGGTGTTACTTAGGAATTCAGAACACCCACAGAAAATTACAGTAATTTTGAATGAACAAAGGAAGATACACCGAGAATTGCTTGCAAAAGTAGTAAGTTTGTGGCTAATATTCTATTGCTATTTCAATAATTTCATTACGTTGATGATCATAAAACATTTTTTAACAAACTTACTTATTATTGAGTGAGAGTTAAAGTTCTAAAACTGTACACTAATTAAAAACCGTGAGAGAAAAAAAAACGCTTCCATTTCGAATTATTTAATTCTTTTCGATTAAAATACACTTTGTGGATTTTTAAATTCATCTAAAAATATGACACCTAAAATGGAGAGAAAAACTGGGAAAGGCTTCTTATTGCTTTTGTGCTATCCTATGAGGCACTATTCGGTTTACAATCGAGGAGTAAAAAATGGCACGGAACGCTGCTCATTTTTAAAAATGTTAGTTACTAAACTCAAGAGAGATCGAAAACGAAAACGGTGACCTAAAACTACTGACAATTTTGGTTGGCGCTTATAAAATTTCAACCGTTTAACATTTGTACATTTTTGAACTTACTTTATAAGGCTTATCAATAAATAAGTACTTTTCGATAAAAAAAAAACCGTAAGGAACAATTTGAGACATATAACAATTATTTACACTATTTGGTGCGTACCCTTATTTAAACTATCAATTGACGATAAAACATTTTATAAAAATTGCGCTGCATTTGAGATTTTTAACCTATTTTATAATAAATTATGACTTATTCACAAAACAACAACGAAATTAAAACAAGAGAAAAGCGACTATTATCTATTTATAGGTTTGTGCTTGTTGATTTTGTCGCCGTGCACTCTGAATCGGTAGAGGCATGTGTATGTTGGGTTGCCGTAGTTTGTTTCGATTCTCAATTCGATTATATCGTAAAATGACTGATATTTGACATCGGAAACGTCTATTATATTAACGTTTTGAACGGGAAAGTATTGAAGAGGCGTAGCGTTTTCATCGTACATGTAATCGCCGAATTTGTGCAGATTTGTATCCGTCTCACTCAGCAACCCCTGCAGAAAAATTGATAAAATGTTATTATTATTATTACCGAGGAATTATTATTAATGAACGGCCAAGCAGCATAAGCTGTGACGACTGTTTCTGATTGAACGGTTTCGCTTGGTTCATAAGATCTATTTTGTTCTCGGATCGGCTGAACTCACGCTTCAGCTCCTATTCTTAGGAGCCGAATCATGGTAACTCTCGCACCTCAGGCCTCACGGCTGGTGGACCGGTTTCTCCTTATAGGATTGCATCCTGGCATCACTGGACGGTTTGCGTACCGTTCGGCGAGGCCAAACGGTTGTGCACTCTGACTGAAAGAGCCTGGAGACTATGGAAATATACTGTCTCCTAAGCAGCGGGGATAGATGTTGACCTGTCTTCAACCATTCTTGAAATGACCATTAGGCTACCCTGGTCCTGAATTCAGAGCCGGGCAAAAGATGCCTTTGGTCCGCGATAGATTCAAACCGAATCACCGCTTAACGTCAGGCAGGTAGAGGTCGCGCAAGTGACTTCGAACCTGTGAGCAGTCGGGAGGATGGATGTATCCTGAAAGTTATTCTTAATAATTAAAGAAGGAAGACGGAGATATCCTTCGGGGTCCCCCATCACCGCTTTCTGCGTTCCTCCAATGTTGTGAGTTCAAGGGTTTGTAGCCAGTCCTCATAACTCGACTGTCTTAGTGTCCACGGTAGCTTCTAACAGCGTATCTGCACTTTCTGAAGTAGGTCAATACCATTCACAAAACAGGGACTCCAAATTCCAGTAGCGGCCGGACATAGAACGTGTACCTAGACCTTATGCATCAAGTCTGCACTGAGGTTATGAAAGCCTTTTTTAATCAGGTATGTTTAAAAAATCGGGGGAGTTTGGCTGTTTCACAACAGACATTATGTGCTTTATCAATTTTAGATAAGTTGACATTAAAATTCCAAGATGTTTTTGTTCATTCACCGGTTTGAGTTAAACATCATTTAAGTGGTACTGTAATCTTGGATTGTTCCTATGTGAAGTATAGTATGTTTGTTATTATTAAGGGGTGGGTACATGATATGCGATGAAATAATGGTAACGGTTAAATGACAGGTACTCACCCAAACTGTGAAGTTCTTAGGAGCCGATTCAATTTTTCCTTCGGGAACTAACAGCTTCGATACGTGTTCTAGCGAGAAACCAGTTACGTTGATAGTGGCATGCAGGCGAATCACTGAAAGAAAATAATTTAGTTGGAAATGATTCACACACAAAAATAAATCCTTAAAAAAAAAAATCTTGCTCTATATATATGTGAGACCTCGTACAAGTCAACAAGCAAACTTTCAGGGCATGGAAAAAACTGAATACCTTCGTTTACGAGATATTTTTTTTGTAAATGGGACATATGTACTTTAAAAAATGGTTAATTGTACTAACAATTAAAACTGTCAAAGATTTGTTTGTGAGGAATTATTACTAAGCACTTAAGAGATGTCACCGGATAAAATCATAAACTCATGCCCTTGACATGCCATTGCAATGAGTATAACAACAAAACTAAGCAATTTGAACACTCAGGACATGGACAGAACGTTCCTGAGAGTGATTTTGCACCATAACAATAAAAAACGAATAGAGCGACGAAATGTAGCTTTTATGATTGAATACTTCTGAAAAATCGAGTTGTAGTGAAATTGAAATTCAGTTTATGAACTAAAGTGTACGATTTTCAGCCATAGCATTATCCTGATTTAGGGAATGATAAATCATCTTTGAGCAAGAGTCTCCACGGATTCGATTAGGCCAGGCATATACGGGATGTTATTCCTGCACGGGCATTTTTTTTGTGGGTGAGTCAGTACAACGAAATAAGCAAATTTTAATAGAAAAACATTGAAAAAAACTGAAAAACATTTTTTTTTTGAAAATTTGTTTATTTTTAAATAGAATGAAAAGCTATGATCACGATGCACTATCTAGCCGTTGGTAAAATGTCGCTGATATTGTTTATTTACGACTTATTACCTACCGCTAGATGGCGCAGCGCGATCAAACGCTTCTCAAACCTTTATTTAACAATCAACTTCTTCAAACTTTCAAATATTTTTTTTTGTTTTGTTTCCAATTTTTTTTATTAAAAGTTGCCTACCTTGTTGTACTGATTCACCCACAGAAAAAAATGCCTGTGCAGTAATAACACCCCGTATATATATATAAATATAATAAAATAAACATTTTTTATTTTCTTAACTTTTAAAATAAATAATAATCATTAAGTCAGATATTGACTCTCCATGTAGTAATTTAATGAGAAATA
Source organism: Micropterix aruncella (assembly GCA_944548615.1). Taxonomy (NCBI): domain Eukaryota; kingdom Metazoa; phylum Arthropoda; class Insecta; order Lepidoptera; family Micropterigidae; genus Micropterix; species Micropterix aruncella. Next base: position 18,988,212 of record OX155964.1, on the reverse strand, counting down.
TGAGTGCCAATTATGTGTTCAACAACCTATCAAACGATTTGATACTCATTCGATAACAATCAACAAATTTCTTTGGGTATTCTGGCATTACAGCCAGAATGCCCTAAGTGCTCTTTCAGGAAACGTTGACTCATAAGAGGGTTATTTATTTATTGAAAACCCTTCTCTTTTTCGTGATGTTATAAATATACTCTCTCAGATCATACAATAGTGATGACGTTACAAATAAACCACAACCACTTGAAATGTTTTCTTATCTGATCCCTAAGGCATAATATCCCGTTATTAGCCACCTGGCTTTCAGAGTTAATCTGCTGGTAGTACAGTTTACTTTATTACCATAACAGGATAAACTGGTCAGACTGCAGTTTACAGTAGTTAACATATTTACTTCTTACCTAAGTATCCCGGAAAACCCTGAAATGCCCAGCATTCACCAGGATTGTTCGTTGCAGCAGTGATGGCGACACGCGGACTGCTGGACAGCCACCAAATCGGCACTCCGAGTACGCTGATTTGAGCAGTTTTCGCCTGGTAAGATTCAGTACATCGGATTGAAATGACTTGACCACCTAAAAACAACATAAAAACATCAATTAAAGTATCAATCGGCAGACGACTGCTATAAAATATCATACCTGCCGATTCCATGGCGTAATCGACCATTCCCGTCTTATCAGCATCGTAAATGGCGAGTATCTCCGCGACAATCCTCCTCACGCTCTCCTCATCGTGTTTGTTGATAATCGTCACCTCCTTCGTTTCTTTCTTGTTGATCGTTATCTGGTATTGTATCTCATTGATGATTTCCGCCCGCCACGCAGATAACTCCGCCCTCAACGATTCTTCCATCTTCCGTGTCGCTTCTCGCCGATTGAATTCTGATGTTTCAATACCGTCGGCCACTTCTGCTTTTAATTTGAGAAGTTTCCCCTCGAGCTCAGCATTGATCCATTGCAGAACATCGCTTTTCGAGAACGACGGGTTATTTCCAACCGCAGGGCTTTGAATCTCCGGTTTTGATCGGAAAACACCCACAATGTAATTATGAATATGCTCAATTTTTGTATACTGGATGTCGGGCACTCGGTAGCCTCCTCGCGACCCTTAAAACAAAGTACACAATGAGTCGATTGACCGCTAAGCCGAGCATTATAAGCAGGGAAGGACAGATAAAACTCATTCAACGATAATACAAAAATGAATTGGAAACACTCACCGATCGATTCAAAACGCTAAAAATGAGCGCAAGCATTATCGTATCCTTCCCTGTATACTTTCATTATTATTTTTTTAATTATTCCCTGAAAATGTGCTGTGAGGAAATGCGGGGGTGAGAAAGGTCACTGTCGGATTGAAACACTCGCTTATTCGCCAAATTCAAGATGTAATTATAATCAAAACGAAAAGCAATACATTGTATTTCTTCCTGGTGCCGTAATAAATGACACCTTGTTGCGAGGGTCCAGGTCAAAATACTAAATTTTAGATCTTACAATTTTAGAATAAATCACAAATCAAAGAATACATTGGAACTTAAAATATTATATTACCATACTTCGAGGATCGTTCTAAATGTAAAGAATGTTTGTTTCTCTAGATATTTTTATTTAAGATAATGAAACAAAACTTATTTTACAACACATGATGCTATTTTTCTAAATGGTCGCCACACAAATTTCAACATTTGTCATAGCGTATAACCAGCTTTTCTATGGCTCTTGCATACTTATTTACCGTTAAGTTGTTGAACCAGCCATTAACATCCTCTTCCATAGTGGTTTCCGGATAAAACATCATTCAGTTTAAGAAAAAGACGGTAATCACTCAAAGCCAAGACTGGGTTGTAAGGAGGATGTTTAAAAATGTCCACCTTAATTGCTGAAGCTAGTTGTTCGTCAACGCAGCAGCCTTCGGACGTGCATTATCATGAAGAATCACACTGCCTCTGGACAACAATCCCGTTCCATTCATTCAATAACGTCCAGAAGCTTCACTTATCACATTACTATAAACCACGGCTATCTGTCTGTAAATTTTGATAGGGTGACATTTTTTCGCATTCAAAAAGCGTAACATACTGCATACCTCACACTTGGCGGGATTTTTAATTCTGTCACACTATAAACAGTAAACAACTATTGCGGCTCGCTGTTAGCGTCAGACTGACGCGTAAAACGGGAAGGTCCATGCTGCGACGGTGGGAGAACTGCGCGGTTCGTCACATCAAAACGTTCTTTACTCTTAGAATAATCCTCGTATTAATAAATTAATTGCCAATTCAAACGCACCTAAAGCCATGTATATAATACTGCATTATTCTAGAATTCGTAGTGTTAGATAGAAAAATATCTATTTGAACTCTGTTATCGAACACAATGACGTTTCATTCTACGACCATAGTAAATTATAAGTTACATTGAAAAATATGACACACTTTAGAAAAATATTTTGCAAGCCTCGAACACATTGTCATTATAATCAAGAGATGAACTAAATAAACAATTTGATACGCACTACGATGATGCCATCCTTATTCCTGGGCTGAGAAACCAGTATTGAAGGCATATGCATTGCTTATGTAGCCTTCGTTGCAGCTACAGAAAATCAATTGATGAGAAGTATGGCACTTCTATTAAATTAAGTATATTTTCTGTACTTATTCTAAATTACAATAGTTTTGTAAATATTAATTCTTATTCTAAAGCCCTCTGCCAAAATCGCACCAGCTCTTCGTACCCATTATCAGCGATAACCTTCAAGTAATCAGAGACATCGCCGAACTTGTCGCTTATGACTGTTTTATACTCGTAATAAGAGTCCGGTAGTTCCGGCATGTTGATGTCCGGGAGAGAAACGCTTGGAAACGTCGGCATGCTCAGATTGGGCATAGTCATAGTGGGCATCGTGAAATTGGGCATTGAAAGGCTGGGCATCGTAAAACTGGGCAGCGTTATATTGGGCAGAGTTATATCCGACAGCGATATGTTAATGGTGGGAATGTCTGGCAGTTGAGGTAGTTGCATTTCGGGTAAGTAAAGTTGGAACTCTTCGAATGAGGGTATTGGGACGGAATCGGGGTTTTCGTACACGTACAACGCTGAAAGAAAATGGGAAAATGTGCGGTTATATCTAACGTTTTCATAATTGCTGAGAAGAATAATTCATTAGGTAGAACAGGCTGGAGCAATAGTGATGTTCACTGTCAATTTTCATCTCTGGAAGGCTACCACAGTGTACTATAATGATCTACTACAATGATCCTAGAACTACCAGTGTGGTATCGCCTTTGATCTATAAGGAATGCCGCCGTCGAGGCAGGATTGTTTTATTTTTGCAGTAGGTATAATAATACTAGTATACTGTTTACACTACTGTTTACTATTAGTAATAACTAACAGTAAACAGGTTTCAAAGCATAAACAAGTTGCAAGTACACCGGCTTACCATGTGCTCTGAGGGAGCGGTCTCTCTTCTTCATTCATCCCCCCCCATCGGAATTGCCCTGAGTGGAGAGATTAGTTGGGTGTCGACTACGTAATATTGCGTAGGACTTCTGTTTAAACTTGAAGGAAGTAACTATGTGTTGGCATCTAGAATGACATATGGTTGGCACCTGGGCATTCAATTCACTCACTAAGTAATCTTTAGGTACCTACTCAAAAAACTAAACATCGCCTGGTATCGCAGTTCTAATCTTCGAAAACTCCCGATTTCTAGGAAATTGTAATTTTTTAAACAGTGTCAGACTTCTGGCAAATCTGCCTATTCATCATACTGCCATGCTCTTCTTTCTTCTCCCAAAGTACATATAATAATTTATCTATGTTCTACACATCAACATATCGAGAATCCCTAGGGCGGTGCGTCGTTCAAAATGTTTTACATACACATTCTCATTTCCTTTTTTTATTTTATTTTTATATATTATAATGGATAGCGCTTTTTGTAACATTGCAAGGACTGGGCCCGCTGAGAAAATAGAATAAAGCTGGACACTAAGAAGAGGCCAACCGAAATGCTAATTACGTTTCGATTGAAACAGAAAAAATATTCTCAAAACTCATTTTTTATTCATTTTATACTCAATTTTATACCCCCAGGCCAGTGCCATTCTATTTTTTTATTTAATTTGTTGGGTGGGGCTTTTCTAAGGTCTTTATGAGCCTTGCAACACTGCAACCATTGTTGATCTTTTGTGTTCGCCACCTACTATAGTTCTGCGCTAAGCCTTGTGTCATTTAAGAACCGCAGCATGGCCGGGACCCAGCTTAGAATTACCCTATTCTTTTCGCCCAGGGAATTCAGTAGTGATATGCAATTTTGCACTAACTTTGAATTAATGGTATTCGAGGCTAGTGCCATAAGAGCTGCCTTGCTATCCGAGTGGATATAGATACGGTGCCATTCTAGGTTTCAGCAAGAAACTTTTTGTGAAAGTCTACTTGGGCTTGTAGATTATTTGATTTACTAAGACCACTAACTACGTGCTTCGATATTGCCGGATCCATAGAATTAACCAGAATCAAAGTTTTGTTTATCCTGAGTCAGCGAGTTTTAGAGATAGCCCAACATTGCGTTTTGGCTAAAGAAAAACAAGATTTTAAACTGGCTGTCGCCAACGCATCCAGACATTGGAGATTACATTGTCCATCCAGACATTTAGGATTGCATTGGGATACAAAGGACGCTGAGGGGTGTCGATTTCTACGGGCGAACCTGCCACTCCAGGGAGTTACGACATCATGTTATTCTGTCTCCCATGGAGTGAACGGAATGACTCAATGGACAATCAACGATCTATAATCAAGCTTTGCCAGCAGCCCGTAAGAAACACTGGGAAGTGCACCTAGCAGGCCAACCTTGTGCCTTTAGGCTAAGCGTATGCTGAGACGCAGATCGCGCAGCGCAGCGTAGTACAGATTTTGCAAGGCAGGGTAGTTGAGGCAGACATAGCCGCAAGCTTGTGCTGCGATGCAGCTAAATGGCACAGATACATTCATTCGCATCCTAGCTAGTGCAAAATATAGACGGTTTTCGAGTTGACGAGTAAAATGAGTTCAGAGGCAGTCTGCTTATGAAATTAATGAGTAGTTACTATTTTACAATTTTTCAAAGCGAAGAAAAACTATTTAGAAAATTGATTATCTGAAAAAAATTCTCTATTACTGGAGAATTTGTACTTTCGAAAGTGTTATTTGACAAACAATTCAAGAACTACTTTCGGTTAGACAGAACTCAATTTGATTATGTGCACAACATTATGTTCACAACATAATAACTATTTAGATGTCTTTTTTGAATAGTCTGGATGATTTGTATCATACAAATAAGGTTCACAAAGAACTAATTTAATAAATGCTGTCATTTTTTCAGTAAAATTATAAAATCTCGCTAAAAACATGTTTCGATGTGTGCAGAAATCTGAGCCGGACACAACGAGGCGCAGAGCACGATACACATATCTGCGTTTCACGTGCCTGCGCCGCAGCATACACAGCTGTCAGCATTGTCATGCATTACAAAATCTGCTCTGCCCTGCGCTGCGCGGAACTGCGTCACTTGAGTCTCAGCATACGCTTAGCGTTACAACCAAAATTGGGTTGTAACGCTTGACAGATGGGTTTTGGTGAAATCATAAATAAGAAAAGGTAGTAGATCCATGTCTTTCGAGGGCAGTATATCATTAAACGTCCCTCCTAATTGAAATACTCTCAAAATTTGCCTAAGCAGATATTTGTAAATTTATCAATGAATCTGCGTCTTTAAGGCACTAAATATTTAGGTCTCAATAGGAATTATAAGTCGTAATTATAGATTGTTGCATAAATAATGATACAATTAATAAAATTTACCTTACCGCGTCAAACTACTTAAATATCTATATAAAATAAGTGATGCTAAAGCCATCGTTACAAAATATCACAAATTAAATGTCGACAGGTGTACAACTTTGCTAAAATATCAGGAATTTCACGCGGTAAGATCCGTTTCTCATAATTTCGTGTGTTATGTTAGAATTAAAGAGAATGGATACTTACATGCCAGCAGCAGTAGCAGTGGTATAAGAAAATACCAGAATTTCCTTTTCCGAGCGACCCCAGCCACGGCGCTAGATACAGTTGACACGTTTTCAACGGTGCAAGTTCGACTGACTATCGAAGCCATGTAAATGAACGGAGACGCCAAGTAATGGCCGATACGTGATACACCTGTAGAAAATTAATCATGACAGATTTAATTTTACAACTGAAAAACAGTTTTTTTTATCATTTAGGAAATTAAAACTGTTAGGAACAAACAATTGGAGATGTAAAGCTTCTGAATAACAAAAGGCAAAACAGACATTATGTGGTGAAATATAGCCTGCAATATATCGACCGAAATGAAAGGTTTATGGGGTTTCAACAACAAAGACATTAAATTACATAAAAATCGTTCACATTGTACAATGTGCAGGTTATTTACTGAGAAAAAAATATAGAATATCCTAAATTGAACATAAAAATTTGATTTTCCTCGATAACAAAGGTCGAAATCAAAATAAGCTGCAGATGATTTTCAATTGTTTTTCATGTAGAAAAATCTTCTGTTAAAGAAAAATCTAATATCCAAGTTTGAATAGTTAACATTTACAATGTTCCCCTGTAAATGACAGTTTATGCTTGTAATTTGTTGAATTGGAGGTTTCCAAAGTTTTATGTTCAGCAACCCACTTTAATGAAGTGGTATATCGCTGCTTCTTTCTTGCTGCATTTTTATTTTTTGAGGGAATGGAGGAAGGGGGGAAGGGGAGGGGTGGGGGGAGCTTTTTGCGCAGCAGGTGATTTTTTTGGACTTATCAACTGTTTTTTATTTATTTTGCCCTATGCTCTGTTCACTGAGAAAAGATATAAAACCTTATTTATTTATTTGTTGAGTGGGGCTTTTCTAAGGTCTTTATGAGCCTTGTAACACTGCGACCATTGCTGATCTATTGTGTTCGCCACCTACTATAGTTCTGCGCTAAGTGTCATTTAAGAACCGCAGCAGGCTTTTGGCGCCAGATTGTTTTACCTCTGGGTGTGGGTGTATTTTTCTTCTTCTTTTACCAAGTGGGTGTATCTTTTACGCACACGAGGTGCTGGGGAGTTTCCTCTGCTCCTTAGCAAAACCTGCACATTTTTGTGTCTCTGAGCTTGAGGTTGAATATGTGTTTGTTCAGGCCACAATGCCCTGTGAGCGCCCTCTCCAGTATGCGTAGATTATTCTTATTTAGCGATAAGACCTCACCCGTCTTACGGTCGTAAGCCTTAATTAGCGCTTTGGAATGATTCAACCCTGGCGTGTTGTTCCAGTGGTTGACGGATTGTTCTAAACATATTTGTTTGAGCATTAGGTTTGCAAGGCTTTTTGGTACGCCACAGCAAGGTTATACAAAACCTTAGGTATAATTCACATAGGATATTTACTTATCTGAATAGTTATTTGCCGTTACAAAAAGTGAACTATTGGATTTAGAATATTAGAAACTATTTGTTCGCGCTGAAAAGCATGTTTTTTAGACAATAGTTCTTATAACAATAATCGTTAAAATGATTTTTTCTTACGAAAGCTCCGTTATGACGCATGTTATCTTTATAAACATCTAGTGCTTATAGACGATTGCGCGTCCCGTGACATCTTCCGATGGGCAATTGCCCTTTAGCGGGGCTTCACACGAGCCAGGGCTATAGGCCCGGCTTTCTGAGTGTGGCGTCGCAGTGCTGCGCGCCCTGTGGCAGGTATCTCGAGTATAAAACGGCTATTTAAATGAATATTTTTGATTTTATGTCTATCTAGACTCAATCATACTTTTCATTTGATACTAAACTTGATTTATGTGACATTTGGACAGTTTAAGTACCCTGTGACACACGGAATGACATAACGATTCTAACAATACCACACACTTCTAAATCGGTTTAAGCGTTAAAAAGTTATGGCGGAATAAAGAAACGGAGAACAGACATAAGGTGAGTCGGGGCAAGATCGTCTATAGTTCGTCTTTCGCTTGTTTTTTCATAAATATAATATTTGCATCGACTGCCATCTATCAGTCCCTTTTGTTACTCTGCGGGATATCGCCCTCTAACCAATTCGACAGTAAATATCGAATCAGTCGCGTGGCATCGCTCTTTTCGGTTTGCCGCGTTTAGTAGCTCACTTTCGCATCGACGCGTGGTTTTTTCATCCATCTCCATCGCCAACATCCCAGGTGATAAATACACTAATTCATACTCGGTGAGTAGTATTTTAGTCAAATGTTGAACGGATAATGTTATTTTTCAATTATTATAGCTTATTTTTTTTTTAAGTATAAATTAATTACGCTTGAGTTTATTATGAGGGGGCTAGTTCGTCTACTAATATGGGGCAAGATCGGTATATGACGGTCTTACCCCATAGGTCTTTTGAAACAAGTAGCAAATAGGCGGCCTATTTTATTAATATTCGATGGGCATAGCACACATGTAACACTGAAACTCATAGAAGAAGCTTTGAAAGAAAATATTACAATGTTAAAATTACCACCGCATACAAGTCACATCTCCAACCGATGGACTTAAGCGTGTTTAAGACATTTAAATATTAATGGGACGAAGAACTGATAAAATGGCAACGACTGAATGTCGGTTTGAAATTACCTAAAAAAATATTTTCAGAGATGATAATCAACATATGGGAAAATATCGACAAGGAAATAATAATCAATGGATTCAAAAAAGGTGGAATTTACCCTATAGACAAGAAAATCATTCCAAGGAGCAAGTTTGATCCTGCATCAATGTCTAGATGGGAAATGTACAATATTGCCCATTCTCAAAACCAACCGACGGTAATCTTAGCTACGACTGCTGCTAATTCCCATTCGGACGCTCTTGAAACAGACTTGGACACTCGTGGGCAAATTTCTGAAGAGAGTAATCGTGCAATTGAAGCAGAAAATGTGTCTCATATTTTAACTCCCAACATCGAGGTGGTAGATAATGAATTGACGGTGTCTGAAACGGCACCACAAGTAATTACCTCAATGTCATCTGATAACCCTTTCAAATCAACAAATAATCCTTATGTTGAAAAATCTGATACCGGACAAAGTCTTGAAGAATGGATTGGAACAATTACACCGGGGATTGAGTCTTATGCACATAATTCGATGCTATCTCCCAATAATGTTGTCAGCGTAAATAACCAGTTGGCAGTGCCCGAAACAATCCCACGAGAAATTATCTCTGTAACACCTCAAAGCCCCCCCGCATCCCAACAAATAAGTAATCCAATTGATGCAATTATTGGATTTGATATCGGGCCAATTCCCGAAAATGGCATTGCACCAATTATACTGGAAAACTTATCGGCTATACATTCAAAGGCGTCCCAAATGACTGTGCAAGAATCCACCTTCCTCACTCTATCCGAACAGCCTTCCACAAGTTCCACAGTTCTACAAGCAAGTAATATTTTAAACGCAAGTGTTAGTTCATTTGAAAATCTATTGCTGTCAACGATCAATAGAGGAGAACAGATAAAGGTTCGTAAAACGAAAGTGGCGTCAGGTGCTGAAGTTATTACTCATATTGATGTTATAAAACGTTTGAAGCTGCAAAAACAGGAAGAAGAAGAAAACAGGTTGAATAAATTAAAGAGAGCTTCAGAAAAAAATCTCAAGAAAGGTCATTCTACAGTGAAGAAGAATAAAAGTGCACCTGCAAAGAGTCAGAAGAAAAGTATTAAAAGTAAGGGAAGAAAGAGGCGACAAGAAAAAGTATTTACTTCATCTAGTTCCGAGGCAGATGATAGTTTTAGCTTACAATCTTCCGGTGGGAGTTTATTTTTTTTTAGCGATGATTCTTTTTGTTCTGATAATGAATGCGAAAATGACGCCAATCTTGAAAATGTATATAAGAGTTTTGACCATTCTCTTTTGTGGAAAATTGGAGATTGGTTGTTAGCTAAATTTACAACAAAAAAAACTATCAAGCATTATGTCGGCAAAGTAATTGAAATTAATAGTGATGAAAGGAAACCAATTGTACAATTCTTGCGTGCAAAAACCTCCTCTTCGGATGTCAGTCCTGAATTCATTTACCCAACCGTTGAAGATATATCGCAAATCTACACTCAAGATATTATATGTATCTTACCAAAACCGACTACTGGACGTAGAGGACAATTAGCATTTAATTTCATATTTTCTCAATACAATATTCAATAATAAGGTTATATAAATCAGCAACGATTTCTTTTAATTATTTTTTTAAGGTACAGGATGGGTATTACGTGTGACCATAATTATTTTATAATAATACCTATACCTACCTAACTAATAGGTCATTTTGCTATTTTGTACGTTTAATAAATATATTTTGCTGTATACTGTGGGGCAAGATCGGCGTATTTGCCATGTATTGTAATTTGCATATATCACTGTATCAGATTAAATTCTATTTGAAAAATAATGTAACGAACTAACCCCGCTTACTCCCTTACGGCATCAAAGGCGGAATAAAAACGTAAAGACGATCTTGCCCCATCATGTGCCGGTCTTGCCCCGAAATTTGAATTCTTTTGTTTCATTTTCTTTTTCTTTTTTTAAATAAAAGTTTGTGCTTGTAACATGTTGTTTGAATTATGTTACATTGATTTGCATCATTATTATCATAAGAAATAATTTTCCATCAGAATATACATAGAGTAGAATATTAAAAATAAATATAAAAAAAACTCAGTGTGGTCACAAAAAAAATATGCCGGTCTTACCCCGACTCACCTTACATGAATCCTGGAACATATTACACTCCTTTTTTGTTGGGCTGTCGTGTAATAAAAACATTCTATGGTATTTCAGATTCGAGACTATTTCAAAAACTCACCATATCCATTTGAAGTTGCGACTGGTGTTCCATAGTAAGAAGGGTAAGCATCCGATCGGCTCTCGGTTGTTGTTTCGGTGGTAATCGTAGTGACTATTTTGGTCCAAATGCTGATCAAAATGCTCGTCAGCCAATAGTGATCATTTGCACGAGACCGGTAGTTGTAGTAATTTGATCCATTATGATGCGGCCGTGTCTGGCTCTGAAAATAAGCGTTCCAAACAGTCGAATTAGATTGAAAATACAAAAGTAACAGCCACGGAATTCACTGAACAGGGTTGGGAACACTGAACAATTGGGTCACTATCAGAAAATATACTTCTAGTGGTAAATGTGTGAATTCTAAACTAACAGTCATATTAAGATGGCTATGATTTTGCATGCCAACATTTGCCTTACCACCTACAGGGTGAGTTTTTAATTAGTGACATCTTTGTAGAGGGTGAATCAGTACGACAAACTAAGCAAAAAAAACACATTTTTTTTTTGGAATTTTGATTTTTGTTTTGTTCTTGAAAAATAGTATAAAAAGCGATGAGCACGATGCACTATCTAGTGGTAGGTAAAATATCGCTAATATTGTTTTATAGCAATATTTTACCTATTGCTATATGTCGCAGCGCGCTTAACGCTTCTCAAACTTGTCCAATAGATAAGATTTACAAATTCAAAAAAAAATATATATATTTTTTTTTTCCAAAAAATTATATTAGAAGTTCTTTACTTCGTCGTACCGATTCACCCACTACAAGAATGTCACTAAATAAAAACTCACCCTATATAAGGGTTTAGCACCTTCTTCCAAGAAAGAATGACCATTTTCCTGAGACGGATGTTACACGTTCAATCCGGCATCAGTTCAGTCCGTGACTTGATCATGAACGGACTGATAAGACTTATAGTAATTATCAAAATGTATGAAAATCTATCAGTTCAGTCCATCAGTCAACGCGTTAAACGATCAGTTTCCAGTCAGTTTGACAAACGTCACGGACTGAATGAACTGATGCCAGATTGAACGTGTAATAACCGTTTGAGAGATTAAGATCTTTGAAACAGAGATTTGGCTGGTAGGCCCGTTTCAGTAATCGCCTGTTGATTGATTGCACATGAGTAGGTGATGCATTTATTTATTTATTTCATTTATTCAAGAAAATATATAGGAATTATTTAAACAGAATGATTCTGCCTCACTCCTAACTGACAGCGCCTGTTCCAAGGAAGACACCAATGACAATGACAATTTGAAATGTATTTTATGAAATATATTTTTTAATCTATTGGTTTCATAATCTAAAATCAAAATGGTTAGATTTTTTTAATAATTGTGATATTGGAGCCATTAGCAATACTGCTATTTTTACGACATAAAAATCGGAAATACTGGAATCCAAGTTTTTCCATAGCATCCAAACTTTTGCGAGTTAATAAAAACGATGTGAAAAATTGAAAACAAAGTTAATCTCAAGTTAGGTCTCATGATTTAGATTGGCCGTACTACTGGACTGAGGAATTGGAGCCCAGGGTTCAATAATATAGCCTATGCTTGAGACCCACTATAATAATTTAAAACCGACAGATTGTCAAGTCTCACCGTCTAGGTAGGCGGTACCCCTGCAGCATGACGATTTTAGGATTAAAGGTTGCAAATATCATAATATATTGTCACGGGGACTAATGGGCCCCATGCAGTTGGGCCTTTATGACCCATTTTGCCCTAGAGTCGGCCCAAGTTACGGGTCAGCACCCATCCGCTTCCATTAGAAGAGGACCGCGCAAGCGACCTCGAACCCTTAACTAGTCGGGAGGTCGAAGAAATCTGGCCATAATTGGTAGTGAGGGCGCTTAGTCTGCCCGCTGGTTTAACTATCCGATGCCGGGCGGTAAAGGTTGTATTCTCGCAGGCTAGTTGTCGCAGCTAAATAGTGGATTGTCGTTGTCTAAAGACTTTTACATTCATCCCATGGATGAAGGAACGATAATATATCGTTATACTAGCCTGGGGTGACGGATTTGCCCGTTGTAGTCGACACCTCCCAACAGTCATAAGGACTCAATTCGTGTGCAAAGAGTCTCATCACAATCAGTAAGCGAAAGCAGTTAAAAAATCAGTCGCAAGATTTGAACTACAACGAATGTAAAGCTAAATACAACCGTTTAAAAACACTAATTGGAGGAATATTTTTTCAGATAATTAAGTTCCTACCATTACTAGACTGTTAAATAAAAAATATATACCTGCGTATTGATTAATCTCCTCTTTAAGCCATCATAATCATCCCAGGTCTGTTTCGAGTGGGAGTCTGCGTCCATGGATGTGCCAGACACATATTCCTCCGCACTGCTCTCGTTGGCTCCGTACAATCGGAAGTTTTGCAGAGAGCGCCTCGACATATTCGGCATGGCGACTTGCCCGGGCGCTAACTCCACATAGTCCTTTGATTGTGGTGAGTATGCATAGTCCGTTTTGGGGTATTTACTGCAAAAAAAAACTTTCATAAAACTGTATGAACTGTATGACATATATGAGAAGCTGCTTTTCACTGCCTCTTTGGAGTTAATTATTTTTTCCCCTCCTGCGACTGTTCGCTGTGAAGTGTCCATTGACGTGCAGGAGCAGTGGCAAAGAGAGACTGACCAGGCTCGGTTGTCTATACAAGAGCTTCTCATTATTTGCATTTCTTGACTATTTTGCCAAACCGTCAGAAGCTGTAATGGCTAACAGTGGCGCGAACCTCACATTTGAGATAAATGCCAATTTTCATATTTTTCATGATTGCACACATGAAATATCCTAGCTATAACAAGCAACAGGAAGACAAACGAATAATCGATTTTGGAAAAGGAATATAACTTGACTATGAATTAAAATTAATTTGACTTTTAAATTCCAACATACAAGGTCTGCTTTCAAGTACTAGAGAAACATAGAAAATATTCTAACAGTTGGTCTTAAGCTACAACCATCAAAAGCCAGCCATTCTGATGCAAAATTCGCACGGCAAAACGACACTGCACCTTTGTATTTTTTGGTCGAAGGATTAAAAGACCAATAAGTAAAATTATTTTTTTATAAATATTGAAAGTTATAAACTGAAAAAGTTTATTTCTCGTCCGCACAGTTACTTCTGATCGAGCTGCCTTAAGCAACTTTAAACTAAATAATAAAAAGAAGGAAAAATTACAAGACATCGAGGTATTTCCTTCACCTTTGTACTTTTGTAATTTTCAGCTTGATTTTTACGTAAAATAAAAGTCAACCAGCCCATTGTCAATTTTAGTTGATTATAATTTTTACCAGATATCAACTCCAGATTCCCGGCAAACGCAACCGCTCCTGGTATACAGGCTGGCTATATATCCTAAGGCATCTATCTAGGAATATGAATATGAATATTTTTGTCACAAAGTGAAAAAGCACCAGATAACAATAACAATGTTCATGCTTGCAGAGTGAGCATAGTCTATTAAAAATCGCAATGATGTCATTTCTCAAATGAAAACAAACCAAATTATGCATTATTCAATCGCAATATAGTTACTCGGCAATAAATAGCAGCCAAGGCTGATAAAACTGACAATAATAATTATAACCTCTTTTGCCTTGCTTCGAAAGTTTCGACGTTATTGTTGTGGGCACAGTTGGCATTCGTTTTATGTATCACACACCGCACTTCCACAGATTGCGTCTCAATTAATTCACTGTTCATTTTGATATTGAAATTGAGATAAAACAACAAAATAATGTCATTCAGTCATTGCTAGATTTCAATTTTAACCATGAGGTGTACCCTCGATATAGAAAATGTCAAATTGTAATGACATATCGGATTATTATTAAAAACTTCCCTCTTAAAGCTATTTTTGGACAATAATTCAAATTTAGGATTAAATCAGAAAATAAGTTTTAGAAAATAGCTTAATAATACCCAGGATGAAAACATCGTTTGGACAAAGACATTACTCTTTCATTACGCCGAGATATTACAATCTGATCAATATGGAAATAAAAATGAATTTGACATTTAGGGTATACAAAAATAAAATAAAGGAATGGTTCTCGAGTCATGACAGACTAACCATACATCAAATGTTAGAAATTATAGTTTAATAAAACTTAGATAAATAAACAAATTATTAAATAGAGACTTAGATAAATAAACAACTTGTTAAATAAACAAATTATAATTATATTTTTAAATAGTATGTACCTACATATGTTGATTATATTTTAACTTTCAACTAATTACCAATTCATTTTATTGTTACATATTGTTTTGACAATGAATTGTACTTATTTTAATTTCTTTTTTTTGACTAGGTATTTTATATTAATTTTTATATTTCTCAACATATTTTAAATATTATTGACTATTTTTTATCTGACTCTAAGAGTAAGATAAATCCATAAAAAAAAAATAGTCAATAATATTTAAAATATGTTGAGAAATATAAAAATTAATATAAAATACCTAGTCAAAAAAAAGAAATTAAAAAAAGTACAATTCATTGTCAAAACAATATGTAACAACAAAATGAATTGGTAATTAGTTGAAAGTTAAAATATAATCAACATATGTACATACTATTTAAAAATATATTAATAATTTGTTTATTTAACAAGTTGTTTATTTATCTAAGTGTCTATTTAATAATTTGTTTATTTATCTAAGTTTTATTAAACTATAATTTCTAACATTTGATGTATGGTTAGTCTGTCATGACTCGAGAACCATTCCTTTATTTTATTTTTGTATACCCTAAATGTCAAATTCATTTTTATTTCCATATTGATCAGATTGTAATATCTCGGCGTAATGAAAGAGTAATGTCTTTGTCCAAACGATGTTTTCATCCTGGGTATTATTAAGCTATTTTCTAAAACTTATTTTCTGATTTAATCCTAAATTTGAATTATTGTCCAAAAATAGCTTTAACCCTTGGAGTAAATGGGTATTTTCATGGATGCATCTGTCTCTTTTGCAGGATTTTCGGCGACATCGACCTTAACCCCTTGAGTATGATACGACCAAATCTGGTTCTGAAACAATTATCCGTTGAGTATGATACGACCAGATCTGGTTCCGCGTTTTTTCACTTCTTTGACGTTCTCATATTTATTCATAATTATCTAATTGTTTTACAAAATGATATTTCAATATTCTATATTCGAAATTTCAATGCAATCATTGTGCAGTTGTTCTTTTTATGATTGGTGTAGTAGTTTCGTAGTTATAGTACTTTAAGTCGATGTCGCCGAAAATCCTGCAAAAGAGACAGATGCATCCATGAAAATACCCATTTACTCCAAGGGTTAATTTGTTTTATTTTAGTATGTTTTATTATGTTAATATGTTTCATTTCAATTATGAGTACAGTGGTTTGGCAGTAATTAATGTTTTGATGAGACAGTGTCGTAATTCAATTTTTTTACTCATTTTTACAAAAATTTTTTGGGACATCAACTTGTCAATCGGCTGAGGGGCCGAGGCCTGAAGGGTTAAGTGAATTCTGTTTGTCACTGTCAATTTTAGGGCAATTTAGTTTTATTTTTATAAGTAAAAGCAATGTTTTATAGTAATTATTTCTTAAATAAATAAATAAATTAATTAATGATAAACTGGCAACTCTGACAACAATTGACCTAAAATAAAAGTATAAAAGGTTTTCTTAAATATTGAAAACTTGTTAACCTGTTAAAACCGGTTAATCATCAATGGATCATATGCTGGAAATACAAAAAAGGTTCAAAAGTTCATCGGAAACAAAGGCTTGTTTTTGTAATGGACTCCTAAGACAGGCAAATCATATACAAAAAGTTTCAGCCCTATGACATGTCACATACAGAAGAATGACAAGAATATTTGTCACAAAATGAATAAGCAGCAAATAGCAATAACAATTTTTATGCTCGCAGAGCCATTTTTCTTTTCCTTTCATTCTTTTAGGTTTAATGAGAATGCCATTCTTTGGGCCTATCCTCCAATAACAATGAACAACATGTCAAATGAAAAATCTTTTTATGTATTATAATTAATTATATGACAGCTCTTCTCAATTCGTTGTGTGTAAAAAGTTATAAATGGCAATAGATGACGAATGCGATAGTGGTTGGTTTTACTTTGCGATTTTAGTCACGCCCGGTCTACTCGTTGGTCAACAATATGTGCCGTTGCCTATGCCTCTCTCGCTTTTTCCTATACATTTTTCACAAGTCACAGTGGTGCCGACTCACCACCATGGGCCAACTTGTAGAGCGGACATACAATACAAAGCGGACGGAAGGGCTGCAATCGACTCATACGCTGCAATTGGCCATCAGTTGTTGTTTGGCTTTCGTTTCAAGCTGTATAACTTTTTTTTGCTATATTATTTTTTCATTTTGTGCATTAAAGAATAAATTGTTATAATACCAATAGAGAGAATAATAATAATATTTGTTATCAGATATTTATTGTCAGAGACCTAATAATTGAAATATATAAAACTCAAATACCACAAAGACATATGCCAAATTTCAGCTCAATCGGATGAAGCGTTTAGGCGCTATCCTCGAGGAATACACACAGACACACAGACTCAGACAGACTTCAGTCTGGAAATGGTCCTAATTGTCTCATGGGTGGTCAAAATGGATATTTGTCTCCACTCCACAGTAAAAAGTTAAGAAGCAATCGAAGGCACCTTCCATATAAAATGCAGAGTTTTGAAGCGGGCATTGTCGGTTTTGATTCGCAAGCCAGAGGTTTGGCCGTTTGAAGGAAAACAAATTATCACGATTCCAAATCACTTACTTCCAATACTCTCCAGCGGATTTGTACAGCTTATAGGGCAAGAGTTCCTCGCTGCCATCGATCTCCCTTATCTTGGCCGCGTCGGCCATCGTGAGCTCGGCAAAGGTGCTGCTGAAGGAGGCGTCGCTGCGGGAGGGGCTCACCTGCAGCCTGCGCGGGATCTGCGACAGCTCTTGCGTGCCTTGCACCGAATCCACAGATTCCGACCGAGTCGTGTAGATATGCTCCTCATAGCTGTAGGTCTTGGTGTTCTAAAAAAGAAAATATTTATAGTTTTGGGTTTGTACTCGGGTCGACGTCTACACGGAGGAAGCATATATTTACAAAGCGGAAAGCACTAGGCCGGCAATTGCGAGTGCGGTGCCAACGCAAATGCGGCAGACCCTAACCTGATTTTACACTACTACCGAAACAAATTAGCCCACTTAATCAATAAATCTTTTACCCCAATCTTCTCCATAGAAATTTCTAAGCACATAAATAGCTCGCTTGAAACCGATGACATCCCAATTAAAAGGTTTAAATTAACCGGTTTTAATTAATACAATAGACTACATTACACAAATTTTAAACCTCCGCTTAACTTCAAATGCTATTACCTTATGTTGCAAAACCTCCATATCACTCCTATTCCCAAAACTAACAACGTCCGAACCTTAACCCGTCGTACGCCAACAGTGCCTATAGGCACTTTGCGTCGTTTGACCGATCCGCGCGTAACCGTTTCGGCCGGCCCCCATATATATTATATAAATATATAATATACATGACTAACAAGATTATTTATTAGGTTAACAAGAGGGAATTTATGAAAAAACGATATTGTTAGTATTTATTTACAAAATTGACCGAAACGTTGCGGTGCAGTTTTTTGCGCGCGAAGGCTGGCTCCCGACCGGTTAAACACTACCCATCTAAATCGCTATACCTGGTAATAGGGTCCCAGCATAACCTGGCAAAATGCTATTCCTTTAGTTGTCCAGATATTACTCATCAAGTAGCAATTCCTCGAGTAGATGTCGCCCGTAATCTTAGGCTCCACATTAACGAACATCCTTTTCAAATCCCTTGTTAAGCGCAAAACTCAGTATCGCTTCCTCATCTGAATTCTTTGTATAGAATCAGAGATTATCTCCATCCATTAGGATTCTCCTAATGAACACTCTCATTTTATCCATCCATGATTATGGCAACTGCGTATATGGATCGCGCTGCGCAAATTGGGCCAAAATAAGATTCAGACGATACAAAATGCCTGCACCAGGTTTTGCTTTTGCGTTCTATAAATCCTCCATTCTAAACATAGCTTACAACAGGCAAGTTTACCTCGTCAATTTTGTAATAAAAATTGTAAATAAAACCCTTAACTAATTTTCTCCCCGATTAAATGGTCTGACCGCAATGCTTACTTTGCTTTAATACCCAGGCATAAATGATCTGCATACAAAGACAGTTTTACATACGCAGCTGCAGCCCTGTGGAATGGACTAAGCAGGGATATCAGATTCACATCTATACCAAGTTTACAAAATATCTATTAAATAAACAATTTCCTATACATACCTAATATTATAACTCAAATTTCCCACTCCCCTAGCATCCACTACACAAACACAACCACTCCAATACAGCGCACCGAATATATGTTTTTTAAATGAGTGCATCCATCAATATTATCTTTTTGTATCTGCCAACATCCTAGTGTATTTTTACTGTTCTGTACATGCATTATTGATGAAATAATTTATCATTATTATTATTCAGGAATCTAAAATTTGTTTCAAAACAAGAACTACCTACAACTTAACCCCTCGAGGCCCGCGGTTTGAATTTTAATGTGTGCCTTACGGCCCGTATGAAATTCGCGAGTCTCAAAAAAAAGATGGCGTTTCAGAAAAAAAACGATTACTCCGAAACTGTCACACCGATCGTCTAAAAAAGACCTGTTTTATGTTCCTATTGAAATTTGCTATTAGATATTTGTAACGTCGTTATGTAAAGCAATAAAGATTATTCATAATTATTAGTCAAAGTTGTACTAACATAATTAGCGGTCGGCCTCGCCTGGCCATTTCGGGCCGTCTGGGGTTCGACGGTAAATATCAATTCTGGACGTTTCGGGCCGTCTGGTACGCGAGGGGTTAAGTGGTAAATTTTGTGTACTAAATCAACGCCTCGGAACAGTTTATTGATTCAAGGAAATAGAAACAAAAAATGGAAAACAGTTAAAATGCAAATATCGCAATGCAAATAGAAAACATTTGGCAAAAAATTTGCATACTCAATTAGCAAGATAATATCCGCGAGGAGCCATAAAATATAAACAATATGAAAACTGCAAAATTTAAATATTACAAACCTGTATCTACATACTAAATGTCGGTGTCATTAACTTGCCTTCCTTGGCCGTAAAATTATTGGTTACATAAAGAAACCCGATTATTTTTTAATGTCAAACAAATACCTGTGCTTGCTGCCTCGTGTATCCCGTCAATCGTTCTGGAGATGTATCTGGTTCCTCTGAAGAATAGTCGGAAGTAGGTTTCATGGTGCTCCTTGTACGGTGTGCTGGTGGCGACGTAAAAATTTCTACATGCTCTTCGATGGCATCCAGTGGGTTTGTCACTTGGGATTGACTGAAAAATAAATTTTAAAAAGTCAGTCAAATGCAAGTTTGACCACTTGCGCACCAAGGGATCCATACCTTATTAAGAAAAAGGTTCCCGCTATGAGATAGACTAGAAAAGAAGCGTTATCAGTTTCATCAATATTGATATTGTTTAACATGCAAATTGCGAATTATAGATTCTTTTACAGGAAGGATAGTCTATACACACTTTTCGTAATTTAATCGAAAAAGATTGATGTTGGATTTTTTTATATATTTTATTTTGTATAAGAAATATATTCCCATGTTTAGAAATTTGTTATATAAAATTAGGGATATAAATTTTAAAAGAAAAAATATTTTTTCACATTTTAGTCTTGGGTAAAGTGCAATCAAGCAAGTTTAATCATTTGTCGGTGTATTATCGAATATTACGCATGTTTACATATTTACATACTTGGTGCTTGTGATGATTGGCGTCTTCCTGCCGCTCCTTGTAGCCCGGTTCTCCACTTCTGTCGAAGGAGTCTTTGAGCGCGATCGAGAACGCGGCCGACCTTTTTTCGCCGTCGAATCCATCGTAAATACAGACGAAATCACGTGTTTTATCACACAAAACACATATTATTATCCGAAAAGAAACGTATTCATACTTTTTGGAGGGTTGCACAAACTTACGTTGTGTTCTATTTACGTCCGGCGTCGGGCACTACAAACACAAACTCCCGCACTCGAAATTTAATAATACTGGAAGAAAAACCGTCCCCAAACCACACGCGATGCGAAAATCGCTCGGGAATCGTTGAGACGCCGCTTCGATGACGTCACGCACTGCCGAAAAGTTATCGAAAAAGCACACGAAACGCGGGCCGGAAATTAGGCACAAAAAGACTACGCGCGGCCGCGTCCATTATACAATTGCGATTTCATTGAAATGCAAATCGCAAAACTATTACGAGTTGAGAAAACTTCGGTTTATTTTTGACGGGCGGCGATCTTGACCCACATCTGAAATCCACCATGTTTGTTTTGTTTATAGTTTTTCTAGTGTGTGTATGATCGCATGTACGATACTAACACCCGAGCAGTGTCATATTTTGCCTAGGCCGACTATGCCCGGGCCTAGGGTGGCAATTTCGAAGGGGCGGCACAGAAACGGGATAAATAGTCTGCGAGAATGAAGCATGTCAGTCATTATACACTTCATGTAACGATATTAAAGCAGCCCTGGAGTCAATATCTAAAGACAATACAGAGAAACCCAAAACTAAACACATTTTGAGACACTCTGACAGTCTAGAAATGAGTTTCGTGACTTTATTTTGGGCGGATGTTCTGAACAGATTATATTAACAAAAAGCTACAGTCAATAGACATTGATCTAGTCCTCGTCGTAGAAACCTTTAGAGAGAGATACATGACTATAAATAAAGGGCCGTTGAACGGTTCGGGTGCAATGAATACCTACAATTCAGATGTCAGGAGAACGGTAAAACGAAAACGCCAGTTTTAAGAATCGAAACCAATATCAGAAGGTAGAGAAATATTAACGTATTTCATTTTATTGTTGGCAGATTATGCTCGAACTACACCATATAAGAAGCATAATAATATATGTCAATTTTTAATTTATTCAATGATATTTGCACAGTCAAGTTTTTGTATTTTTGTGATATCTCAGTAATTTGGAAGACTCATTAGTCAACTAGTTGTTTCACATCTTGTGAACGAAGTTATCCAGTTTTTCGATGCCCTGGAAAGTTTACTTGTTGGCATGTAAAAGGTCTCACATATATGTAGTGACGATTTCTGTCTTCAATAAAATCCATTGAACTTTTGTTGGACGCGATCTCTGGGTTTTTGTTAGCTGAAAATATCCGACTATCTCTTATTTCCTACGGCAGGCGCCTAGAGCGTATTCTCTTTCTCGCTTAGTCTAAAAGCCCGTCATAGGTTTGATTATTTGGAAAAAATGTGCGTCAATTTTTAAAACGGTTGGATTTAAGAAGAGGGCAAAAACTGGTCTGCCTTGGACTGCGCCAGTATTAAATTCGGCTCTGGTTCCTTGCACGATAAAGAGCACTTACGGTGATTATACTCCGCAC
The DNA here is from genome assembly GCA_944548615.1 of Micropterix aruncella. Classification (NCBI taxonomy): domain Eukaryota; kingdom Metazoa; phylum Arthropoda; class Insecta; order Lepidoptera; family Micropterigidae; genus Micropterix; species Micropterix aruncella. Next base: position 18,965,810 of record OX155964.1, on the reverse strand, counting down.
CTGTCCGTGCTTCGATTGCGGTTCAACTGTTGGAAATATGCTCCTGTTACGCAATTCCTGCGCCATCGTAGTACATTTGACAGCGCCAAGCACTGCATTGCACTGCTGGTAACGTTTAAGTAGTGCTAAATGCGCAAATTGGGTTTCCCAAAAAAAGTACCGACTGCCGCCTGAGCATGGGCGACTCGAACCTAAAAGTCGACACGAGTCCGACTAAATTCGCCATTCGCCCCACTCAAGAGTCGAACGAATGGCGAATGCAAGAGTCAGCATATGCCCGCTCTACACGTTGGCCAATGTTGGTCCACATCTTTGAGGTGGAAGCGAGGCGGCACCACCGTGAGGTGTGCGAAAAGTATGGAAAAAGTGAAGAGAAACATAGGCAATGGCACATATGTTGGCGTACGTGTTGAACGGGCAATAGAGACAATACTTGCATTCGTTCGTTTATCTGCTCGCGACCCACACCTACGAAGTCGAAGTATTCAAGACTCGAACTCTTGTCAACTCATTCGTTCGAACGATCCAAGAGTAGAACTCGTGTCGACTCTTTAGTTCGAGTCGCCTATCGACGTCATGGCTATTGCATATCCGTATTAGTTAGTCCAATAAAGTTCAGAAATTATAATCCAGACAATATAATCACAAATTAAAATTGCACCGTTGTGAAAAATATATATATTAAAAATTATGAGAAAACGCGTAAAAACAACACATTATATATATTTTTTCGTACTGGCCGTATTGTCAGTTGAAACTGCTAGACCCCACCGACTCTGCCGTCTGAACAAATCATTATTTCAAGTACTTTGTGTCTATGACGAATCGGTCGCAAAATTACAACGGTTTCAAAGAACCACTATTATACCTACCTTGTGTTTCGAAATATACATTTTTATTTCTTTATATAATTTATTTCTCTTCTTTATTTCTTATTTCTGATCTTTATTTCTTTATATATTTCTCTATAAAAGAGTAAATAAATAGGCGGGCGGACTATGCCGGACTTGCAAATCCGAACGAGTTATCGTTTTATCGCATGCGTTTCAACGTGTCATAAAACCCTACCCTACGATTCAGCCTCTTTCGACCATCTCTTTCTTACGACATTCATTGGAGAGAGACCAACGATTCGCGCGCTTAGTCTTCTTCTTCCCAACGGCCGCCAAAAATTTTCAAATGACGAAACGTGTGCGATGTTTTGTCACCGTTTATTTTTCAGCCCTGACGTCATATCGGAAACTGATCGAGCTCGGTCGAAAGCTTTGAGGTATATTTTGCATTCGTTATTATCATGGTCACGTAGCAGTAACGCGACATTTTTTTATCTGTCGTGTATCGGTCGACTGTCGAATTTATCATTTAATTTTAATTCTCAAATCTATGCATCTATGCAATCTATGCCGGGCAAAATGGCGTCTGATAAAATTTTCGGGAATTTATGCAGTTTAGCAACTCATCTAATTATTGATTGTTTTAATGTCCCCCACTATATTAATCTCACTGATTCCGAATCTATAATGTAAATATCTTTGCTCTATCTGTACAAATAAGCGAGACATTTTTCAAATATTTTTCAATTATTTTTCGATGTTTTTCAAATCACAAAAAAAAACGAATTTTCAAAAAATATTTTTTTAGCTGTCAAAAATTCTGTTAACATCTGTTAAAAATCTGGGCCGGGAAAGGATTGGCCCGAGGAGGATGGGGCCCGGGGAGAATGGGGCCTGGAGATGCTGGGGTCCGGGAGGTGGCCTCTTTGAATCTACAAAATTTGTCTGCGGCGCAATAAAAAGAACTCTCATGAACTCACACCCATCCCTCGCTTTGACACTCACCGCCCTTTACTGCTTTTCGAATCCCTTATATTGCCCACTTTAGGAAATTATTATGATTGAGAGTGTTAAATATAAAACTATATTTATATATTACATTACATTATTAAAAAAGTCTCATTCAGTGGTTAATTAGTAAAGGAAGAACGGAAACCGAAAGAATCCTCATGACATTTAAAAAATAGCAACATATTTACTTACACACCCTCACTTCTCCAACAATACAATTTGCCCATATGTAAATAAAAGTAAATTCTGATTTTTATTTTATCATAATATTTTGTACTCAAATTTATTTTTAATTATTTTCGAATACTTTTATTATTTAAGGATTATTTTGTTTTTTGTAATGATTATTTTAATAATTTATTAATTTTTAAAAATTCAATATAACAAATTTATCAACATCTTTTCATAAAACTAAACTTTAAAATTAAAAATATCACATAAAATTGGCGTTGTTCTTGGAACTGCGCTAGTTAGGAGTGACGCAAAATCATCCGGATTCTTGCAGCTGCCTTCCAAAAAATACATGCTTTTAAAATGTGAACCTACCCTTTGGACACCCTAGCTATTTGCTACCTATAACGCGAGGAAACTACCAAAATATAATTGGATACCTAGTGAAGAAGTAGATCATTGATCATGCACTTTACAAATATTTAATTTTGATGAAACGGCCTAGTTTGCGTCGCTATTATAGGTATAATACTTACAGATATGGCATGATAATAAATCAAGATAATGCTGAAGATATGGCACGTTTTTTTATTGTACGTCTGATATATTTACAACCATTTTTCTTTATAATCTAAAATGTTAACAAAGTAAAAACCGACTCCAAAAAAAAGTATAAAAGTAGAAGCCATCTCATGGTGAAACTTGAACAGGCTGTCCTAATTGAATGCGTATACAAAAATTCGTGTCTGTGCTGTTGACCGTTGAGGAGTTCCCTCTCTAGAAGCCAAACCTGGGTACAGCAGTCCTGTCTTGGTGAAACTTAGAACGGGTTGACGTACCTAATTGAATGCATATACAGAATTTCGTGTGTGCTATTGACCGTTGCGGAGTCCTTTCGTCGGGAGCCAACCCTGGGTGCAGCAGCCATGTCATGGTGAAACATAGAACGGGCTATCATAACTGAATGCGTACGCAAAATTTCGTGTTTCGTTTGTGCTGTCAACCGTTGCGGAGTCCCCTTCTAGGGTGTAGAATCAGGTAATGCTTACCAAAATAAATTAATAGTTTTAAAAAAACCACTAAAACACGCTTTTGGGCTATGATACGATATTCACATACACACGGCTATGATACGATATTCCATCACGGAATGCCAGTGCCTATCATCCGGCTTCATCATCAGACCGTGAAACCTAATGGTGGTCTAAGTTCATTCCAAGACTTTTCTAACAAGTCCAAACACAGCTATGATACGATGTTCCATCAAGAAGTTCCAGTTCATATCTTCCGACTCCATCATCAGATCAGTTCGACAGTACCATATTATTGTATTGTCATCAGAACTACATATAGCTGCCAATTTTCATGACGCTACGATCCTTGGAAGATGGTTAAATTAGTTACTATAGATTCCATTACATAGTTACGTACAGGTCGACCTAATAAAAGCGTGTTAAAAATGAATTGTCATCGGAACTGAACCAACATGTTAATTTTCAACTTCATCATAATATCTAAGGAGTTCCCTCAATTCCTCATGGATCCCATCATCACAACAAAATGTTGATACAATTGGAACCAATCTGGAAGAATATCCTTTCAAATAAAAAAAAGAATTTTCCAAATCGGTTCATAAATGACGGAGTTCTGAGGTAACAAACAATAAAAAAAATACAACCGAATTGATAACCTCCTCCTTTTTTTGAAGTCGGTTAAAAATCCATCAAATGCACTTTGTCAAATTTCGTTTTGATGAAGCTACAAACGATTGTGTCGTTGTTCTAGTAAGCGGCTATAATAATCGCGCTTTTCGGGTTCGATTTCCAAATTTATCTTTTTCTACCCGCCATTTTAAAATTTTAGTCATTATTCTCGCAAAGCACTAAATATATTAAGAAACGACTTACATCTAAGTTAGATTAATTATTCTCAGGATTCGACACTTTTGTATTAAATTCCAGCTTTGATAATAACGCAGTTATGAAGTATTACATTTTCAGATTATAAAATTTTTACACGAATGCCCAACAAAAAAGTAGCGTAATGTGTTCAGGGTTCATCTATGTATGTTTTCCGTTTCTTTATTCAACTATAACTTTTAAATGCTCAAACCGATTTAGAAGTACGTGTTATTGTTAGAACAGTTGACCCTAGTGTCATAGGGTACCCTAACTATCAAAATATCAAGTAAATAGTTGTCTAAAGGTCCACATCTCCAAATGTCAATAAACTGACATAAATATATCGTGTTTAGAGTCAAATGAAAGGTCTGATTGAGTACATTGCGAAAATATATGTGTATCTATATAGATAAATACATAAACCACAAACATTTCATTAAAAAAACCGTAATAAAAATAGTCTATAGGTACTAATATTATAAAGAAGTAATGTTTGTAAGTTTGTAATTTTCTATGTAGGGGGTAATCTCCAAAATCACTCATCCTATTTCAAAAATTCTTACTTTTATGGAAAGCTCCATTATCGATGAGATAAGCTATATTTTATTGTAATAGATGTTGGTTTTCAATATAAGAAATCACGGTATTTGTAAATCAAGTCGGAAAAAAATCAGCTGGTGAGTTGTTTTATCGGCGTGGGGTGAAGAAACGGTTTGATATATTATGTGAAAGCAATATAGGAGAAAAACATTGGCCTTTAAGAGGCCTATTAAAAAATCTATGGCAGCATAAAGAACTTTTATATTTAAGCTACAATAACTGCTTTTATGTCTCAAAAAAGTAAGAAAAATAAGTAGGCAGTGTTTGTTGACGACATTAACAATAAAATAAGAAAGAATCCTTGTCAAAATAAATTAATCCACTATCACGGGTGGTTATTAAAGAAGAAAATGGCTATTTACTGTAAGTTTTTAGGTGGTATAGTTATAAAGATATCATGAAATTAGTAACACGTGCAAGCACCCTGAAATACTTAGCAGGAGGCGGCGGAGGCTGCTGGCCTAGCAAGGTCAGCGTTCAGAGGAAGGCAGCGTGGCTGGCGAGGAGCAAGACGCGTACGTCTACGATATAGGTAGCGCGCATCTGAGGGGGGACGTCTTGCACTATATATGTATCTAAAGGTAGCGTCTAAAAGGCAAATAAACGCCACCCTACTTTAATTAACAAATCAATTCGAAACTTTACGCGAAGCGAAGCCGCGGGGAACAGCTGGTTATAAATACAGTACCTAGTTGACTTTTTGTAACGGCTGTCGTGTTTTTTATTCCTTTTAATATATTTACTTGTTGAATGCTTCTTTTTTTGAATAAAATAACAATGTTACAGAGACGGCGCCACTGCTAAAACAGCTACCTACTTACCCATAACTCTTTGCTCAGCCGTGTATTATATTTTTGGGTATTTTCTATCATTAATTAATAAGAGCTGATGGAGGAATGCTTTCCTACTATATGTAGGCAATTTAGAATAAAACAACAGCTAGACATAATTTAAAAAGTATTTCCATTTTTGGCCATGGCATGAACTAGTGTACTTGTGGAATTAAAGCATTCCTCAGAAAACTACTAATTTATATAATACAGAAGATATCCGATTACAATAGTATTTAGTACTTCTTCTACAATTTCGAGTATTTTGGTATTTCCTGAGACCTTTCTGAAATTATTTAAGTGATAAAAATGCAATCATGCACAACCCACTGTGTATAAATAATTTATAACTAACATAAATAGGATAGAAAACGAATTTACCGCGTGAAATTTGTAGCACCCGACGTTTCGGTGACGTTGCAGCCGCCGTTGTCCAGGGTAGACTGAAGAGCTGTCAATCCGTTGTTTTGCGGGTAGGCTGCATACCGCTTCCGCCACTGCGTAGGTTATAACGGTGGTGGGGGGCCGGGCTTGGAGCGCGGGAATTTTGAAAATCCGTCTTGCACACAACACTCACTGTATCCTGTTTTACGTCTTTGCGTTCGGCGTTCGGCGGCGGGAACAGTTTAAAAAGACCCTTCCACGTAGAAGAGAGTTTGTAACCGTCGTCTCTGTTAAAGTTCGGGGTTCATCTTATTTCAATGGCTTCCCGGATCATATTCCTAGGAAAGTAGAATTGTTCTTTGGATAGCACAATGGGATTTTGAAACTGTATCCAGTAGTTACTTCCGCTATCCAATATATGTTCGCAGATCGCCGATTTTTCTCGCTGAACGTTTTTAACAGCTTTGATGTGTTCTGACAGTCGCGTGGCTATGAGCCGTTTCGTTTGTCCAACGTAGGCTAGACCGCAACTGCATTCGACTTTAACGGCGGCTGCAACGTCACCGAAACGTCGGTGCTACAAATTTCACGCGGTAAATTCGTTTTCTATCCTATTTATAATGTCAAACAACCGCGATAGTCTTCGATTTTATATTATATAACTAACATAGTTTGAAGCTAACGTTGTTATAAATTAATATAATTTAAAGTAAGCAAGAGGCGTCGGCAATGTCTTCATAATAAAAGTCACTTTTATTAATTTCTCTAGTACCTACGTATTAGTATTAATAAATTTATATATTTTTTTAAATTTGGATTTTTAAAAAAATGACGGATATTGCTCATCAGCATTTCAACTCTTGGCATCAGGATAAACTATTTTTGTACGTTATGTAGTTCTAATTGTCACACACACACACGCACTCACGCACACATACGCAGACACACACATACAGACACATCCAGCCACACACGCAGGTACACAAAGAACACACAGAACCACGCTGGCACACAGGACACCCAGATACAGGCACACACGCAGGCACACAAACACAGTTTTCTAATATTCCCCCCTGCAGGCGACCACAACTTAAAAAAATGAAGTGTCCGCTCCATGGAAACCCAAAATCATTGAGAACCCCAAAAACCCGAGAAAATGCATGTTATTACTTATTGCTACTTCACCTCTCTTGACTTGTTAGTTGGAACAACTCGTGAAACAGCTCCCATCTGGTAGCATCTTTGAAGAAACGAATTACCCCCGACGCCTTAGTGAACTCTGTTTGCACTTGTATTCTGCACATGTAAGCAGTAATTCATCTGCAGTGGGCTGGGGGAATTCCCTGAGTGGAAATCACTGCCACTTGCAACGGTATGGTTGCATGTACTCAATCAGACCTTCCGTTTGACACTGAACACGATATATTTATGTTAATTTATTGATATTTGGACATTAGGGCATTTAGACAACTACCCTTTTGATATTTGGACAATTAATGTGCCATGTGACACTCGGAATAAAATAGCGATTCTAACAATACCACACACTTCTAAATCGGTTGAAGGGTTGAGAAGTTATGGTGGAATAAAGAAACGGAAACATACATAGATGAACCCTGAACACATGACACTCCTTTTTTGTTAGGCAGTCGCGTAAAAATACAACTAACACTCAAACTCACATAGCAGACATATCATGGCGTCGAACCGTTGCACTCAGTATATATTTACATGTGTGCCGCGCATGCGCGACTAAACAAGGATAGAGGGGGCCCATATGCAGCTTTCTTTTTCTATTCCTCTATCGATTTCTCAGACTGGTCGCGTGGTCTATATAACAGACCACGTATGACTATGGTGTATGGACTATATATGGCTGTATATGTATATTCGGTATTGTATGTATATGTGTGTGTGTGTGAATAGTATTCTTTTCTGTTTGTGTGACATCTTCATATTGCGGTAATTCAAAACCTGATTTGGAACCTTTCATTGCTTGCCAAGTTTTTATACAAAGCTTTTCAGGAACAAGATTTAGGATATTTTGAACCATTTACACATGAAAAAATACATAAACATACATTTTTTGGCATTAATGCGGGGCGCATGTGATTCGAGCGAGATTCCCTCTGATACGAAACGGGACGGAGAGAAATGGTAAACATCGACAACGGTATGGACCTTAATTGCAGTGAGGAGCGTTCGGAAGTTATGATGGAGTAGAGAAACGCAAAACATACAACGGCTTGTTGCGTTCGTGCGATAATATAGCGGACGTATCACGGACGTTCGTATAGTTAGGGCGATCAATCGTGTCGGGGGTGAAAGAAGAGTTAAAATGTATATATCCATTTTCATCTCGGTTTTTTTAGCGCGTTGACGATACTTTGCCTCCTCGTCGGCTGGTAGGCCGGTAAAGTAAAATAACAACAAGAAGATGGAAGAGTTTGAGAAGTGTATTGTAAGTAATTTCACGAGTAAGCGCACCCGAGCAAGGGACGCATGGTGGTTGGCACGTGCGGTACGCGCACTGCTACTACCCGCCAACACGTGAACGAGGGGTAGCTATTAGCTCCGCCGTATGGGAACAGGCGAACAGGTGACGCACCGCTTCACGCTCGACCGACCGCCAAGGTGGTGGTAAGCGAACCCGGAAGCGACCGTAACGTTCCAGAACGTTCATTCTCGATAGCGATGATGATTCGCCATTATTTTCAAAACGCCGAAAGGCGAGAATTTGTCATAGAGCATGGTCGAGGGGCTTATCGATCTTACCCGCAGAATGGAGAAGTTCACACACCTGTGTGTCAGCTACCCGGTATAGTATGGTATAGAGCTCCCGCTTATTGTTATTTACCTACGCTGCTTACAGTCACAAGTTTTAAATGGTTTTGCCATATTGCTAATTCTCATATTTTTCATGGAAAAAACACGATTCCACAACAATCCCAGGAAACCCTTCTTTGCCAACCAGACTGTGGACCAGCGAAAAACGGTTGAGTGTAGGTACATTGTACTTTGAGTGGGAAAATAAACACGTTCATTTTATCGGATAGCATGGACACGCCTTGTGTATCCTAAAATCCTATTCCTCCGTAATCCCCTTAATTCTATTATAATATTTTATCTTTTCCATTTATTAAATACTAGTTGACCCGGCGAACTTCGTACCGCCTAACAGTCAATGAATGTCGTGTTACAGATTAGCTGAACTTAATATATGATTTTATGAAAGTAATACAATGAATACAAAATAAATATTAAATTCACTACTTTATTAAGATAATAACACAAAAAGAAATATAAAAGTACAAAAAATAAGTATATCAATCGCGTGTCAGCAAGACATGATCGAATTAAACTATTTACATGTTGTGCAGCATGGGATGCACTCGGTTTAATTCTGTTCATTGAAGCACCTTGTGATATACGAGATTTTTTGTTTTTTTTTATCAGGTTCAAGAACAAATAAAGCGGATGATTTGCCGAGTTGTGAACATGCCACGTACAACTGAACATGAGAAAAACACGGATTTACATTTTGTATGGGAAAATGTTTTTATTTTATTTGAATTTTTCGTCAATTTTCCAATTTTTGCTTTTAATAGTTATTCTGATATTCGGGACGGAGATAATAAATACAACAAATCAAAGACCATGAAAATCGATCTAGCCGTTCTAGAGTTATAAGTGTTCGAACAACCCCGACTTTGTTTTACATATATTAAATATGAGCCTAGATCACCTACTTATTTAACGCGCGGACAAGCTGTGCGACCGATTTAGTTACAAGTAAATATAATTAAAAGAATAAGTTAATAGTAAAATTTATTAAAATGCTCCGTCCCGAGCCAACCCTGGGTGCAGCAGCCATGTCATATTAGAACTTATAACGGGCTATCATAATTGAATGCTATACAGAATTTCGTGTTTGTGCTGTTGAACGTTGAGGAGTCCCCTCGTTGAAAGCCAACACTCTGTACAGCAGCCCTGTTGCGGTGAAACTTAGAACGGTCTATCATAATTGAATGCGTATACAAAAATTCGTTTCTGTGCTGTCGACCGTTGAGGAGTCCCCTCGTTGGAAGCCAGCCGTGGGCGCAGCAGCCATGTCCTGGTGAAATTTAAAACGGGATATCATAATTGAATGCGTATGCAAAATTGTGTGTGTCTGTGCTGTTGACCGTGGAAGAGTAGCCTCGTCGGAAGCCGATCCTGGGTATAGAATAAGGTCATGCTCACCATGAAATACATTTTCATAGGAACTAAGCCAACACGTAAAATTTCAACTTCATGGGATAAGAAGAAGTGGTTCTAATTCAGCGTGCAAGATTTGACCTAAACAAACAGACATACATTGTAATACTAACAAACATTGCAGGTAAATAAAAGCGTGCAAAAATGACATTTAGAAAGAGTTTCCATTTATTTATTTTATTTTATTCATAACTTAAAATATAAGATACAATTTACAAAAAATCCTTATCATAGCACAAAAACATTTTTTAATAAGTGTACATATTCCAAACCTAGCTCAGAAAGGAGATTTATCTCTTTGACATGCATTTATGGTTTACCACCTTAATAGGTACTAACGTGTGATGAGGTGGTACTAAAATCGTTACATAATTTCTGTCGAGACAAGTCTCATCTGGTTTGGACGAGAAAAAAATATATATCAGTTCCCAAAAAAAAATACCTTGAACTCTACCTCAAAAAAAAAGAGAACTATACTATAAGAATAATATAATAATAAGAATACGTGAGTTTCTAAAAAAATACATTATACTCAAATTATAGGTACCTCTGGAAAAAAGGGAAAATGTGCAAAAGTCATTGGCCTTGATCAGTAATCCCCATCATATTTCCTCCTCAGCGTTAACCGGAGGGTCATCGAGGCACACCATTATATATTTAAGGGCAGGTTATCATGGTTCTTTCGAAAATCGATTCGTTTGGGAACACGCCACAAGACAGCATTAGCATCTTATTTTTTTTAAATCGGTTATGTCTGTCACCATATATTATTCATATTCATATTCATATTCATTTTATTAGTATACTAGTATACAAGTCAGATACAGATTCAGAACATTCATACATATTAGCAAACAAACATTTTTTTAACGTAAAGAAAAGATAAAATAATCAAAACAAAACGAAGAAAAAACACAAGAATAATATAAAAAGACGAAATACAAGACAAAATGCAGAGATCATTAAATACTTTAGCCACCAAAGCATTTTAGACTTCACTCGAGTAATATTCCTCCAGTGAGTAAAACGCCTTATCTGTAAGGTACCTCTCTCTTAAGGCGTCTCTTAAACACGTCAAGAGATTGCGCCTGCCTAATGTGCTCGCTGAGTTTGTTGTAAACCGCTGGGCCGGAGATATAGGGTAGCCTCTTCGACTTTCCCGGCAAGTAGACTACCCCTCGTCCCCCCCCGCTAACCCAACCTCCCACGCACGCCAATTCGTAGAATATTTGTGGTATTTTCAAAAATAATGTAGTATTTTAAAAATATGACGACTTTAAATATCATTTGCGTTGCTTGTATACGAGATATTCCAACCAAAAATTTCTCAACATTATTTCGGTCTAACAGGTCATCTGTGTACCGAATTTCAAGTCTCTAACTGCAATATTTTGATATTGAAGCATGACTAGCGCAGCGCGCCTCTGGTGGACCGATTTCAACCAGAATCATTTCAACTCTGGCCATGACCAAATGATACCTGCTAAATTTCAGCTAATTTGGATGAAGCGTTTAGGCGCTATCGTGGAGGAATACTCACAGACACACACACACACACAGAGACATACTTCAGTTTGGAAATAGTCCTAATCGTCTCAGGGGGGTGGGGGGGTTTAAAATGGATATTTCCGTCTTCATATCGATTTTTTTTAGCGCGTTCACAACACTTTCCCTTGACCAGGGAAAGTAAAAATAAATTAATAGTTTAAAAAAAACACTAAAAACACGCTTTTATAAATGCACGTAAAAACCAAAAAATCCGGCTTCATCATCAGACCTTGAAACTTAATCGTGGTCAAAGTTCATTACAAGACCTTTCTAACAAGTCCAAACACGGCTATGATACGATATTCCATCATGGAATGCCCGTGCCTATCTTCCGACTTCATCATCAGACCTTGAAACCTAATCGTGGTCAAAGTTCATTCCAAGACTTTTCTAACAAGTCCAAACACAGCTATGATACGATGTTCCATCATGAAGTTCCAGTTCATATCTTCCGACTCCATCATCTGATCAGTTCGACAGTATGTACCATATTTATTGTATTGTCATCAGAACTACATACAGCTGCCAATTTTCATGACGCTACGATCCTTGGAAGATGGTTAAATTAGTTACCTTAGATTTCATTACATAGTTACATACAGGTCGACCTAATAAAAGCGTGTTAATGACTTTGATTGTTCTTCCCCGTATCGAAAATTTTATACTTTGAAACTTTTGCCTTTTATTTGGGCGCTGAGGAATCCGCTGCGTCACGTTCTGTGACCTGCTCTTCCGCGATCTTCTGCGACTCGTCCTTAGGCTAAAAATTAGTGAAAAGGTTGGCAACGCATTTGGGAGCCACCATGCCATGGCATGATACGCCGTGTGAGTTTGCGCGCACCTGCCGATCCCCCTCTCGCCCCATTCAGCGGCGGAAAACGCCTTTCCCGCCTTGGCGAATCCACCCCTCACCAATTCAAAAACGTCTCCCGCGGCAAACGCACACACCGACGCGGCTTTTTTTATACGCATATTTATTTACAATATTTTTTCTACGAAAATAATAGCAGTAATAATCGGCGGTAGTGCACGAGCTGTTGGTGGGAATGTCTAGCGTTGGTCTGGCGGTGAAAGCGCTGCGGATAAGGGTCACTTCAGCTGCGTCACATTGTCCGGCGCGCAAATCGATCGGGTCCAGTCTCGACTGGCTGTCCGGCGACTTTTGCGCCACCGACGCTGAAACCATCTCTTAGGCGTTCAAGGGAAAAAAACGTGAGTAAATCTATACTAACCAAAAAAAATCGGAATAATTAGTAGGTAACACACACAAAGCGACCCATCTACCTGAGGGCGTCCCCGTTTTCTACCGCTCTGAAATTCATCATGGCAGAGTGGTCTTTGTCCTTCGTGATCGCGCAAAACACCCAGGTGCAGATGGACCATTAAGATCCTGGAGTGACGGGTTTGCCCATTGTAGATGACGTTGTGGGTTGTCGTTTGGGAGCTAACGAGCTTTAAGACCTGCTCGTTACATCTGGTCGGCTCAACTCGCGGTTCAACTCTTATTCAGTAGCATCCGCGATGACGGCCGAACCTGGAACGGACCCTGTTTTACATGCTACGGCAGGTGAATCAGTTCCTCTATGCCTTTGGGCGCTGCTGGATGGTTTGCGCATCGTCCGGCGTTTGCGATCGACCTAGAGTCTGGACACGTACGTTTCCTATGCAAAGGAGTCTGGAAATGCTTTTATACGTTTCCTAAGCAGCGGGGGTGGTCGTTGACCTAATATCAGCTACTCTTGAAATGACCCGTTGACCACCCGTTGGATCCCGAGTGGTAGACGGGCAAAGGACGCCACGGTCCGAGGGTGATAAATTCAACCCAATTGCCGCTGACATTTGGTAGAGGCCGCGCAATCGACTTCGGATCCATAACCAGGCGGAAGAATGGAGAGATCCGGTCAAATCTGGTAGTAACGGCGCGAGGTTGGCCCGCTGGTTGCACTTTCCAGTGCCTCGCGGTAAGGCGTTGGTCTCTTACGGGTTAGAGCTAGACCGAGACGGTGAACAGTTTTCGTCCCAAGTCTCTACGTTAATCCCAGGTTGAAAGAACGATCAATATCGTTATACTTTCCTGGGGTGACGGGTTCGCCCGTTGTAGGTGACAACTCACCGCTGCTGGGGTCCCGCATGGCAGAGCTTGATCACCGCTACTGTTTTCGTTGTCTATCAACCCAATCGTTCAAAACCTAACATTCTCGTATCATATTTTGCCCGAACTTAATTTCTCCAAAAACACTTCAAATTTATAGGGTCCAATAGGGCTGAATAAGGCATAATATACTTAAAGAATCTATAAAAACATGCAGAAAATTAAAATTAATTCAATTAAAAATTACATAAATGCTTTCTTTAACTTGGGAGAAATGAGGTTGAAAGATAATGTTATATTTTAAAATAAACTTTCTAACATTATTATTGTTAGATCATTTATAAAATTGTTAAATCATTTATAAAATTATTTATTTATTAGTTTATTCTTTAAACGTTATTTTCGCACATTTTATATTAATTTTATTTCTATGATTATGTTATTTCGATATTATTAAATATAATTATAAGATTAATTTTATTGCAATTACCAGATTTATTCTTTATTAGTTTTTACACGACTGACCAACAAAAAGAGGAGTGTAACGTGTTCAGGGTATGTTTTATGTTTTTATATTCTACTATAACTTCTAAACGCTTGAACCCATTTAGATGTGTGTGATATTGTTAGAATCGTTATATAATCTCGAGTGTCATAGGGTACCTTAACTGTCCACATATCAAGTAAGTAGTTGTCTAAATGTCCTATGTCAATAAATTAACCTAAATATATCGTGTTTAGTGTTAAATGTATGATCTAAGTAAATTCTGGAAATATACATGTATCTATATAAATAAATACATAAACCACACATATTTAATGTGCATGTGCAAGCAAATGAACCAATCATCGCCATACATGGAGTATATTTAAGTACGGTCTATGGCCTAGTTAGGCAGATTCTGCAATGAAAACAATGTAAATATTATAAATAGGATAGAAACGAATTTACCGCGTGAAATTTGTAGCACCCGATGTTTCGGTGACGTTGCAGCCGCCGTTGTCGCACATAGTAATAAATTTGAAAATCATTCGCACATAATAATAATAATAATATAATATATTAATTAAAAAAATATTTACATTTATAAAATCGAAGACTGTCGCGGTTGTTTGACATTATAAATAGGATAGAAACGAAAGTACCGCGTGAAATTTGCTGAAACACTTTTTACACCCAATTTTAGACTAAGCCGACGTTTGTTATCTGGATGCAAACGAGGACCGATATCTTGGACAGCCTCGATTGCCTTTTAAATGAAACCTGCATACTGTATACTCGTATTTGACCTGCGGAAACATGATCATATGTGTCGGTCTTTCAGCAGGACTTAAGTGGATTACCATCCGTTACCATAGAAAGACGCCTATTTTGTCACTACTCTATCAAGTTATTTTTATCCTAAATCTTCGACGTATCTAAAGAAATTATTCATGCCGCTCTCTAGCCATTGTTTTCTCTACATTACAGTTAAGATAATACTCTCGAAATTCTATCAAATACATCGGCCTTCCATTTGTTTATGCGGCATTTGTTTATGCGGCATATTGCTAATTTAAAAGAACAAACATTAAAATTTGTATTTTTATATTCTGACAAATTTTAATCTGTTTATTAAATATATTATATAAATATCCTCTGGGATCAAATTAACGGAATTGCATTTTCAATTCTGACGATCGAATGCAATAACAAGACACACACGCCGTTGTCCAGGGTAGACTGTCTACCCTGGACAACGACGGCTGCAACGTCACCGAAACGTCGGGTGCTACAAATTTCACGCGGTAAATTCGTTTCTATCCTATTTATAATGTCAAACAACCGCGATAGTCTTCGATTTTAAAAATGTAAATGTTATTTTAATGAATATATTATGTTATTATTATTATTATTATTATTATGTGCGAATGATTTTTTCAAATTTATTACTATGTGCGACCTGCCGAGCTTTCCTTCACAATAGCTAGAATGAATTAAAATTAAGAGCTTATATCCAACTGGGCCAATGCGCATGGCGTCATAGTTCCAATCTATTATGATTGGTGAAATACACTTAGGTAATACCATCGTGATTACGCCATTCTTTCCGTGTCAATCAATGGAAAGGACATTAGGTTTTCTAATACGCTTAAAAATCTCGGAATACCCATTGATCCTCACCTTTCTTGGCAGGCTCAAGCAACTGAAGTCAGCAAGCGTATCTACAAAACCTTTCACAGCCCTTGTCGGGTACAGAGGTTCCTTCCAGTGAGGGTCAACCGAATGTTAGATCAGGGGGTGATTCTTGAAAAATTTAGCATGCCAATTTTGTCTATGGTCTAGATTTAGCATGCTATTTTTTTTCAAGAATATGCCTACACACTTTTTTACACCCAATTTTAGACTAAGCCGACGTTTGTTACCTGGATGCAAACGAGGACCGATATCTTGGACTGCCTCGATTGCCTTTTAAATGAAGCCTGCATACGGTATATACTCGTATTTGACATGCGGAAACAAGATCATATGTGTCGGTCTTTCAACAGGACTTGTGGTTTACCATCCGTAACCATAGAAAGACGCATATTTTGTCACTATTATACTCTATCAAGTTGTTTTTATCCTAAATCTTCGACGTATCTAAAGGAATTATTCATGCCGCTATCTAGCCATTGCTTTCTCTACATTACAGTTAAGATAATCCTCTCAAAATTCTAACAAATACATCGGCCTTCCATTTATGTAAATTCTTTCTCAAATCCAGTCCGCCCTTTTATGGAATCAGCTCCCATCGACAGATGTTCATCATTGAAAGAACATCTTCACTCAAATCATGTGTACAGTACTATGCTCGCCTTCCACGCTCTATCTCTTTTTCTTCGTTTATGCGACATACTGCTAATTTAAAAGAAGAAACATTAAAATTTGTATTTTTATATTCTGACAAATTTTGATTTGTTTATTAAATATATTATGTAAACATCCGCTGGGATCAAATTAACGGAATTGCATTTTCAATTCTGACGATCAAATGCAATAACAAGACACACATGTTACACGCACATACATATAACACGTCATAGTAGGGTTGGTTGTAAGAGATTGTGATATGACAATAAACCCGCCCATTATGACATTTCACAATAAAGAGTATAAGCAAACAAACAAACAAACTAGCTAAACCCGGCCACGCTTCTCTGTGGCGCAGTCTGATATGAAATGAATGGGAAACGCACCGATGTCGAAGCGCATCGAAAATCTCACCGGCGTCGGAAGACTTTTTTCGAGCGTATTCGAATGCTACTCGTACATTGTGTCAACATTTCAAGTCAATCGACCGTCTGCTTTCGAATTTTTCGAGCAAACATATGCAGGCTGAATGTTTTGGCGCAATAAAGATTTACATACATTATCAAAAATGATATTTCCTTATTGCAGATGCTGTAAAAGATGCTGATAACTTCAAATCTCTCCCCCGCGTCGGGGCAGCTGGTAGAAGAGGGTGCCGGCTTCGACTACGCCGGCGACCAGTTCATGCTAGTCGACGAGTTCGGCGACCTCGTCCCCGAATCCTCGCACACGGTCGAAATCCAATACGTGAATGCGGAGGCGGATCAGGCCGATTCGGGAAACGAATCCGAGGAGAAGATATCATGCCAGGAAGACCTGAAGATCGAGGAGAGCAAATGCAGGTGCAACGATGCCGAAGTCGAGAACGACAGCGCGTTCGAAGAGGATCTCACGAATCTGACGTGGCTCCAGAACATCACGAATATCATGTCGGTGCCGTCGCTGTCGCTGACGCCGGTGTCGCCGAAACCGGCGCCTAAAGTCCACAAATCGAGGCTCAACAAGCTGTATCAGACCATAGCTAAATGCCAAGAAGACTTAATGAAGAACCTGAATGAATACCAAACGAACGCCAACATGAAACCGCCGTATTCTTACTGCACGCTCATCTGCATGGCTATGCGCTACAACAACAACAAAATGACGCTATCGGCTATATACACTTGGATAAAAGATAACTTCCGATATTACCGCAACGCCGACCCTAGTTGGCAGGTGAGCAAATCCGTTTATAATAACATAACGAGGGTGTAAATTGTTTGATTATGATATCTTATCTAATATTACTGTTTGCTTTGCAGAATTCAATCAGGCACAATCTATCGCTGAACAAAGTGTTTGTGAAAGTGGCGCGGTCAAAGCAGGAGAAGGGGAAGGGAGGGTTTTGGAAACTGGAACTGGCGCGGCTGAACGAATGCCACAAATGCGGAAGCAACGAGCCCGTGAAGTACCAAAGGAAAAAGAGAAAGATCAAACCGCCCGTCGAACTTCCGAAAGAGGAGCCCCCCGCCACCCCCGCGGAGTATTTCGCCCCCGAAGCGACCGACAAAAACTCCCCCTTTCACGATTTCAATTTGGAGTCGCTGAGCGGGTTTTCGTTCGACAACAACGTAGGCGCCAACGTCGTCGTAGAACCTGCTCTTCCTCCCCCGCTCATCCCCGAAGAAGACCTCCTGGGGCTGCTTCTAGTCCCCAACGACTGGGAGGACATGCAGCTGGAGATGCTCGACTCCATCATGGATTCCTGTTTCAAATGAAATACCCCCCCTTCCTTAAATAATTTGTGTTGTGAAAATAGCTCAAACTCACATGTCGTGATAAAAGGGATCGAATCCATTGCTCACTAAAAGATACGCGTTCCGTCCATAAAACGTATTTTTAGCAATATTAGCGAATAAGTACTCTGTGTGCCTTTGTATCCACATGTGTGATCTTTATACTTTTTAGATTATTTGTAGATTAACATACACTACGAGTGTGTCTCTTAAATTTAATTCCGTCCAAAGAATCGTGCTTAATACCTAGTCAGTGTAGATACGCGCACAATAATAATAATATATTCATATGTTTAAAGAAACGCACACAATGTTCTCAATTTTATGGAATTGTAAAAATATTTACAAAATTGAATTACAAAGTAGATGAAATATACGATTGCGTTTCAGTACCTCTCTAATGATTGCATAATGACGTCTGAACATACTACGGTGTTAGACCATCGTTTGACAGCTCGGCAGCAATTGGTTGCGTTCGGCTAGCCTGCCAAAGAAATAGAAATTTTTGAACGTTACAAGAGGACAATGAATTATTCTTCTTCTTTGCTGAAAAGGCTGTAAAGTTCTAAAGAAGCGTGAACGCAAGCAATGTCAAAGGTTCGTGCGAAGTGCGAAATTCGGGACAGTCGGTCGGTGACAAAGATAGGTCGGTGATAGTAAAGAGAAATTAGGGAACGACCGTTGCGTAAGCAAGTGAAACACAACAAGTCACATCTGACGGAAGACGCGCCTGGGGCTGAAGTGTGTTTGCTGTGGTGTGATCTGGTGATCTATTTTCTTTGAATTTGCTGTTTCGTTTCGATGGATCAGAGGGAACTCCCGCGTTCTGTTCGCCCGGCCCATGTGTCGCTGCCAAAGCCGACGCCAGCTCGCGGTGGAGTCGGCAGCGGAGTAATCGTTGGTATTATTGCTGCTGGCGTGTGCATTTACAAAATGTTCACCCAACCCGCTATTCCCGCAGAGCGCAAGACATCAATTCAAAATCAGTCATAAACAGAAAATAATGGAGTTCGACGTCAAAATCAAGTGAGTATTTGCGTACCTATGAAAAAAAGCGTGACAGCTGTCAAATGTTTCTCCCGTAGTAGCGATGTACATATATTTATTATTATCGTACGTGCGATGTATTTAGGATGTATAGCGGATGCATGTAGAACGCTGACCGCAAGCGGGCCGGGCTCTGCCTGCGGTTGCGGTTAAACTAGAGGGTAGGGGGCAGCGGGATTGCGTCGGCGCAAACGACGCCGCGGCGGTCAGAAGTTACCGCAACGCGTTCGGAGCACTACGATTATTCCAAAATGGACGATCGTTTGTCTAAAAGAATAATAGACGCGGTCCGTACGCGGCCTTTCCTTTACGATAACACAATAATTAACACAAAATACGCGCATCGTAAAAAAATGGCGACATGGCGGGAAATCGCGAAAGAGGTTGGCGGCCAGGATACCGGTATAATATTATGAAGTTTCGGTTTTGCTTCTTTGTTCAACGTTTTTAATGCCGTTCGCGATAAATAATTCTAAAGGCATATTTATTTTACTGATGTTAATATTTTGTTAGTTCGGTACAAAGCGCGTGTAAAACAGACGGGTGGAAATTACCTTTCGCCGCCATCTTTGTTTTTGAAGTTTCCCGCGCGTAAATCCAGCAAAGGCACCAAAGTTCGTATTCCTTTTGTTAAATGTAAGATCTTTCATTGTTTCAGCGGAACAAATAAAAGCAAAATGGAGGAATCTACGGGACTGCTACATGAAATACAGAAGAACTGCCGACCTCCCGACGAAGAAGTACCAGAATTGGATTTGGGCAGAGGAGATGGACTTTCTAGATCCGGTGTTCAAGCGAATCAGTCGTGGGAGCAATTCCTCAACGGGCATTTCGATCGAGGCCGTTATGGAAACGGAATCGGACTCAAACGACAGTGTTCCGCGCGGGGATGATGACGTCGAATCACCAATAAAAAAATGCAAACTTATAGAGAGCGATGATAAAATATTCATACATTTAGAAAACAGTAACGATAAAAAACCCATTTCAAACCACAGTGAAAATATTGTAATGCATCTAAAAGATTTCGACAGTGTCAATAAACTCGACGAGATTGATTATTTGTTTTTAAGCTACGCTAATACTGTTAAAAGATTTTCGAAAAGGCGACAAACGTTGTTGAAATTAGAAATAGCCAATACGTTTGCGCAGGCAGAATTGGAAGACATAGAAGAAAAAGAAAAATTGCAACAATAAAATTTTATTAATATATATCACATTGTTTCATTTTGGTTAAGCATTCGATAAAGCTGTAATAACAAACTTTGGCATCGATTAGCGTATTGACAAATATATGGGCCATTAATGCGACAGCGGTGTTGGTATTCGCTCCCGGTAATGACGGAATAACAGACGCATCGACGACGTAAAGATTTTTGATTCCGTAAACTCGAAAATTATAATCTACAACATCTCCCATTTTGCAAGTGCCAACGGGATGAAAAGTCGTCATTGCGAATTGTCGAAAGTAGCAATACCAGTAGTCGTCAGTGCCGAAATTAAATTGCTTGCATCCAGGGAATGGATTGTCGTTTAAATGTGCACCAATCGAACGCATCGGTTCTGTATCTATTAAATTCATAATAAATTTTATACCGTCGAGTAGAATCTGTGAATCGTGCGGGTCGGATAAATATTTCGGATCAATTATCGGTTTATCATGAGGATTTTTCGAGCGTAACCGTACGTAACCTCGACTCCTCGGATGCAAAACGACGGGTAAAATCGTTACGCTCCGTTCTAACTTGCTAAAGTAATTGCGCCAAGTGTCATCATTCAAATTAAAAAGATTTTTTAAATGCACGCCTAAATCCGTGTTTAATCCTACCGGTAGAACCATCAATTCGAGTTCTTCATTTATTAACGCGATTGCTTCAGCTCCGGGTGCCGTCCACGGTCCGGTCCCATACAGCAAATATTTTAACGAATTCAGCGGATTCAAAACCGTCGTAAAATCGAAAGATAAAGTTCTATTAATCAATATTAAATCTAACCCGGTTGTGATATGGTCCTGTAAATTATAACCAACGTTTAAATCTTGTATAACGTTTATATTTAAGTCTCGTAAGTGTTGTCCTGGTCCGATACCGGAGAGCAATAATAATTTGGGTGACCCGACTGCACCGCTACTTAAAATCACTCCTTTCCTTGCACCGATTCGGTTTTTATAGCCGTAACGCGTGTAGATCACTCCGCGGGCAATTTTTTCATTATCGTCGATTATAATTTTGTCGACGACTGCATTGGTTAATGCATGTTTAGTATTAGTTCCGTGAAAAGTAGTTAAACGTGCGCCGTTACGCTGATTTACCGTAACCGGCGCAAATCCATATCCTCGTTCGTTCAAATCCTGCACGGGAAATCCCAGCAATTCGCTCGCACGTAACACCGCATCGGCCAACTCCGTTCTAAACTGTAATGTTTCAACTAGGAGATACGATCTCTCAA
This sequence comes from Micropterix aruncella, assembly GCA_944548615.1. NCBI lineage: Eukaryota > Metazoa > Arthropoda > Insecta > Lepidoptera > Micropterigidae > Micropterix > Micropterix aruncella. The sequence continues at coordinate 18,944,080 of OX155964.1, read as the reverse complement.
TTTCGGCTAATTCCCGTTTGAAATAGTCTTCGTCGTAACGGCCGTTAAACCACGAGACGAATTCGCTGGTGTTTCCTCGTAAGTGAATCATGTTGTTGAGACGCGCCGAGCCGCCCATGATTCTCCCCGATGGCCAATTGCAAGCCTAAAATGAGAAAGAATATCAGTTTAGGAAGACGGGAATTTTAACCCCTCAGGCCCCGATTGGCCGATATCGGCCACAACACGATTCAGCGTGACGGCCCCGTTTTAATTTAATTTTAATTTAATTTGTTTGATTTTATTATGTTTTATTATGTTAATATGTTTCATTTTAATTATGGGTACAGTGGTTTGGCAGTAATTAATGTTTTGGTGAGACAGTGTCGTAATTCAATTTTTTTACTAATTTTTACTAAAAATTTTTGGGACAGCAACTTGTCAATCGGCTGAGGGGCCGAGGCCTGAAGGGTTAAGTAAATATTCGTACGCGTGACAACGCAGTTTCGAAGTCGTCTCAACGAAGTCGAGTTTAGACACTTCCCCGCGCTCTATGCTTTTTCTACCTTATTAATTGGTGTCAACAGTGCAACGCAATTGCGGTCACACGCTAACGTAGCAAACTACGGAAATCTTGTCCGCTCGACGAATTCAACAACGACAAACTCTTTGCAAAGGCATGTAAATGCATTATTGTATTTTAGTTTGAAATCGAAGACTATCGTGGTTGTTTGACATTATAAATAAATAAATAAAATACAAACGAAGCTGCCATGGAATTCACCGACCAAAAATCGGGCCCATCATATATAATTATTACACTTCTGGAAGATGAAGGGTGGATTCCGGACATGTGAGCGTTCTGTGAGCTGTCTTGCCACATGTGAGCGTACACCTTACCACCCATTCACTCCCCCTCCGAAGCCATAGAATTTGAGATGCAGAACATAAAAACAAATTTACCGCGTAAACCGCCGTTGTCCAGGGTAGACTGTCTACCCTAGACAATGGCGGTTGCAACATCGCCGAAACATCGAGTGCTACAAAACTGTTATGCGGTAAATTATTTTTTATATTATGTATAATGTATTTTAGTTTTCTTGTTTTGCTGTTCGAAAAGTCGTCCATAAGAGAAGGTCCTGCTCGTTACGCGTCGAACATGTGCAAAATTTGTTACTTATATCCGTCGAAGGCTCGAAGAATGACGAAACACTTTTGCATGAAATGCAAAAATGTTATTTGTTGGTCTCCATAATGTTGGCATGTGTAGTAACTTGACATATAAAAATGTAATACATTATTACGAAGTACCTGGGCTAAAGGATATCTACAAATTCAAAGTCAACACAAATCTTCGAGGGCGCCACAAAAAACTCAACCGTACAAAATTTCAATCTAATCCTCGTTATGCAAAATAGAGTGGTGGACATGTCGAATAAATTTGAAGTGATTAGTGAAAGCTTTGTCAATCAATTTAAAAACAGACTCGATTTAAAAACTTTGTAATATTGTTTATAATGCCTATTGTTTATATATTGTTAATATTGTTTAGTTTTACATGATCTGATCTGGGCGTATCAGCAAACCTGCCTGTCCAGAATAAATAATAATAATAGCAATACCTGTGCAGAATAATGTTTTCACAAATATTCTTATTTTGTTCCTAACTAATAAACCTTTTGTGCCATGGAACAAGTTCCTATTGTTATTAACCCTAGACAGCTAACGTTCCTGAACTTCTATAATAACATTCGACTTTTTGACAATAATTTTTTAAACGTGTTTTTTATGAAAATTGTGTTTATAGGAAATACGGGATATAAATTAATAATAAATGATTTGGCCCGATTTTTGGTCGGTGAATTCCATGGCAGCTCCGTTTGTATTTTATTTACAAAAATGAATATTTATTTACCTTTTATACTAAATCACTAATCTTAAATGGCATAATCTTACATTGAGATCAATTAATCACATACTTACAATGACTAAATAGGGAACTATTATTTAGAAAGTTAATTTTTTCTTTGGTATTAAATTAGAAAAACTACAAATGAATGTTAGTTATCAAATGACTTAGATTTCTTTTTCATAAGATTACTGACACTTTAGATAACAGTTGTAAAAGTTACGAATAAACTAATAATTCATCAAACTGACGAATATGCAGTAGGTATCTCAGATACAAAATTACCTATTGGCTAAACACCGCGACCATCAAGCAACGCAGTCTAGCGCTAAGTTGAAGCGAAACTGCAAGTGAGTAGGTAAAACAATTACAAAGGGAGAGGGAGATATTAATTAAATGCTCATCATTTTGTCAAATGTTAGCGTTAAATAATATTGCTAATATTTACGTTTTTCATTGCGTAGTCCGCTCGACGAATGTTTAGTTATTATATAACCAAGGAATACAATTTAGTTATCTAGGCTTGAGGCAATCGTACCTTTCCATTCATTGCGCCGCAGGCATGTTTCTGTTCGACCGTTGAGTACTCCCAATCGTGAATGGATCCATGCAGTAACACTCCTACGGCTGGTATATCAAATAAGCTACTTCCAGATCCGCCCGCTTCCAAACATATATAGCTGAAATTCTGGGCATCGAATCGTCGACTGATCAGAGAGCCAGCCGTTCCGCAACCGACTGAAATAAAAAATCAACTGTAAAAAAAACACAATTTCATGAATGAAAAACTATAAAAATAGACTCACCAATGATGTAATCATACTCTGCTGCTACTTCACCCTCAAATATAGAAGAAAATCTCTCGTAATAATATAATAAATAGATGTATGCATTAAAAACATGAACGCCGATGAAATACACGAAAAACAGACAAGTTAAAGTAATATTCATTTGTGCGCTGATGAAGTTTAGAATTCAAGAAACATAGTCAGAAATAATAAAAACAAACATAACCTCAAAATTATTTTGACGTTACACCATACGATCAGTGGTGGAGTGGTGGTGGATCAGTGGTTACACCGGGTACGCAGGGTCCCATCAAACTTGCAGAAGGCAAATTTGCAGACGGCAATCTTGCAGACGGCATTCTTGCAGGCGGCAGTTTTGCAGAAGGCAATCTTGCAGAAGGCAGTTTTGCAAATGTCAAAATGACCTAACCTAACCTAACAGAAAAACTTAAAACATTTTTTTAATGTTTAGTTTGATGTATAAAAGTCATCCACTACAAGGATGCCGGTAATTAATGTCACTTCGATTTTAGGGAAAGAAAAACCTAACCTAACAGAAAAACTTAAAAACTGTACTGAAGGTTGCCGCGTGCAAGTTGCTTCCTGCAAGGTTGCCTCCTGCAAATCGGCCCTCAACAAATTTGAACTGTCAAAAGTGACATTTGTGCAAAAACGCCGCATGCAAAACTGGCGCCCCCCTATTTTTCATGCCTGTCTCAAGTATGGCAACTTTGGCAGCTAACATGAGACAGTAGGTTTTAATTCATTTGTGTGTGAAAATTTATTATATTTCCGTGTTTTAGTGAACTTATAGACTTTCACCCGTAGGGTACGTAGAGCTGGGCACTGATCATATAAATAGAGCTGGGCGCACAGCGGGCGCGCACTCACCTATCTTGTGACTTGAAAAGGTACTAAACGTGCTCATAAAAAAGCATGCTTGCGGGTATAATTTAAACTAGCATGCTCTTCAACTGTACACAATGGAGAATGTTCACTAATTTTTATTTTTAGCTCTCCGTATTGTCTTCTAAATATAAAAAAATCGTGTGAAAAAAATATTTCCATACCTACGTCCATTAGTTTTCGAGATATCGATTTTTTTCTTCCGCCGGCGCTCGCTGCGTCTGACGTCATAGTTCAACACTATGCTCTAATCACGCTCTAATAACGAGAGCGCGCGAGCGATCGGAGTGTTGGAAAATGACGTCACACAGTAGCCGGCCGCCCGAGCGCCGGATTCAATTTTATGGGGTTAAATGTGTGCAAAACAAAAACTACATGGTATTTTTGAATGAAACAAAAACTAATGTATTTGTATACATATAAGCTCTAATATGACGAAGTTTCAATCGAATTTGCAGACCCAGTAACATTCTCCATTGCTTATTTATACATAATATACTAGTTTTTCAAAGCAAACAATTGAACACACGTTGTAGTTAAACGCAGGCTCTCGGCAACAAATGCTAGCTCCATCCGCAAAAAATTAAACATAATAATCCTAATGCTTGCAACGCAATTGTTTAGGAAACTATTGTCGAAAATAAAAAAGAATATTTTGGTCGGTAATTGGATTAACAAAAGAGAAACCCTCGGAACAAGTAATTGATCATTGGTAGAGATGCGAGACAAAGATGTCAACGGCTATTAAAATCATTTACCTATGCATGCTTCTGCAGAAATTTAATGAGCTACTTTCTAAAATTTAATCGACACTAGCATGCTCATAAGCAAACCCGTTCATACGTTTTCAATAGCACACCCCCATCTACCCGCGCTGCAGGTAGCACAGCATGCTCAAAAATGAATCAATGAAATCAGCATGCTCAAAAATGTAAATTTTTGAGCATACTCTAAATGAGCATGCTTATTACTAGCAATGTTTCTACACCAGAGGTATAGAACACAGAGCGAGAGTGTAAAGGCGGGCTGTGAGTGAATACATCCACAGAATAGAAAGAGATAGTTGCATGGGGGCCCTCCTCTATCCTTGTCTAGTTGTGCATGCTTGTTTATCCATAGCATAGCAGACTTATGGTGTTGAAGCGTTGTCATGGTGATATATAAGCGTTGCCATAGTGATATATGTATGTGTGCCCGTGCATGCGCGACTAGACAAGGATGGAGAGAGTACTATATGCTGCTGTCTCTTTCTATTCGGCTGACACATTCTCAGGCTGGTCACGAGGTCTAGTACTTATATGCAATCATTGATTTTATAGTGTAATAAAATCAATGATGCAATGTTCCACACACATGCTACTAAGTGTCAGTTGCGTAATAGTAGCATGCTTTGTGCTTTTAATGAGCATGTGTTTCAGTGCCTTGACACTGGGGGAACCTCTAATCTCAGAAAAAGGCACTCTGCAGAGGTCTCATGCAATTATGGATTAAATAAATGTTTATCCTTTATTTTATTATACCTACTACATTTCAATACTGATAATATTTATTTTTACCTAGTTATATTATTAAACATAGATAAATACACATTTTGAATCACTTAAAAACATTTTATTACATTACGACAAACATTGTTGCAAAAAATGCTCTTTTAAATGTTACGCAGTTTGTATATGTTAACCGTCAACTTAAAACTAAAAACCCTTTTTAAAAATAAGTATATAAACGATTAGATCTCATGAAGACGAACTTACCTGTTTTTATTTTCACTAAAAATATTTTCCATTGATGTAAAATCAATAGGTAGTTTCTTCTTGTATGAAGAACTTCTTAAAAACGATGATAGTCACAGACTTCATTTTATTTTCCCTGTAATCTCTATATACTGTGATATCTATGAAAAAAAAAAAGTTTTTTTCGGAAGCAACAGGTAAGGTATAAGGAGGAGAAAGGTAAGGTATGAGGAGACAGTTAACAGGTAAGGTAGAGGAGCGAGTGCAGACTTTTCATGTTGGTTTTTGATGATCCTCTTAATCGGGTCGAAAGCCAGCCTTCGCACTCAAAACACTGCACAGCAACTTTTTAGTCGATTTTATAAATAAATACTAACATAATCGCTTTTCCATGAATTCCCACTTGTTACCTAGTAATTAATCTTGTTAGTCATGTATATTATATATTTATATGATATAATGGGGGCCGGCTGAAACGGTTACGAGCGGATCTGTCAAACGACATAAAATGCCTATAGGCACTGTTGGCGTCCGACGGGTTAAACATGGATAGGAAAATTCCACTTTATGCCCCCTTAATAACTAGATAAAAAAGATTTTATATCTTATCTTGGGCTAGGTGCAGGCAAGCAAGATATGACTTATTACAAATTTCGAAATGATAGCTTTAAAACGGAATGAATGGGCTCTGTGAGAGTAGGGTGTTTCAGAACCCTAAAAAAATATAATATAAAAGAAACAATTTTTATAGAACTAACATCGTTTAAATATTCTGAGGCACTAAGGCACGCATACTTAGTGAACGAACAAATTAAGTACATATCTACCTAAAATGTTAGAAATATTTTTTAAAGGAAATTATCTAAATAAAATGTTTTGCATGTCATTTTTACACCAAAGAAACTTTATAAAGGTCAATTATAATTAAGAGTAACTCTAATGGGGCTCCTAAACGGGCCACATTTTAGCTGCAATATCAGCAACTATAGCCCGGCCATCCCTGCACATCTTGATCGTCCAGCAACACTGGCCAACAACTAGGGCCATACGATAATTATGTGGCTACATGGCCGGGATATACTAAATGTGTTTCCGTATATTGCATAGTATGGCTGGTATTGCTAGCAATGTTGTCGGGCAATGTATTGCATCCACATTTTTCGGCGAAAATGTGGCACGTTTAGAAGCACCATAAGTAAAAATGGAAACATCTTATTATGCATGGAATATACACCTTGGAATCTATAATTCCTTGGAATATATAAATTGGGGAGTATATAGGAAGCATTAAAATTAGTGCTGTTTACTGTTTACTTCGGAGAATTCAAGCAATTCTATAAAACATTTGGTGCCCAAATAAAGCCTGTCTCTTCATCTTTAAATCATAGGTATGATATTTTGACGCTTAAGTCAAGCGAACATGCTACTAAAAGCTGTAATTTGAGATTGAAAAACGATACAATGAATCGATATTACTCCTTTATTTGTGTGCGATAAATAGAGAGATGGGTGATTGCAATAAATTAAAATCGTTCGATAGCCGGTTACGCAAATGCATAATTCAACTTTCTCATCGCAAAGAACTGTTTTAATATATCATCCGTTACTAAAGCGCGCCTCTCTTGATATTTCATTATGACTGGCGATACAATATCTATACAAATCTTTTTCAATTCACCAGTGAGCAACTCACCAGATACATACTTTTGTCGAATACTTTCTAATTCTTTATCATCCTCTAAGAAGAATGTAAGATATTTGAACGAAATATCGATGTCGGGGTTTCCGCCTTTCTGTCGATGTTCTTCGACGGTGGGCTGCCCGCCTGAAAATGCATATTTATTAATTTTATTTTTTATGTTTTTTGCCGTGTCGTTCAGGAAGATGGAGGCGTTGACGTCGCTGGCCGACATCTTCTGCTGGGCGCCGAGCAGCGCGGGCAGGAACGACGAATGCAAAAGCGCCGGTTTGGGCATTTTGAGGCGCACGGCGACGTCGCGCGTCATCCGGAAGTATGGATCCTGATCGATGGCGCACGGGATCAAACACGGCACTTTCTTCCCTTCGAAGATGAATGGGAAACTAGTTGAAAACGCCGGCGTGGCTTCGATGGATGGGAAAGTTATTTTACCGATCACGTCCGAATCGGAGAAACCGAAGATCGCTCGCGCTTGGTTGAATGTCACGCACTTCTGCACTCGCACCATGTTGCGATAAAACTCTGGACACTGTCCTATGAACGTTAAATCGTTGAAAATGAACGTCTTTTCCATGTCAAAGCCGACCGCAATGATGTCCTTTGCGTTCTCATGCGCGAGCCTTATCCCTTCCTCGACGGAGATATCGCGCCAAAACACCTTTTCGTCGTCCGTCATTTGAATTATCAGCGGCACGTTGAAAATATCTTGCAACCACTTCGTGAACATGAACGGAACGAGGTGCCCTAAATGGAGAGTTTCCGACGACGGCCCGCGTCCGGTGTAAAGATAGAACGGCTTCCCCGCTTCGTAAAGATTTAAGATACTGTGCATGTCGCGATGCGAGAAAATTATCCCGCGTCGTAGGAGGGGATGTGCAGGTTTTCCGGTGACTTGTTCAAACCGTGCGATGAGCTCATCGTCGACTTTGCTACTACCGAATCGCTTGATGAGCTTGTCATAATCGACGCCTTTGTTCGATTTGCTGGTGACGGTCCACGGATCCACAACGTCATCGTCTTCTGTCGTCGAATTCAAATTAATATTATTGACAGTCTGAGTCAACTCATCCGCCATGGTAACGATTCAACTGAAAAGAATAAAGAAAAAACCGCTATTATTACTACAGTTAATATGAAGTGCAGGAATATGAACTGTAGGAAAACCCATACAAATCGGAATTATTGCAATATAGGAACTTTTAATCTTGTTCATAACACGAAAAAATGCTTGCATTTTTAAATAGGGCTACGAAAATCATTGATGCATCAAATTATAACCTAATCACTATGAAAAAACATTTGTTACTCACCTGACAAAATGATGCAATAACGCTGTTTCCCGAAAACTTAGGCACAACGCGATTATAATTCAATCTAACTACAGAATTATGCTTTATTTTGATAAACGCTAAAAGTAACGTAAAATGGCATAAACATGGTATTTCCCGCAAGCAAGGTATTGTATTAGCGCCACGAGTGCTTTTCTAATACGAAAAATGTGAACTTCTCGAAATCCGATTGGTCTCGCGAAACGTCAAAGTTGTCACTTTGGGATGCGTTCAACATAGCGTGGTTAGCATCAAAGATTGAAAAGTATGGAAGTTTATATTTATTTATAAATCTCTGATATCCACGCAACACCGCACTGACCAAACCGTTTCATTACAAGAAAAAGAAAGGAATAAATGACTAAATCAAATAAAAGAGTTGCCTAACTTATTTCCATTTCTATTGTGTATTCAAGTAATAACGGAAACTTTTGCATTTATCAAAAAAAAAACCACTACTAGATTAGACCATTACAACTAAATCTGACAGAAAATGGTCTCTAACGCGCAATATTTCGAGATATAAAAATTGCAAATTTACAAACCATGTGTGGAAATATATTTTGCTTAGTTAGTTTTTAAGAATAGGTTTAATAAAACTAAAAAATAGTAGGTAATTATGTCTTTTAATTGCATTGTTTTTTTAATGTTATTTGTTTGCGAAATGTTTTTAAAAATATTTTAATGTTTTTTATTTGGTAATTGTAACTTAAATTAAAAAAGGCACAGAGGTACTTACTCAAAATCATAAAGAGAAGCTTGAATACTTCGGACACATAATGCGCAACCCCAAATACGAACAGGAGAAAATTCAAGGCCATAGAGGAGGCCTGGGCGGCCAATGACATTATGGCTGCAAAATCTACGCCAGTGGTTCCATCTGAACACTGGTGAATTGTTCCGTGTGGCGGTCTCCAAGACAGAAATCAGCAGAATGATTGCCAACCTCCGTTAGGAGACGGCATTACAAGAAGAAAAGTTGTTTTAAAATAATAATAATAACCTACCGAAATGTAGGTTTTTAACACTTCTTTAAATCTCGCTTATTTATTGAGGCCCAATAAAGATTATTGCAGTTTCAAAATCAGCGTGGTGAATAGGGGGGCGCCAGTTTTGCATGCGGCAATTTTGCACAAATGTCACTTTTGACAGTTCCAAATCTGTTGAGGGCAGATTTGCAGGAGGCAACCTTGCAGGCGGCAACCTTGCAGGCGGCAACCTTCAGTACAGTTTTTAAGTTTTTCTGTTAGGTTAGGTTAGGTTAGGTTTTTCTTTCCCTAAAATCGAAGTGACATTAATTACCGGCATCCTTGTAGTGGATGACTTTTATAAATCAAACTAAACATTAAAAAAAATGTTTTAAGTTTTTCTGTTAGGTTAGGTTAGGTCATTTTGACATTTGCAAAACTGCCTTCTGCAAGATTTCCTTCTGCAAAACTGCCGCCTGCAAGAATGCCGTCTGCAAGATTGCCGTCTGCAAATTTGCCTTCTGCAAGTTTGATGGGACCCGGTGAATATATTCGAGTGACGTTAAAAAATAGCAACAGTTTAGCATAGATTCCGATTATACAAATATAACGTGTTTGATTGTTTTTTTGATAAAAAAAAGGCTCCGATAATACATAAATCCCTTCTCTTGTACTAAAACGCAAAGCGATGGAAAATATGGATCGGTGGATTTACGTTTGTAGGTAATCCATGGCTTCCAAAACTGTCTAACACAGTTTTCGAACGCACCACAATTTCAAATTTCCCGCGCGTCGCGACATCATCCCCTTCCTGGAAAATAAATGCGCGCGCATCCAAACCCAGGTGATACTAGTACATTTTCCGAGAAGTGGCTTCCAAATAAAATAATTATTGAGTGCGTTTTGACGTCCCCCTGTTAAGGAATGGTGAGCCCGCCGTTATATTAATTAAATATCGCGCGATCCGCTCGTTTAAATGGCGTACATTCGCCTATTTCCCTGTTGCCGTGCCGGGCGATCGCGAAAGCAGGCGCCCGCCATTGTTCCACCATCCCTCTTTACCTTGGCGATGGGGTGAGGGCCGACGCACGGGGTTACCTATATGACGTTTTCCCCGTGCACCGCTTTCGTCTTTTTGCAATTTAAAATGTCAGGCGGCGCGTTGTTTATAAACTTTCCCGGGAAAATCCAACGAATGCGAGTTTTCTTTGTGCTGTTGCGGCGATCGGAAAATCGATTTTGGTTTTTGACAGCCGAATCGCTAACTTTAGGATGTGCCGGAAGAATATAAACTGAATATGTAATCGCAAACTATGTATGCACCAATTTCAATAAATAATTACCTATCTACTTAAATAAATTGTTAAAATTAAATTTAAAACAAAAACGGTTGTTAGGATTTTTTTTCTAATTTTCTATCAAAATTGCGAGTTTTCCAAAAAAAAATCTATCTAGTTTACTGTGTTTTGGTAATTGAACAAGAACAATAATTTAAATAATTAAAAAACACGACTGCTGGTACAAAAAGTAAACTATTGTATTTATAATATTACATACTACATAGTTTTTGGATAGAAAATAATGTATACATAATTGTGTCAATGAAAGGTCAATCAATAATATTAATGTATAATTAAAATAAATGTTGATGAATAATATAATATGAATAATATCAATGAATAATATGAATGAATAATATCAATGATACCCAGCCTTTGCTTGCAAAAACGGCACTGCACCTTTTATTTAATTTTGTATATAAATATTAACAACTTTGTTGTTTTATAAATTCTCTCTCGTTACCTAAAAATCAATCTTGTCAGTCGTGTGTATTATATATTTATATAGTACGTATGGAGGCCGGTCGAAACGGCTACGCGCAGAATTGTCAACCACCGCAAATAGCCAATCGGTCTTTTTGGGGTCGAAGGGTTAAAAAAAAATAGTAAGAAAAAAAAAAGGTTTAACTAAAAGATACTCAAACGGTCACTGGAATAATAAAATAACTAAAATCAAAATTTAGTAGGAACGTATTACGAATGAATTGCAGGCGCCGAGCTCCTAACCGTCGGGACGATGAATTTCTCCCCGTTCACCGGCCACTTTCCGGCGACGATCCCGACGATCCACCAGTTCGCGGCCAAGTTCTCGCACGATGGGTCGGCCAACGCGCTGGGCCAGGGCCAGGAGGCCAACCGCTACCACTCGGCCAACGTGGCCCACTTCAACCAGCACCACGCGCCCATCGGCATGGCCGTCAACGTGGCCAAGTTCCGGCAGCCCGAGAACATCGTCAGCATCGGAGGCCTCCCCAACTCTGTCAGTAATGGCAACGGCGCGCAGCAGAATTTGATGCACTCTGGTGAGATTTTCCTCTTACTTCTTCAATCGCTAAAATACAAATGTGTTCGAATGCGGCTAACGACTAAAATTATCGGGTGCCCGTTTCACCAAAGAAGAATAGGTCCAAAATCACTCTGTGGCATATCGGTAGTCGAGAGGCAAAAGGGGTTATCTGTAGTTTTCTGAATTTTACATGAGAAACGAATAAAAGTTTAAAATTAGGCCAAAATTTCCCGATTAGGCTTTGAGTTTTTCTATGAGTTATAGGCATTATTTATATAAATTTATATAAGTGGTTCTAACTTTTACCTGATATCTAGTTTTTTCGAAATTATATCAGAAAATGTAGATACACATTTTTTCCATATCATCGCATTATATGTGAGACCTCGTACACACCAACAAGCAAACTTATCAAGGCATGCAAACAACCGAGTAACTTCGTTCACGAGATGCTTTTTAGTTATGTAAATGGAACAATATTAAAAAAATATGTATTAGTTATACTGTGTACTAACATGGGAGCTAATGGGCCCTTGCTGAGTTGGCCACGAAGACCCATTCTGTTCAGGGTTGGTCACGCCCACGGGTCAACACCCATCCAGCGGCCTCCACGCATGAAGTGCGAGCATGGGTAGGACTCTGGCCTTATGGTTAGTTTCCCCTGGAAATCAACCTTCTGGCGCTCCTGGACGGTCTGCGCACCGTGCGGTGTAAGCCAATCGATTGTGCACTCTGACTAATAGTCGGGGGAGTCTGGAAGCAGTACTGTTTCCTATAGAGCGTGGGTGGTTGCGGACCTTACGGCGACTGCTCTTGAAACGACCATCGGCTACCCGATCCTGGGTGAACAACCGGGCAAAGGATGCCGTGGTCCGCGATGGATTCAGTATACACCGTTTCACTGCTTCATAAGGGAGAGGACCGCACAAGCGACCTGGAACTCGTAACCAATCGAGGGACCGGAGTAATCTGGTCGCAATTTTGGAAGTAAGAGCGTGAGTGTAGCCCGTTGGGTAACACACCTAGTTATCTCGCGGTTAAGGCGTTGGCCTCTTACGGGCATGTGGCGGAGCTTGACGGTGGACTGTTTTGTCCAAGTTTTCTGCGTTCACTTCACGGGAGATAGAACGACTAATCGTTAAAACTTCCTGAGGTGACGGGTTCGCCCGTTGTAATTGACAACTCTATTTGTGTACTAACGTAGTTTAGTAACGATTAAAACTGTCAGTTAAGTTGTTTGTGTGGAATTAATAGCATGTATCACGGGATAAAATCATCAACTTTGTTTATACTCTTTGTTGTGAAATTTCACAACTTATGCCTACCAGGTACCACTGCAATGAAATAATAAGAAACTAAGCAAAAGCCTCGGGACATGGACAGAACGATGCTGAGGGTTTTTTTTTATACCTGGAAGAATTATTGATTAATTTTAAAAATCTTAAAGTAGCGGCGGTGTGTGAGCGTCGTGAGAATCATTCAAAATAGTTGCATCCTCAAAAACGAAAGTTGATATTCTAGAAATAAAAACAACCCTCGGAGCTGCATGGCGTTTATGGCAATCCATAAATAATCTGCAAATTAGGGGAGACCGAATCTGGACCCGATGAAAAAAATATGAAGCGATTCCCAGTAGTTCAGAGCGAGCGATCGTTAATTATTATAAGAGCATCCACGCGGCAAAAAGTTTGTAACTTGAGATATCGACCGCGGCGGCCTCTCACCGCTGAACCAACGAACAGATCAGAAATCCAAAAACAAAGTCATGAAATTGTGTCTACTGTAAATGAGGAGGCTTATCGATACTTGGTTTACCTTTTTTATACCAACTGAAAATTATAACTATGACGGAATGGAAATTTAATTATTAAGTATCGTCTATGTATGTATTAATATGTTTCTTTACTCAACCAATAAGCCGACGTTTTAAGCGGTCAAAGGTGTTTAAACCTAATGATAATCTAGTAGTAATACATATTATAGAAAATTACCTTCAATGGAGGTGAGATTAAATTAAGTTAAAAATGTAAGCCTGATTGAATAATATGTACTCTCGCTAAGCCACACCCCTTAACCCTCAGTGGGCCGGCCTCTTACCGCCGTCATTGCCCTTTAACCAATCACGGGTTAGAGTGGCGGGGCTTTAGCGAGGCAAGTGAACGATTTTGGAAAATCGAACAGTCACAAAAATACCGAGGTCGAGAATGAACGACCCTTAAGCGGCGGGACAATAGTTGTACATACGGCAGCCCTTGGCTGGTCACGTACTCGCGCGCATAATTTAAGTGTATACTGTAACTCACGAGTAAATTGAGTGACAATAAACGGTTTTTTTGAAATAAACTCTTTCACTGTGTGATCATCTAATAGAGTGTGAACCAGATACGGGAGACTACTCGGCGGCCAGGAAGAACGAGAGAACGCGAAGGTAAATAACATTTACAGTCCACAAAAACCACCCTTCAGCAGTGGGAGAAACTCACAGGAAAATAACTGATGGATTTATAACCAATACCAATAATAACAAAAAATGCAAATTCGTTTTTTTGCAGCTTACGAGATCTCACATATAGATCGACAATATATCTTTAGGTAGTCCAGGCATCTAATAAAACCTTAAACTTTTCGGATGGGGGTGTATCGGAGGATACTTTGTATAAGCTAAAACAACATAATTGTTACAGAAATGAAAACATGCTAGATTTCAACAAAAATACTGACAAAATCAAGAATACTAAAAATCCGCATCGATCATTTCCCCTGTTCCAAGATTTATTCATTATAGTAATGTAGTATAGTGCTATAGCCAACGTTCAGTCATGCGGTCACACCATCATGAGAAGAAAAATTTCTTGCAATATCTTGTAATAAACTAGCTACTTTTTCTCTTGCAGTTAACACGGGTGGCATTAAATACCAGACCATCGCCACTTCCTCCTCCGTGGTCGGAATAAACAACATCGCCAACCAATACAGCAATCAAATAACAATACCATACTCACAACACATAACCACGACCGTGGATACCATCCAACAGCAGCAGCAGCAGCAGAACAATCAGCAGATCCTCAAAACGGAGCAGCGCAGCAACAGCGCCAACAACGACAAGGTCGGCAGGGAGAACAATGGCGGCTACCAGCAGAGAAGGGACGGGGATATTATGCAGCAGGAGATGATGAACGCCAATATGCTGCATGCGCAAGGTTCCTTTTTATTTTAAATACTCATAACCACCCCCCCCCCCCCCAGCCCCACTTCCCTTATTCCCTCCTCCCATACCCTTTTGCCATATGCTTCAATTCTAAAATGTTTTTTGTTATCTTATTTAAAGTTTGAGGAGAGATTTTGCATTTCATCGAATACCCCAGGAAAAAAACTGATAAATAACTATGAGGGTTGTTCTGAAATATTTTTAGCTACTCGAAATATAATAACATAAGGATCCTAATTCATACTATCTATTTTTTTATGGAATCTATCTAAATAAACTTCCCTCTCACTTTTTGGTTTATTAAAATTTTTCATCAGTTACAACCTTGTTAAAGCAATAAAGAAGACGAAGAAAATATGCCAAAAAAAGTAAACTACTTTTAATGGGGGTGTGTCCGCAAAACTTTTGGTAGGTGGCGCTAGCGGCAGTCGCCGGGCCAACTGGCCCGCACTAGGGATGCACTGCGCGATAAGCAACAAGCCACAAGCGGGACATCACTCATTTCTACACTCTTTAGGATGGTGCGTCCTGCGGCCTCTAGCAGTAGAAAAGTGGTAGTAAAGATACCCATTAGTTTGCGACGCTGAGCATTTTTCGCAGGAGATGAAAAATGGTTACAGAAAAATGGTTACGGAAAATATCACATGATAATTTTACTTCCCCCTCATGATACGGGAAGCCATTGAAATAAGAAGATCCCTGAACTTTAATAGAGACGACGGTTTTAAATTCTCTACTACTGGGAATCGTCTTCTCAAAATGTCTTCAATACCCATTGTCGAGAACAAGTACATAATACAAGATACAGTGAGTGTTGTGGCGTGGATTTTCAAAATTCACGCACGCCAAACCTGCCGCCCCACCACCTTTATAATCTGCGTAGTTTGTTGCCTAGTAGTTATAATAGCAGCAGTTTGTTGCCTACCCACAGAACAACAGATGACGATTGACTGCACTTCAGTCTACCCCAGACAACGACGGTTGCAATATCGCCGAAACGCCGGGTGCTACAAACTTCATCTGGCAAATTCGTTTTATCTCGGTTTTAATTGGTGTCTCAAGCCCACTACAGTCTTGAATATTTTCATTTTCTGTGACTTTTGTGTATCCGACTATGAAGAAATGATGTGCAGCTGCAACGCGGACAAAGCATTAAACAAATTTAGACGATTATTTATTGATCTTTTACAAGAAGCGTTTTAGAATTGTTTTCAAAACTGATTACAAAAAGTAAACATGTATGAGGGGAATGTTTTCTGTAAAAAAGAAATTAGAGAATATTTTGTAGTTTTTATGTGGAAATCTGACAGTTCAGTCACACAATTTAACATTGCAGCTGCAAACACAACTATGCAAAATCATCAGCAGCAGGCCGGCCAACAACATCATCAGACTCAGCAGTTGGTAGTGGTTCTACACGAGCCCAAGGATCCCAAGATAATTAAGCAGGAGCACAGGATAGACAGAGACACCAGGACAATCGTTAACAATGGCAATGATTTTTTAAGTGAGTATCTTATTGATTTTGATTGAAGTAGTTTGGTGTACAATGCATTGCCTTGCTTTGGTTTGTCTATGCATTGCCACTATAGTTTGGCTGTGAGGTCTTCGGTCTCATATTCTTCTTGCAACTTGAGTTGTCGACTACAACGGGCGAGCCCGTCACCACAGGAAGTTTTAACGATTAGTCGTTCTATCGACCTGCAGTGAGCGTAGAAGACTTTGGACAAAACAATCCAGCGTCTAGCTACGCCACAACCCGTAAGAGACCAACGCCTTACCGCGAGATAGCCAGGAATGCTACCTGGCGGGCGACACTCGCGCCCTTACTACCAATTGTGTCCAGATTTCTCCGGACTCTCGATTGGTTCCGAGTTCGAGGTCGCTTGCGCGGTCCTCTCCCTTACGAAGCGGTGAAACGGTGAATACCGAATCTATCGCGGACCATGGCGTCCTTTGCCATATTCTTCTTGCAGTGAGATCAC
The DNA here is from genome assembly GCA_944548615.1 of Micropterix aruncella. Lineage (NCBI taxonomy): Eukaryota > Metazoa > Arthropoda > Insecta > Lepidoptera > Micropterigidae > Micropterix > Micropterix aruncella. The sequence continues at coordinate 18,927,228 of OX155964.1, read as the reverse complement.
CTCTCGGAGGTTGGCGATCATGAAAGCTACTTTCACAATCAAAGCTGCCTTATTAAATTGATATGTTGTACTTTGTCCTAGCCTATAACTTAAAATTTTGATCCAGGATATCCTGTTTCAGCCCGGTCTTAATCGGCCCTCCATTTTCCCTTACATCACTAAATTGCAGTATTCTGTGTTTTTCATCCTTAATTTTTTGTCAAAAATGTTGCAGTTTCTTTTTTTTTGTAACAAGTGCTGGTACATCTGTGTTTTTTCTCGTTCGAAACATCATTTCAACATTCGATACTCTGTCCGTATAGGAAATAAGGATAATTCTCCATTTTCTGTGCCGGCCGGCCGCGCTTGAGGTTGGGTTTGGTGCTTCAAAAAATTTCGCCCTCTCCGACTCACGCTTTTTTTGCGAATCATTCGAACTTACTTAATAATAAACAAATTGATATCATATTTTGTAACTTAGAGCCATACCTAACAATTATTTATTTATGGAAATTTTATGTTGATGTGATAACTCTCTCACCCGATATAACTACTACCTACCATTTATAAAAGTTTCTATTTCTACCCCAAACGTGAATAAAATATATTAAATACATAATACAAAAAATACACACAGCTCGGTGGCATAGTGGTTAGGTCGCCTGATCTTACGAGTAAATTGTAAGGTCCCGGGTTCGATTCCCTGCTGGGTCATTATTTTCCGTTGGGATCAAATTAACGGAATTGCATTTTCAATTCAGTCGATCGAATGCAATAACAAGACACACACTTACACACATGTTACATGCACACATACATATAAACACGTTATAGTAGGGTTGGTTGTAAGAGATTGTCATATGACAATAAACCCGCCCATTGTGAAATTTCACAATAAAGAGTAGAAACAAACAAACAATAAAATACATTAAATAAATCTTTGAATAAAAATTGCTTGTCTGATTCTTTATTTGTTTGAAGACGAATAAGTTTCCTACAGGATATTATAAAAAAAATGCATGTGTAGTCCCTCGGAACAAATATTTTAACTTAACTTTGAAAACATGTAATGATTTTTACGGTCCGCCATTTTGCCGCGCCTATGAGTACAATTTAGAGATATCCTGTGTCAAACTAATGATATATGCAACTATAAGTCATTATTGAATAGTCATTTTATATACTTATTATTAATGTAATTAACAGTCAGTATGAATGCTTTGTAATAATATTTCAATACCAAATTTGCCGACGCTCACCACTATGTCAACTTTAATTACCGGGATAATCAGTTTTATGCCTATATTTTTATATATTTCTGTTTCATTTACGTCAATAATATAATGAACTAAGTTAAATAATAAATGTACCTATCTGTTTCGATTTTCGATCCAATATCACAGACAACACTGCACTTTTTTATGTGGGGCCATTATTTAGTAACTTCGTTTTACCACTGTTCAATTCCAGTCTGAGGTTTTTACAATATAGAGTCTGTAGATCATCAATATTATTTGTTGCGAATATTATTGATTCTTTCACCTCCTGTTTACACCAACGCCTTCAAATGGGTCATCGAGTGCCTCTGCCTCTGACGGCCGCCCGGCTAAGCAATTTTAGACTAAGGGTTGAATCGCACCGGTCGACTTATATGCGACTTCTTTGACTTGTTTGCCTTCTAGGTTACTATGCTAGAATGTCGCAACTGTCTGAGATAGCAGATCAGTAATGGGATGAATATATATCAATATAAATATCACATATGGGGTTGTCCTGTACCCGTTAGAATAAAATAAGTGTACATTTCCTCAGCGTGGCAGTCTTTAGCGGCGCCGGGTTCTGCAGTAGCAGATTACCTGTCGACACTACCAGCGTCAGCACTGCCTCTGGGTCTGCATCATTTGCTGAAGTACTCTTCGGGCGATGGAAAGCGCGACGCCGACAATTTGCTCACGGCCGCTGTCGCTGCCAATGGACTCAACGCTGCCGTGAGTCATTTACATTTTTATTTTGCGGTCCGAAGAAGAACATCTTAACTCTTCAATATACGGGAATTGTTTCAGGAATCTACTTTAGTTTTGTTTCAAGCGGCGGCCAATAAAGTTGGCGTAGCCAATATGATAACCAACGTTCAGTAGCAAACATTGCACCACAAGAAGAAGAAGAATTGCAATGGCTAAAGATTTATCTTGGCTCCTAGCCGCAGGCTGAAAAACGAGGCATCACCATAAAACACTAAAATCCGTTTAATTAGTGTTAATATTTCCCTATTCCTATTCGAATTAGAGTGTGGTAGGGATCGACATCTACGGAAAAACATCAATATTATCATCGATACCAACATTGTAATGCAAACATCGATGGTTGAAAAATATTTTTAGCAAATCATCAATATTAAAATCATCAAAACATTTATATTTTCTTTTAAAAAACATTGTTTGTTGCTCATTTTGCTGACAGTCCGTATAAGTTTTCTTGTAATAAAATCAATAATAGATATTATGTATAAAATTTAATACAGGTTTTCAAAATAAAACACATAAAAAGTAATTAAATCTACGTTAAAAATAGGAAATGGCCATGTTTGATCAATTAATTTCCAAAATTCGTCGTTTAAAGTGTTTAGAAATATAGTTTTTGATAAATATTATTCATATATGGTAATAGAAAACATAATGTATAGATAAGAAATATCTAGTTAGTCTGAATGTATTAGTCTGAATAAAGAATGTATAGATAAGAAATATGGAGGAACATCGATGGTGCCAAAACATCAATAAGGCACCATCGAACATCGAATTCTAACCATCGATGTTTTCATATATCGGACATCGATGTCCATCCCTAGACTGGGGTGCTGGAGGCGAATGGTCGGAGTCCCTTGCTATGTTGAATCGGAATCAGAAAATACACATATAGTACGTCTTTTTAATGACTACAAGGAACGTTCAGGCCAACCCCCCAATTGGGTAGGAGCCGATAATGCCATTGACAGATACACGAGAACCCCACTGCTAGACAGAACCGGATATTGGGTTAACGCAAGGTGGAAGGGAACAAATCTACGGCAAGCAAGGTGTGCTATTAAGGAATCCACTCTCAGACTAACTAGATACTGGTTGAGACTATCCCGGAAGAAAAACAACCTTTTCCAGAAACCAACCTTCTCAGACTAACTAGTCACTGTTGAAGACTATCCCGTAAGAAAACCAACCAAATCCGGGTCAAAAAACACCTTCACACTTTTGGGATAGCGGTGTCAGCAGGGCACATGGTGTGCTTGTGTCCATCGTTGGCTATCAGGTAGAAAAAGTAATGGGTGCATAAGAGATAGCTATGGTTCTGACCGTCAGGTAAATTGATTGCAGGATCTGTAGGTTGGGAGTACTGACAGTTATGGGGATAAGCTACAATGGTCCTTAACGAATGACTAGGTCATATGACTGGCCTCTATCATCATCATCATTCATGCCAAATTTAAAAAAAGATCAATCAACACATTTGGTTGAGACCATGTAACAAACAAATTTACAAACAGATGAAATGCCAAACTTGAATCAGGATGCCTATCGCTCCACTCAGTCAATGATCTTGAAATTATATTTACAATAGCATCTTGTCATAAAATTATTTATACAATTATATTTACAATAGCATGAAATGAAATTATATTTACAATAGCATTCTATTATAATTTGTAACAATGTGAAATTTTCACGTAATCATCTAAAGCAAGGTTAATAAAAAAAATGAATCTAGGGAAAGGGAAAGAAGTTGGTAGTGGGTGATAAAAGTGTAACGAAAATCATGGTATTTCATTTATCTTTTGTTTTGCAGATGCCTGCCAACGTGACCGTAGTACAAACCAACATGATGGGTCAGAGTATAACGGGCAACATAGGCTCGTCGACTGGCAGCAAGAAGAAAAAAAAGAAAAAGCCCCCGAAGGAGAAAAAACCGAGACCCAAACCCGGAGAAATCCGGCTTACGACAGCGTTGGACGGCAGCACCTTGTATTGTTGCCCCGAGTGTCACATGGCTTATCCTGAGAGAGGGATGCTTGAGCAGCATCTCGTCGGCCACACCATGGAGAGGAGGTAAATATTACCTCCTCCAATATATTATTAGTGTATTAAGTATTATTGCCGCATATTTACATTGAACCAGTTACAGGCGTCAGTGCTGGCGCCGCAAACAAACTCACACTGTTTACATACAGCCAATCAGTCGTAGTTATATTTTAATGGTGAACGCAAGTTATTAAAGTCAGTCAGGAAAATTGCATCATCTTAGATAGTTAACATTTTCCATATGACTCGACGTCACCCTACAACGCAGTGCCAGCGACTGACCAACTACTGACTTTGTTTACACGTGGCCCGATTTCAAAATGCGGACTGATTTCAAAATACAGTAGAGCCCCAATTATCCACGAAATAGGGTGGCAAGCACACCGCGGATAGCAAAAATGGCGGATAACCCAAAAAAAGAATAAAAAGACTAAATATGTATGTACAGTATGGCATAAATCTTTGCTCTAAGTATAAATCCCTAAATAACAGTAAAGAAAATACAATAATAAAAAAAAAAAGTTATGTCTTTTTTCAAAAGAAAAAGTCACTCGTTTTTGCTTCTTGACAACACAAACTCTTCAAAAACATTTTTCGCAGCTCTCGCGGATAATCATCCGCTCGCGGATAATCGGGGATCTACTGTATATAGCGAGAATATTGAAGTCAGCACTGATGCGGCAGCGCTGTACTGACTTGAAATCAATTTACACAATAACAGTACCGGGTCAGCACTGACTTTTTTTGAGTTTAAAGTCGGTGTAATCTCAATGTAATCTCAGGATAATCTCAATCGCAGCGTAATCTCAATGTAAATCAGCCTTTACGGTAGGTTTTGCCCGCAACTTCGCTTGCTTCGTTGTCAGACAGCGGACAGTTATGTCTGTATTCTCAGTCGATACATACTGACTTTATGAAATGCCGAATCGTTTAACACAACAAAACGATTCCAAATTCAAAATAAAAGCTGGTTTTATGTTTTGGGATACCTTTACCATCGCGTAGAGGAAATAAATGCTTTCAATTTGGTGTATTTTTTTTTGACAAACAATGTTTCTATCTCTCAAAAACCTAGGATAATATGTTTTTTTTTTAATTGTATACTTTGATCGATTGATTTTTATTACACTTGTAACTTATTTTTTTTAATTATTAAGTTTTGAGTCACAAAAGGAATGGTTGACGTAACGATAGAAAAGGATTTTTTAAATTTCCTTCCTTGGCACTCCTCAAACTGCACCCCTGACTCTCAGAGTATGATTTTCGTCTTTGTCACAGATTCATATGCGATATTTGCAACGCCGCTCTGAAACGGAAAGATCACCTGACGAGGCACAAGCAATCGCACAACCCGGAGCGCCCCTTCGTCTGTTCAGTCTGTCTGAAAGCGTTTAAGAGGAAAGAGCAGCTCACTCTCCATTTCGTTATCCATTCGGGGGAAAAACGACACATCTGCCAGGAGTGCGGAAAAGGTGACTAATAAATGATCATATTATAATAAAAAGACGCAGATTAGGTATTTATTTCTTTCGAGGACAAAGTTGGCGAGACCGATTATTTATTGTTTCCTTTCTACTGTTGATGCTTGTCTCTTTCTTGCCTGTTGTAAAAGATGGAAAATCAACCGACCGAAAAAGTTGCTTTGCCAACTCATAAAAATCGCTTGGAATTTGTATGCAAAGAACTGCTCCAAATTTAATGATTTGCAACACTAGAAAAAACGCCTTGCTGATTGAACACTAAGACTCGAATGAGAACAGATTAAATGTATGCGTTATAACTTTAATTTCTTAGTTCCTGAGCTCTTTATAAGATTTCTAAGTTGTTATGTTGCATTGCTATATACAGGGTTTGTATAAAAAGTATGGGGGAAAGTAGTATTTAGGGTCCTATGGTGGTGTCCTTTGAGGGATTTCACTTTTGAGAATAGGAAAGAGTCTGCTGGTGCTAAGTCTAGACTGTACGGGGATTGGGGAGTCTTCGCAATACCTTTTATCGTCAGGTAGTCTAGATGGGGCTCCTCCTCCACATTCACTCGGTTATCTTTGAAGAGCTTGTGCCACTTACAAACTGCAGTGTGTGACATGGTTAATCCTTGAACACTTGGCAAACCACGAATAACGTCTCCGTCCCCGATTTCCCCAGATCAACACAAAATTTGATGGCGAGTCATTCGACAGGAGTCCGCTAAAAATTCGATCTAGCCTCAATGAACGTTCGCAGGTAACTGGGGCGTCTTGAAGGTCACATCGTCACCGCCGAGCATGGTACAAGCGCGCTCCGACGTACAGTCACATCAGGAAAAAAATGTTTCCGATACTTTTTATACAAACCTTGCATGTTTGACTAAATTTACCTAAACACAAAAGTTCATGGTTTTTATGGGCATAAAAATTATAAAACAATCTTTTGAGGTCTCGAGCCTCTGAGATATCTCAGGAATAGGATCAAGAGTCATAAAATAAGTAAATACATAGAAATATAATTTTAGGGGTACTTTTTAAAATGCAATAGAATCTAAGTTTTTTTATGGAATTCTCTATTCTTTCTTTTGTGATGCTGAGTTGGAGACCGAGCTAAGCCGAAGCGACCACCGGATGTGACTTAATGAAATATTGAAACGCTTCTTTTGTACAAATTGGATTTTCCCGAATTGCGAAATTAAATTCTTTTATCTTTCTTTCCTTTTGCAAAATATTCAAAGCGCTTCCTGCATCTAGACATTCTGAATATTTTTGTTACCTTCGTCGGTCTGTATGAATGTATTCGTTCGATTTCGGGAATGCGAGCGCAGGTGTGTTATTTACGCTAAGTAATTTTCCGCACTCGCATTAAACATTTTCACAACGGCCTCGGAACGGTTAATATAACCGCCGTCGCATACTCCAAAATTGCTCTGCGGACGTTAGATATGTTAAAAATGTCAAGTGAAACGTTGTCATAGTTACAAATGCGAAACTGCAAATATGTCGGTTTCTCCGATGCGTAAAATCAATAGAAATGCACCCGAAAGCGTCTCAACGAACCCGGCTCGAAATGTGATTTTCGGCAAACGTTCGGCGGCTAGGGACGGCGGAGCGGCGACCCTTCGACGTCGGCGCGAGAGACGTTGTCTAATGTGTATTTTTTGCACGGGCAGGTTTCTACCGGAAGGACCACCTGCGGAAGCACACCCGCTCGCACATCGCGCGGCGCGTGAAGGCGGAGCTGAGCCAGCAGGGCGCGGCGGGGGGCGCGCTGGCGCGGGCCGTGCCGGCGCCCGCGCCCTCGCCCCTCGCCGCGCCCCTCGCCGCGCTCTCCTGACCCGCGGCCCTCGCGGCCCACCCGGCCCACGCGGCGCACGCGGCGCACGCGGCCCACTCGGCCCACGCGGCCCACAAGACGGCCGACTTCCTGGCCTTCGTGTCGGCCGCCAAGGACGCCTTCTGACTCCTCGCCGACGGGGATTCTCGCGCTTAGACCCGACGCTCTCGCTCTCCGCGCGGCGCTTCCGACGACGCCCGCGTTTATGTACCCTTTTTAGTGTCGTTTTACATTTATTTCTCTCTAACGTACCGTCGATGCATATTTTACGACGTTGTTCCGTCTTCCCTACCGCCCGTGCTGCGCGCCCCGAGATTATCTCGGCGCTCTCTTTGTCGAAGAATGGAAATTCGAAAACGCCTTCTTGTATCCTTCACCCTAATATCCTAGTTCTTCAATATGACTCATGAGCTAATTTTCGTCAATATTTATCTTATAAAAGCTAAGACTATCGCTATCGACATTATAAATAAGACAAAAACGAATTTACCTCGCTCTCTGAGGCCCATAAAGGTCGTTATACCGCCGCTGAGACGGGAGCAAAGGGAACGTTATACGGCCCCGAACCTTGCTGCGGCGTACCAAAAAGCCTCACAAACCTAATGCTCAAAAAAATATGTTTAGAACAATCCATCAACCGCTGGAAAAACACGCCAGGGTTGAATCATTCCAAAGCGACGGCCCGTGTAGCCTTAACGCTAAATAGGAACAATCTACGCATACTGGTGAGGAGACTCACGGGGCATTGTGGGCTGAACGAACACGTCATGTACAACCTCAAGCACCGGGACACGAAAATGTGTAGGTTCTGCCAAGGGGCAGAGGAAATTCCCCTGCACCTCATGTGCGAGTGAGGCCCGCTGATGCGTAAAAGATTCACCCACTTTGGTGGTCTTTACCTCCAACCTGAGGAGGTAAAACAATCTGACGCTAAAAGCCTGTTGCGGTTCTTAAATGACACGAGGCTTAGCGCAGAGCTATAGTAGGTGACGAACACAATAGATCAGCAATGGTCGCAGTTTTACAAGGCTCATAAAGACCTTAAAAATGCCCCACACAACAAATAAAAAAAAAAAACACTTTTTCGTTGAAAAATATGCATTGACGAGAACTGATTGATAAGGAAAATCTCATATGGCATGAAGGTACCATTTTCCTTACCGTACAATAATCTTACGAGTTTACTTTAAAAAACCACTTTAAGATCTTCCTTCTCAATCACCTCACTTAACAAAATTTATAAAACCCATTGAGGTAAGTTATTGTGATATAAAAAGTCTTATTCTATAGCGATTGTTGCATAGTTTACGCGAGTGATTCAGTGCAGCGAAGTGTAATAAAAAGGAAAATGGAGTAGTAGTAGTAGTTGATAAGTTTTGTATGTGGAATAGCGGGATGAGAAATGATGTCCTAAAATGGATGTGACGATAGAGACTGAATACAGGATTATAGCAGGAAAGTTTAGGGCGTAGCGTGCAATAATTAATTTTTGACAAATCGGCTGTGAGAGATGCTCGATTGATTTGTTCTCCCATAGTCTTAAGAAAATGAACCATAATTTTTCAAAAAAAAAAACAATAATGGTACAAAGTTAGACTTTACGTAGGATTATTATTACGGTATATCTCTAAAGTCAAAATTGAAATATTTTTCTCAAAATTGGTATGCTTTTGGATTATAGAATCGTAGCAATAAATGCTTGGAAAAGAGTGTTAGGAGACGGTATTTTTCTATGGCGCAATATTTTATGAAACAGTACAAAATTTAAAGTTTACGGATGCACATATTATTGATATGAAAAAAATCAGCGAGTAGTGTATTTAAAGTATATTATCTAGTCATTAGTTTGTAAACTTGTAAATTGTAAAAATATATTTGTTTTATAGTAGCCCTCGCAATAAATTGCTTTTTAATTTAGTGTTGTTTGATTGGTGATTGCAAGTGATCATCAATTCCCTATGTTTACACTTAGTTTCAGGTATACAAGTCACCAGAAGCCACAAGATATCAAACTTGACACCAAAATCCTAACAAAAATTTGTCCATTTTAGATAACTTTTGTTTAGTTTCTTTCCTTTTTTAGTTGTTGTTTTAGCTTAAAAGCGACACTAGTATTTTTTCGTTCATGATTTTTTCCTAACTAGTTCTTTTGATTTTCGGGGTTTTATAAATAGTTCTACTAGTTGGGTCTAGGTGGCGTTTTTGAGGAAATTGAGATTTATTTGAATAATCAAGATATCATAAAATATCGTAATAATTTTAGTTAGACCGACAAGCAAAAGCCCTGTGGGCCTGCTAGCACTGTGAGCTCTGGTGCACTGCACCACCTAGCACCTTAGTAGCTACGCCACTGGTCAGACATGATACTAATACATTCAGATGATAAAAATACATTCAGATGGTAGAGCGTATTCAAAGAAAATTTTTAAAATACATTTATTACAGAAAATACAATATTTATCCATACCACATTTATTATTCCGTCCGATTTTGTGCTAGGAATGGTAGGATACAACACTCTTGAAACGCTTCGATATATTTCCCTAATTATATTTGCATATAAATTAATTCAAGGAACTATTTATTTGCCAGAGATACTATGTAAGTTTGAATTGTACGTACCGGTAAATTACACAGCGAGGAGATCGCATCTATTGTTTAATGTGCCGTACCATCGTACAAATATTTTTGTTGACAGGCCAGTGGGGAGGGTTATAGCTCTTCTTAATTCCTTACCCACATAAATAGACATCTTTTGTATATCCCTTTGGCAGCTAAAAAGGCAACTCCCTGCTATTTCATGTTTATCATAATCTGTCTTTTATTTATTTTTATATTTTTATGTTTTTTTCTTGTTCAATGTTAGCATTAATTTAGTTATGTAAGTCATTTATTTTTAGACTTAGGTACACTCTAGATTTTATATTCAAGGGCGAATTGGATTCGTCTGTAATGCTCTTGAATAATATTTGAAACTAATAAATAAATAAATAAATAAACTAAGACATGATACTAGTTGCCCATCGCAGAGTTGATTATGATGACTGAGTTTGGGGTTGATTGTCAGTAGTCCGACACCCGCACTTGACTGTCCATGTGGAGCCTTGGTACATTACCCCGTGTATACTTTCATGCCTACAGGTGAAGATTGTTGCCTACAGGTCCTACAGCCAGCTCACGCTAAAAGCCATTTGTAGAATCTACAAAGGTCGCGCCCTGCATATTTCCGCCATATTTATTAAGTAATTTCCTGTGATTCTCATTTTATATGCTGACATGCACAGTTCACATGCTCCGCTGTCTCCTCCATTCTGTAGCTCCGACAAGTTGCCTTATCCAGAATGTGTAGGTGTCTGTTAAATCTACAATACTCAATGGACATGCCCATTGCTATCCACGAGTTTGTTCTAGAGGCCCTTGCATGGGCAATTCTTATCCATAATGAAAAAGTTGACATAGACTGTTCAAAGGTGTAACGGTTTCACGCAGCTTGTACCTGATGACCTATTTGTAATTTTGGGTCCGCTCAACTCACGGTTTAACTCCCATCTGGTAGCCTCCTCGAAGAGAGACTGACATGGAAAGGACTCTGTAAACTCTTCCATGGCTCTGTCGTGGACAGGCAATCGGTTGTTCCAATCTGGGCGAACACCTCGGGCGATACTGGGTGGTTAGCGCATTCGAATAACGGGGGGTTTGGAAACGTACGTAAGCAGCGAGGGTGGTTGTTGGCTTGACGTCAGCTATCTTTGAAGCGATCCGTTGGCCACCAGATCCCGTGTGATATTGATGGGCAACGGTCTGTGATAAATTCGAACTGAATAACCGCTAATATCAGGTAGAGGCCGTGCGAGCGACCTCGAATCCATGACCAGACCAGAGGATGGAGAAATTCATCCAAATCTGGTAGTAAGGGTGTGACGTCGGCTTGCAAGGCTCATTTCCCAGTGCCCAGTGGTAAGGCGTACGTTTACCCCATGGTTGAAAGAATGATTGCACATTGTTTACCTTCCTGGGACGGGTTCGCCCGTAGTAACTGACAACTCCACACTGTTCAAAGGTGTAAAAAAGTGGGATCAGTATACATACTATCATCCTCTTATACAGGCGTAAGGCATCTTTGAAGCGGGTGAATCAGTACGCTCAGATAAGCAACTTTTGATATCAAAAACTTGATTTTTTGTTCGTTTTAATCCACATACTTCAAGGATGCCGCCAATAAAAAACTGACAGTGTAAACCTTTTATATATCTAGGGTATCTACAGGTTATAAGTATATCTAGCATATAGCTTATACGCTAATAAAAAACTCACAGTATATACATCTTAACCCTTCAGGCCCCGATTGACCGATATCGGCCACAACACGATTCAGCGTAACGGCCCCGTTTTAATTTAATTAGTTTTATTTTATTATGTTTTATTATGTTAATATGTTTTATTTTAATTATAAGTACAGTGGTTTGGCAGTAATTAATGTTTTGGTAAGACAGTGTCATAATTCAATTTTTTTACTAATTTTTACAAAAATATTTTGGGACATCAACTTGTCAATCGGCTGAGGGGCCGAGGCTTGAAGGGTTAAATGTGGTTTTCTAAATTTCCACAGTGTTGCTAGCAACATCCGCACCCTACATGAATGCGCCGCTGATATGGGAATCGCTATCAACAGAAGTCCATGATCGACAACCAATCTGGCAAGCTCTCAGATGTCAACTTCAATCAGTCAGGGCATTGATGTTGTGGACATTTTCATATATCTTGGATCCCATAGTTTTACAGATGGAAGCTGTCTACCAGAAATACAGAGAAGAATGGCAATGGCCAAAGATGTACATAATTAAAGATGTAATTATGCCACACACTAATATCTGAATGAACTGGGCAGCACTGATTAATTTATTTAGAGCGCTGGTTCGCAAGAAACGGATAATAGAAACATTCATAATGTGATTCCAATCCCTTGGACCGCAAAATAACAGTTGTGATGACAGTGAATGACCCAAAACACTGGATGTCCACTACAAGTCACCAACGGATACCATTATACTTTAGTCATATAGCCATGATAACCGTCTCATAAAACTTGCGATTGTACGAACTTTGAGGGTGAAGAGGTCGATCCCCAGCAAGATGGTCAGACTGCTCCAGGTGGCCTATCCTTCTTCTTCTTCTTTCTTTTCCTTGTGGCAATTCCACGCAGCTAGGGTGCTGGTGATTTTGTGCCAGTTTGTATGTATTGTTGACGGGAGGATGACTACTGTTAATGTTAGTACCTACAAAAAAAAAACAAAAAGGAAGGGACATCACAATTGCATACACAGAAGACAACATAGAGACTAAAAACATAACAGAATATTAGGGGAATATTTTGGAGGAAGAAAAAGGAGAAGGGTCAGGGTAATAGAGAAGTGCTTCTGGGGGCAGCGCCGCTCCCCACCGCCCCCCGAGAGCAGCCCCCCCAACCCCCCCGGCATCGGCCGCACCGGGAATGTGTCGTCCATTGACCGCAAGCTACTGCCAAAAACTCGCCCTATTCAGCGACTTTTTCCACAGCCAACCTCGACAACGGGGCCACATTTCCATCGGCCTGTCGTCACAAGGCGGGTCCGATCCCGGAGCAGCGAACGGAAGCGGCCACCCCCAGAAGGCATTTCGGAATATGGGTTAAATGGCTAAATGATTTAGGTTAACGAATTTAGCGATGACTCGATAAATTTTAATGGAATTGGACGCCAGAAGGATATCGATTTTGGTAGGGAGTTCGATTTTCAATTGAATGAGATTAGGAATGAACGAAGGAAAGTTGTTAAGGAGAGGGCAATTAAAGAAGAGGTGATCCACGGTGCAGATATCAAATCCACAATCACACTGTGGGGACGGAATTACTTTTATACGATATAGGTGTGCGGGCGTTGAGCAGTGGCCTATGCGCATTCTGCAAATTGTGGAGATCTCTTTCCGCCTGAAAGGTTTTTTAAAATACCAAGGTTTGTTGTGAAGGTGGGGATTTATAAGAAAATAATGTTGACCTTTAGACTTGCAAGAAGAAAGATAACTCTTCTTCCAGCAGTCCTTCGTTTCTTCTTCTATTTGGGGGAGGATGTCCGACGCAGGGATTTTGATACGGAGGAGGGCTCCCCTAGAGCGGGCCTCATTAGCCAACATATCCGCCGATTCGTTACCGGCTATTCCTGAGTGGCCTGGAATCCACGTGAGTACTACTTCATCCCCTCTCTCTCTGACAGTGCGGAACAGGGATCGGATCTGGTTTTCCAGGTGAGAAGGGCGATGTGAGATGGCCGGATTGTTTAATTTCTCTACCAGACTTAGGGAGTCGCTAAAAATGGCACATGGGGAAATATGGTTAGTCAGGATGTACTCGAGGGCTTTCAGGAGGGCAACACTTTCAGCGGTGAAGATTGATGCTTTGCTGTGTAATTTATAAGCGATGGGAACTCTGCGGTTGTGGTGAAAAATTCCCACCCCCACGTACCCCCCAGCTTCTGTCTTGGAGCCGTCTGTAAATATGAGGTCCCAGCCAGGGAACCTGGATGCTACGAGGTCCAAAAATACGGCATTGTTTAGAGGTGATGGGGGCTGCCCTACTGGACATTTCGACAAGACGGTTTGAGAGAAGATGTCCGGGGTGGTAAGTCTGTCTTCGAAGGGGAGATGGAAGTCTGGGAGGAGAGCATTCCTGTGAATGATGTCCTTGAGGCGGTATAGTTTCCTATGACTAACGCAGAGGGCGGGGGCTTTGTTATTTGGAGTGTTTCTCAGCAATTCGGAGAGAAGGGTGATTTTAGGAATAAGAGGGTGATTGACGAGCTGAAGGCGTTTAATATAAAATCTATCTGCTAGTAGTTGACATCGGAGGTTGACTGGAGGTTCACAAGACTCGGCTAGTAGGGCATTAGTGGGAGAGCTTCCCATGGCGCCAATGGTGCATCGGAGGCCTTTAAATTGAAGGGTGCTTAGTTTCCTTTGCATTTTCAAGCTCATAGGGTAGCAGATAAAGGCAGCATAGTCGATGTGAGAACGAATGAGACAGTTGTGGAGGAGCTTAACTGTGAAGGGATGTGACCCCCACCACACTCCACTGACTGCCCGAAGAACATTCAGTGACTTTTCCCCGCTGGAAACGACCTGCTCGATGTATCCCCTCCATAGTAGTTTGGTGTCTAGGATAACCCCAAGGAATTTGGCTTGCGCCTTGATGGGAATTAGGGAATTATTGAATGTTATATTCACTACTGGGGGAATATTTCTCCGAGTGAAGATAACGGCGCTACTCTTGGAGGGGGAGATAGCTAGTCCTGAGTTGTGAAGGCCTATCCTTGAAAGATTTAGCATGCTAAATTTGTCTGCATTTAAATTAAATGTACCATAGACAAATTTGGCATGCTAAATTTGTACCATAGACAAATTTGGCATGCTAAATTTGTACCACAGACAAATTTGGCATGCTAATTTTTTCAACAATCGCCCCCCAGAGCCGTTTGTAGTCATGGTGAGGTCACGCAACAAAGAGATTATCAAATGCGACTTCTCCCATGCAGATTTATTTATTTCAAAAATAATTTAAAACAATATTAAGCATCTTAGGAACTATGCACAGAAATATTTAAAAAAATTAATAAATAGCAGAAAATGAATACATTGCACAGTCCAGTGACAACATCACCTAACTCGGCCGGGACCTGTTCTAAGGTGAGCATTTAATTTTGTGCGTGCTTGTTCAATACTGTGATTATTACAAAAACAAAATTAAAATTAATGATGACTTGAAATGATGTCTCCATAAATACAAACCCGCCCAGTAGCATTTCACCTAATAACTATGCACCTTGGGTCAGGTCAAGGGATAGAGTTTGCTATGTTAAAAATCCCCACTGCAGTGGGTCATCGACTGGAAGTGATTACTGTCACAGTATACCAGACAGTAGCTTCTCTTAGAATAAAATTGAAATCAACGCGAATACGTCACGAGTCGTAAGGGCTCGGATATAGCCGTCAGATGTCCGCTACTCGGCCTGCGCGGATGTGCCAACCTGCGAAAAATGGGTCCCATCAAACTTGCAGAAGGCAAATTTGCAGACGGCAATCTTGCAGACGGCATTCTTGCAGGCGGCAGTTTTGCAGAAGGCAATCTTGCAGAAGGCAGTTTTGCAAATGTCAAAATGACCTAACCTAACCTAACAGAAAAACTTAAAACATTTTTTTTAATGTTTAGTTTGATGTATAAAAGTCATCCACTACAAGGATGCCGGTAATTAATGTCACTTCGATTTTAGGGAAAGAAAAACCTAACCTAACCTAACCTAACAGAAAAACTTAAAAACTGTACTGAAGGTTGCCGCCTGCAAGGTTGCCTCCTGCAAATCTGCCCTCAACAAATTTGGAACTGTCAAAAGTGACATTTGTGCAAAATTGCCGCATGCAAAACTGGCGCCCCCCCGAAAAATTCACCAGCCTTTACCTGCGCGTGACGCTAACCAAAGGCGTTCGTCGAGACGTACCCCTCTGCTCACATTCCTCACACCCACTTCCCGCAATGCCCTGTCGATCGAGAGGGAGTCTACTGTTGTCTCCTCGGTATACTATCACTGTGTTTGTAAATACCGATAATCGACATCAGCATTTACATATTCGTTCACACTCTATTATCATTACCCAAAAATACTGGGCCGGAAAAACCGCTACGAACTGTCAAAGCTGTCAAAACGAGTTGTGTTTTCGTTGTTTCCGCGGTGTTTTTGTACTATTTTCGTCAATAACCATTGTAAAATTGTGTAAAATAATAACCGAACATGACGTCCATATTCGACCAGAGTGATCAATCGTCCCAGCGAACAAAGTCGTCGAGTAATCAAATGGCCGCGCCGCCTACGAGCTCTGGCTACATAAATATGAATTTAGATGGCGATACTCCTATATTCTCAAGGCAGAGGATGAATTTCAACCCCTCTGGGATTATTACACACATGTCCGTGGCCAATGATAAGCTAATACTCGCAATGGCGAATAATAAACTGTTTAGAATCGATTTACAGAAGCCCGAACGACACCAAGGTATGATACGCGGCATGCAAATGCCCATTGGGAATTTGGTATTTATTAGGTATTGTTACCAGTTCTGTAAATATAGTTCTGTAAAGTAAATATAGCCGGGTGACGTTAAAAAATCTAGAAGTCTAGAAGAGGTTCCTATACTGCAATAATACCACTATATTCACCACGCTGATCCCGAATCTGCCGAAAAATCTAAAAATCTTTGCACGGACTCTACAAATAAACGAGATATAGGCATTTAAAGAAATCTCAAACACCTACATTACGGTAGTGTAAGATTATGTTAGGTTAGGTTTTTTTTTTAGTATGTAAATTAAATTTTAAAATATTTCATGTTTGACGCTATTTCCTCTAAGATTTAGCGTTAAAATGATCAAATCTAGTAGTGGATTTTTTTTATGAATGAAAGAGGTAGCAATATTAATGGATCGGTGAATGGTTTCGATGAGCGAATTGTGAAGCCAAGCATTTTACTAGATTTTTTGGCAATAGCTGCAATATGTGCCCGAAAGCTTAATCTGTCATCTAAAACTACACCCAGGTCCTTAACCCCTCAGTCCCCGATTGGCCGATATCGGCCACAACTCGATTCAGTGTGACGACACCGTTTAAATTTTATTTTAATTTAATTTGTTTTATTTTATTATGTTTTATTATGTTAATATGTTTTATTTTAATTATGGGTAAGTGGTTTCGCAGTAATTAATTTTTTGGCGAGACAGTGTCATAATTCAATTTTTTTACTAATTTTTACTAAAATTTTTTGGGACATCAACTTGTCAATTGGCTGAGCGGCCCAGGCCTGAAGGGTTAATAGAAGTGCACGTCGCGATAGGAATGTCATCGATCTGATATGAGTAGTTAATCTTGTTTCTATTTCGCGGAAAGCTTATGTGGAAACATTTTGCTACATTCATCTTTATCTTGTTTTTGTTACAATATATTTTCAAAGGGTCTTGATCCTTCTGGAGGAGAACACAATCGTTTTCAGATTTAATAATTATATATATCACCGGTAATACCTGTATGAATCACCTGTATATAATTGTAGATTACACCGTTATTTTATATTATAAGTCGGAAGATGGATCCTAAATATTGCAGATGGCAAGGGCACTTTTTCTATACGATTTAAAGAATACCATAAGGACCCGGGGTAAAACTGGACGGCTTTCTCTTTTTTATACATTAGTACGAATCTCATCTAGAGATGAAGATTGAGAGATGGAAACTACTGTAGGCAGGTGCGAATGAAGGTTGTACGTATGAGACCACATTGGATCTGCATACTTATTAAGTACTCCGTGGATTGTGATTGGATTTTGAATTATGACAAGATTTTGATTGTGTCCTTGGCGGCGCACAAAAAGTTCTTGCTGTATGCTAGTATGGTTTTTGTCCAAACAAGCTTCCTCTTTGCATTCGAGGAATGCCGCCTTTCGCTTGTTTCGTTTTGCTATGCTCTCTATGTTTAAGTTCAGAGCAGTACGGTCATGAAAACTATGGCAGAGGGCCTTATCACCGGTTTTCTTGGTTTTGGGTAGCTGGCGACAAATTAGCCGTTTTACCTTACCTTGATAATGTATGAAACAGAGCATAGAGTTCTTTGGGATTTTGTAGGGGTATTAACCCTTCAGGCCTCGGCCCCTCAGCCGATTGACAAGTTGCTGTCCCAAAATTTTTTAGTAAAAATTAGTAAAAAAATTGAATTACGACACTGTCTCACCAAAATATTAATTACTGCCAAACCACTGTACCCATAATTAAAATGAAACATATTAACATAATAAAACATAATAAAATCAAACAAAATAAATTAAAATAAAATTAAAACGGGGCCGTCACGCTGAATCGAGCTGTGGCCGATATCGGCCAATCGGGGCTTGAGGGGTTAGTGTACATATTGTTCACTTCAAAACTGGCATTAGCTTTCTATTATACGCCTATCGCTGGAAGGCACCTTCATTATGAGAAGTTGTCTAAACAGAGACTTTGCAAGTGTGCTGACAATATGCTAAAGCTCTTTGCATGTCCGCTGCGCGATCCCATAACTCCCCACCGTACGTTCGTACTCCGAGATAATGAACAATGCAAAGTAACATTTGCATTGATTTAAATAAAACCAGTCATGTAAATAACATCATTTTCTTTTTTTTTCATAGAAATCACCCTCTCTAAATACACTCAACCGAATTACAAACTAACGGATATGTTCCTTGATCCTTTGGGCTGTCATCTGCTTTTATCGTTCGCCACAAAAGCATCCGAAGGCTACCCTGAACTGTTTTACCTGCACAAGAAGTCGGATAAGTTGAAGGTTGTTCCGAAGTCGAGGAATTTTGAAGTGACTGCAGTCGGATGGAATTTCGAAAATATCCAGGAGGACACGACGGGACCGATCTTGCTGGGAACATCCCGCGGCCTTATTATAGAGACGGAACTTGGGCCGGAAGGAGTTTTTCAATCGGGCATCGAGCAGTATTGGAAACAAGTTGGTATTTTCGGTTTTAAATTCCTTTCAGGCATGGTACATAAGATGTATTTGTTAACCACCCTACCTATACGAACGTACGAGATACGTCCGTTATATTATCGCCCGAACGCAACAAGCCATATCATGTACGTTCAAGTAAAAAAAACAAACAAAAAAAAAACAAAACCCGCAAAGTGGACGTGATACGTCAAATTGTTCCTACAATTCTAAATTTGACAGTTATATTATATATTAACAATTGGTCTAGTGATTGTAATTAAGAAATCTAATAAAAAATCCCAACTATTTTTTACCTACTTTTTGAATAATAACCCAAAGGTAGGGCAGTTAATATTTATTTGTTATATATCAACAATATTTATCCGATATATGTATATACACAAATATTAATCATAAAATATTTATTATTACAGTTATTTTGACCATTTTGGGTAACCGCAAGCTGTTTACTGTAACTATATTGCTTGAATTACCCAAGTTATTGCATAGTCTGCATGTAAATCCCCACAGATATCAAAAAGTGAGTGGTAAATCTCCTTTCTTTATTAGCTATATTATTTTCTCTATATTTGACAGCCTTCTTGCGCAGTCCAGTGGATTATACATTTCCCTTTTGTTAGATTTTTACATTTTCACCAGCCCGCAATTCACCCGGTGCTGCTGTAAATTGCGTGTTTAGGCTAGGCGCGCACAGCGGTGCGGTTTGCTTTTTACGCCGCACGTAAAAAAAGGCGCATTTTTTGGTCCGCGCACTGCGTATTACACCGCGGTATTTGCGATGGCAACACTTTAGAACATTTTTTCTTCTGAAACTAAAAAATAATGTTGAAATAAAGGAAATTCTTTTTAAAAAATTATAAAAATTTATATATGATTTCTTTAAATAGAAGTTACGTCATGGCGGCCACATATTCGAGAAATGCGACGCAAACTCTTCGGCCGATTTCATTCGCTGAATAGGCTGAAAAATATCCTCCCGGAGGAGAGCAAGATTACGATTTGTCAGTCTGCTCTCCTCCCCCTTCTGGATTATGGAGATTTCGCATTTCTCGACCTCACAGAGGAGTTATCCACCAAAGTTGAGCGTCTCCAAAATGTTTGCATTCGGTATATCCATGGCCTCAGAAAATTTGACCACATCACGGAGTACAGAGAGAAGCTTCACTGGCTGTCGACCCAGGAGAAAAGAGACATGCGAGTTCTCTGTATGCTTTTCAAGATCTTGGATGGCGTCGCTCCCAATTATCTTACCGGCAGATTTACTGCACTATCGGCTCATGGACGCCCTCTGAGATCAAAAGACAACCTGTTACTCTCGATCCCTAGTCACAGCAGTGACTTCTTCTCATTCTCTTTCACCGTGCTTGGAGCCCGTCTTTGGAATGCTTTGCCGAAAAATGTGAGAACCGCGCCAAGCATAACAACTTTTAAAAACAGACTCAGAGAGCATTTGAATCCTCCAGATAAATTCCCTTTCCCCTCCCATTCCCCTCCTTTTAAAACTTTAGCGTCCTTATAGATGTTAGATTATTTTGATGTATACTTCTTTCTATCCTCTATTTTATTTGTCATACTCTTTATATAAGTTAAGTTATGTAGTCTACTCGCAAATAATGTTCTTACAATAGTACAGGTTAGCTCTAAAATATTGCCTGCAGGCAATAAGCTCGTCTTTTTCTAAAGAATAAAGAGTTATTATTATTATTATTATTATTATGTCCAGTATGAATTTCTTTAGTGGCAATCTGCCACTGTCACCGCACCGTAGCCGCCAAATGCTGCAGATTGCATTCCTAATTTGGGACGATATTTTTTCCATAGTGCGCGCGGTTCTATACATTCCTATAGGTTCCAAATTTTCCGATAGTAATACGCACGGAATTTTACCGCAGTACGCGCCTAGCCTTAGGGTCTCCGCTGCCGCTATGCGGTATTATCTGTAATTATTATTATTATTATTTATTCTGGACAGGCAGCTTTTCTGATATGGCCAGATCAGATCTTGTAAAGCTAGTCATAAACAATATTAACAAGTTTTTAGGTACTAATGGAGTCTATTTTTATATTGATTAACAGACCTTGCACTAACCACTACATTATTATCATTCATTCACTTTATTATTATCACTTCACTTCATTATTACTAAGAATAAACATAATGCTAACTGCACACTGCAGTAAAATTCCTTGAAAAAAATCTATTAATAGCTTGAAAAAAATCGGTCCGGATTTAAATTCTATGGATTACTGTATATTGGCTTGCAAGGCGTCACCTGATGCGTTTTTCGATACTATGGAGTTATATAGAACCCTGCACACTGCGGAAATTATTCCGCAAATCAACGGCAAATGGGCATTGACAACGAATGACTAATAAGTTCGAATATTTCAACGTAGTGCGCGGACAACGCAACGTAGCAACGTAGTTTTTTCCATTCGGTGTAAAAAACGTACCACAACGCACTGTACGGCAGTGCCGCCTGGCCTTATAGTTTATTAAATTTTTGTGAATCAACCATCTATTTTGTTTATTTGTCTTATCTATTTATCAAAATTTGAAGTTCGAGTAATAAGTAGTGTACCTGAACTTGTCACTTACATACAGATTTATAATTATTTTCTATCAAATGTAAATATAATTTTAATTGACTCATTCATTCTAATTTTTCAAGCTGCCCAATTATTTGCCTTTGTATGGATACAAAGACGTAGAGGGAGTGGTAATTTTTTTTCTTGTGAAAATGCTTTTTTACTCCTAATTTCCAATTATGTTCCTTTGCCGTAAAAATCTTAATCTAAACACATTCTACCGCTTGAAATAATTTCATATGTTTTCCAGGTGTTTGATATTGGGAAAGGTGCAGAGACGCCGGTAACAGGTATTGCATTTCACCGAGTAGCGGATACAAATAAATACTTTGTTTGTGTGACGACATCGCAACGGCTGTACCAATTCGTTGGACAGACGAATCCGTACGATAAACCGCTCCTGCAGGCGATATTCAACACTAACCTAAACAGCCCTGAAGTTGGATTCCATGAGATCCTATCGAATTGTAATTATTCGAAATTGCAGTTCTTTCATGAAGGGAAAGGGGGGCCGAAGGCATTTGCTTGGATGACTGGATCATTGCTGTTTCATGGACAGGTTGGTATTTATAGGATTTTGGAACATCAATTGCTCGTATTTAATAGTCTCGGATTGAAAACGAGCACCCTATTGCTTACAGCGGTTTATCATTGCAGCAGTTTTTGTTAGCGACCAGGGGTTTGATAGAGAGCGAAAAAATCACTCCTTTGACTGTTATGTTTCATTTCCGATGTTGCAGATTATCCCCTGTTGTCCGTTGCTCGCTCGTTTTCCTGTATTTTGGTAAATTTAATTGTTTTTCATAATTGTTCAAGTCCACCATTTTCTTGTTTATTTTTTTCTTGCTTAGAAATCCAGTGGAACGCTTTGTTCACATTTTGCTCTCGCTCACCACCCATAAGTAGCATGATGGCGAGTCTGTTCTATCTAAAAATCTTTAGGAAAGCCTGCTTCTGGCTCCGGCTGCCGCAACTAAAAATGTCATTTACAAAGAAGCTCTTCGATAAGCAGTCATCTTCTATACTTTCTTAGAGATATGTATCGAAATGCTTCAATACTGACCACTGTTGCACTATCCGTGTATATTCTCTGCCTTATCTAATATCTTCTTTGTGCAATGCACTATACATTGGCAGAAAAAATGAAAACAACATTTCGAAAACACAGATTTTGATGCGGGCAAAGATTAACTCTACAGATAAACTTGCTGTTGTTCAGAAATTTATTTAAATTCCAAAATTAACCTTAATTATATGAATTTTCATATGAAAATTTTGCTGTAACAGTTTTGCCTTCCAAATTAGTCAGTTTTTTTCCAAAAAAATCACCTATCTGTTGTTTTTATCGCAACAGTAACAAGGTTAAGCATTTTCAATAATTGGAAACGCACAAGACTAATATTTATTCATTATTTTTAGGTGGACCCAAAATCTCAAGAGAACTTAAATTCGTTTTATTCGAATCCACACTCATTGCACTATCCGCCGGTCAAAAAAGATCCAATACCGTTGTCATTCGTGCTGACTGAATTCCACGCCATTTTTCTGTACAGAGATCACGTGAAAGCGGTGTCTCTGCTAAACGAGGAGGTGGTCTACGAGGATTACTACCCGGAGGCTTTCGGGAAGCTTTTGAACATCGTGAAAGATCCAACGATGAACACAATTTGGGCCGTAACAGAAAAGACGATCTTCAGGTACAGAGTGGTTAAAGAAGAGCGATACGTCTGGCAGATCTACTGCGATAAAAACGAGTTTGACCTGGCAAAGGCCTATTGCGGGAATAATCCTGCGCACATCGATATGATACAGGTGAAGCAAGCGGAGATTCTGTTCAACCGCGGCGATTACGACAGGAGTGCTTTAGTGTACGCTCAGACGCAGGCGAGCTTCGAGGGAGTCTGCCTGAAGTTCCTCGAAAGTAATAAAGCAGACGCGCTGAGGCTTTATTTAAAAGAGAGACTCGCGAAACTGCCAAAGCAGGACTCCACTCAAATAACGCTGATCGTCGTATGGATCATCGAATTATACATAGCGGAGTTGAGTCAAGTGCGGCGTAAAATTGGTGAAACGGCTCCACTCTATAAGGAATTACAGGTAGGCAGCATTTATTTTTATTTAATTTATTTTATTGTGATTGTGGTGTAGTAACATAAAGTTTTACAATTATTTTGTGCGGCCCAACCTGCTTTTTAGGCATACAATAGTTTTATTTTAGTAACAGATCGCTTACAGAAATGCATTCAAACAATTAGAAAAAATACATATTGTAATAAAAGTACAAAATCAGAGTAACTTAGTTACATATTATTTATCCATTATTAAATAATCACAGAAAGTTAAATTAGGTAGGAATTAAAACATATCTCACCGTTACAATTAAAAATTAAAGGGAAAATAAATAATAGTGAAAATTAATCCAGAATAAAACATTTTAAGTAACACTTTGAAATAAAAAGCGTTTAAATATAGTTTAATCAAGAGAATTAGTAGTACATTGTCTTGAAAAGACTAAATAAATAGCAACTTCGCAGAAAAAAGTCTATAAGGTGAATTTATTTCTTTGTCTGACTGTCCAAAAAAAGGAGTGTTATGTGTTTAGGATTCATGTATGTATGTTTTCCGTTTCTATATTCCACCATAACCTATAAACCAGGACTTCCCAACCGGTGGGGCGTGCCCCCCCGGGGGGGCGTAGAGAGATCTTAGGGGGGGGCATGAAGTAGTGCAAATTAAGACTAAGCGAAATCGTCTTGCAGTCAATAATGATTTGATGATAGCTCTGTCAAAAATAGAACCTGATATCGACCAACTGGTTCAAAAAATGCAGGCAAAAACATCCCATTAATAAATAATAAATCGTGAGAAATAAATATCGTTAAATTAATTTGTGATTTTTATTGAAGCAATGAAGAAAACTATAGGGGGGCATGTTTTTTTTTATGCAAAAAAGGTTGGGAAACCCTGCTCTAAATGCTTGAACCGATTTAGAAGTGTATGGTATTGTTAGAATCACTATGTCATAGGGTACCTAAAGTGCTCAAATGTCATATAAATAATTATCTAAATAATAATAATAATAATAATAAAAACTCTTTATTTTAAATAAAAAAGGCGAGCTTATTGCCTTGCAGCAATGTCTATCAGCTAACCTATAGCTTAAGTTTATAACAAATTTAGAACGTTGGCTACGCAAAAGAACAATAAAAACACAAATGATAAAAAGAAACAAACAGAAACTAGAAAGAGACAGATAATAAAAAAAAGTAAAACAAATGACTAAAATTAAATAAGGACGCAGAGGAAAGGAAGGAGAGGAAGGAAGGAAAGGGAAGCGAAAAGGAGGGGGGAGAGGTGGATTGGTTAATTTATGGATTTAAGGGTTATATGCTCCTTGAGCCTGGCGTTGAACGAGGAGATGCTGGAGGCTGTTCTAACATCATTTGGTAAAGCATTCCAGAGTCGTGCAGCTTCCACGGAGAAAGAGTATGAAAAAAAAATCATTTCTATGACCAGGGATGGATAATAGGTTATTGCCCTCTGATCTCAGGGGACGGCCGTGCGCCGATAACGCGGTGAACCTATCGGCAAGATAAAGCGGCACGCCATCCGCGAGGATTCTATATAAGAGGCAGAGAGTTCTAACCTGTCTCGTCTCCCTGGTGGTAAGCCACTGCAGTCTGCTACGATATAATGCTAAATGTGCAAATTTCAAAACATATGGATAAATATAACGAGTTTAGTATCAAATAAAAAGTCTGATTAAGTACATTTTGGAAATATTTGTATCTATATGGATAAATACACAAACAACAAATATTTCATAAAAAACCTTTTTATTCCTTGAGCACCGAGTAAGATACCTACGACAGGGCAATTTTTAATCTCTTATAAAACGTGCTTTTTAGTGCGTACATTTTTTTTCTGATAATTCTAAATACAACGGCTCAGTTTTTGTAAGGGTAGTCGTGTTTTTTTAAAAAAAAATATTGTTCTTGTTCCTGTTTTATCTTGTTTTTGATCGGCAAATAAACTAATCCAGATCCATTCCAGCCCAATATGAACGGGCTTATTTTCTAGTATTGTCTATAATTTAACCTTAGATAGCTAACCTTCCACGATTCAGCAAACACGTTATGATAATGTTGCTGTCTCGTTTTTTCGACAAATGGTAAACTTCAGGGCTAGCTTTTTGTATGTTTTTGAGTGATCAATTTCGAAAATTAAATTTTGAAATTATTCTGTCTATCTTGTCTATCGTTTGAGATCACTGGACGAAAAAAAAATGTTTTTTTGAGGTGGTGCTTAGTTTTATTCTCTAAATATAGAGTGGAAACTGTATTATGTAGACATAACGTTATCTTTAAATATAATTCTTACTTTTTATTTGTAGTTTTATTTAGCAAACCTTTTTTGTAGAAATATATAAAAATATAGTGGAACCTCTCATAACGAGCATAATTCGTTCCCAGATTCTTACTTGTAAAGCGAAATAATTTTTCCCATACTCGTTATGAGAGGTGCGAATAACTCGTTATGAGGAATTACTGCAAATTACTCGTTATGAGAGGTGCTCGCTATGAGAGGTTCCACTGTAATACAATTATAAAATATTACTTAAAAACTAAAAAACAAATGTAATAAATTTTCATCAAGACGACGAGTGGTTAGCTTAATAAATAAATATAATATCGTTAGTTATCTAGGGTTATAATAATATTTCCACTTATATTGCAGGTGGATTTTGAAGAATTTCTCAATTTTGCAAAAGTCCGCTCCTGCATCGAGCGAAACAAATCCGTAATCTACGACTTGATGGCGTCGCACGGCGACAAAGACAACCTCATCAAATTGACAATTTTAAATAAGGACTTTGAGGATGTCATCCGCCAGCACATCTACAAGAAGTCATACTTGGAAGCGCTGAAAGTGTTGAAAAATCAAGGCGATCCCGACCTCTTCTATCAGCTGTGTTCGGTTCTGCTTCAGAAAGTGCCGAAGGACACTGTGGATGCTCTCATCTCGCAGGGCAGGAATCTGAGCCCGGCGCGTCTCTTGCCGGCGCTCGTCACCTGCGGGGCGGACGAGGCGCACGCAGTTGAAATTATGCGATATCTGGAATTCTGCATCGAACACTATCATAGCACTGAAAAAGCACTCCACAATTATTTATTGTCACTGTACGCCGACTATAATAAAGATGCTTTGATGAGGTATCTAGCCGGGCAAGGACAAGAGCTGTCGATGGTTAATTTTGATGTTCACTACGCTTTGAGGTAAATTGGAGCCAACAAATTTTGTTCATTTATCTATTTATTAAATTTCATAAAACTTCAACATTTAATTATATAACTAAAATATTATCTTAGCCTAATAATTAAACTTTTTCTTTTATTGCCTAACTCTGAAAGAGATTCAGATATGATGGTTTACGGTTTACCACCTCACTAAGAATAATCTGTATCGAGGTAGTACCAACAGAAATTGTATATTGCCTGTAAAGGGCATGTTATCTCTGCTCTTAGTTTTTTTTAATTTGAATAAAGGCAAGGTATTTTTTAATTTAATAATTGTAAGAATATAAGTAATTAAACTTATTATCATTCAAATCTTGAAGAGACAGGAAAAACGGAACAAAGTATTTTAGTTTAAATATTCATAAATATTCTTACATTCTAGAATAATATGTACATAGATATGATATTATATTTTATATACATTTTTATTATAAAAAATATAAAAACATATAATACTGTTATAAATAAGTACAGTAGGACCTCGCTTATCCGAGGTAATGTGGACCGAGGGTACCTCGGATAATCGAAAACTCGGATAACATGGACTATAACCATAATCAAGTTTTTTATTCAAAATAGTACGAAATCGTAACTTTTTGACGTCAATAATGCATACAAACATACATAAATGATATAAAAATTAAATTATTGAGACATTATAACAAATTATTGTGAAATATAATGTGATATAAATCATCGAGGTAACCATTTTATTTCCAAGGGTCTTTGTCGTCTAGATAATCATTTATTTTATAGTAGCCCTTTGAGTACAGCTTCTTCTTAATAAATGACAAATTGTATCAGAGATAAAATCCTGACTCTGTCGTAAATCAAGGGGGACACATATGGTAAAGTTTGAAATGAATGGAAATAGTAAATGAAGTAAAAAAATACATCTATTACATATTTAAATGTAGTCAGTTAAAATAGTAATACAATGCATACATAGATAAATTATAAAATACAGTACTGCATAGTAGAATTGAAGCAAAGGGGTGACGTTGGGGGGTAAAAAATGGCCTGGCTGCGGCCTTTTCGACCTCGGTTAACCTGGAACTCCGATAATCGGGGCTCGGATAAATGCGGCCCTACTGTACTTGCATATAATATAGCTTAATATCAAAGTTTAGATTGTCATCTCTATGAAGTTGCTGTTCTATAAAGGAAAATTTGCATTAAATGTTGTGCCAGACTGCAAGAAGCTGTTATGGATAACGACCTTATGTTCAAAAATAATGCGAAATTTCATCTTTTCTGGGATTGCACACATAACAGTATATAACAGAGTAATAACAAATGACAGAAAGACGAATGAATAACTGATTTAAAAAAAAAGAGAATAGCTTGGAATTTCAACTCAAATTTAAGTTATCCAAGCTCAAAGTTGACAGCGTGAAAAATAGTAATTTCATAGTTGAGGACCTAATTCATATTTACATTTATATTGTAGGCTCTGCACTGAACATGAGTTAACCCACGCGTGTGTGAAGCTATCAGCATTATTGGGCCTTTGGGAAACTGCAGTGGATCTGGCGCTGACGGTCAGCTTAGATCTAGCGAAAAAAACAGCTAATCTACCTGACGAAGATCCTGATTTAAAAAAGAAGCTGTGGCTTAAAATTGGTAAGTGTGCTATTTTACAAAATTGTCGGCTCTCAGACGCAGATTGATTGTCTATATATTATTTATTGCAGCGAAGCATGTGATCAGTCACGATGAAGATGTAAAAAATGCAATGTTATTCTTGGAAGAATGTGAACTGATAAAAATTGAAGATATCTTGCCGTTTTTCACGAATGTCATCAACATTGATCACTTCCGGGAACCGATCTGCAACTCACTTCAGGTTAGTCCTATAATTGCCAAATATGACTTACGTACATGGATATTTATTGTGTCATGTATTGTGAACATGCTTTTTTTTCCCGAAATGCAGATGCAAATGAAAATAAAAAATTTTGAGCCCCCTAAGAAGATTAAGACTATTTCCAGATGGAAGTCTGTTTGTGTGTGTATGCATTCCTCCACGATACCGCCCAAACGCTTAATCCATTTGAGCTAAAATTTGTCATGCAGACATTGTTTGGCCATGGGAAGAGTAGAAAAGGTTGCAATTGAAATCGGTCCACTAGGCAGCGAACTAGTTATATTTTAATTGGATTTTTGGCTTATTATTATTATTTACCTATTTTGACTTGAAATTTTTATTTTATTAAGATTTTTTTAAATTAAGAAATTTTGGTTGGAATATCTCATATAATACACCAGCTACACTAATATGACATTCCGTCATACGTTTTGAACAAATATTAACGCCATCTGTTGGCTTTTGGCCTTACCCCACTCTTAACCGAAAAACAAACCGATCCGACCGAGGGGGTTCGATGGAACCCAACCAGGCTCATCCGCCAGCCGTAAGAGGGTGCTCATCGATTTTATTTATGTAACTAATATTCGGATGAAATCAGTCTTTGGTAGTTGCCGGAAAAGTCTTGGGGTGACAACCGTTTTTTTTAATTGCAGGAGTACAACCAGCAGATAGAAGACCTCAAGGAAGAAATCGAGGAAGCCACGAAATCTGCAGAACTAGTGAGTTCTGAGTCTTACTTTGCAATTATTTATTTTACCTATTCATTGGTTTATTAAAAACACATTTGTTTTTGCAGGTTCGTAATGAAATCCAGACGTTCCGGAACAAAAGTGTCATTGTGAATGCATCTGATGTCTGTTCGCTTTGCGAAATTGCTCTTCTCTTACGTCCTTTTTATCTGTTCCCGTGCGGACATCGATATCACTCCGATTGCCTGCTACAAGAAGTGCAGCAAATTTTGGGTAAATTGTTTATTGTATAATAAGCGACTAACTGAATCATCCTTTGATAATAACCTCATCATCGACAGCACCCCTTTTTGAAGAAATAGGACATATCTTAGGAATTATCGAGAAATAGAAATATCACTGCGAATTCAGCTCAAAGCATTTCGTAAATTCAGATGTTTTAAAATTGGGTCTCTCGCAGTTAATAAGGGTTAGTTAATGTTTCGTTGTGCAGCCCTAGTCGTGCTTTTCCGTGAAAGTGAGTGATCGCATGGGGAGCATTTTGCCGCCCATACTTAAAATGATTTTCTTTTGCAAATAATAGTTAAGTAAATTTACAACGATTTTATAAGCATAGAATAAAACATACATTATCACAAAAAATACGCTTATTAAAGTTTTTACACTTAGTATTGGAAAAAAAATGCTTTAGGAAATCTTAGCTACAATTTCTTGAATTTTAACAACATCTTGATCTTAACTACAAGAAAAAAAAATAACAAAATTAAACGTTTTCATCATCTACGACATGTATTTCAGCAAAACAGTCCTGACACATGTACTTACAATGTTCGTTGCACAGTAACTTTTTTTGGTCCTTCTATTTTTCCAATTCTTTCTTCTATTTTTATACTTTTATTTTTTAGTCATTTTTTAGTCCTATTTTTCGTGGATGAACATACTGCGCGTATACCTTCTCTACCTGAGGGCATATTTTTATGTTCCGATGGCACAAATCGGGCGATTTTGTTTTGCAGCTGTTTTTGGAGTGTTTACGTTGGATCTTTTAATTGTATGTGGTCTAGTCATAGCTGGAGCAATTTCTTTCAAAAACATTCGTCGTAATAATAAGTGGTCAATATTATCTGACTAGTTTAGTTTAGTTTAGTTTGACTGGGCTTTTTCCCGCACTTGGCCTCTTGATTGGGCCGTTGTGCGTGGCTCATGCTTCCATTTATGTTACTCCAGCCAACCCAGGCTGTCCCAGAAGGTTAGCAGCCTGTTTGGGTTGCCACAGGCCTCCGGGAGAGATGCTGGAGATTGTAGTATTCTTGCCCGTTGCTCTGCCACGCTCCTGCATTCCATGAGCACATGCTGTGGCGTTTCTTCTTCCTCCATGCATCCTCTGCATAGAGGGCTGTCTGTCACACCTATGGTAAACAGGTGTTTGTTTAGGGGACAGTGGCCTGTCATAGTACCTATGACTTTACGGATTTTGTCCCTTTTTAATCTGGTGAGGTTGCGGGCAAGTTATTATCTGACTATTTATGCCGGTAATATTCAGAATTGAGAAAAATAATCTCATCAGCCATCTGCGAGTCATTCTGCCCTCGGAATATTCTTCTTTCATTTGATAGACTATGTCAACTTCGCCTTTAGCCCCTGTAATATGTTACGATTTCTGGTTTCTCAGCAGCACTGGTAGCTTCAACGATGATATCGTGTCAAGTTGATAATTAGTAAAATAAATCTTGTACACCAGCTTCTTTGAAATCCGACTCCTCTTCCAACCACGCAAGTATTTGTGCATTTTGTATATTTATTTTGTATACTTCACGCGTCGCTTACCTAAAAATATATAATAAACAAAACAAAATTAAAAAAAAAAACGCCTAGTAACTAAATATCAATATAATTACAATATTTACATCAAAACAACATTATAAGCAATAAAAATTAATAATATATCAACTACAGTAAAAAACCAGACTCGCCAATTTTACTTACGTGAGTAGTCGCGCAGTCAGCAATTTGCCGCCAAACGCGACACACCGAAAACGACCGTCTCCTAAGTTCACCCGCGCACTGAATTTCTTCTACTTTATATAACAAGGATGTGAGGTACAGGTGGGCAGCTACTAGGACGCTTGAACTTCACAAATGCATTGTGTAGAAAATAACATGATTTTTTTACCGCGGGCGGCAAAATGCTCATAGCGCGAGCACTCTAGGTTAAGGGTAGTGAGGAAATCCAAAACCATTGCAGGTTTGTTTAGGAAATCCGAAACCATTCCACATGCTAAAATTTTTGAACATGCAAATTTTAGAGAAATGAAAAATATTACTTTTATTGGAGTCCAATTTTAGAGAGAAATTACCTTTTCTCAAAAAAAATCAATTAGTTGGAATATTGCCAGTCATATAAATTTTATTGAAGAGGAAAGGGAGGGTTTTTTGCAATTTATTTTGAGGGGCTTTAACCGCTGGAATGCCAATGCCACCGATCGGTGGTTTTCCTGTTGTGACAATTCGTGGGCGGCCGATCTCCATGTTTATGCAATTAAATGCGATAAAAGTCGCCTTCATTGAATAAGCTACCGTTATACTTAACCCTTGGAGTAAATGGGTATTTTCATGGATGCATCTGTCTCTTTTGCAGGATTTTCGGCGACATCGACTTAAAGTACTATAACTACGAAACTACTACACCAATCATAAAAAGAACAACTGCACAATGATTGCATTGAAATTTCGAATATAGAATATTGAAATATCATTTTGTAAAACAATTAGATAATTATGAATAAATATGAGAACGTCAAAGTGAAAAAAACGCGCGACCAGATTTGGTCGACTCGTACTCAACGGATAATTGTTTCGCGACCAGATTTGGTTGACTCATACTCAACGGGTTAAGTAGGCGTACACTACCACCCCCTACAAAAAAAAAACAGGATTGAAAACACGCCGTCGTGAGTTTCATTCCCGTGGCTGGCTTTCTAAGGGTTAAATACTTCTATAGATATTTAATCAGGTCCTGCTGATTTTATGATTTTTGCTAATTTTATAGCTTTTTCTACTTCATCTAAGGTTGCAATCCCAGTTTCAACGTTTTCTATTTCAAATTGATATCTTTCATCATCAAATAGAACTCCTATATCCATCTGCTATGCTCATTCACAATGAGGTTGCCTTGTCAATTTATTTTGTTTCGTAGTCCAACTATTTCCTTCACCTCTAAATGTCAAGCTTCTTTGTAACTCCTCGATTTTTGAGCACTATTATACCACCTTTGCGATACGTTTTCTTTTCTGTTAACCCCTAGAGCCCCAATTGGTCGATATCGGCCACAACACGATTGTGACGGCCCCGTTTTATTTTAATTTTAATTTAATTAGCTTTTTTTATTGTTTTATTATGTTTTATTTTAATTATGGGTACAGTGGTTTGGCAGTAATTAATGTTTTGGTGAGACAGTGTCATAATTCAATTTTTATTACTAATTTTTACTAAAATTTTTTGGGACATCAACTTGTCAATCGGCTGAGGGGCCGAGGCCTGAAGGGTTAATGGTACTATACTTTTCGGCGCATAATTTTCTGTTATTACATGTTGAAATTGTTATTTTTTCATTGTAACTCCTTGATTTTTGAGCACTTACCTACTACTTTTATTTTGCAGCGCCATTGATTATACAGCAGAATAGATTGCTCAATGCCATACTACGATTTGGCAGATAGGATTTTACTACGACTCGTAGATAGCACTCATAGTTCCAAAAATTGATTAATATTCTCCTCTGTTCAACGTTCGTGGTATAGCAGTATGGCGGCGGACTATAGATGGCTCTCTAAACACGCCTATATGGTATCCTATCTCGAAATAAAATAATAAACAAATTTTGAACTCATAGCTCTTATTATTTGAATATCATTTACATACAGATATCAATTTTCATTTGGTATATGTTTCAGTACATAATAATTACACACTGTAAGTTAGGTAGGCATTGTATCTCTTCATAATTTCTGTGAAATATAATCAGCCTATACAAAAAATGCTATAGATGGCATTAATTATTGTATGTTATTATTGTTATCATTGGTTAAATTATTCGGTTTTATAGTCAATCAGTCCTTTATAAAGAAAACCATTCATTATCAATGTTATTATAGACGGCCAAATAAATTGCCATTAGTTTCGCCATCACTGCTATCAGTGCCACCTGCATTTCGCCGGTGCAGAAGGGTTGTCAAAATGTAATTTGGAGTTGAGCAATCTAATACAAGAATCAATGGCGGCATATACTTTTCTGGTAATGAAATACCGATAAACACAAAAAAAAACTATTCTCTTAAGTTAAAATATCTACAACCTTTAATATTGAATGTTCTCCTTCAGTCTTCAAGCATGGAGCTTCATACCTTTCAAGAACTATGATTCTTTGTTACTATGATTCTTTCTTTTCGGCAGATCCAGAAAAGAAGGAAAAACTTGCAATGCTGCAGAGGCAGTTCAACGGCGACTTCCATAGCGATTCAGTGAGCACCAATTCTTCAGGCCTCTCGAAGAAAGAGCAGATCAAGACAGACATAGACGACATTGTGGCCAGCGAATGCTACTACTGTGGAGATTACATGATTGAGTCCATTGATACACCTTTTATCCCTGACAGTGATTGGGAAAGAGTAATGAAGGAGTGGGAGTGAGGAATATTTAAATTATTGCATATTTATAAATATTTAATCAAATTATGTGATACATTATTTATTATATTAAGCTTTTATAATTGTTTTTTTTCCTTTGTTTCCGGAGAGAGAGAAGGAATATCATCAACAGTGTCATACAACATACATGTCAACTTTTCGACTTTGTGTGACACAGATGTACCACAGTGTAAATAAAACTATCAGTGAGATGCCTTTGATCTATTAGAAATGCCGCTGTTGCCAACCGGCGTCATTTCTAGAGTTAGTCAAGGTTAGTCATGCGGGTTAAGTGTGCGCAGTTTACACTATGGTTGATATTGTGGAAAAAATAAAAGGGTTTACTAAAATTAAACTATGGTCATTATTTTGTATTTATTAGGGTTATAACAAGATGGAACATGTAGACTTATTAACTTTTTTTCTACTCTATATTGTAAAATTTTAAAATGGGCGGGTTAAATATCATACAACAATCTCTTACAACCAACCAACCAACGTGCGTGTAACATGTGTGTATGTTTGTGTCCTGTTATTGCATTCGATCGACAGAATTGAAATGCAATTCTGCTAATTTGATCCCAACGGAAAATGGTGACCCAGCCGAGAATCGAACCCGGGACCCTACAATGTAAGATCAGGCAACCTAGCCACTATGCCACGTGTAGTGATATTACTTCAAACAAAAAACTTTTTTTAATATATCCTGCTTGACAGTAATCTGTTTTTCAACATTTAATTGCTCCTTTGATCACTGTGTCTATTTATTTTGTTTATTTAGCAGCGAGGGATTGTCCATTGACCACTCTCGCTATTCTTTGAGGAATCGGTTTATGAGGTTCGGAACACTTCCTCCTCAGTCTTGTGTGAGTAACACTTCCAGATCCTGTTAGATTGGCAGCCAGAGCGTTAACATGTTTTGTTAGTTTCTGCTGGTAATTTTGGCTACGATAGGTGATTTCTTGTTTGACCGTGTTGAGTTTCGAATCATGTAAGATGTATTTGTTGTGTATACATTTAGGGATCTTGAACATGGACCTAGCATTATATATTATAGGTACAAACAAAAAACTAGCATCATATATTTTCGTACACTTACCCCCTTAGTGTGGGGTAAGCGTACGCACTACTATAGGGTAGGTGTACTATAAGGGTAGGCGCATACACTAACCTCGAAGTAAATCAAAAATATCTAAAGAACAATTCAAAATTCACATGAAATAAAAAAAAGACGAAAATTTAGCAAGCCCTCGGGGCACTCGCATGCACACACTTACCTTTAGAGCACGAAACCAAAACATGTAGTTTTATACCAAACACCGTGCTAAGTGTTAATTCAGATTAAACTACCTCGCCTATCAAACCAAAACGCTCTATTGCATTGCTTCAGACACACATGATGCAAAATTGAAAGGAATAAACAAAATGGTTATTCCTTTTTGAGTAAAAAACATTCTAACATTCCTTTCCGAGTAAAAAAATAAGTGAAAACATTCTACCCTATATAAACAAGATGGCGCGGAGCAGTTCTACCACAGGCGTCTCATTTGCAGGGCAAGCGGGTTAATATAGCATTTGCAGGGCAATATAGCAGTTTATATAAGCGGTTTTCATAAACCAGTTTTATATAAATTTGTAGGTCATATAATATATAAATTTGTAGGTAATAAAATATATATTTTTTTCTATACAATATAGTGGACGTATCACGTAAGTTCGTATAATTAGGGCGGTTAATGTCGATGAGCCCCTTTTATTCCTGTACCCTTCAAATATCATCACCAATGGTCAAACGTATTTCTTTTTCTATAAAAATCAAGGAAAAAATCACAAAAAATATGCTGAAAACGTGCTGAAAACTGAATTTTATAGAGATTATTAAAGTTGAGGCTTCAAAAAGCTCTTAAGCGTAGCCGACATGATGCCTTGTCCACTGCCACAGGCTCTGCATAGCGCGCACGTCAAATAATGTGTTTCAACAGAGCTAAATTATTTAATTATTAAA
The DNA here is from genome assembly GCA_944548615.1 of Micropterix aruncella. Taxonomy (NCBI): domain Eukaryota; kingdom Metazoa; phylum Arthropoda; class Insecta; order Lepidoptera; family Micropterigidae; genus Micropterix; species Micropterix aruncella. The sequence goes on along the minus strand of OX155964.1, from coordinate 18,891,172 downwards.
GTATTACTCGAATTCTAATTGTTCTATTACTTGAGTTCTTGAGTACTATTACACACTGAACGTTTCCGGAGTGAATAAGCAAAAATTACACGACAAAGTCCTTGCTGTTATTCGCGAGGTACTTAGCCTCTCAGTGGCTCGTGCCAACAAGGGTTCCACAGTATCCTCCAAACCCCCAATACAGTTTGTGCGGATTGGCTCTAAAGGCAGAAAACATCTCACTGAAAAACCTTTCTCAATAATCGAGAAAGCTTCAGATTGGATTATGGAGGTCGATTCGGTCTCTAAGCAGTATAAATTCCCTGAAAGTCTCGGATGCACAGCCCTGCGTCCAGATATGACTCTTTACTCTCTATCTCGGAAGATGGTCCTTATCGTAGAATTAACTGTTCCATGGGAATCAAATATCCCAAAAGACCACGAGTACAAATTAAATAAATACCATGACCTCGCAGATGCCGTCACCCGGAACGGCTTCACTGTTCACGTGGCCTGCCAGCTAAACCTTTGTTTCACGTTTTTAAAGATCTTGGTTTCTCCAGGAAAATAATCAACCCCTTTCTAGAAAAAATATCTAAAACCGCGATTTATGCATCTCAAATTCTATGGCTTTGAAGGGGGAGTGAATGGGTGGTAAGGTGAATGCTCACATGTGGCAAGACAGCTGTCCTAAACCTACCACAGCCGGTCGTTAGTCCGGAATCCACCGTTCATCTCCCAGAAGTGTAATAATTACGATGGGCCTGATTTTTGGTCGGTGAATTCCATGGCAGCTCCGTTTGTATTTTATTTTATGAATGGCCAAAATTGAATTAATTGTTTCTTAAAATATTCTCTGTTAGCACTTTGTTTTCAAAACATTTGTTTCACTCCTCCGACCAAACGTCACGTTTTTGAATCAAAATCATTCGATAACAGAAGATTATTACCCTTCCTGTGGCTGTGGGCAGTAGGCATACCTACTAATTATAAACAGGTTCCGGGCAAGTCGCCTGACTTGGACACACAAAATATTTAAACTCAACCCTCCTCAAAGCTGCTGAGCACTTTGTGGCAGCCGATTACCCCTCCAGCTCAAACCTCACGCCTTACGATTGCCCTAAGTGGGGACGTACATTAGTACTCTGGTACTTTTATTTACACAGGCTTCTTCCCAATTCAAAGAATACATTCCAGTCTCAGCCTTGTGGTACTATTAACCCTTTGAGGACCATGAGCATTGCGGTAGTGTATGGACATTTTTGATAGATAAAACTGTAGGGTGGGTTTTGTGGGTTCAATAGATTTTGTATAAATTGATGGGACATGTCCCTGTGGTCTATAAAGATGGAAAGTTACAACTTTTTCCAAAATTTAATTATTTTATTATTTAACTCAGAAATCATACGAACTAAAAGAAAAAAAATGAAATTAAGTTGCCATAAATATTTTATTTATTTATTCAAAATCACCAGAGTTCGTTGGTCATTTGCAATATTTTGAAAAAAATATTACTGTATATATTTTTATTTTTAAACAATATTTTTTTTGCTTATATTAAGATTTTGATGTTTTAATAACATGATAAAAATATAATTTATAAATTATTCGCATTCGCTATGATTTTGAAGTTATAGTACTCGTATGTCCCATGGTCCTTAACCACTGGGAAGCCAATACCACCGATCGGTGGTTTTTCTGTTGTGACAACTTTCAGGTGGCCGATCTCATTTATTTAATTATGCTATATTTGGTAAAACTCGCCTTCATTGAACAAGCTACTTGTTGAAAACGAGCCGTCCTGATCTTTTATTCCCATGGCTGGCTTGGTGTAAGGGTTTTTTCCTTTCGGAAGCCAGTCTTCGCCTGCAAAATTAGCACTGCTCTTTTGGTCGATTTTGTTTATAAACTACTTATGTTACTCGCGTATATCATATATTTATATAACATATATGTAGGCCTGCCTAGATGGCTACGTGCCGATCTGTCAACCACTGCAAAAGGCCGATTGGCCTTTTTGGCGCCCCAGCAATTAATCTCCCTAAATAAAACACAAATAAACAAATCACATAATTTAATTTCCATTATAACACTTCGATTTGTCTCCCATCTTCAAGTGTGAGTTAAAACACTAGATATATTATTGTTAGTTTAATCGTGCAAGATGTAGTGCATTCGCTGAATAGAGGAAGTGACAGGCAAATTTTAAACGGCGATTCTAGTAGGCGGTTTTAACCTAATGGACGGTGGTGGCGTAAAAAAAACCAGTAATAACCTTATTTTTACACACAATAAGCTGTAATAAAAAAAAAGGCATAGCTCTAGCACCCAGAGAAACTAATTTTGTGCCCATTCCAGATGGTAAATACACGCTCAGACTTGTCGAAAATTTTAGTAACTCTACACTTGAATATTTTATTTACAAATAGCGGCGAATAAATTATACGCATAGAGGCGGGCCTATTGCTGACTAGGTTGGTCGACTTCCATCGGAGCCGCGACCGACGGCGGATTGTCCTCGACCTCTCCATTCCGGAGTTCAGTTTGTTCGTTTTGGTCCTTCGCTTCTGTCATTTCTGCGTCTGGCCCCATTTCAGCGTTCACCGGTGCGTCCGCTTTAGCCTCCAAAACAGCGATGCACTTCTGAATGCATTTAATCGCTTCTCTTCTCGCCTGTCGAATATTCTCCTTTCCGTCCGTGTCGATGTCGTCTAATTTTATTAAGTTTCGCGTTAACATTTCATCTAAATACAAATAATGTTTGTCTTTCCGTCCGTGGCCTTGGAATTTTTCGACTTGTGTCATCAAATCTAAAACGTCTTTTTGTATTAGTTGAATTTTGACGATGGGATCGGCGGGAGACGGCGGCTTTGGAGGTTGCGGAGATGCTTCCCGCAGCGGTGGCTCTTCTGTTTTCGGTCGTGGCTGCTGTTGCGGTTGCTGTTGCTGCGGTTGCTGTTGATGTTGCTGTGGCTGCTGTTGAGGTTGCTGTTGCGGTGGCGGCGACTTGGAAGTCGGTTTGAACACCTTGGGTATTTCCCTGTCGTCCCATCTCGGCCGCTGCCCAAACGGCTGCGGCTTGAAGCCTTTGAAAGGAGCACCGAAGGCTTTGGAAAAGTGCGACGGTTGACTGAAAGGTATGTGCATCTCACGTTCGGGCGGTTGCGGTGAAGCCTCTCTCGGTTCCGGATTGTGATTTGGTGCGGTTGTAGGATTTTTGTTCACGACTGGTTCATCGCGTCCTTCCACGAATATGGGGATGTGTCTTACATTAGGTTGCTGCTGCTGCTGTTGATGCTGTAGAAAAAAAAAAACTAATGAGTACTGTAGTAAATAGGCGTGTAGCGGGGACAAAAATATCATGTTGGAATTATCGAGATTTACTGAAATACAAGCAACGTTTTACTATTCTTATGAGTCTACAGTCAGGTAGAAGGATTGCCGATGAGTTTGAATTCCAACTTGGGTCATGCCCATAATATTATTACACTTCTGGGGGGTGAGTGGTGGACTCTGAACTTACGACCAGCTGTGGTTTAGGACAGCTGTTTTGCTACATATGAGCTTTCACTTTACCATCCATTCACCGCCCTACAATTTGAGACGCAGAAAATGCAATTTTAGATTTTTTTCTAGTTGATTATTTTGTAAACATTGAAGCTGATCTTTGGGCATATTCATTCCTATGGAACAGTTAATTCTACAATAAAGGCTATTTTCTGAGATGGAGAGTAAAATTTGGAAGGACAGCTGTGCATCCGAGACTTTCAGGGAAATGACTGCTTAGTGACTGAACGGAATTCCAAAATCCTGGAGTTTTCTCGATTATTGAGAAGGGTTTTGAGTAGAATATTTGAGCCTTCCACAGAAACTGTATTGAGGGTTTGGAGGAAAATATCAGGCCATAGTTGGCAGGAGCTACTGAGAGGCTAATTACTTCGTGAATAACAGCAAGGACTGACATGGCAGTAGGTGTAATGGCCTTGATCTAAGGCTGACTTGCAGCCAGCTAGAACATGTCTAGCTGCGCAAGGGGTATTGCTACAAAGGGGACATGAACTATACTCGGCATAGCTCCAACGAGCGAGGTTACTGGGGCCTCGATCTAATGCCGACTTGCAGCCAGCTAAAGTATGTCTAGCTATGCAAGGGGTATTGCTACAAAGGGGACATAAATATATTCTTTGAATATCTCCAGCGAGCGAGCTTACTAGGGTCTGGAAGCGTATGCTGAAAGGCATTTAAATAAAATTTCAGCATCATTTCACTATTATAGACAGTAGTTATTTTAGACAATCTATGTATTTCTTGTTTTATGCGGTCATTGTTATTTCAGTTACCCTTTTCAGGGAAATTAATACTATTGAAAAGAGAGAACAGCTCACCTGCTGTGGTTGAGTTTGCTGCGGCTGAGGTTGCGGCTGGTGCATTTGCTGCGGCGGCGGCGGCTGCTGCATCTGCTGCGGCTGCGGCTGCTGCATTTGCTGCGGCGGAGTCATTTGCTGTTTGTGGTGGTCGGGCCGGTTATCGGGGGGCGCTGACATGGAGCGCTGGCTGCTCCGGGGCTCGGCGGGCGTCTTCTGGCCCAAGTCCACGGTGTTGCGCAGGCCGTAGTGCGGGATCCCCGCGGCTCGAGTCGGCGACGCCTCCGTGCACAGAGGAGGATCCTCCGAGGTCTGCGTTGCTATTTCCTGTTTGGACGTCTGAGCGGGGGACGTCTCGGCGTTCACTTCTTTCTCTCGGGGTCTGTGTTTGGGCTCTTGCGGCGAACGCTGGGCAAATCTGTCGCCCCAGCGGGAGGGGAAGTGCTGTCGGAATTCTGGAGGAATATCGTCGAAGGGGAAACCGTGAAAGTGTTCATCGACATTTCTTGAAAAATCTGGAAGAAAAATGGATTGAGGTAAAATTTTTGCAATGTATCTTTTTCATTCATTTGGCGATAGCCTAATTAAATTAGATAGATGCAATAGATTGTCCCTATGACCGAGAAGAACATGGGGTGGCCAAGCCCAAAATTGCACTATGCCTATATAGAGCTATAGTAAGACCCATGATCACATATGCTTCGAGAATCTATTGACCGAATGCAGAAAATATGCAGAAATAAGCCGAATTGCACATTCGTAACAGGTGCAATGCGCACAGCTTAAACTGCAGCCTGGAAGCACTCCTTAGCCTACCGTCACTCCATATTTAGAGACACCGAAGCTAGAATGCAATGGACAATGCTTGGGAGTCTTCCAGACAAAAGCTAATAGTAGCACTGAAAGCACTGACATTTCAGCACTTAATCATGGAAATGATCTGGTTAGTGCATACAATTTTAATTAAGCCGTACTATGTAGAAATACCCGATAGGTAAGAGTGTGTGGAAAACAGCATTCACTAAGAAAATGGTACAATGATCTGCTACACCGATGGCTGATAAACCTCTGATGGTGTAGGCTCAGGAATATTCGAAGAGCAGCCCGAGTCTGGATAGTCGCAAGCAAACGGAGACACAAAATATTTGCAGAGGTCGAAGTGCACCTTGTCTCCAAAGCCCAGTCTTCAATGCATCTAATTGACCGAGCCGAGTGAGGTCCTGTTTCAAGTCGACCATTTTGCTTTTCATCTGTTTGTGATGCGATTACGACCAAATGTTCGAGTTGCTTTGTAAAAATGCAAGATGCGAATAAAAAAATATTTTTCATTATAATCATTTGACATGACCGTCAAAATCAAGTGTCGAGTAGACAACTAATATGGAAAATTGTATTAAAAAAGATGAGGACTAAATATAGTATTATTAATTTAAATATCAAGATGACAGGATCTTTTAAGGGGTTTAGAGTGGGGGTGGCGGTGTAGGGGATGCGTAAGGGTATTATAGGAATGGTTTTAGTAAGTATATGAAAAGTTACAGGTTAGAATGATCAATGTCAATTTCACTTTTTATGACATACTTTTTGTCGCTTTTTGCCATGAATTTAAGTAAAATGTATTTTTAAAGAAAACTATATTTGGATTACAGATAAAATATATTTTGTTCTCAGTCAAACAAACCCTGGCTAAAAGATTACCTTTTCAGTTAGTAAATTTTTGAAATGGAACTACCAAAATTAAAAAAAAATGAGATTGATCATTCTTTTCCGTAACCCTTCTTATGATATGCCCCATGTAAATTGTATGTATAATGACTACTCTGATCTAGATAAAATGGTCCGGGTTTTAAAGCTACTATGACCTTCGCAGATCTTTGTTTGTTTGAAAATAATTATTGCACACACAACAGAGTACAACTCGGTGGGCCTATTGCCAAGTGGCAATATCTTTCGACCATACCGCCAAGATTATTGTGACAAGGTTTGTGTGGGCAAATTGATTTATAAAAAAAGTAATTTTAAAATTTAGTGGAAGTCATAAATGAATACACTTACAAAATAATCATCATAAAGAAAATAAAACAACTGATATCGAAGGGAGGAATGAAATATAAGGACAAGCAAAGTAGATGGGAGAGGGGAGGGGGGGGGGGGGGAGGGGGTATTCATGAGTTGTATACATGTCTCTTTAGAATTTTTTAAACCTGCTCAGGTTTTCAAGTTGTCTTATGGGCACGGAATTCCAGTCGGGCTGCCTGCACTGCGAAAAATCTGGACATGAAAGTTGATGAATGCTGGGGTATACCCCAGCATTGTATATTGTAGTGTATAATCCTTCTCTCCGCTTTCATCCCCCATGATTTTCCTGAGAGCGCAATGAAAGGCCATGGGATGAAAGTGGAAAGAAGAAATTATACAAATAAGAAGGCATGTTTGACTGTAGTACACGGAAGTGTAGGACGAGTAAGTGAAAATGCCGACATCGTCTAATGGGAAGCCAATCTATTTGCCTGCGAAAGGTCGATATGTGATCAAACGTCTTCAGGGAATAAACAAAGCATCCAGCTTATCGAGTAGTTCTTCATTCGCATCTAGGTAGGCCACATCAGTGCCTCCGATTAGCGGTCCACACACAGCATACTCTTTAAAATTAAATAATACAATCTAGATATTTATTTTTCTGGCAGTCTCTATTGGAGATTAATTAAAGAGCAGAATCCTCGGTTCTAGGCTGGGCATGGAACGATGCAGACCGGGAGTGGAGTGTTTTTGGTCTATCCAGACAAAATAATCTCTAACCATCGGGTTGCTGTGAGCTGCGTCGTTTGCGCCCGCCCCAAGTGCCGTCTCGTCCAGCGCGAATTCGCGCTGCTATATCCGGATGTCGCGACGCTAAGTCATTCCAAACATCTTCCGAGCCGGAACCGGAGTCCTCTTCGAAAGGGAAGCCACTCTGTGGACAAAAAGAAAACAAAAATAAATTCAATAGCCCAATAATTCGAAATTACATGAAGCGGAAGGTTAGACTTCATGCTGATAGTCCTTCTTTGTTGATTTGATAATATTTTATAACCACATGTTTGGGTGGGTGTTGTCTGTTTAAGATGTACGAAACAATTTTCAGAATTGAAATTACTAAAGAAAGGTGATCATCAAAACAACGGTCATTGAGATAGTCTACCATCTAAAGATCTGATTTTGGTTTGTGCCTAATATTGGGTCCTTACCTATGTAATTGCTGTTTTTTCACACTGGCCACTTTGACTTAAATAACTTGGGTTTGAGTTAGAATTTCAAATTGAAATAAATTTTAATTCAAGGCCATGTTATTCTTTTTTAAGAATCAGCTGTTTATTTGTCTTTCCGTCGTTTGTTTTTGCTCAAATATTTTCGTCTGTCCAACCATGGTAAAGTTGAAAATTTGCATTATTTTCAAATACGAGATCCTGTGCCGTTGTTTTCTATTACAGCTTCTTGCAGTCTGGTTATACAGTTACCGTAAATGTGTACTGTTAAGAGCTGCAAACAAGATGGAGAAGCTTGTCATTAAATAACCGAGGCTGGTCAATCGCTAATTGCCACTGCTTCTGCATGACAATGTATAACCACAGATTTCACTGCAAACAGTCGCAGTTGCGGGAGTTGCGGCTGGAGACTCTTGGTCACCCACCGTACTTGCCAGAACTTGCTACAATAGTTATTTTTTTTTTTTGAGAATTTAGATACCTTTTTACAAGGGAATAAAATCAACTTTGATGAGTCGTTGAAAAAAGCGTTCAAAGCTTTCATTGGTCCCTGTCCACGAGAGTTTTACAGCAGAGGAATTAAGCAACTCCTATTAAAATGACAAATCTGCATAGGGGTCAATATTTCTTTTAATTAAATATATATTTTTCATACAAAGTTTTTGGCCTTAAATTTCCTTTATGGAACAGCAACTTCATAGGTAAGGACCCAATATTACGTAGATGCAAGTAATTGAAATCACCGGAAAACCAAATCAATATATTTTTTTTAAATTGTGGTGATTATCGGATAAGTTCCTTAAAACGTTGGCTCGCTGTACGCCTACAGGAGTTAAAATGGGTCGAAAAAGTGATACGGTAGAAAGCCTCTCGACGTCAAATAAAAATCTCATATATAACATCGCTGCACTTGTTGACATATCCCGTGAATTCCTATACTGGCATATAGAACGGCATCTCTTGTGTAGCCGCACAAATGATTGAAAGGCAAAACTTCAAAAAATAAGATGGCCTATCACCAGCCCAAAAGCATTTTTAATGCACACGAATGCACTACAGCCATCAATGTCTTTTAGTAATATCGGTCAGTTCTAGTGCTATTTCCCAGAGATCCTAAACCTAGCTGGTACAACGTGACGCCTTCGGCCGTTGTATCTGATTTCGTAGTGCTAATCTGAGGTTACAATGGTCGATTGCACAGAGCGCCAAAGTGGTAAAATACATACAGGGGTGTTTTTACTGGACGGGCATTTTTTAGTGGGTGAATTATTATAACAAAGTAAGCAACATTTGATTAAAATAATAAATAAAAAAAACTAATTAAAAAAGTGTTTTTTTTAATTGCTTTTTTTTTAACAATAGAAAGAAAAGTATACGCTTCTCAAACCTTTATTTAACAGTCAACTTCTTCAAATTTTCAAATTATATAAAAAACCACATTTTTAAAAAAAAAAAATTTGTTGGTTTTTTCTAGATTTTTTATTAAAAGTTGCTTATGTTGTTGTACTGATGCACCTACAAAAAAAATGCCCGTCCAGTAAATACACCCCGTATATATATTTTTTAAATGCTTCTTTTTAGTTCTCCCCCTATCTCCCTAGAAACCTTATTGCTAAAATTACCTTTCAAAAAAGTTCAAAAGTATTAATCTTGTATTATTATTTCTTCTTCCATTCCATTCCATTTCTTCTTTAAAATATGTGACACTTTGACAATGTCATCAATTAGTAAATTATATAAAAAGTAAATTATTGTGTTCGTTGCCATACTGGGTTTGTTTACCAGTGTTGGTAGATCGGTGATTTTATCACTAAATTTAGTGACTTTTGAAGGCCCCTGCAACAAATTTAGTGGTTTTAAATTTTTGGTGATTTTTGTTGGTGACTTTTTTTTTATTCCTTCAGATTTTTTGGTGAAGCTATCAACAAACTGCAAGCTCTTAATAGACTGAGGTAGCTTCTGGACAGAGGTGTTTCAGTTAGAGATATACAAAAAACTTGTACGAAAAACGCCATTGGTGAGAAATATTTTAAGCTCATTTCTATTTGGCTTGTGTTATGATCAGCCTCCTTTTTTCGAATCCTATCGTTGAAAGAGCGTTTTCTATCACAAAATATTACAAATCATAAAACTAAGAAATAAAATGTCTGTGGAAACAACAGTTGATGCTGTGCTTATATTAAATTTTAATTAGCAAAAAATAAATCGGGACGTGTTAAATGAAGTTCATTAATAACTGATATCTGATTTTAAGAAAATTTATGTTGTCTGCGTTCAGCGTGCCCAAAATGGGTCTGGAACACTTAAGTATGGGAAGTATTAATATTGCGAACCCTTCTGAAAATAGAGGAAACAATATTTCTGAGTAGGTGAGATGGAGGTGGTTGAACCCCCATTGTGGAACCCATCGTTGAACCCATTGAACTTTCCATTGTGGAAACTGTGCAACTACTTGTCAGATTCATAAGTGCCAAAAATCAGTCATTCATGATAAATTGTCATAAATGCCAAAAATCAGACATTCAATACAATTTATATCTGAAATCAAGAAATCTAATGAAAAAACCCAAGGATTTTTTACCTACTTTTTAAATAATAACAATGGTATGGCGGTTAATGACTTGATGAAAATTTTGGAAATATTTTTTTTGAGTTTATCTTTCAATGCATAAAAGTATTGTGTATAGTTAACACATTTGAAATTTCTGTTTGTTATTATTATTATTGAAGTCTGACAAAAATTTCTATTTTAGCATTTTGCATCCAGAATGTACTTAACAAATTTTAAATAAATATGTTTTAAGGAGTATGTTTCTTTTTTTTCAGAATCTCTCACTGCTTAATAAAGCCTAAAATACTATCTACTTTGGCATACAGCATGATTTAAATATCGAGTATGAAATCTAACTGGTCTGCCATTCCTTTTGTGTGTAATTTAAAATAAATAAATAAAACTAAATTCAATAACCTAACTTAATAGACGTTATGACATGTAGAAATTTTTAATCAAGCTTTACAATGTCCTCCATTTAATTAATTCTACGAGCAAAAGAGGAATAAAACAAAAACAAACAGAGAGGGAAAAGGGGGGAAACGACTAACAACCGAGAAAGAAACAAAATCATCACACGTATGGTTGTTTGTTGTATAACCTCTGTGTATGGCGTTGTATGCAACCAACGCTAAAGAACAAACACGCGTGATCACGCCATCACGTAATCACAACAATTTTATCAATAAGGTGAGCAGAGCAGCTCGACTACCTTCCTTGTAGGGTGAGTGACGCGCCTGCTATTATAGTAGCGCGCCGACGAATAAATAAGGAAAAAATCATAAGGCAAATCCATAAAAGGAAGCCGCGATGGTAGTTGCTGTCCGATTACATTCAAATTTAGCGAGAGCGGCAAAAAACCGTTTTTTATTCGACTGGACAGTACCTACCTACTATTTTTCAGTTTCCCTACATTCCCGACTATGCCGTATTTTCCGCCCCAGTCTGTTTTGTTTGTTCTAAAATTGCATGACCACTAAGACGGCCGTGAAAATTGTCACAATGTTAAATTCCGAGAAACTTTCATTTAGTCAAGAGAATGAAAACATATAGGTATAGTGCCAGCAATAAAAATACTAAAGAAATGAATTATCGAAAATCAAGCGCACGTTCGCAAATATTTTGTTCTCAGAAAACATTACAATCGAGTTATGATCCGTATTTCACGATTTTCAGTGGTATTGAGGCGGCAATTTTCACAATATTTAACCGCCCTACCCATACGAACGTACGTGATACAGCCGCTATTATATCGCCCGAATGCAACAAGCCGTGTCCCGTACGTTCGAATAAAAAAAAACGAAACCCTCAAAGCGTACGTGATTCGTCAAATTGTTCCTACGATTCTAAATAGAAAAAAGGCACAAAAGGCACAAATATAATAATTAAATACAAATATAAATGGGTCTATTGTGTTAAAAAATTGTCTGGTATAGGTATTGTAAACCAGTATTATTGTTATAAGGAAAAAAAAAAGATTTTTTACCTACTTTTTGAATAATAACCCAAAGGTAGCGCGGTTAAACTAATGATAGGATCGAAAACTTACACTTTTATCACAGTCGTTCTTTTTCCTCCCGTAATACTCGGGCGGCTTGTCCACTATCACAGGCGACTCCATAGTCTAATAATACCGTGGGTACAACTTAAAAGCAATACACACACACACACACACACACACAAACCTTCTTCTCAGTTATCAGTATTAAAATTTATAAAACACGAAATCGAATTCGGGAACACAGAAAAGACCGCTGCGACAATCGAAATCGTACTGACGCGCTGGCGTTCGCGTTCCCGCCTTTTATAAATTACCTACCACTTTTCGTCGAGCGACGCTGCGATCGAGAATACGCGCGAACAAACGAGGACGTTCTAGAACGTGTAGGGTGGCCGAGCAGTCGAATCGTTGGCGCGAAAATCGAGAAGGCGCGCGAATAATCGGGAACATTCGAGAGCATGTAAGGTGACCAACCCGTCAATTGAATTGTATGTATCTACACTGGATGTGCACTGGATGATAAAAAAGGCAACATTCTGACATTGACTTGAATATTACGTATTTATCTAAGTTCTAGGCTGAGCTAAAAAATCGCAATCCTGTTTAATTTCGTTTTTTTATATGTTCTACTGAAGAGAAATGTCTGAAATATTCTACTGAAGAAATTCTAAAAATCTCAAAGCGTCGCTTATGATCAGATTGTAAGGTTCCGGGCTCGATTCCCGACTGGGTCGCCATTTTCCGTTAGGATAAAAATAACGGAATTGCATTTTCAATTCTGTCGATCGACTGCAATAACAAGACCACACACAAAATGTTACATTGCACACATACATACATATAAACATGTAGTACCTACATAGAGTTGGTTGTAAGAGATTGTCATATGACAATAAATCCGCCCATTGTAAAATAACAAGAAAGAATCTGAAAATATTTTCTGCCTGCCTGTCTTATTGTTTTGCGGAGAACGCACTCTTTACCTGCAGAGTGGTCTCGATTGCGTTTCTCCGTGAACTAATAACGGAAAATAGTTTAGGCGAACGAGACAGAGCAGTACGTTAGAGCGGAATGTAAAATGAAGCATTGTATTGTTTCCCCGCAAAAACTAGCTACCGAACATAAAACCATCTGCATGTTTGAAAACACCATCCGGTTTTGCATTATGCCGCTTTATGTTCGATTGGTAGTTTTATGCTGAAAAAAGGAAAATCATTTTATTTTCCGCTATAACGTATAGGCCTGTCTCCCTCAGATGAACTAATTCCGATTTTGTTCACGAAGAATCGCAATCGGGCCCATTGTTATGTTTTTGAATACAATTTTCATCTAACTTGTATTCTTATGTAATCCAATTCACATAAACTTCAAAATAACATTTCTTTTATTCTGTCAATCCAAGCAACAACAATATATCATGAAGTCAATCTTAGTTATTTTGCAGATTTTTTGACGAAATTTTGAAAATATCTAAGGTTTTAGTTAAATGGCCAGTGTTACTGAGTAAAACGAACAGCTGATTTTCATGATTAGTGAAGGTCGCGTGCCTGAATGTAAACATCTGCTGAAATACTGAAACAAATAGGTCAGCGGCGTCTTTCGCGTACGAACATTGAACCGCTATAATGTATTTAAAATTGACCTCAAATATGTACTATTCCTTGAATCGGTGTTTCTGTTGACAAGGGCAAGGACATAAAAGCGTAAATACCGTGTCTAAGAAACAATAAAATGTATATCAACTCATTGAAGTATACATAATATGTATGATAATAGAATGACGAGGAAACAACGAAGCGGCCTTCCGTGAAGAAGCCAGCTGGCCTCATTTCGCTGCATAGCTGCCTACGGCCGATGCCAAACCTATATATTATATAGAATTGGAATATAATTGGCACGCCAATTTTACATATGTAGAATTGGCATTAGCCAATTATTGTTACGCACTCTTCCAGTATTGCTACGCACTCTCCCAGTATTGCTACGCACTCTCCCAGTAGTGCTCTCGCTCCCTCGTGACAAAAACGACATTGATTTTTGCCTGCAATTTCTGCTGAATATAGGGTTTTATATAGAGTTACTTTAAATTTGAGAGCACCCGCCGTATGTATACGGCTATACACCAAACTAAACAAAAAAAATGATTTGTTGAAAATGTTGGTATTTCACATTATGAATATTTTCAGAATGTCAAATAATAACATTTTTTTACAATCAGACTTTTCTCCATAAAAATCAGATATAAAAATGTATCTTTTTTTTTTTGATTTAGGACTATCTTACAGGGTTGCGATGATTTAAATCGGTGATTTAAATCGCGATTTAAATCAAGTGACTTAAAAAAAAACAATGATTTAAATCAATATTTTTTTACTGCAACCAAAAAATGACAACCTCAGCAAAAAAATATCAAGGGATTAGTTGATATTAGTTGATAAACATTAGTTGATAAACAATTAGTTGATAAACAAGTCATAGAGAAAACTGTCCCTAATGATTGGTGGATAGCAATAATAATATGAAAAAATGTATATCTAAAGAAGAATTCGATATAATCAAGCAACTGCTAAGTACAGTTGCTTCGCCGCTGCAGGGGTCGAAAGAATATTTTCGGCATTCAATTTGGTTCACAGCAAAATAAGAAATAGATTAGGCAACGAGAAGGCGGCTAAATTGGTCTTCCTTTTGAAAAAACTAAATTCGAACAACAAAACCAATAACATCTAAGTTACTGTTACTAATATAATAATGTAGGTATAATGTAAATATAAGTAAGTGTGACTGTGGTGAAACCCATAGGGTTTAATTTATGTTAATTTATTAATTTTAGGACCTTTTTTCCTTGTTCACTTCTTGATAAATATGACAAAAACGCTACAATATTTGTTTTGAATTTTTTTTATTGAAAAATGTTTTTGATTTAGAAGAAGTAAGAACTCCTTGATTTTTGTACATTTTACAACAGTTTTTGTTAAATAAATGTCAAATAAATATGCTACTGTGTTTCTACTTTTTAGAAGAACTAATATATGTTGATTTTTGTTAATGACATTAAAACATATTTAAATAAATAACAATTGTATTGTGTTTTTCCTGACATCCAAATTTAAAAAAAAACAAATATTAAAAAAATCAAAAAAATCTGATTTAAATCAAATAAATCCGATTTAAATCAAATTAATCCGATTTAAATCAAATTAATCCGATTTTTTTAAAATCATGATTTTTATCAACCCTGCTTTCTTACCGAGGAAAAGCAACTTGTAAATTAAATTTTCGGATATTTAGCATTATTTCTTAATAGCAAAGACCTTAATCAAAACATCTTGTAGACGATTTTAGGCTGTTTGTTTTATGTAGAATAATGCTTTATAAACAAAAACTACCTTACGTATCCAAAAAAGTGTTTTATTTAATGGTTTCGTTTTATATGTAGGATCACTCAGTTGTCTGGTGCTCACCAACAAATAACCCTGTATTTATGGGTCAGTGTCTCAACTCAACTTAAAATATAGCAGTCGCCTGGCAATTGCCAACTAATTGCATGCGCTAAAAAGTATGTTATCATATTTTCTTTATCTACGATTTTATTACCGTCTATCTAGCTCGTTACAAAACAAATATCTGTCCTAATTATCACGTATGTGACCGCCATTTGTGACCAACTTATTATTTATTTTGACGCCATTGAATTGTCGGGAGCGGTTAAATCGAGTGCCTGAGCGCTCCAGAAAACAACACTAAAAATAGTTCCCGCAAATGTGAAACTTTATAAAAAGAATAAAAGCATCCGATCCGACGACGGTGAAAAATGCGAACTTCTTAATTTATAGCAGGCAATTTTGAGAGTTTGCGTCCGATTTTCAGAGGTGAAATGGGTCAAGGCATATGAGAAATGTCTCTAAACTAGAAAAAGGCAACTATTTAGCAGTTAGCAGTTATTTCACATCGAAGATTAATGCAAATGCAGTCCCAAAGATCTGCATCGTTGCGGATGAGGTCCCTTCTGTACCATGGTTAAAAACCTCGGTGTTATATGGACGAGAACCTTTCATGGTGGCCGCCCCATATTAGAGAAATGAGACATAAACTCTTCAGCCGATTTCATTCGTTGATTACGCTGAAGAATATCCTCCCAGAGGAGAGCAAGATTACAATTTGTCAGTCTGTTCTTCCCTTCTGGATTATAAAGATGTCGCATTTTTCGACCAAACAGATGAGTTATCCACCAAGGTTGAGTGTCTACAAAACGTCTGCATTCAGTAGGTATACATACACCTCAGAAAATTTGATCACATCACCAAGTTCAGAGAGAACAGTGACCCGGGTAAAAAGAGACATGAGAGTTCTGTGTCTGCTTTCCAGGGTCTTAGAGGGCATCGCTCCCAATTACCTCACCGGCAGATTTACTGCACTATCGGCTTATGGACGCCCTCTAAGATCTGAAGGTAGCCTGCTACCCTCTACCCCTGGTCACAGCAGTTACTTCTTCTCATTCTCTTTCACCGTACATGGAGTCCGTCTTTGGCATGCTTTGCCAAGAAATGTGAGAACCGCGCCGAACACAACATGTTTTAAAAACAGACTCAGAGAACATTTGAAATCTTCCACATATATTTTATTATTTATTTAAGAATTAATTACTATAAAACATTGAGTACCTTACAAAAATAACAGGAACCGAATGGCAAAACCGTCACCCAACCGGGACTAGCCCGTTCTAGGGTGGACAGGAGTAGGGGTCGACAGGACAGGAGTAGGGCCCGTTCTAGGGTGGACATAAAATCCCTTTCCTTCCCATTCCCTACTTTTTAAGCCTATGCATCTTATTTGGTTTAGTTTATTTTGGTGTCGCACATTCTGTGCCCACAATGAGTTAAATATATATTTTTTTTGTATTTTTCAAACAAAACTCGCATGCAATGTTCACACAATAATATAAGTTGGCTCAAGAATGTTGCCTGTAGGCAAGCTCTAGAATATTGCCATTTTCTAACGAACGTTTTATGATTATTACACGACTGCCCAACAAAAAAGGAATTTAATGTGTTGAGGGTTCATTTATGTATGCTATCCGTTTCTTTATTCCACCATAAATTCTAAACGCT
Organism: Micropterix aruncella; assembly: GCA_944548615.1. Lineage (NCBI taxonomy): Eukaryota > Metazoa > Arthropoda > Insecta > Lepidoptera > Micropterigidae > Micropterix > Micropterix aruncella. The sequence continues at coordinate 18,874,424 of OX155964.1, read as the reverse complement.
TAAACCGATTTAGAAGTGTGTGGTATTGTTAGAATCGTTATGTCATCCCGAGTGTCATAGGGTACCTTAACTGTCCAAATATCAAATAAGTAGTTGTCTACATGTCCAAATGTCAATAAATTAACATAAATATATCGTGTTTAGTGTCATATCAAAGGTCTGATTGAATACATTCCGGAAACATACATCTATCTGGATCTATCCATATGGATAAACGCATAAACCACAAATAATTCATAAAAAAACTGTAATGAACATATTTATAAATAAAATAGTTCAGTTTTTGTAACGACAGTCGTGTTTTTTATTATTTTTAATATATTTACTAATTATTATTATTTCGTGGAGTTTCAGAAAAAAACATTAAAAAAAATACAATAAAGAGTCATCCACAACCGCATTAACCTTACTTACATGTATCGATTGATGAATATTTCAAAGCATTTGGTGTATTACTAATGAATAAATGTTGAAGGGACATAAATAGATCTAATCCTCCCACGCGGTGTGTAGTCGCTTGGCTCGTCACTAAATACCAATAACATTGGTCAGATCGCGATTAATTAATCGTCCACGCATAAACCAATCACAGTAGTTTCATACAATTTACAACTAATATTCGTCACATGTTTATGAGCACTGGAGCAACAATACCGGGGGCGATTCTTGACAAGTTAAGCATTCCAAATCTGTCCATTCGATTTATTTGGATAGACAAATTTAGCACGAATTTTTTTTCAAAAATAGCCCCCTGGCTGCGCCTGATCAGTATTTTCTCCCAGACATGCGTTATTTTCAACATATATCAATTAAATTCAATTTATTTTTAAAAATCTATACAGATTGTAGAATTATGCAAAGGCTTTTATTAAAAACGAGGAGTCGGCGAACAAAACGATCTAAAATCGTTCAATTCAATTTTACAGGAGGCAAACTACTAAAGAGCATACTTCATTTGTTTATTTGTATATTTTGTTTTTTTTTACTAAGACTTGAAACGTTGGCTGATTTGTATAAGATCTAGCATTCGCAAGTAACTTTTCATTGCAAGAATGGGACATAATAAAAAAAAACAAATTTTCGTTTACATCGCTTTGATTGAAATCGGAATATATAAAACGTTTTGATCGCAACTGTATTCTAGTCAGTACACCGTTTTGATTGCTACTAGTGATATAAAAACAGGAAATTAAAAATTAAAACATTTAGGCTATTTTATTTTATTTTTTATATTTCTACATCGTTAATCTTAATGTGTTAAATCCTTAATTTATGAATATGTCAAAATTTCCTCAAATAATGAATAATATGTCTCCTTAGAAAATTCAGAAAGTTAATATACATAACAATAAACAGCCGTAGGTAAATACACAAATAGAGTCGGATAAATTTCCAAACAATGCGATTAAGTAATAAATATAATGCGATAAGTGAAATATAAATCATGCAACAATTTTATCTGATAATCCGACGGTAAAAACAATAACGTACCTATAGCAATATATTATATTTAATATATTTAGGATCAATAGCTAAATTTACAGTAAAATGATTATTGTAAATATTTATTATCGAAGTCAGATTATTAAAAAAGCATTCGAAAAATTATTAAAAAATCAATAAAACAACTCGTATCATGAAATCCAAGTCGTCGCGGTTTCGGACATTACAAACAAAATAAAAGGGTCATTCCGCCATTTCGTGCAAATCGCCTGTAAACTCTAATATCAGACTGCATACCGCATTTAGAAAAAAAGTTTTATTGAAATATATTTACTCTAAGTGTGAGGGAGAAGGCTCTTTAGGAAATCTAATTCTAAAGTACATAGTTTTTTTTTAATCTTAAAAATACATGGAAAAATTTCATTCCTCTCCACCTCCAAACCACAAACTTCAAATTCGTCGATGTGTTGTACCTAAACTTGCCAACACATACTTATTTGTCTTAGCATACATGAAAGATAAGGTAAACATACTTTAGGTATTAAAATATAAGACATCTACAATTACATATAAACAAAATATTTCTACTTTTGTCTTTGGCAACAGAGATTCTATCATTTCCCGCGCAAAAAAAAATAAAGTATATCTTGCTCCGCAACAGGAACCCAAGCTTCTACCGTAGATCATTATGCTCCTCATTGGACAGTCTGTCGCGTAAGCTCTGAAGGCTGTGTGAATAGTCGCCGTGTAAAAAGATATTTAAGTTCTTTCTCTTCATTTCGAGTTTGTCACCGTTCAGCAGTCATTACCATCCATCCAAGTCAAACAGTAAGTACAAAACACAAAAGCTAAGTTTATATCCACTTTGGTGTGTTTTGGTAGGGTCTTTTCGTCCACTGTTATTGAAACTTCAAGGTCATCAATCATGCGAAATATGCAGAATAAACTTCCATTATTTCATTCCACTCCTTGTCATTACCTTCCTTTCCTTCCAAATTTATGTAGGATGGTAATGAAACGTATTAGAAGGTAATCAAAACGTGTCAGATGGTAATGAAAACTTTTGGAAGGCAATGAGTTATTGACAATTTCGAATGGTTTTGAAGGTTTTTATAGGAAACTTAAGAGCCAAGTAGATAAATGTCAACTATCTATATGTCAATTTTGGCCTGTTTAAGTGTATTTGGGGTAAATTATGAAAGAATTCTAGAAGAAAGAGAAGAATTATAGAAGAAAGAGAGCTAAGCTCTTTTATCTCCTAAGCTCTTTTATCTCCAGTTTCATCTACGTACCGTGCAACCATACCAAGCATTTGGGGAGATTGAGCGTTGGGATTGACATCACATAACCGGAATTAATCAATCGCGATTTTGTAGAAAGCTTCACTCAATACGATGAAATTATAGCTAACCATGTGTTTAATGTAAACCACCTTACTAGCAATGAGATGAAAGACGATACACCGAAAGTTCATGTAGCAAGCAATGTATTGAACAATGAAACACCCGATCTTCATAAATACATTAAATGAAGGCATAATTATTTCAATACCAACCAATACGACAAGTTAGGATGACAATTTTTTTTTATTATGAATGAAGCCTGGAAGTGTACTATCGTTTTTGAGACACAACGACATATAAAAGTCATGCCGTTTTATATGAATACTGACGGCACAATGTTGATAAGCACACTGATGACATCGATAATGACAATACAAAAAATTGCGACGCCAAAAAAGAAAATGTTAAGAATGTAGCTTGTCATGGTGTACATTCCGACAATATTGATGATTTGGGTAATAGTCCAATATCTATTAAAACAAGCTGTATTAGTACATAGGAAAAAATTGAGAATACTCAAATGGCACATACACCGTACTTTTTTTTAAATGTTGGGATAAATCTAATATGCTTTCTTGGCCCGTAGTAGACGATGAAGATAATGTTGCGGAAACTAGCAGTTTCTATCCTTTGCCAATGCCTGACATTACTAGACGAGGAAAATATTCATTTTAAAATCTTCCTGATTAAAATTATAAATAAAAGCGTTGATCTCAAGATATTATAATTTCCATTTTATCTTACGATTAGTAAGAAAACTTTTCCTATATTGTTAGTATAGAGTTTTGTTGCATTATTATTACAAGCAGTTTTTAAGCGAGATAACATTGACGCTCGAGTCACGATTACAATAGGGTTAGAGTAACTGATTTATTTTTTTGACTTTTAGATATTTTATATTATAAAGATTTTTTTTTGATTGAGTATTATAGCATAAAAGCTTACATTTGGTACTAGATACCGTGAAGTTCTACTAAGTTACAAAGGTACAAGACCACAAAAGTCTATTGATTTTACAAGGAAAGTAGATCTCAAGATTTTATATTTTTTATTTTCTATTTCTTATTCCATACTTTATGTTTCTAGAATTATAATATTATGTTTTGTATGTAATTCATGTAATGCGAAAAAGAATAATAAAGATTTCTTAAAATTTCTTAGATGATTTAGTTCATTAGTGGCCGCTTTAAAAATAGGCTTCATAACTTTTAATGTTGGTTTTGGTTGTGGATTTTTTTAATAAATATATTTTGTAAAGAAACAATAAATTACTGATGTTATTTCTATATCACATGTCATTACCATCCTCAGCTAATATTACCTTCCAGGCTAGTGTCATTACCATCCCTTGACGTATCATTACCTTCTTGGCAAATTTCATTACCATCCCGATCGTCATTACCCTCCGCCCATTTATTAGTAAAGTACACTATGTACCAAAGTGCCTCCCACATAAATGTCTTTACTAGGAGGTCTTAATTATATTAAATATCAATAAATGTGAAATTCAAGAAAAAAAAATATGCTCCGCGGAATCGCCTGTTTTGCACGAAAGGACGGAATGACCCAAAAACGGATTTCTTGGTTATAAAACGTAAAACTTTTGAGGGAAACTCGTGTTTTACTAAAACTCATTGAGTTCCTGTTTCTTGTTTTGTTTCTACTCTTTATTGTGAAATTTCAAAATGGGCGGGTTTATTATCATACAACAATCTCTCACAACCAACCCTACTATGAAGTGTTTATATGTATGTGTGCGTGTAATATGTGTGTAAGTGTGTGTTTTGTTATTGCATTCGATCGACAACATTGAAATGCAATTCCGTTAATTTTATCCTAACGGAAAATGGTGACCCAGCCGGGAATCGAACTCGGAACCTTACAATGTAAGATCAGGCCACTATGCCACCGATGCCGTAGCCACTATATCCACCACAGTTCTCTTCGCATGAGATAAAATTTCAGTTTTCTTTCGAACTGCTGTATTTTTTCTTGCCTACACAATAGTTTGTATGACTTAAGCAGTTAATCGTTATTCGTTATTCATCTTTAATCGTTATTAGTTATTCGAAATTTAAATTCTAAGCGTCAACATATATTTTGAAATTTTCTCAACAATAAATAATAATTAAATAATAAATTTAGTGAATATAGTGCAATTCGGCGGTTAAGTAACCCGACCAGGTTGCCACAAGCCTAGGAAATGGAAATATTTTCCTGAAAGTGTGGAGCTCGCCAAGACGTGTGGCCGACGTGGCGGGTATCGGGCTAAATACCTCCAATCATGATGAAGGTATTTAGCCCGATACCCGCTGGATGAACAGTACAACCTTATGACATCAAGGAGACAGCTGGACCTGTCTGGATGAGGGAAACGGATAACCGATCCGGATGGAGAGTGATTGGAGAGGCGTATGCCCAACGGTGGGCGAATGCGCGCTGATGATGATGAAGAAGAAGAAGCAGTTAATAAACTGCAGTTTAAGAAAAGGTTTTCTGTAATAACAGAAGACCTTTTCTACATAGTGAGGATCTCTTTTCAAAAGTTATATCTAAACATATATTTACTATCGCGACGTTATGATTCATCCGCGCGTGGGTTTGCATGCAGGAAAGTCGTGAAAGTTGACATATCCAAATAAAATAATTTAATTGGCGTAATCTCCGTTATAGCCATCTTGTGAGAACCATTTACAGACGGTACATCAAGAACATCAAATCGGGAATGAGAATAAGTCAGTAAATGTAGTCTTATACAATCAATGCATGTAGAAAGGTGTCGCAACATGGAAACCAAATGCGTTTTTGTTATTGAATATAAAGCAATGCCTTACATAAAATGAAATGAGATTCCCAGGCATCATAATCTTGATATGGTTGGTCGGGTTTTACGCAACCATGAAAAAAAAACAATTTAAACTTCCAGTTCCCATAATAGCAGTCGTCCGGCCGAGCTAATTATTGCCTGATTTGGCAAGTGCAAGTGGATCGCTGGCCTTTACGACCCGTCCAGTGCCCCACTGGCCAAACGAAGGTGATCACAGAATTCGATGACTCACCGGCATGAGAGCGAAGTCAACAATGCACGCGTAATGCCCGCTCCACACATTGGCCAGCGTTGGACGCATCGCCTATCTCTCTCTCGCTCGCGAGAGGGAGATATACATTTTTTCTGAAGTCACAGTGGTGCCGACTCGCTTCCACCTTAGCAATATATGCCAACATTCACCAACATGTGGAGCGGGCATAACAGTCAATAGTTACTCCTAAAGGTACTTACCAGTGTTGGTTCAATCGATTGAATATTTCAATCGACTGATTTACAAATCACGATTGATTTAGTCGCGACTAACGTTAATCAAGATTGAAAAAAATAACGACTAAATCAATGAGTCGTTAATCGTCAATCACGACTAACTTGCTCTTTAGATACCACCCGACAATTCATTCTCGTCGGTCGGTTGGTCGGTCGGTCGGTCGGTCGTGTTCGCGGTCGCGGTCGCACCGACCGCACCGACCGCCAAAAAAACGCAAAACGTTGACCGCTGTCGAGAATATCAATCGCAAACGTTTAATCGTCAAGCGTGACAAACGATTGAAAGTAATCAATCGTTAGTTGCCAATTGACGATTAAACGAATCAATCGTTAATCGTCAATCGCGATTAACGTATTCAATCGTCAATCTTTAGTCGACTAAATTTTGCCCAACACATGCACAAAAAAACCATGCTTGCGAGTATCCTTAAAACTAGCATGCTCTTCAACTGTACACATTTGTTTACGTTAGGCGTATGCCTAAATTTAAACAATTATTTAATTGTTTAGCAATAATGTAATTTAATTTTTAAACGATAATTTAATTGTTTTGCCAATATTAGGATTCTGATGCCTAAATAATATGAAAAAAATACAATTTACAAATTATTCGTGTTCGATAATATTTAAAATGAAATGATAAAGTTATGGGACCCATAAGTCCCACTGTTCTTAAAGGGTTAACACAAGTATTGTTTCAACTTTTTAGGGACATATGTGTCCCATAACTTCAAAAATCCTTAAAAAAATATCGAACACGTATAATTTATAAATTGTATTTTTTCCATGTTATTGAGACATCAGAATCTTAATATTGGCAAAACAATTAAATTATTGTTAAAAAATATATCGTTATTGGTTTTTGAAACATCGCAAATGACCAACAACCTTGAATGACAAGGGAACGGTAAATTTAAAAAAACAAATAAAATATTTATCGCAACTTTTTGAATTTGAAATTTATTTTTTTAGTACGTACTGTCGCTTATTAGGTTAATAAAATCATATTTAATAATATAGAAAATTTATTTATATCTCGTATGGATTGGACCACAGGGACACGTATGTGCCATCAAATTATACAAAATCTATTAAAGCAATTTTCACAAAACTTGATATATGTACATGTTATTTACATCGCCGTTTAACAGTTTTATGTATTAAAATTGCATGTTTAACAGTTTTATGTTTAACATTGCGTTTAACAGTTTTATGTTTCATGTATTAAAATGTATTGCGTACTCTACCGCAAAGTACTCTTGAATAAAAGTGATCAAAGCAAACAATTGAACACGCGTGCTGGTGAAACACAGGCTCTCGGCCAAAATGGAAGCTAGTACCATCAGTTTCCATCCGCACATAACTCAACATAATAATCCTAATAGTTGCAACACAATTATTTAAGAAACTATCGGGGAAAAATAAATACACTAAAAAGGATGATTTGGGTCCGCAATTGGGTACATAGTAAAGAACCCCTCGGAGCAAGTAATCAATTGATGGTGGAGATGCGAGACGAAGATGTCAGTGGCATCAAAATCGTGTATGCATGCGCTTCCGCAGAAATTTAATGAGCTTCTTTCTACAATTGATAATTCCCTACAAAAATAACATACTCGTATGAGTAACGCTATTCTAGCATGCTTATAAGCAAACCTGATAGGTGATTCTTGAAAAAAATAGCATGCTAAAGGAGAATGCCCATTCTAGTATGAACAAATGTACTCTTTTAAAATTTTTTGTATCTCTATCAAATGGCGTTTTATCTATTCCGTGACATCATCAGAATCTTTGTAGAAAATTACATCGAAAACGGTTTCACATTTCAGAAATATTAACAAAATAAAATTAATATATTTTGAGGTTAGGTGCCCACACGTTAAAAAAATGATAACAGATGCAACCTGTTATTTATTTTAAAAGTTTTTTAGGGGTTTTAATAGGTTCAAGATTAGTTTAGTAGGTATACGTTGATAGTGTACCTAAAATACTATTTATTTAATTAATTTATGTTATTCTCCCTCCCTTTAAATCATAAATGTCATGTCACGCAAGGTAACAAAAACTAGGGGTGAACGCAATAATAATAAATCGATTTTACTTTTAACGATTTTACTTCGACTTAGGTACATAATAAATCTTAAATACAGTTAAAATAAAGATGAATAAAGCTGAATCAAAGCTTATTTTCAAAAGTTTTTGATTAATCATAAATAGTTCTTCCCATTCCACCAGCGACTCGGGTAGCACCTTCGAAATCAAACAACTATTGATTTTTGAACATATCTACTCTGAATGAGCATGCTTATCACTAGCAATGTTTTCAGACACATGTAACTAAGTGGCAATTGCCCAATAATACCATGCTTTTGTGCTATTATAAATGCATATGTGTCAGTATTACCCCTTTCGTATTCAATATAAAACACTAGACATAAAACAAGAATAAAAAACGCCGACACGCCGAGACAGGGCAATTACAGCGCGATGACAACATATCCAGATCCCACCGAAAAAGTCATTACACCTGTAAATACGCAAAAGACTAGGCCATGTGCCAAATGACGGGGTTGCGGCGACGCTGATTCTAACAAAAAGCAACTGAGATTTGTGTCGTCTAATTTCAAACTCCGTCAGATCCAGATAGGTCTATTTTACAGTAGACCTGTAATGTAGAAATGTAGAAATATTGTGTAACTAATAAATGACACTTTGAGGACTGGATAGAGATAGAAGCCTCTGATTCTTCAAAATATTTTTAAGCTCGGGCAGAAAAGACGACTATGTCGTTACAACTGCTCGGGTGGCGGATGGATTGGTTCGGTCTCCATCCACCTCGTTGGAGTAAGGAAATTGTTAAAAAAAGCAGGACAATTTTCTATTAAAAAGAGTTAGGTACTTAATAAATACAAAAATGTCATAAATTTATGCAATATTTGATAAATAAAATTACTAGTGCACATATTTTTTATTCCCTTAGATTAGGCAGTAAAATAAGCATATTATTGAATAGGGAAATAGGATACAGCTGGTTTTGATATTCAAATTTGGATCTGGCAGGTTTGGTTAATGCAGTCTAGGATCTGGCTGCTTTTGTTACTCACTTCAGGTTGTGACGTCACCAACAATACAGGAGAGCTAATTGATTCGCTCAAAACAAAAACAGACCATGTGACAAGTGACTTTGGATGAAACTATAGGGAAATCAATTAAAACATATAAAATACCTATTACAAAATTAATACAAAATCATATGTATAAAATATAAAATAATATTTTTTTTTGATATTTCATGACGATAGTACATTTTTTTTACATTGAGATATTTTTCTGGATTTCCCTAAAGTCTGATCAAAGTCACATGGTCTGATTTTGTTTTGAGCGAATCAATTAGTCGCCATGGTAGGTTTACGGTATGCTCGGAAAACAATATCGACATAAATATAAAAATCGATGTAAATAAATATAAATAAAAAATAGGATATCGCTGGTTTTCATATTCAAGTTAGTAACAAAAAGTCACTAAATAAAATTACTAGTGCATATTTTCTTATTTTCTTAGATTAAGCAGTAAAATAAGCATATTATTGAATAGGGAAATAGGATACAGCTGGTTTTGATATTCAAATTTGGATCTGGCGGGTTTTGTAAATGCAGTCTAGGATCTGACTGCTTTTGTTACTAACTTCAGGCTGTGGCGTCACCAACAACACAGGAGAGTCAATAGTCCCCATGACAGTTTTTTTTAATGATTTCTTTGCTCTGATTGGTCGGTACTGCTATAGCCGTGTTTGAAAACCGTTTGTCATGGATGTAACGAAGTTTTAAATTTAATGCTGTTATTTTTTTAAATATTAGCTTAAAACCTGGCTTAGTTTGAAACTCAGTGAGGTTTTGGAAATATAGAACTCAAGTAAGACACGACCATATAGTAAAAATTTATTTTTTAAACTGGATCTGGCGGAGTTTGAAATTGTACTACACATTTCTCAAATTTATAATAAAGAATAGCATGCGTTACAAGCGCTCTCGCCTCGAATCTTTAAATAATGTTCAATTCTTTTTTTAACATGATAAGTTTAGGAATTTCACGTTTTCCAAGTTGAAATGAGCTACCTATTAATGAAGTGCCCGGAGGCCATATCACTTTTAAGCTGTACAAGGAATACGCGTTGCTCCCAAAATAACCCTAACACCGATGAAGAATCATAAATGCTGGCCGAGCTGTTCGCCAAAACAGTGACTCACTGAAATCGCACACCAAAATTTGCCCGAAAAACGGGAGCCGTCAATGCTTTTCAAACAAAGAAGTGCGAGACGTCGTACCTAGCCGCAAAGAAGGCGTTTTGCGAATCGATTCTTCGTTCAATAATGGTTAAATTGATGTAATTGCGCGTCTAGTATGTGAGCAACGCCCACACACACGACGACTAACAATCTTCGTCGTTGCTTTGCAACAAACGCCTTTGCAATTTTATCTACTGTTCGTAAAGCAGCTTGCCAAGAATCACACGGAATTGGCAGGCTTGAATTATCCATAATTACGCTAATCTCTGTAAACATATTGTAAAGTGAATCGTGTTGCTAGCAAATTTAAATCGTTATTAACACTCAATGAATTGGCCGAAGTCAATGAGAGGCCGGATCCTCTACACGAGCTTCGTAGCTAATGCTTAGAGTACTAAGCATTAGGACTGTATTAAGCTAGGTTTACACGAGCTTAGTAGCTAATGCTTAGAGTACTAAGGTATTAGTACAAATGACAAGTACGTCACCTTGCGTGTAAACATGCTGATTCAGCAGGTTAGTGCTTAGTATTAGTGACACTGCCAGTGCAAGTGAATAGAAGCCGATCCTATTTACTATGTAACTTGTCGTAGTCCTATGTAGTCACTTGTCGTTTAGTAAACTAAGCGACAAGTAACTACCCCCACCACAAATTACTAAGCACTTATCGCTTGCTGACTTGCTGACTGAAGGGTTAGTGACACGTTGAAATATCAAGTAAATAGACGCGTTTCTCTGCTTACGTGATATTTGCTAAGTTTATTTTGTGATTATGACTGGAGAAAGGTGGAATTGCGAAACAACTAAAAAAATCATCCAGGAATTTAAATCCTATAAAAAACGGCGGTGGTCGTGCCACTAATATATTTCTGCTAATACTAACGTGTAAACGGTTACTTGTCACGATCACCAAGCAGGTTAGCGACAAGCAGTGGCAAGTACTAAGTGACAAGTACTAAGCCATGAATGATTGTAAATATAAAAAAAAACAGGTCAAATTTGCTTGCTTGCTTCGCCCCATTTCCATCACTTCAAAGTACACTAAAAAAGATACTTTAGTGACCTTTATTAAAAAAAATAACCAAGGATGTTCAGTGTAAAAATCGAGTCCTCTTAAGATGCTTCGTAAGGACTGATTTTTATATTTTCCCCATTTGTTTAAAATACATTATACCATATTAAAGTGATAGGTACTAATTGTTTACTAAAAAAACAACAACATTTGACACTAAATTTTTACACTAAATTTATCGTGATTTTTGTGTGTAAATGATGACTTTCGACGATGAAAATGAAAGGCGTCAGAAATTCGCAAGTATATCAAATTAGGTTAGAGGAAAGCAAGTTTTTGGTATTTTTTAAAAGTAAATAAATAGTACCTATAACTTCAATACGTCATTACAAACGTATGAGAAATCAAACACCTCGATAACTACTCTTGACTACATTTAAATGCCAAAAGAGTAGACACAGAGGCTCTATCATCTGTTAGAACTTCAGACGATGTGGCGAATCCTTGTTCAACATCAGCATTACGATGTGAGGACTGCTTTCGCTACTTAGAATACTAACGGATACTTACACCCCCCGAGACATTTCTTTTGGAGATACCGATCATTGAGTAGAATATCATATCAGACTTAATTTTAAACGGTAGTGGTTGTACTATCTCTATATTGTGCCTCTAGCTCTTTACAATTCAATGATCGGAGACATCGCCAATACTTATGTTGTTCATTGAATTTTATCAATAACAAGCTTGCAGGCAGCTATAAGTATAATCATTGATTTTATAGTGTAATTACACTATAAAATCAATGGTATAATGTTTCAGTGCTTTTTATAAACAGTTATTTTTTCAAGTTCTTAGGCTTTGAGCAGCTCTGACAATACATCCACTTCAGAAATCAACATCGTGTGACATCTATGTATACGGAACACATTTATTGGTTTATTACTATACACCTTGGTTTCTAGCTCCCCAAACATAATATGGATGTGCGATTCTTCTCGACGAGACATTCTATGTCAGTTTTAGAAAAAAACGAATCCGGCAAGGAAAAAAATCGTTTATTATGGGCATAAAAGTCCGAAAAAGTAGCTTCTCAAAAAAAAAAACGAAAAATGACTTAAAAGTAGGAAAAAAGGAACGTCCTGATTTCCTGATGGGAGGCAACTGTTGAGTTTATACACATCGTCGCTTTATATGCGAGAGTTTGTTCACGCCAACAAGCAAACTTTTCAGGGCAAGGAAAAAACAGAAAACTTCGTGCACGAGATGTTTTTTTAGTTCTGTAAATGAGGCAAAATTGTAAAACAATATTAGTTTCCTGTGCTAACGATTGGGTAGCTAATGGGCCCTGTTGCAGTTAGGCCATTAAGACCTATGCGTAACCCATCCGGCGACCTCCACGCAGAAGTGCAAGCCCGAGCGGCGTCTGCCAATCGATTGTGCATTTCGATCGACAGCCGGGAGAGTCTGTTAACAGTAATATCTCATATAGAGCGGGGGTAGTTGTTAACCTTACGGCAACTGCTCTTAAAACGACCAATCGTCTACCCGACACCGGGTGAACAGCCGGGCAAGGGATACCGCGGTCCGCGATAGATTCGTTAGACTTCGTATTCCTGCTACGTAAAGAAGAGGACCGCGCAAGCGACCTCTAACCTGTAACCAGTCGGGAGACCTGAATAAGCTGGTTGCAACTGGAAGTAAGGTCGCGAGTGTGAGCCCGCTGGGTGATCAACCTGGTTATTTCGCGGTAAGGCGTTGGTCTCTTACGGGCGAGTGGCGTAACTAGACAGTGAGCTGTTTTCGTCCCAAGTCTTCTACGCTCACCTAACGGGAGATAGAACGATCTAATATCGTACTTCCTGAGGTGACGGGTTGAGGTGAAGTAATTTGAGCCCTCGCTATATAGACAGAACGATCCGGATCGTGATTTTACACCAGAAACAATAAAAAAACGCAAATTCCAATTTTTAGCGCGTACGAGGTCTCATATAATATATATCGACGATATGTACGAGTACACAGACTGTGTTAGTGCGAGTTGATTACTGTAATAATCTTCCACAAAAAAAAAATGGTTCGCCAGAGGTAAATAAAAACTATATATGCGCATATATTAGAGAAACCAAAAGCATTCAAATTTAAAAGAAGCATTCAAAAAGTTGGTGTCCCTTGTCTGAGAACCTGATGATTTGATAAACCGTGGCAAATCGTAAAATTCAATTAAATCGAAAATGATATCATGATTGAACGAGCCATGACCGATCCCATTCATGACTATGCAAATATATAACAACATATTTGAACTTCAATTTTTGCTGATACCTATGTCTGTCCTTGAGGCGGTTTTTGTTATTGCCTGATGATGTGATATTTTTTTTGTTGGCCGTGAATATACGACGCGTATATGTGTCGTCTAATTTTAAACTCCATCAGATCCAGATAGGTATATTTTACAGTAGGATCAATTTTCTGTTGATAATAGTTATAAGTACATAATAAACATTAATGTCATGAAAGAGAATGGGCATTTTGGGCCCACTTTTCTAATAGCTGTAAATCATATACTAATGGACAGATCTCTTTATGTGTAACATTTATTAATAGAACGACTGATCTCAATTACGAGCCGTTTCTGAGTTATATCCTATAACATAGGGCTAATTACTTAATCTCCCCTAGGGCACCTGGCACATTCAGGCATTGTATTTTTAATAATTGTTTAAACGAAAACCGTCACAGAATACCCGAAACGTTAAAGTACATACGCTGTGTGAGTACAAACTATATATTCCAAAAAAAAAATGCTCGAGTTGGTCATAAGTATATGGAGGAGAAATACTGGGATATGTTGCTTGAACTCTTGTAATGTGCCTCATGATTTCATTACCGCTCTTACTGACGTATGTAATAGGCTAAGGTCAGCTGCAACACGGTGCGCCCAGTGACAACATCGTAATATTTTATGGATCTTCACTGAAAATAATATTTTAAATGAATAATTGGCATTGGAGTTTTCGTGTAATTAGCCGTGTAATTAGCCATCAATTAAGAAGATTCCGAACTTCAAAACTCCGAAACGGCTCATAATTGAGGTAAGTTGTAGCAGTCATAATTTTTTTAGATATAGGTACATATACACCTTTTCAATGGTAAAAACGTTATTGTTATTGGAGAGGTGGGCCCAGCGCCCATACATCAAAAGGTGGGTCCAGCGCTCATTAAAAAATATACATATTTTTATAATGTAGTAAAATTACTAGTGCATATTTTTAAATTTTATTAGATTAATCAGTAAAATAAGCATAATATTGGGCCGGCAAATATGATATAGCTGGTTTTGATATTAAAATTTGGATCTGAAGGGCTTTGTTAATAAAGTCTAGGATCTGGCTGCTTTTGTTACTAACCAGGCTGTGAGGTCACCGAAAACACAGCAGAGCACACAAGAGACAAGAGATTCGCCATCAATCGCCATAGTTTTTCGATGATTTCTTTGCTCTGATTGATCGGTACGAATACGACGGCGTTTGAAAACCGTGTATCATGGATGTAATGTAGTTTGAAATTAAATGTTAAAAAAAAATATTATCTTGGAATCTGGCGTAGTTTCGAACTAAATGAAGTTTTGGGAACATAGAATTCAAGTAATACAAGACCATACGGTAAAAACGTATTTTGAAAAAAAAAACTGGATCTGGCGGAGTTTGAAATTAGACGACCTATATATACGATTCGTTCTTAAATCGATCACGATGATTTGATTACGGTTTCAGATGTGAGACTTCCGAAAATTGAAGCAAATCGTCGAAGCGAAACCTACACTCTCTCGATAAGTATCTATTTTGAACGCACGCAGAATGCAGCGCGTCCGGAAGACGGCGCGCTATCGGATGCTTTTGAAAGGTCAGAGGTGGAATTCGTCGGACGCGAATTGCTTGCTCGAAATGCACTTTTCAATTAAAAATAAAATCGCCTCGCATTTTTCAAGGCGACCGCGCTCCCACACAATTGTAGGTGCTTCCACGATGTCTGTGAAATCTATTGGATATTACAGAATAAAAATGTAAGTTGTGATCGTTTTTACTACCAAAATTTTTTTTTCAAAAATACTTTGGATTTGTTTTGTCAAAATCATATATCTGTGGTGAATGGTTAAAGGGGACTAAGTCGACATTTTGGGCAAATTGACTTAAGTATTCCATTCGATAGAGGAAAAAATCCCTATTTTTGTGAAAGCGAAATACTAAATTGTGAAAAAGGGTTGAATTTGTCAATTTTTGCACAACAGTTTAGGTATACTTGAAACAGAAAGATAAGTCGACTCGAGAAAGGGGTAAATTGATAGTTTTTTCTAACAGGTTTGGGTAAACAGGGCAAAGTCTTATCTGTTTTAATCTGTTTACACACTGTATTGCAAGACGAAATAATCAAAACCACAATGGAAATTCAATTGTTGTCAGGAAATGGCATAACTAATAATGAAGGTTAGGAAAGCGTATGTAAACTAATAATCAAGGTTAGTAAAGTTTTGTAGTATTTTAAGATAATCATAATATTTAGCTTCTTCGGGGAATCCTACTACTATTATAAACGCGAAAGTTTGTAAGAATGCATGTATGGATGTTTGTTACTCTTTCACGCAAAAACTACTAGATGGATTTTGATGAAACTTTACAATAATATAGCTTACACATCAGAATAACACCTAGGCTATAATTTATAAAGATATAGTGTGAATTATCCAAAATATAACGATAAGTGTCAAGTAAGTAGGAAAAAAATCTGTCATCTGCGAGCTATTCTGGCGTGCGCCGCAAAAACCGTTGGAGTTACACGTATATAATGCATAATTATATATGTTTCTATTAGTAGTATTATCACAATTTTCCATCACCACGCGAGTGAAACTGCGGGGCGCAGCTAGTTCTCTATAATTTGTTGAATTTTCAAAGTTTATAGAATTTGCTGGTGTTTAATGGACTTAATTTGGAAGTCTGTATTATGTGAATATGGCGCTAGGTATACTCCCCAATTTAAAATATATTTTGTTAACCTTTATTTATTAAAAATATGTGTCCCATTTAGCATACAAAAATCCCTATTAGTTATAAAAAATTATGTTTAGAAGTTTGATTTACTTATTTAATTGATTCTCCCATTTGTCCCAAATTTCCAAACTTTGTTTTTGCAATATCCTCGAAACACGTTTTCATCACTTAGCCACCCTTTACCCATTCACAACAGCTAAGTATGTTACTAGTTTATGTTTTTACGAATACCTTGATGAAAGAACTGATATGATAAAAATCGGAATGAAAGCGTTTAATTTTTAATATGTTATATCATTCAAGACATAGATAATATGATGGAGATTTAAAATAACTTACATTCAACTTTTCCTCAAAATGTTTAAATTGCAGCGAAAACACTGGATATATGCACGGAATTGGGCGCCAGCTTTCCACGCAAGAATTTTAGAGCCACATTCTTCAGTCATGGTTGTGAACTTTATTTGTCGAAATATATTTTGTTCTAAATCAGGAGAATGCGCGTAAGTGTAGTGAAATACTGAGAATTTAAACCGCGTCGGCTTTAGAGTTAGATACACGACTTGGCATTTATGCGTTTCCCTATCCCGAGGTCCAATTCTTGAAACATTGCATGCTAAAATTTTCTATATCTCATGTAAATCAGATGCACCATAGACAAATTTGGCATACAAAATTTTCAAGAACCCCCCCCCCCCTCCCCCGTTCTCATCCTTCTTCTGGGCTACGATTCTTGAAAAAATATCATACCTTTGTCTACGGTCCATTTGATTTACATGGGCCATAGACAAAATTTCGCATACTAAATTTTTGAAGAATAGAACCCCTGCAAAAATATCGATGTGTAAAATCTTTATGCTGTGATTTATAGTATTGTCGTCATTAATGACGTACTAAGTCGTGGGACGACTATTCATCAGTTGAGTGAACTATGAATTTCATAGGAATGCCGTTTCGTATAAAAACATACACAAGTTTCTCCATACGAGTGAAGGCAGAAGGACATGTCGAGAATCGAAGTATTAGCGAATTAGCACAGTGGCTTAAAAGGTGATGATTTTTTGCTTGTTTACGAAATAAAAATAAGAGTCATTATCGGTCGATAGCTCTATTATGACTAAGCTATCGATCAACTGGTTTTCGCTCCGGATGACTAATATCACGGAGCAAATTGAAGTAGTCCTGCATACCAGAGCACATGGAGAAGACCGCCAAAAAGAGTGAGACCGACAGGAAACCGGTTGTCGAAAGTTTATTATACCTTTGAGCCGCGTCATTAGAGTGACGTCATCGTTCAGAAAAACTATGCAATGAAAACGACCGCCAGTCGCCACGCTTTGACGCCTACTTAATTCCATGACGACGTTTCTTGTGTGAAGAAACTGCGCGAACTTAAATGACGAACACTCGACAAATAAGGCAAATAGTTTACGATCTTTGTTTAGATATTTCTAGAATTGTCGAGCTGCAATTTACGCAAATTTGTGTAGGTGGGAATACCAACGTTAGTTTTGGCTCTGCATGTCCTGCCTGCGCGATGAGATGAACTTACAGTAGGTTCAGAAGTTCAGAAGTTGAGAGTTCAGCATTCGGGGCAAATGCATATTTGAGAACTTTCAGAACGAACGATTCAGAACTTTAAATTCTAGTTCCAAAAAAACTCATGTTTTCTAGAACACGCTCACTGCAACTTGTAACCGAATCCGTATAATCGTGCAACGCTCTCAAACAGCAAAAACCATGGCAGGAGCAAAACATAAAATATTTAAATAGGTACCCCAATGTGAAACTGACACATGCCAATTTGATAGGTATTTTAACGTTGCCTACTATTTCATCAGCTGCCACACTATAAAAAGACCACATCCTCCTAATTCTGTCACATTCAAACATTTGAAAAACAGGTATTAATTCATGTATAATTGGAACCTTAACTGCATTGCTGATTTTTTAATGTCACCCGATTATATTCACCACGCTGATTCCGAAACTGCAATAATCTTTATTCGGCCTCAATACATTAGCGAGGTACAGTCATTTAAAGAAGCGTCAAACACCTACATTTCGGTAGGTTAAGTTAGTTTTTATAAACAATTCATAAACTCCTATATGGCAGTAGGTTAAGTTTGTTTTTTAATCTTAAGGTGCTCCTAAACGGGCTATAATTTTACTGCAGTGGCGGCAGCGGTATGCGGCCTACCCGCAAAACAACGGATTGACAGCTCTTTCAGTCTATCCTGGACAACGGCGGCTGCAACGTCACCGAAACGTCGGGTGCTACAAATTTCACGCGGTAAATTCGTTTTCTATCCTATTTATAAAATCAGAATAGGTAATAATATTTTAAAGATCAAAAAAAAATCATCAGATCACAGAAGAAACAGCAATAATGCTGGCCGGGCAATATTGCAGTATTTTCGATTGCGAAGCGATCGTCCAGCAACACGTCGGCGACACATAAAAATGCTTCAGCCATACGATAAATATGTGGCTATATGGCCGGGATATACTAAAGATATTTTCGTATATTGCATAGTATGGCTGGTATTGCTAGCAATGTTTCCGGCAACTGTATTGCAGCCACATATTGCAGCGAAAATGTGGCACATTTAGGAGCACCATAGTAAATCCCGGCTATCTAACAGGTCGGATTCACATTCTCGTCTTTTGTCGTTTTAAATTTTCATTTAAAACAATATAAGCCGCTCCGACACGTATGATTTCGTCGGCGATTGTTGCCCGATTGCGTAGCCCGTTTACGAGTCAAAACTATGGGCCATACGTTTGCAGAAATATTGCTGAGAATGCCGGGCTTTAAATTTCCAGCCATTTGCCGCAATATAATGTTGCAGTGATGGCCGGCCCATAGTTGCTAATATTGAGGCCACGTATTGCCATAAAAGCATAGCCCGTTTAGGAGCACCATAACATGCTACATTTGTCTATAGCATATGTAAATAAGAAAAATCATAGACAAATTAGCATGGTGTTTTTTCCAGAATCATTCCCCTGACATCAATGGGGCCGTATTTCAAACTATAAATCTGCAAAGCATCAAACTAAATTGCGTAGAGTGCACGCTGTGCTCCATCTGCACAGCGTAGCGTGATTATTGCGATTCGCTATTACGAACACAACCTTGTTTGATTGGTCCTAACTTTGCACGAATGCGGTTTCCGTTTTAGGCAGTACGAAAGTGACAGATGTCACCCACCAGTCACCCCACAGTCACCCACAGAATAAGCATGAAACACACTTTTGACGTATTATTTGAAAATTCAAAGGTTTGGACTATGCAAGTATCAAAATGCAAATCATTCTGTTTTCATTAGTTAGTTAGATAGGTAGATGCACTGACCTTGCAGGCGGGATTGCAACAATGCGATTATATTGGTAAATTCTGCAAGCACTGATATCTCAATCGGTCTGTGGAAAACGGACATACACATCTATTTAATTTAATATTTTATATAAAAATATAGGTATCAACGGTCAAATAAAAGCGGGATCCGCGCGTAGCATGGCTAAAAAATTGGCCCTCTGCCAACAGACGCTGTTAGTGCGCATAGCAATCTCATATTTAGTAGATTTTCACAACAAAAAAATATTACTTACCGCTATCAATTATGTAAATACATATAAAATATGTACAAAGGCGTTTTTATATCAGGAACACTGAAAATCAATCACAGCAAAAACACACACGTTAGTTCAAAACAATTCAGGCGATTATTTACGATATTTTCAGGACTTCAGCGGTCACTCGTGTTCGCAAGGTTCACAATCGTATGGAGAGACTTACGTATGGATTTTTACGAAACGGCATTCCTATCGAAATCACAGTGCACTTAATTGCTGAGTAATTGTCCCGCGACTTTGCAACCGCGCACGCACTTCGCTAATTTAGAGAAAAGATTCTAAGCACATGTAGTTGCAAATCTCCCGGATATTTTTATAGAAGAAAGATGAGGTCCGAGAAAGAATGTCCGAGAACGAGGACGGCTGAGAGCAGACTGGCAGCACTCGTATTATTGATATAGCGCGCTGGTAACACCGATAAACGCTAAAATAATAAAAGCCGACTAAAATAATTTTTACAACGCTAATCGTTTTTTTTTTTCAAAATAACAAGATTTTTTCCTTATCAGGTATTTTGAAATTGGTCGCATACTGTCAAAAACTGGTTATGTCATCCGTCACCCTGCTATCAACTGTCAATTATTTTTTCATCACTGGAGCCAGCAACAATGTAAGCTACAAAAATGTAAGCAGCTGATTGGATGAACGCCTTCGATTCTGCATACCTGTTGGTTGTTCCGCAACCGCCATTTCTCACTTCTGCCTGCTTACTTTATTGAAGTTTCTTGCTAAGTTTCGTCCAGTGTGGGTTTGTTCTACGTTTCCGGTTTCGAGTATTGATATTTTTGAATTATTTACCGCAAATATGGATATAAAAGCGTACGAGTTTAAGCTGAATAAAGTCCTGGAAAAATTCTCCGTCCCGCAATACGTAATAACCGACAATTACAATGTCGATAATCTGCTGTCGCACCTCTCCGGCAAAGATGATCCAGGTAAATTTGTATTTATTTCGTTAATTCACCATAACATAAAGCGGGTTGTTTGCTAGGAAAGATTAGTATCATTTCACGGACATTCACCGCAAGCGATGTTTTTGGAGGGAAGCAACTACTTTGTTTTGGAGTTTTCATTGCTTGTGTTTGTAGCTTCGAATACAAATTGTATCCGCCTTGCTTACCCTACGCACCGTTTTTTCATCCCCTGTTGGCAGTGTTGCCAGAACTCTCAACAGAGCGATGTCGCTAGGCTGGTGCCCAAAATTCCGAAATTCGCTAGATGTGACTTTCTGCACTGGAAATAGTCGCTAGGAGTCACCAATGTTCAATAATAATAGACACCATTTTATAAGGCTATTAATTGCAGCCTTTTATGTACCTACATACCTACATCAAGTGCTTAACCGCTCGGAAGCCAGTCTACATGCGCAAAAAACTGCGCTGCAACTTTTTGGTCTATTTTGTGAATAAATACTACAATATCGTTTTTTCGTGAATTACCTCTTGTTACCTAGTAATTAATCTTGTTAGTCATGTATATTATATATTTATATAATATATGTGGGGGCCGGCCGAAATGGTTACGCACGGATCTGTCAAACGACGCAAAATGACTATAGGCACTGTCGGCGTCCGACGGGTTAATAACTGAAGTAATTAAAATGTAAGGGTTGGGACCGACTGAGCCTACGACCCAGGTACGCAACGTATACAATGCAACGCTCCCTTTTTGGTGTGCACACTTGTCTCACGTATGCAACGTATATAGTATTCAGAAGCTGCTGTCAGTGGTCACTTCTCAGTATGTTTTCTGATTCTGAGAGTGAGTTTGAGAATAATTTACTCAGTTTGTTATTTTTAAATCAATATGTCCGCACCACAAAAACAAAAATAAAGTTAAGAAACGAAGATATTGGATTCATGAGATAAATAGACATGCGCATGCGTATGCGCATGCGCCGATGTTCTGTGTTTGTCTGAAGCTTTGCGAACGTAAGTTCTAGAAACACACTGGTCTTACACGTGGGACAGCGTATTGTCATCCCCTCACCTCCGATCTGGAGATCACAGATCGACTTTGCGTGGGATGCGTGTGACAGCATCAGCGTGTCATCAGTCATCTGTTTTCATGCAAATTCGAGGGTTCAGATGTCTTAATGCGTTGCATACATTGCTTACTTGGGCTCAGTCTATCGCTACATTAATACTAAGAAAATACAGTAAAACATAATATCTTTTTTATGAACCATTACTGTAGGATTTATATATTTTATAACTTCCGCTCAACATTTATTTATTATATCTTTGGTTAGTTCCCATTTTGCAAAATGTATTTCATTCCACTGTTTTAAGAAACCATTTTTTATTTTGGCTCAATCTGCTTTGGCGTTGTTTTGTGTTGCTCATAATCGGTTTCAGCCATTATTGTTACATCCATTTTTAGCTTTATTCATCATAATTACCTGAAACTGCACATGGAGAAAGTAGTTTTTTAATAACATAGGATCTTTATGTTAAGTACTGAGACTAGGGACGGTCATGCGAACAGTTCATATTGTATGAGGTTTTGACTAATCAATTCTTTTTAATGGAAGCTTTTTAGAATTCGATTACTATATTTATGTCAGTGAGCCATCAACTCATTAAGCATTTTAAGTGTTTTTGAAAATCCTAGAAAAGCTGCTAGAATAGTCAATTAGATACAAAATTGCCAGGTGCATTTTTTATGGCCATAATAGACGCCCGGATTTGGTACGACGGACTGAATTTGCAGACCAAATCCATTCTCATAACAGACAACCAAACGTTGCTTAAAGTGCTTTTTTAAGTGCTTATTGCGTTTCCTCATATCCCATATTTTAATTTAGTGATATTTATACTGTACTCTATTGAGTCGAATGCCTACGATGTCACAAAAAAATACTGACTGGATTAGACGATGTATCCATGGTGTTTAATATAAATTTAGTTAGTTCACCGATAGTTATTCTGGTAGTTTTTTTCCTAGAGCCGAATTGGCTTGCCGTAGTAAAATTTAGTTGCAGTAATAATATTAGCTTGTAAGATGTATCCCACAAACATGGAAGTTCTTTACATAATTGAAGAATTTCAGTTAATACATCACAAGTAGATGATGATTTCTTCATGGTGTTTCAGACATGACTAGTCATGGTTTGTCCAGTCCGACCCTCCACACGCACTGATTTGGTAGGGAGCGGACTATATCCGATTTGCAAACCCTCGAACTGCCGCAGGCACAAATAATAATTATTATTGTCGCCGAACTACTCTCCAGACGGACAGATATGGTTTGGAAGTGAATAAAATCCGTGTACCGGTCGTACCAACCCCGATTGTCTGTTAATGCTATTATTGCTTAATGCTATAATTGTAGGTTCACAAAATGTGTGTATATATGTGGCTAGTTATTTTAAACAAGTAAATATATTAAAAGAATAAAAAACATGACTGCTATTACAGAAAGTGAACTATTCTATTTATAATTATTTTTATTACAGTTTTTTATGAAATATTTGCTGTTTATGTATTTACCCTTATTTCAGGTTGCTCAATAAGTTTTGTCGTTTGATAAGAGATGGCGGTATTAGGTTTGTCGTTTTATTTTTCTAAAAGTAGTACTACTGTTTTATAAACACGAGTTTCATGTAGATCGGTCAACTCCTTCATATATTTGCAGCTGTTCAAAGTTGATGTGTCACAGTATTTTTGGATAATGGAAAAATTTGAATATCGTGCAGTAATAAAATTCCTATTTTTGGAAGGTGTAGAACCAAAACAAATTCATGAACGATTGTTAAAAGTGTATAAGGACTCTTCATCTTCAATTCGAACAGTTGAAAGATAGGTTGCTGTATTTAAATATGGTCACAGTTGAGTCTTGAAGACGATCCATGTGAAGGACGTCCAGAAAGTGCATCAACACCAGTAAACATAGCAAAAATAAAGGATATTATTATGGACGATCGTCGTCTAACAGAGAGTGATTTAGTAGAAGCCCTAGTCATCTCATTAGGCAGTGTGAGCAATATATTGGGTAAAGTTTTGGATTACAGAAAGATGTGTGCAAAGTGGGTTCCGCATTTGCTAACAATGGAACAAAAACACAATCTTATGCGACTTTCTCGGCAACATTTTTACCGTTTTAGAAATGATAAAAAGATTTTGTGCATTTTTTTATCACTGTAGATGAGACTTGGGTCTAAAACTATGACCATGAATTAAAAAGAGGCCAAGGAGAGGTGTGAACCCGGTACTTCGGCTTCAAAGCAAGTTAGGGTCCAGAAATCGCCCATGAAGGTGTAAGCATCAGTTTTTTGGGATGCTAAAGGAATTTTGTGTGTGGATTAACTTCGAACTGGTAAAATAATAAATGCAGAATAATAATGTAACCTTTTGGACCAGCTAGATGTAAAAAATCACGAGAAAAGGCCTGGTTCACAAAAGAAAAAATTTTTCAAGATAACGCACCTTTTCACACAGCTCAAAAAACCATAGCGAAAATCAGTGAATCCTTCTGACTTCTGGCTGTTCTCACATCTGAAACATTCATGCGTGGAAAACGATTTTCATTGAAAGAAGAGGCAGCCGTGGAAGCGTATTTCGACAGTCTTCCTGATTATCACTTCATGGATGTAATCCATAAATAAGACAATTATTGGAACAAGTCTATTGAAGTTCAAGGAGATTATATTGAATAATAAAATGTATTTCAAACCATAAAATTGTGTTTTTCTTATCGGAACGACAAAACTTATTACACAACCTGATAGATACATGTATATTTCCAGAATGTATTCAATCAGACTTATCACTTGACACTAAATATGATATATTTATGTTAATTTATTGACATTTGAATATTTGAACATTTAGACAACTACTTACTTGATATTTGGACAGTCAGGGTACCCTATGACACTTGGGATAAGAACGGTTCTAACAATACCACACACTTCTGAATTCGGTTGAAGCGTTTAGAAATTATGGTGGAATAAAGAAACGGAAAACATACATAGGTGAACCCTGAACACATTACACTCAGTTTTTGTTGGGCAGTCATGTAAAAATTAATGAGTCATTAGCATCACTGCAGCAGTTACGTCCAAAAGCAATGGTTCCTACCCTATGCTTGCTTGCATGGTGCGTAACTCACTTCATACCTCTCAGGAACTAAGTCGCCGCTGCGCCATCTAGCGGGAGAAAATGGCAGTGAATATTCCTAATAAAAAAAGTCTCAGCCGAGGTGTTAAAATTAATGCATGAAATTGCGACGTAATATCGCAAACCTTCGAGTTTCCTTGCATGCGAAAACAACACCTTTAACACTAACGTTTATATTACAGCTTTAGGTGAGAAGCTTTTAAAACTTCCTATTTTGAGCGACTGGCTCATCGGCATGCTGGCAGATCAAACCAAATTCGAGTATTCCCACTCCTGCTCCGTTAAAATTTTCGTGTTGCGCTTGATGGCCGTCGTGATCGAAAACGAAGTGCAATACACAAAGTTATTCTATTCAAATGTGTTCGATACGATGAAGAAAGCGGTAAGTTCGGAGAAGCAAAACCCCTCCGTTCAGCTGGCCTACATCAACGTTATGCATGGCCTAATGAAATATCCGACTGGAGTAAATTGGTTGCTGGAAAAACGGAGTTGGATGTGTGTTTTGCGCATTTATAAGGAGCTGAGAAGCACCTTGTACCTTCGGACGGCAGCCATCAATTTTTTGGTCCCGTTCATTTGGAAGCTGAGCGATTTGGAGGACGAACGCAACTTAAGTATTATCCTCGAGGAAGTAATAAAGCCGCTCCTCGACAATCCCTGGAAAGGAGCCAAAGTAATTAATAACGATCAAACCGAAGAAATGGACCGGGTGTTGACGCCGACTATGCGTTTGATAATCGAAATCGTCTCTTTTCCTAAACATTTTAATCAGGATAATTTAGTAATGCAGATTCTGTATGTACGTTTCTCTCTGGATTTAAACATATGGGATCTTTATTTTACACTGCTGGGCGAGAACGTGCTGCGATATCACGCTCGTCTAGCATTCATAACTATCTTCGTGAGAGCAGCCTTGGGCAAAGTGCGAGACACCGAAGTCACCAGCAATGATTTCTTGGTTTTCAATATCAGCCTTTGCAACTTGGTGAAAGCGCTAATCGATAAAGGAGATCCTAATGTAATCGTAGACATGTCCTTTTTCGGATATCGTTATATGAGTAAGTTCGGCAATAATATGCCGCTCACTGCTGAAGAAGGAAAAGGGCTCAATGTCCGCAATCAACTGGTGATGCTTTCCATCATTCCAATCTTGAGCGGCTGCAAAAATAAAAAAGAATTTGACAAAGAAATATTACAACAATACATTATGAAATTGTTTTCGATGTCGAGTGAGCAGATGACACGGATTTACTACATGTTCAGACAGAGCATCAAAGACAAGGAACTCGGAGACCGATTCACAACAAATGCCATAATCAAAATAATCGGTTTGAAAGATGTATTATCAACGACACAGGCAAATATAGCTTTTCAAGCTCTCTATTATCGATTACACGCTTGCATGGCAGCGGCCCATTTATTGGATACTCCAGCGGTGAATATTTTGAGCGATCACCCGATATCAGGCGACGGAATGACCCTTCTGTCTACATTACTGGATGGTATTTACTGTCTCGTCGAGAAATTTGAAATTAGTTGGCACGAGAGTGTGGAAATAGTAAACATATACAATACGGCAGTCAACCTACTCATCGTGCGAAACATTCACAACAGCGTAAGTAAATTTTTCGGTCGTATTAATATTTTTATCTGAAAGTACTGCCGTTCTTCAATGAAAAGACCAAATTCTTTAAACTTAAAATGAAAAAGGTACGAATATTTTGAATTTGAAGAAGTCTTGTTTGCTCAGGTTGTCCTATTGCCTAACACATATAGGAATTGGATTTATAATTGGAAATCGCAGTTTGCCTTTTGACGCTTCAGGCTGCGGTGGGTTTGCTGGGTGAATGCATTTTTTAGTTTCATTAATTAACACTTACGGAGTTGCACCCTAATTTGTAGCATAAGTATTCGCTGCCAGACCCAGTATAATATCATAAGTTTATTCCAAAACTGGCCCCTAGAATGTGAGGCGACCAGCTCGGGTTACATACGGCAAAATGTATATAAATTTATATTTACACGCACATTTACATTTACATAGAGCGGGGTTTACTATAGAGCTATACTATTACTATAGAGCGGATTACTATAGAGCTGCGCACATTTACATTTACATTTATATAAATTTATATACATTTTGCCGTAGGTAACCGCCTCATATTCTAGGGGTTAATAAAAGTAAATGTTTACTTTCTAATAAGGATTATATATGTACAAAGAAAGACATTATTGAATCAAATACTATTTTTTATTATTTTTACTTAAACCAAAAGCCATTAGAAAAAAATATGAAATTCTCCATTGTGACAACATGTAGGCTAATCGTATACACACCTTTTACGTCCGAAGCACGCACGAACGGTGTGCTAACTGACGACCAAGGACGTCATTTCATGTGCTACACTATTGTTTAAAGGGACTAGCCGTGGCAACGTCGCAAACGTCGAACTTACAAAGTTATTTAGCAAAATACAAAGGACTGGGTTCGTTGAACCCATTAGTTTAGTTAGTTTAGTTTATCTGGGTTTTTTCCCGCACTTGGCCTCTTGATTGGGCCGTTGTGCGTGGCTCATGTTTCTATTTATGTTACTCCAGCCAACCCAGGCTGTCCCAGAAGGTTAGCAGCCTGTTTGGGTTGCTACAGGCCTCCGGGACAGATGCTGGAGATTGTAATATTTTTGCCCGTTGCTCTGCCACGCTCCTGCATTCCATGAGCACATGCTGTGGCGTTTCTTCTTCCTCCATGCATCCTCTGCTTAGAGGGCTGTCTGTCACACCTATGGTAAACAGGTGTTTGTTTAAGGGACAGTGGCCTGTCATAGTGCCTATGACTTTACGGATTTAGTTCCTTTTTAATCTGGTGAGGTTGCGGGCAAGTTTTTTAGATGCTTCCGGAACCGCATTCTTTGTTTGCCTACATCCTGCGTTTTTTTTCCATTCTGTAAGGTGTGTTTCGTCGGTGTTCCTGCGTAGCCATGTTTTTATTTGGGCCTGGGGTATGGGCATCAAGGGTTCCCGTCTATATATTATTTTCTTTGATCCCATTTTGGCCAGTTCGTCTGCCGCGTCGTTGCCCAGTGAGTCGCTGTGCCCTTTAATTCATTGCAGGGTCACTCTATTTGACCTTGCAATGGATTGAAGCGCATTGTGGCATTCCAGTACAAGGACAGAGGTTATAGTATTTTTTGCTAGCGCTTGTAGCACGGAGGCACTGTCGGAGACAAATTTCAAACTTAGGTCTCCGACATCTTTGGCTGCAACTGCCTGTGCTACTCTGGTGATGCCAATGCATTCTGCTTGGAAGATCGTGTTTAAGTTGCCAAGGGTAGTTGATATTTTGATGTTTAGATCATTTGAGAAGATTCCTGCTCCGTTACCTTGAGTGGTTTTGGAGCCATTCGTTGAACCCATTAGCGACTCCTTAAGTGTTAAAAGTCTTTGCCTGATTATAAAATGTTGAATTTGTGACACATTGAAAGCAGAATGCACGGAATGAGATAGGGTGTTTCATTTCATTGCTTTGGAAGGCAGAATCACTTGTATGCAAACGTTTCTTCAAATTGCCAGTTTCCTTTTCTATTCTGACTAGATCATCGCTTGTAAATTAACCAAGCAATTGCACATCGCTTCATCCATTCGACATCTTTTCAGTGAAAATTTGCATTCATTTTATGTTATAGGTTTAAGTAGACAACTAATAAAACTGCCGCTTATGACGAATTGGATCAATATGATGCTGGAAAACAAGTCCACGTTTATTTCATCTGTTTCATCGTCAGTTAAACGTTTTTTGTACCGATTGACCACCATTATAATCGAGGATGAAGTGCAGTATACGATACTGTTCAACAAGAACGTCATCGAGGCTATTACAGAGGTGATGGCACTAGATGATCCGGTTACTCGTTTCTGTTACATTAAAATACTGGGCGGTTTGATGAAATATCCAACCGGTATGTCATGGCTTCTGAAAAACAGCACTTGGATGTCCGTTTTGAATATATATATTTCGGAGGTTGGGATCGCGTATGTCAGAAGGGCTGCTTTGGAGTTTCTGTCGTTGTTTGTTTGGAAAATAAATGATTTAGGAGACGCGCAAAGTTTGAATGTGTTGATTGACGAGATCACTCGCCCGCTACTTGAAAATCGTTGGAAAGACACACGCGTCGTCACATGCGATGATCAACACCAAATGGATAAATTACTGAGCCCCTACCTGGCGCTTATCATCGAAATCATGGGATCATCCCATAGCCTGAATAAAACTAATCTCGTAATTCAAATTTTGTACGGCCGTTGCAACATTGATATATTTCTGTGGAAACTTTTCCAATACTGCCGAAACGGAAATGTCCTACGTCATTTTGCGAGACTTTCTTTCATATCGAACTTTGCTCGGATGGAATTGGACCGTGAAGACGTCGCCCTGGAAGACCGCGAAAAGTACGCAATGGCGAATTGTAATCTCCTGCACGCGTTGCTGTCGAAAGGATTGATCGACATCATTCTGGACGTGTGCATTTTTGGACAAAGGTACATGAAGAAATTGTGCTGGAATTTGCCCTATGAGAACAACAGCGACGGGCGGGTGTTCAACATTTGGTTCCAGCTGCTCCTGCTGCCATTGGTTACTTTTTTGGGTAGCGTGAAGATGAGTCAGAGCGACGAGATGATAAAGCAGTTCATTATTAGGATGACAAAGATGTCGTGTGAGCAAACTACGAGACTGGCGTACTTTTACAGAGATGCCATCCGCAAGAGAGCCGACGACGCTTTCGTTACAAAAGCCGTGTTCGAAATCATCGCCACCAAAGATTTGTTGGACATCAACGATGCAAACGTCGTCTTTCAAGCGCTCTTCTATAAACTTCGAGATTTTGTGCGGTCGTGCAACCCGGAAGACTCGGAAGAAGTTGATGATACACCTCTATCGGATGAGGGCATGCGCTTATTATCTGCTATTTTGGATGCCGTTTACAGTATAATTGAACATTTCAACATTAATTGGAATGGCAGCGTGGAAATTCTTTCCGTGTACAATGCCGTTAGGAATGTGCTCACAAAAAAAGACCTCCATAATAATGTAAGTATTTCACAATAAATTAGGTTTGTGAAGTCCTCAATGATAAATAAAGACTATGCCTTTTTTTTATTTTAATTTTATAAAATAAACCAGTTGGTAGGTATACCTACTCTTGGCATAGTCAAATTCTTTATACAAGATAATGTGTTATACCTTATGTGGTATAAATATTTTTTATACAGATTGACTATTTTTTAAACGGAAAAAAAATTATTAAATAAATTTACAATAAAAATTTAAGGTCCTTTAAAAAACTATTTGAGGTGCTAAAATACCTAAGTAGGTATAGATGAAAAATACAAATAGTCAAAATATAAAAACGAATAGTCAGTTATAAAATAGTCAAATCAGAAATACCACAATTATAAGATTACAAATAGAAATGTCTCAATAGAAATAGTCAATACAAATTTTATTAATATAATCCTTCTCCGATTATCAAAATGATTGGATATATAGTCATGAAAAAAAAACATATATTGTATTATAATAAAAGTAATCATGAAAGATTAGGAAATTCAATACTGTCAAAGTCCCTAATAGAATAAATTGGGTTCTTGACCCGGACCTTTTTCTTAAAATGAACGTCTCGAAGACCCCTGATGCACAATGGAATCTTATTATAAAAAAGGTTGGACTGGTACAGAAAACTATTTCTAACCTTACTCAGTCGTACTTTGTAAGGACGCAAGTCTTGTTTGTTCCATGTGTTATGCGAATGAATATCCAATTTTTTTAGAGTAGTATTGAAGTTTTTTCATGCATACATGATACCCTGGTATACATAAGCAACATACATTGATACCAGATTCAATGAAATACGACCTGCAAGATGTTAGCGATGCTCATACTTTAGCTCTTATCAAGGAACATTCGCTAGGACTGGAGACTAATTTGAAAGAAAAGTTTCCTCCAATCATCAGCATCCAAGCTGGATGCCGATGATTGTGGATGTGGATATGGATAAGTAACCCATTGTCGGTCAATATAGAATCCTTGACAGATTTATCGGATTCAAATGTCGACTCGTTAATAGAACTGTCATGTGACACAGTACTCACGAATATATTCGAGAGAATATCATTGATAGATTTTATGACATCTTGTCGTAATGAGTACCCAGGTTTAGCAGAGCAAGCGATAAAATCTAATGTCTTTTGTCACAACCTTTAAGTGTGATGCGGGATTTTCAACTCTTATTTCTGAAAAATAATTATAGAAACCGATTGGAAATTGAACCAGACCTAAGAATAAAGCTAACGTCTTTACCTGCAAAATTAGAACTCCTAGTTAGAAATAAATAGCTTCATACTTCTCACTAGTCAACTAATTTAAATACAATGTAATTACTACACCATTGTTAAAAGTTGACGATTCAATTATATTTTATACTTCTATGTGGACATTCAAATGTGTTTGGTTTTGCCTATTTATACAGAAGAGTAAAATAAAAAATGTGGGTCACGAAGGACAAGCATAAACATTACTAGGCTAGAGCAGAAATAGTTTGGGAAACGCTGGTATACGTGGGTGCACCCCACATGTGGGTGATGGGCCAGCGAACAAATTAACATTTCGTACTGAGGGGCTCAATGTGCTAAAACAATTTTATTCTTTTCTTACGATAAAACGAATTTACCATGTGCAGGCTGTAGCACCCGACGTTTCGGCGACTTTGCAGCCGCCTTTGTCCAAGGTAGACAACGCCGTTGTCCAGACGGATGCAACATCGTCGAAACGTCGGGTGCTACAAACTTCATACGATAAATTCGTTTTACCCTATGGCTTCGAAGGAGGAGTGAATGGGTGGTAAGGTGAACGCTCACATGATGCAAGACAGCTGTCCTAAACCTACCACAGCCGGTCGTTAGTCCGGAATCCACTGCTCACCCCTCAGAATTGTAATAACACTATATGATGGGCCCGATTTTGGTCTGTGAATACTATGGCAGCTCCGTTTATATTTTATAATGTCAAACAACCGCGATAGTCTTCGATTTCATATTCATTTCTTATTGGCTATAAAAATTCTTGAACTGATTTTAGACAAACATCAATTGTAATCGTTTTTATTAGGCCTCAAGACGATTTTTTCTTGAAAAAAGGTTTTGTCTAATCTGCCCTCTATCAGTAGGTATCTCACTCATCATCGATGATATGTATTTGGAGAAAGTGGACGAATACTTCTATTTAGGGCATATATGAAGTTCAGTAGGAAATTTAAGGTAAGAAACATCAGGAAAGGAGATTTCGTGGCAAATTCAACTCGAATGGGGTGCATTTAGAAATCTAACTAACGTCTTATAAAAATAGTGTTTAACTTATGCAGTATAATATCGGATTCAGGCTGACATCAAATGTTTGTAGTTACTGAGGTCTGCCTATTTTCCCCATCTTTTCCTGAACATAAATAGGATGTTTTTTTCTTGAATAACGGCGGTATTTCTTTACACTTTTCGGCACTAAAAGATACTTTTTCACCTCTTATAACATTAATTAAATTTTACAGGTTGTTGTAAAAGCTTTGAAGCTGATCAAGTTAACCATAAATAAATTCCTTCCGCCGAACCTAGCACTTTTGGTAGACTCAAAAGGAACGGCCGTGGGAGAAATCGGCGCAACTATCTATGCGAAATTGCATGATCCGAATTGGGACGTTCGCGATTCTGCTCTGGAGCTGTTGCTGGTCATCGCAGAAATTGCACTCATCAGTAAGTATATCAAGAAGTCTTAATAGAACCTCTGTCGAATAGCATCGCAGTACATTTCAACGCCCTTATCATGAACCAACCTTCATCCGCCAGCCTACTTACCTATTATTAATTTTATTTATTTATTATTTTTACATATCTTATCTAAGATTACACAAGAAAAAAATTTATTACTTTCTAATTAGAATAAAGCGACAACTTGATTCATATCAACCCCATGCAAAGCGAGGAAAGTCATATTTCCAACTAGGCTTACGTCTATAACTAGATGTGCGATTTAATTTTTATTTTATACTAGTGGTATTACCCGGCGTTGCCCGTGTTATATTCGGGCTCAAATACCTATGAATACCAATTTTCATGGTTATCGATTGAGCGGTATAGAAGTTGATGTGCTGCAGCGCCATCTAAAGGCGAGTTACGAAAAAGTTGATAGCGCCAAAATATTATCCTGGCTCAAATACCAATTTTCATGGCGATCTGTTAAACGGTATACAATTTAATATGCTGCAGCGCCCTCTAGTGGCGAGTTTCAACAAAGTGGATAGCGAAAATATTATCTGTGCTCATACCTATGTATACCAATTTTCCTGGCGATCGGTTGAATGGTATGGAAGTTAATGTGCTGCAGCGCCATCTAGTGGTGAGTCATAAGAAAGTGGATAGTGCAAAATTATTATGCGTTCTCAAACACCTATGCATACCAATTTTCATGGCGATCGGATAAACGGTATAGAAGTCGATGTGCTGCAGCGCCATCTAGTTGCGAGTCACAGTAAATTTAATAGCGCGAAAGTATTATGCAAGCTCAAATGTCTATGTATACCAATTTTCACGGCGAACGGTTGAGCGGTATAGAAGTTGATGCGCTGCAGCACGTCAACTTCTAACTGGTAAGTTACAACAAAACGGATACCATAAAAACCTTCTCCATGAAAAATTCCCTATATGTGTCAACTTTTATGGTGAACGGTCAAACGGTGTCCGGTTTATCAAACTTGGACAGACAGACAGACGAACAGACAGATATACCAACGTCCATTTTTATACGAGGTGCTACCCAAAAGTTCGGGGAATTAGAATGTCAGGCGCGAATCATTGGTGGTACGACCTGCGGCCGCTAGATTTGGCTAACAGTACTCTTTGTAAATCAGTGTGCCAAAGGCCGTTCAGCTGAGTGGATGCATTGTTGAGTTTCATGTGGTTGTGTAACATTGTGTTTTAGTGTATCGGCGATTTTCTAAATAGCAGATTTTAAAGAGCAAAGAACCTGTATCAAATTTTGCTTCAAGCTTAAAAAAACTGCTGTAGAAACCCATCGCATGCTTGTGGAAGCATTCTTGTACAAACGATTCAAAGATGGACGAACGACAGTCGTCGACGAAGAGCGTTTAGGATGACCGTCAACAAGCAGAACACAAGAAAACATCGTAAAAGTGCGGGAGGCTATTATTGCAGATGGTAGACGAACAATCCATGATGTTTGTGCAGTCGTACAAATGTCATTCGGGTTCGTGTAACGCATTTTGTCAGACAATTTGAACATGAGACGCATTGCACACGCACACATCGCTAGTCGTTTGGAATTTTTTGCTGTCTAAAAACACGGCAGTGATTTTTCTCTTTCCCAAAATAAAATTTCAATTGAAAGGCCGTCGTTTTAACACAATTGAGGAGATCTAGGAAGAAATGCTGAATGTGCTACAAACACTTACACTTTGAGACTTCCTTCCAGGTATGCATGGAATCCTGGAAAAATTGCTGGGATCGCTGTATCAATGCCCAAGGGGACTATTTTGAAGTAGACGGTGGAAATTAGAAGTTACGATATGCTATTTTATTTCTATGGTAAAATTCCCCAAGTTTTTGGGTAGCACTTAGTATGCGGGGTGAGTTTTAATAAACCGGCATCCTTGAAGGGGGTGAATCAGTATGAGCAAGTCAGCAAGTTTTGATAAAAAATTGTGGATACATAAAAAAAAAAAAAGTTGTTTTTAAAATTATTTTTTTTTTATTTAAAAAGTATGAAAACCGTTGAGCACAATGCGCCATCTAGCGGTAGGTAAAATATTGCTAATATCGTTTATGAGCAATATTTTACCTTCCGATAGATGGCGCAACGCTCTCAAACGCTTGTCAAACTTTTATTCAACAGTCAAGTTCTTAAAATTTAAAAAAAACAAAAAAAAAATTTTTTTTTGTTGTTTTTTCCAAAAAAAATATATTAATAGTTGTTCAGTTGCTCATACTGATTCACTCCCTTGAAGGAAGCCGGTTAATAAAAACTCGCCCCGTACATTGATTGTGAGCTGGCATATTACTTATAAAGTAAGTTTATTACTAGATATTACTTATAAAGTAATATTAAGTAGAGATTTAAAAAATACACAATATATTTACAATAGATCAAAGACGTCCTTAGTTAGTAGTTCTAATTACACTGACACTGTGACATATGTAACATGTTTATATGGTGGCCACATGTATTGATACTTCCTTTTTTGTTTCTTTTCAGAATACCCTTCTTTCCAGAAACAAATTCTGGATGAAAACTTAGGTTCCGTTACAATGGCGCTCGCTATCAACGATTCTGAATCGTATGTGCGAGCTACGGCTCTGCGATGTTTGGGCACAATGTTCAGGATTTCAGCATTATGGGAGCAATGCATAGAATTGCAACCTGATTTACCGGTGAGCTACTATTATATAAAAAAAATAAATAAAAATAAAATCTGCAATATTCATTATTTGAAGGCTCTTCGATCTCTTTTTACTTCTTAATTCTCTTCTACTTCTTCATGTGTGCGTGTAACATGTATGCAAAAGTGTGACTTGCATTCGATCGACATGTATACAGAAGTGTGCATTTGATCGCCAGAATTGAATCCTGACAGATTGAATTTGCAGCTGAGGTAAACGATATAGTGTGTTGCCGGTAGCTGATCCTACCGGCCGATCCTTAACTTGTCGTATGTCAATAGTGCCTATAGGCACTTTGCGTCGTTTGACAGATCCGCTCGTAACCGTCTCGGCCGGCCTCCATATATATTATTTAAATATATAATAAACACGACTAACAAGATTAATTACTAGGTAACAAGAGGCAATTCATGAAAAAACGATATTGTAAGTATTTATTTACAAAATCGACCAAAAACTTGCAGTGCAGTTTTTTGCGCGCGGAGGCTGGCTTTCGAGCGGTTAAAACTCCAAAAGCGGCTCACCTACGGCATGTAGTGTGAAGTCCTTCTGAATTGTGATCAATCAGCAGACGTAGACATTGAAACATTCCAAACTTTAAGCCATGAATTTGGCGGGAGTGATCCCGTTTCCTTATTCCCTAACTTTATATAACTTTACCTTTGATCATGGAAATATATTTACGGGCGGCGCCTTTGTTTCATTCATTTTAGCAAATCTACCTAACAGCAGTGGCACTATAATTGATTATATATGGTATTAGACTGTTCAGCTCCATAGAACGATTTGGCAACCCTTCTAAAATGTATAATAATAACATTGATAATGAATGATATGGTATGAAGGACCAATTGATAATTAACACCCAATAATAACAATAAAAACATTCAATTATTAGTCTCTATCTATTGCATTTTTTATATAGGCTAATTATATCACATAAATAATATGGAGAGGTTGAATGCCATCTATTGGTATATCTGAATATTAAAGTGTGTAATTATTACGTATGAAACCTGGATTTTTTTTTTAAAAATCGACATATTTATGTAAATAATGTTAAAATAGTAAGAGCTGTGATTTAAAAATTGATTTGCTATCATATTATTATTTTATCCTGTATAGGCGAGTTTAGAGCGCCATCTACAATGCCTGCCATACTGTTATACTACGAAAGTCGCCAAATTGAACATAATAATCAATTTTAGGAACTATGAGTGCTTGCAAAAGCTTCCATGTTGAATATGAATAAAAGAAGACAGCTCCGGTTGTATGGAATTGGTTGGGAATGGCTTTGCGATCGAAATCAATTGCAGTATTTAAGGACCACTTCAAAAGTTTTTTTTTAAATTTTTTTTTTTTTTTTTTTTCAAAAACATTGATTAGCTTACAAAAACAACAGGAACCGAATGGCTAAACCTTAATCTTTTGCTTATTTGTTTCTGTCACCCAACTGGGACTAGCCCGTTCTAGGGTGGATTATTAAAGGAAGATATTTAGATGTCATAATTTTAATTTTATTTTAAAATAATTATTTGTTAATTTCATTATTACTATTGTCTTCGTTTATTTATAAATTTGTAACATGATTATTTGATGTTGAATATTTTGATTTTGATTATTTTGATTTTTTATATGTAGATTTTTAAATATATTTAATTAGATGTTATTTGATGTTAAATTTTGATTTTGATTATTTCGATTTGTGTATTTATTTGATTATGATTATTTGGATTTTTTATTTTAAGATTTTTTTGATTCGGTTATTTTATTTTAAAATCATATATAATATACCAATAATTAATAGGTGTGTCCTGAAAACCAGGATAAGAGATATCCTGAGTATACCCCTAATTTGCAGCGTTTGTAGCTATATTTCATAGTCTTTGTCTATTTACAGTTTTAATTTTTAATCTGTGTGTGCTTGTTTTTTTTTGTATATTATTATGTTTTTTATAACAACAGCTGCAAATAAATATTTTTCAATTTCAATCTACACACCAAAGGAGCTTTAAGTATTAGAAACAACTTTTTCAACACGGTCAGTCTTCTTGATTCTAATCCGTAAGCCGTGATTGATTCTTGTTCACAGGGACTACACTATTTATCATGTTATTGATTTTTATGGTGTTCAGCTCTTCAACCCATATTCATCTCAATCTCATTTAGTAACATTAAAATATATGCGTGTTTCGCAGGTGAAAGTGATAAAGATGCTTGACAACGAAACCGAAGGAATAATCCGAAAAGAAGCCGCCGCCGTCCTAAATGGAATTTACGAACACCAGAAATTCCCAGACCACCTCCAGTACTACCTTCTGCATACGATGGTGCACGCGGCGACTGAAGATCTCGACTGGGAGGTACAATTAGCAGCTCTGCAGTTCTGGAAAACTTATATAAACAAGCAGCTATCGAATCAAGGGATGCTGGATGGCCGATTTCCATCGGTTACTTTCTCGAAGGAGCACCGGAAAATTGTCACTCTGAACAACACGGAGATTCGGAAGCGACTGTCGAAAGTCTTGAAAGATTTATCGGTCAAGGGCTGTTTAAGTGTTCTGCTGCGGTGTTTGACTACGGAGTACGATGTGGACGTTTTAGAATTTAACTATGGTATAGTGAAGAATTTATATGCGTTACTTCAACAATATGATGTGCGTCTAGAAGCAGACCCTGATCCCCTATTAACAAACAACGGGCCATTATCTGTACTTCGCGAAATAAATAATGAATACGATGAAGGAAATGTACAACAGACACAGATCGATCAGCAAAAATCGGACATGGTCATAGAATCAATACTAAGCGCAGACGACATTAACTTACTGGCTTGCGTCTATGAAAATCAGCTAAATATCAACCAGCGGGATGGACGTTCGGAGCCGGATGTATTGGTCGTTCAAGATCTACAGATTGAGCAGGTCGATCCGGCACATTTTATCTCCCAAATTTCTAGCACGGATTATGAAAAACTGATTGCAGCGAAGAAATTATGGCTCTCCGGATCCACTTCATTCCATTCGCTGCTCGACGATATCCTCGGAGAGTATCACCCTTCCGAAGTCAATGATATGGATTGCTACTAAGGGAGTTTTTGAAACCGGCACTATGAGATTATTGATCCGTCTTGAAAGGTTAATACATTCCTCAAATGTTTGTTTTTGTATACAGGTGATTTTATATAGTAAGAAAGGGCCACTATGCAAACATTCTAAACTATAGTAGATAGTTTAGGGTTTTTTGAAAAATCCTAAACTATCTGCTATAGGTAAAATCGGTTGTGTCACCTCAAGTAGCCAGAGACTGATTCTATTTGAATATTAATATCATTAATAAAATCGATAATCGCCATCTCGGCCAGCGGTCGAACCCGCTTGGGTTCCATTGCGATGCCTCAGGCGGTGCGGTTCATTTCTCGACTAGGCTCAGGGCGGCTAAGCGTTAATATTTGATTACAACTAAATATATTAAAAAGAATAAAAACTGCCATTACAGAAAGTGAACTATTGCATTTATTATTGCATAATTATTTTAATTACGGTTTTTTTAATGATTTTTTTGTGGTTCATATATTTATTCATGTAGATAGATGTATATTTCCAGAATTTACTCAATCAGACCTTTTATTTGAAACGACACAATATATTTATATTAATTTATTGACATTTGGACATTTATACAACTACTTGCTTGATATTCTGGACAGTTAAGCTACCCTATGTCACTCGGGATGATATAACGGTTCTAACAATACCATACACTTATAATTCGGTCCAAGCGTTTAAAATGTATGGTGGAATAAAGAAACAGAAAACATACATAGATGAATCCTGAACACATTACACTTTTTTGTTGGGCAAAAATCGTGAAAAAATGTATGGCGGAATTTAAATATCATTAGTTCGGCTTGTATATGAGATATTCCAACCAAAATTTCACATTCGGATTTTGGCCCAACAAGGCATTTGTGTATCAAATTTCAAGTCTTAAGTCCAATGTTTCGAGGATTGTATACCTGTATGACTAGTGCGCCCCCTAGTGGACCGATTTCAACCACAATGTTTGCACTCTTGCCATAACCAAATGATGCCTGCATACCAAATTTCAGCTCAATCGGATTAAGCGTTTGGGCGCCATCGTGGAGGAAAACACACACACAGCCAGACAGACACACAAACATACTTCAATCTGGAAATGGTTTTAATCATCTTATCTCTATTCAAAATAAATATTTCCATCTTCATCTCGAAAAAAAATAATGCGCGTTCACAATACTTTCCCTCCTGGTCGGTTGGTGGGCCGGAAAGTAGAATGCTGAAAGGAGTTGTGACATTTATTTTTATGAAACGATATATATGTATGTATATATATTTGGTGTCAATCGATTCACTTTTACCTATTGACACCAAATAATCCAGGAAAATAAAATATTTAATAATGGACACTTCCTGGATACTTTAGATTTAATGTTCCTTTGGGTCTTTTGTTCCCAGTAATTCAGTTGATGAAAAAAAATAATATTTTAAAATGAAATTTCCACGGAAATACGTTTTCTTTGAAACAAATATCACAACTGTTTTCAGAATTATCTTAATCTGCTAGTTTAGGATTTTTCCATAGTGACCTTTTTGTAAAATAGCCTGTATAGTTGTTACTTAAATGTTAATGTTAATAATATTTAAGTTCCTCAATAAAGCGTTGAGTTCCATCTTGCATTTATTTAGTGTTTTTCATATTTTTTTTTTAAATTTTCAATGGAATCCTGTGCTGCAAAGCTGTTGTGTCTAGGGGCAGCTCCAAATTTACGATTTTTTTGAGTCAGGGCAAAAATTGACATTGGCCCTCCACTCTAGTATTTGGTAAATAAAATACAAATGGAGCTGCCATGGAATTCACCAACCAAAGTCGGGAGCCCATCATAAAACTTTTTTTTTTAACACTTCGGGGGGGTGAGTGGTGGATTCCGGACTAACGACCGGCTGTGGTAGGTTTAGGACAGCTGTTGTTTAAAGAAGTAATAATATCAAAGTTCAACTCATGAATCCATGTTGTATTGGAATTTTCCAATTACTTTTTAATATATGGATGATTTTGAGAAATACATTATTTATTTAACCTATTTAAATAGGGTTTATTATGTAGCTAGGATTTATTACAAGTCATTGTTTGAATCAACAGTTGAACTAAAATCCAATGAAGGAATGACAACGGTCCAGATGCTAATTATCGTCCTTAGAGTTTGTTTTTGCAGTATAGAAATACGATGGCTATATGGTGCATTACCCCATGTTAAAATACCATAAACCACCTATGAATGAAATCACGCATAGTACGAGTATGTCCTCATTGCGGCTTGTTTTCCAGCCAGAAATTTGATTTCGGGTGGCATAAATAGCAGAAGATAGTTTTATCGATAGCTTTTCGATATGTGGACTCAAGTTTAATTTCTGGTCTATTGTAATACCTAGAAATTTGGTGGTGTTAAGGACCTGAGATTTATTAGAGTCCATGCTTATATGTTATCTAGTTTACCATTTTTAAAGGAGAAATTCATGAGTTCGTTTTTGGTGGGGTTTAATAATAATCGGTTCGTTTTAAACCGTACTTCATCACTAGTTGTCCCTTGAAATATAAAACTAGTGTCATCTGCGTATAGTAATGTATTGGATTCTAAGGGTATTACCATTGTATTACCCACATCATTTATAAAAAATAATAAATAATAGCGGACCCAGAATAGAACCTCGAGGTACTTCACATGTAATATGTTTCAGGAGTGATTTGATTTTCTTTATCTCCACAATTTGAGATCTATCTTTGAGGTATGATTTCATTAAATCGTGAGTTCTGCCTCCAAAGCCGTACAGTTCCAGTTTATCTAGGAGAATATTATGATTGACAGAATCGAACGCCTTAAACAAATCACACAATACCGCGAGCAGATTTAGAGAGTTGTCCAAGGACTTTAAGATAAGCTTCACTAGTTTCCCAATTGCCATGGGGTTCAATTTATATTTTCTGAAACCAAACAGGTTATCGGATAGTATATTCTTTTTATTCAAGAATTCTAATAGACTATGGAAAATAATTTTCTCGAAAACCAAGGCACAATTATTAGTTTCTGTTTTTGAACCTTTCTTATGGATAGGAAGCACTTTCGCTATTTCCATTCTAGAAGGTAGCAAAGGAAGGTTTAGGGCAGCTTTTTGAAATTGGAACACACCTTTTAAAAGTTTCGTAGAATGTTCCCAAATAACAGTTGCAGATTTAGACTTCAGGCCTCTTTACAGGAAAGTATTTCCGTTTCAATAATTGGATAGAGATATATGGATTCTGGGACCGCTACTATATTATTAGTCTTCTGAACGGATAGCAGCACCTTAATCAAATCAAATCAAATTAAATAATTTATTGTCCTAAAACTATTACATAGTTGTATAGACAGTTGTATTACATTTACATTTGGCCGTGATATGATTGCATTCTTCATTAATGATTAAATTCTTCTATTATTAATCAAAACATAAAAGGTTACTCGTAAGAATAAAGAAGGTATTATTGTAGAATCTCACCATTTAGTTTACCAGATAAAAAGTTTACCAGGTAGGAGTCTCACCATTTAGTTTACCAGATAAAAAACACAGTAAAATATGTAGTTATAGAGATGTTAGATATAGAGAAGATATGTAGAAATTAATTCAATAAGTAGTAATTCTATTACATTGAATATAATGAATAATGTAATGAGAAAAAAAGAAGGTTATAATGAACATAATATATTTTTTTAAAATACCGATAAAAATAAGTTTTTTTAGTATAAAATTAATAAATGTAATGTCAGAAATAACCAAAAAAAATGTGACGATTGTCAAAAAGTAAATTAAATGTCTTAGTGATTATATTGCGAATAAAACTAGTCAAGATATAATTAATATGTGCCTACCTAATAATAGAAATAGTCAATACATTTTAGTCACATTTAAAATCGATTAAAAACCTATTACAGAAAGAGATATAGTCGAGATGCATACAGTTTTTAGAGATCGTTAATGTCGTACAATTCTCTTTCAATGAGATATAATTTGTGTTTATTTTTAAATTGGAGCATTTTTCCTTCGCGGCATATTTTTTTATACTAGAGGGTAGCTTATTGTAGCAAATAATTCCGACGTAGTTCGGATCCCTTTTAAAAAGTTCAAGATTTGGACGAGGAAGAATCAGATTATTTCTCCCCCTGGTAAAGTGTTTATGGGTACCTATCTGATTGTATCGGCAGCTGAGCTAGGTTTTTTATAGAGATGGAAGGGTGAGAATTTTAAGCCTTCTGAAATTACCACGGCATGATTCTACCATTGATTTTATAGTGTAATTACAATATAAAATCAATGATACAATGTAAAATCAATTACACTATAAAATCAATGATTCTACATAACCCAGATTACTTAAAATTCGAATGGCCCGTTTTTGCAATGAAAAAATATGTTGCCTTAGATCGATGGTGCATTGCGACCAGAAGAGAATACCGCAACGGAGAAAAGACTCAAAATAAGCGAAATAAATTGTTTTCGTGTCCTTAGAATTAATCAGTTTTCGTATTTGGCGCAGCAGAAAACAGGCACTAGAAAGTTTGTCTCTTAATTGTTCTCCGTGTGCATTCCATCTCAAGTGATTATCTAAAACTAATCCAAGAAATTTGTGAGAACTGACATCGGTTATGTGGTTTATTCCAATCCAATAAGTATAGTCTTACAAGCATTGATAAAATAGTAATTAAAAATATTCCATAGTTCTTCTGTTTCGGTTATCTTATCATTATGATGGATTATATTATCGGTTATATTATCATGGATTATTTAAATTGTATTGTCATACACTCTCTGTTGATAATTTTCTATGTAGCCTGAATTTTTGAGTCCGCTACTGTTGTCCCATTGCAGTAATCTAGTGCATTCATCCGAAGATGGCTTATGGTATTTTAACGTGAGGTAATGCACCAGATAGCCATCGTATTGTCAAACTGC
Organism: Micropterix aruncella; assembly: GCA_944548615.1. Taxonomy (NCBI): domain Eukaryota; kingdom Metazoa; phylum Arthropoda; class Insecta; order Lepidoptera; family Micropterigidae; genus Micropterix; species Micropterix aruncella. The sequence goes on along the minus strand of OX155964.1, from coordinate 18,830,689 downwards.
AAAAGCAAGCTCTGAGGTCGATATTTGGGTTAAAAAGAGACGATTACTTTGCTCCGACATTTTAAAATAAAAAAGTATTCACTTTTAAATATGAATTCATATACCAGTGCTTAATTTATGCGAAAGCAAATTTGATAAGCCATGAAAGGCACTCGGGTTTGCATGAACATAACACAGGCAATAAAAATAATATCATATTTCCCAAAGTGCGGCTGTGTTTATACCAGAAGTAATTTTTGTATTTGTTGCCATCAGAAATTAAAATACTTCAAGAGGTTGCATTAAAAATGCATAAAAATATAGCCATGCATGATCTCTATAATTTGGAAAAATTCGATAAGGCTGTCTTAGATTTTAAAATATAATTTTACTATTTATCAAATCTATTTTATTATTCTCGACTATAATAAAATTTGTTCTGTGTTTTGTAACCTTGTCATTGTTTCTTGTGTCAATGTTTCTGGGTTAACACTTATTGATTGTTGACAAATTATTAAAAAAAGGTTTGATTGTTTTTTAAAAACTTATTGAACGATTGTGTTAAAAAATATATTGATGTTTTTATGTGATTTGTCTGTTTGATTTTTGTAGTTAAAGCGATGGTATGTACCTTGCCTTTATACATAAAAAAATATATGTAGGTACCTACAATAATATTAAATAATAAAGATGTGTATAACTTCGAATAAATGTAAAATGGCGTATTCCAAAGTGTGTATCTTTTCGTAATTTATAAACTATGACTAAAGCCTGAATGAAAGCTCCCATGACTCCCTTCCCCATATCCAAGATGCATTTACCTACTTGAATTTGGTGCTCCGTCTCGTATCAACGAACTGAGCCAATGTCGAATTGTTTCTGTGTGGTGACTCTCAGACAGCGAGCTGAAAACGGTGTATATTTTATTTATATCCGGATTTCTCAGTTAGGTTGTATAGAAATGGATGGCCCGTTTTCTTGCGGAAACAGCGATCTTAGGCTATACACATGACGATCCATGGCAATGGATGACGACGGTGTTGTAGCACACTTTACAAACGTCGCCTTTGTATGGGGGCTTCGTCATCCCACGTGCAATAGTAACGGTGCCGCCACACTGGTCCTACATACGCAACGTACCTACGCAACGCATCATGACATCTGGCCCTCGACTTTAGATGGCAGCATACAGCCGTTTCTCACCTTGGCCACAAGCCAAGGTGAGAAACGTGCCGAGGACTGAATTTTTTGGCTTTTACGTGCATTTATAAAAGCGTGTTTGTAGTGTTTTTTTTCTTATATTAACTCTCGACTTAGTTAATAAGAAAACAGTTTTGAAGGTTACATACTTAGGTTAAAATGCGTAAAAAATATTTAGCTGGTTAGAAAAAAATATTTCAACGCTTCGTTTATTCATCAATGGGAAGATCCCCTATCTCCCCCCCCCCCTCCGTAACGAAAAAAACCTCGTCACCTAATGATTAGCCGTCTCCAAAAATTCTTTCGGCAGTTTGTAGTGGTTATCAATGGATGGATTTCATTAAAGGCTGCCGTAGTAAACGGACCTCATTACAATGTCTGCTTCAGTACGAGTACTTGTACATTCCAACTTGTTTGATTCACCGAGAAATAACAAGATTGTTAATTTCCTACAGATAACAAGATTGCCGACTTCTTTCTTTTTCTCTAGAAAGTCCGAAATTATCTGCTTATTTTATTTATAATATCTAGGTATACCTACCTATTTATATCGTGTTAGTAGTAAACAAAGTTCGCATTAATTTACACAATATTACCTATATCTGGAAAATTACGCTGTGTAATCTAATCGAGTCTAGGTACTCCATAGCGGAAAATTATTTTATACAAGAAATTTTTAAAATGCCAGAGATTATTGATATATCAAAGGTGAATTTTAGAATTTTGATTTAATTTTATGATGACACATTATATCCACTAATACAGGGTTCCCAAATTTATGCAAGTCAATGTTCCATGTCAATTCAGGCAGGGGGTTACCTTCATAGTCTCAGAAGTTTTTCAATTAAACATAGTCTGTCAAAAAAGAGTAGACCCTTAATACTGAAGAAAAATAATTATATTGCAACACAGCAATGTTGGAATAGTAAGACCAAATAATCTAGGGCCTAGGGACATATCTCAGTACCGTCTCCCAAAATGCGTATTATATGTAGGCAACGCTGATATGTTATTTTAAATATTTCGATTTTGAATGTTTTTATTCAAAATGATATTATGAATAAAATGCGAAAGAGCGCTTTACTTTGTGCTTTATATTCATATTGACCAAAATAAATTATTCGTCGTTTATGTACAAGAAAAAACATGTACATGACTTAAAGCACAGTACATTTACTTATATGAAATATAACGCCGACGAGTGAGAGTTAGCCTGGTGTCGTCTGCCTAAGCAAACGCCTCTTCTAAAGCTTACATGGCAATTGCTCAGGTTAGCGTTTCTGCTCTTTTTACACGACTGATCAACAAAATATGAGTGTTTTGTTCTGGGTTCATCTATGTATGTTTTCCGTTTCTTTATTCCACCATAACTTCTAAACGTCCGAACTGATTTAGAAGTATTTGGTATTCTTAGAATCGTTATGTCATCCAGAGTGTCATAGGCAGGCCCGGACTGGCCGTACGGGCAGATCGGGCAAATGCCCGATGGGCCGGAGTCGACGATGGGCTGCCGCGCCGCAGGCGCGGTGGTCCTATCGTCGCCATATTGCCATGCATGCGCACGCGCGAACGGTGAGGCAGCGCAGAGCGGCGCGGGCCGGGCTGGAGCCAGTGCATGCCAGTACGATGGGGGAGAGGCGAGCTGTATGCACGCAAATCCACGCACGAACGAGACCGCATCGACCGCTTCGAAAAAGCCGATGGAGTGTTTGTTGACAAATATTTTTACTGGTTCATCTACTTCTAATGCAGTGGTGGTAACTGAAGAAGCAACTGTCAAATCACCTCCTGAACGTAACAAAGAGTTAATCAGTCAGGAACAGCAATTCGAACAACCTCTAGTTGAAGTGGAACTTCAATATGAACAGCATGGGCATGTCCCTCATTATTCTGCAAATGACGCCAATAGGGAACTAGATGAAAATGTAAATTCTTCATTTAACTATTTTGCACGTCCTGAAAACGATCAGCTGGATTTTTTTCAAATTTCATCCTATGCAAGACATTATTGATCCTGTGTTACAGAAAGCTGTAAATCGTAAAGGCGGAACCAATCGCAAGTGGCTGACCTACAGCAGTGAACAGTCTGCTTTGTTCTGTTCAGTTTGCCTAGCATTTTCTACAACTTCTGATACCAGCTCAAACCCTTTTTTACGAGGAATGGAAGATAAGAGACATGTTCACATCAGAGTAGAGGAACACGAAAAAACTGAAACGCATCGTGCTTGTGCGGAAGCTTACATTTTGAGGTCCAATAAAAAGACGTTCAAAGTATAATTTTTATCAATCAAATGTCCTTACATCGAGCACAAGTGCGGAAAAGAAGAGAAAGAGTTATAGAGACCAACTGGAAGCAGCATATAGTCTCGAGGACATGACTAGACCACGGCAACTTTTTTGAGCTCGTGGTTCTCCTCAGCAAATATGATATCTATCTGAAAGATCTTTTGAAAGAACTTTTGATCGCCGATTTCTTGCAAATAAACAATTATATGCTGATTTTTCTTACCTCGATCCAAAGCGTTTCCCCGAAATAAGAAAAAATGGTCTTAAATCTGGTGAACTTGAAGAGTTAAGCAGACACTTGACGAAATTTGATGAAAAAGCCACCAGCGAAAATTTGCGGACTGAATTGGAAAATTTGACGTTGCATTGGGATAATCTTAAAAATTCAGAATCGGAAGATTATAAGATCATTGTACATAGAAGATAATGATAATGAAGGTACCGTAGAAACGACGTTGGATAACCAAGTAATGACACTTTCAAAGCATGTGAGATACGTAGTGGATGTAAAAATTGTTCGATTTGTATTTCAAAATTTTACATAGATTTAATCTATTGAGCAGTGCTTATAAGTCTATTGCACTAGGCTATACATTTCTCCTTACATTATCATTAAGCCAGGTGGCATGTGAAAGGAGTTTTTCTACAATAAAAATTATAAAAAATCGTATGAGGAGCAGTTTGTCTCCTCAAAATTTAAATTCGTTCATGTTGATGGCGGTAGAAAAAGATCTCTTAATGAATCTTATTGAATATTATGGTTTTTCGTTGCAAGTCTGGCAACACTAGCACAGAACTGTCACAATAAAATGTTTGTAACCTCAAACTGAGTCGCTGTGTTTTTTCTCTCATCGCGTCCCGTTTTCATTTTTGCTAGGACTTTAATTCACGCAGAACTTCCTGACTGAAACAATTCAACAGGTTATGGGCCCAGCTCACGACGACTGTGTAAAGAAAAGTGCAAATGCTGAAAACGCGGTTTTCGCGACTGAAATAGTGCAAGCGGAGAAAGTGACTATTCTGGTGAATCGTTTTAAATCGCGTGGAATAATTCAACTGAATTAGTGCGATTTTAGATAAACGGACAAAAACAAAAGTGTCATTTCGTTTTGTGCGGTATTTTTTAGTGGGTGCAGCGATTACTTTTGAGGTTAGAATCAGCAATTTTTCTGTCTGAAAAACTGTGGTGCGTCGATAGCTGTTTTTTGTGCGTGATTTCATCATCGCGTGGTACAAGGAAAACGTTTTTCTCAACGCGCAGTTTTCGGGAGCGAGTTTCTTTTGGATTGAAATTGAAAAGTTTTTTTCGGAAAATTTCAAATCCGGCAATTCGAAAACAGAAGAAATGGAAGGTGATCGAATAAATATCGAAAAATTGGAAGGTGTCGGTGAGTCTTGCAATTGGCTGACATGGAAATTCCAAATGCGTCAAATTCTGGAGGACAATGAATTATTCGATATTGTCGATGGAGCCGAAGAGAAGCCAACGGCTGCAGAGCCGGACTATGCAACAAAAATCGTCGTTTGGAAGAAGAAAGACGCCAAATCGAGACGAATCATTTCGACAGCATGCAGAAGGCAGGCGGTAATGCAAATTATGACCTGTGCGACAGCAAACGAGATGTGGGAAATGCTCAGAGGAACCTATGAGCATACATCGAAGGCAAACACACTACTTTTGCAACAAAAGTATTACAGTTATGCGAAGAAGGCAGGAGATGATATTGCGACGTTCTTATCGAAATTAATGGAAATTGTGCAACAGCTGCGAGGTCAAAAGGAGACCATATCCGATTCCATGGTAATTTCGAAAATTTTAATAACGTTACCTGCTGAATTCAATCATTTTCACAGTGCATGGGAATCTGCAAGTTCTGAAAGTCAAACTTTGACAAATCTGCGAGCGCGATTAATGGCAGAAGAGCTTCGCCTGAAATCGCAGGGACAAGTCGAAGAGGTGGAAGCGCTGATAGCTAAGCGAACTTTTCCCAAGAAAACCTACAACATCAAAAAGGGAAATTCGTCGAACAGCAACAACAAATTGACGAATAAAAGCGACAAACCGAAAGGCAAGTGCTTTAAGTGCGGAAAAGGAGGTCACTGGAAGCGGGACTGCCCAGAGAAGAAGCATAGCTCTGACGAGAAACGAGAAGATGGCTCGGTCGACGCGTTCATTTGTCACTCAGCGACGAGTGGAGACAAAGACACTTGGATATTAGATTCAGGGGCAACTGATCACATGAGTCACCGGCGCGATTGGTTCGAGAATTTCACTGAAATATCCGAACAAGTGAAGATAGGTAATGGCGATAGAATTGTGGCTCGAGGCAAAGGCGACATCAGCATTCACGCTTTCAATGGCAATGATTGGATTCGCAAGCGAGTCATGGGAGTTCTATTCGTACCGGATCTTCAGATGAATTTATTTTCATCAGGAAAGGTGACAGATCATGGACATCAGCTGAGCATGGACAACAAACGTTGCGAACTGCTGAAAAACGGAAACGTAGTTGCAGTGGGAGTTCGTAGAAACGGTTTGTTCCAGATGCTGTTCAAGGTGAATCAGATTTCACGAATCGAGACTACAGCAAACGTAGTAATAAAGAAGAGATCGCTTTGTTCGTGGCACGAGCGACTTGGACATCAAAACGTCATACATGTGAAGAAGTTTCTGCAGACTCGAAATATTGAATTCATCAATGAAGATTTCACATGTGAAGCATGCGTACTTGGAAAACACCATCGAGGTAGCTTCAAGAATCGTGAGAAGTCGAAAGCGTGTGGCGAAGTCATTCATACTGACGTGTGCGGACCATTCCAAGAAAATTCGATAGGTGGCGCCAAGTATTTCTTACTATTGAAAGATGATTACTCACATTTTCGTTTTGTCTACTTCATGAAACAAAAGTCAGAAGTAGCAAGCATCATCAAGAAGTGTGTGAAGCTGATTCAGAGGACATATGGACACAAAATTCGCATTCTCAGATCCGACAACGGCACAGAGTTCGTCAACGGAAAATTGAAAGCATTTTTCGAGGAAGTTGGTATTCATCACCAGCGAACTGTACCATACACGCCTGAGCAAAACGGCTGTGCGGAACGGGAGATGCGAACAATCGTCGAATCAGCGAGAACGATGCTTCAGTCGAAGCAAATAGAAAAGAAGTTTTGGGCCGAGGCAGTAAATTCAGCAGTTCATGTGCTGAATAGAACTGGAACGAGCACAGTCGCGGACAAATCACCGTATGAATTGTGGCACAACAAGGAAGCGAAGGTCGATCATCTGCGAATTTTCGGCTCGGAAGTGTTCATTCACGTTCCAAAGGAAAAACGGCAGAAGTTGGATCCAAAGGCAGAAAAATGTATGTTCGTTGGTTACGACAACCATTCGAAGGGATATCGAGTTTGGAATCCGAAAACAAGCAAAATCGAAATCTCACGAGACGTCGTATTTTTGTTGGAGGAATCCATGGCCACACTGGACATCGGAGCTGAAGAAAAAACTATCGAGAGCACGGGCGATACAAACGCAAATAAAGATGATGTAAATGATGAGGGTGTAGAGGAACTTTTTACTCCAGAGGAACGCGAGGAACGTGGTGCGATATGCGACCTTGACAACAAAAATGTCATAAATCGGCGTTTGCGCGATCGAAACACAATTACAGCAGCGAAGCGTTTGACATATTTCGCATCGGGACATCATTCGGCAATGTTAGCAGTCACCGAAGAGCCAAGAACTTTTGAAGAGGCGATTAAATCGAGTGACCACCGACAGTGGAAACAGGCCATGAACGAGGAGTACGATTCACTCATTAAAAATCGTACGTGGACTTTGGTTAAGGCACCAGTTGATCAAAGAGTTATAGATAATCGATGGGTCTATAAAGTCAAGCAGAATCCAGACGGAAGCATTGATCGCTACAAGGCGCGATTGGTAGTGCGGGGATTTACGCAGCAATATGGCATCGATTACCACGAAACTTTCAGCCCGGTGGTAAAGTTCACATCGATCAGAGCAATCCTGGCGTTGGCGACATCGAAGAAAATGAAGTTGAAGCAGTTTGACATCAAGACGGCATTTCTAAATGGAGATTTAGAGGAGAATGTCTACATGAGCCAGCCGATTGGATATGATGATGAAAGCGGGCGAGTATGTAAGCTATCAAAAAGCTTATATGGTTTGAAACAGGCATCACGCTGTTGGAACAAAAAGTTTACTTTGTTCATCAACAAATTTGGTTTCAAAGCAAGTGAATCGGATCCATGTGTTTTCGTTTGCAACGGAGAAAACGGCATGCTAATTCTGGCAATTTACGTCGACGACGGATTGATTGCGGCGGAAAAGCAGGAAGCCATTGTTCCAGTCATCGGACACTTGAAAAAGGAATTCGAGATAAAAATATTTGAGCTGAAATGTTTTTTGGGACTCGAAATTGATCAGCGATCTGACGGATCGATTCACATTCACCAACAGGGATATGCAAGAAAGATACTTGATCGTTTTAACATGACGAATTGCAATGCAGTGTCAACACCATTGGACATTTCTCAGAATCTTGGAGATTTTGAAACAGACGAAGAGACCGATTTTCCATATCGTGAAGCAGTTGGAAGTCTGATGTATTTGGCTGTCGCTACCAGACCAGATATCAGCTTTGCAGTTGGAAGTGTCAGCAGATATTTGGAAAAACCAGCTGCAGCCCATGTGAATGCAGTAAAACGCATCTTAAAGTACCTATGTCAAGGGCACGGTGGACATGGGAATTCGCTTCGAGACAGAAAACGATTTACATTTTTGTGGATACAGCGATGCCGATTACGCCGGAGACGTCAGTACGCGAAGATCGACGTCAGGATACGTTTTCATGTTCGGAGGAAGCGTTATCAGTTGGGGATCAGAACGACAAAAATCGGTTGCACTGTCTACAACAGAATCCGAATATATGGCAGCATCACATGCCATAAAGGAATTGGTTTGGCTGAAAAATTTGTTGTGCGAGCTACAGCAATCGAAATTGGACGTGCCAATATTTTTCATGGACAACCGGAGCGCAATTCGACTTGTGAAGAACCCGGAATTTCACAAGAGGACAAAGCACATCGACGTGCGATATCACTTCATCCGAGAGAAATTCGAAGACGGAATATTTGAGCTAAAATACGTTCAGACGGATGAGCAGACAGCTGATATAATGACAAAGGCATTATCAAGGCCAAAACATCAACATTTTTGTACTTTGATGAATGTCATGCCAAATAATTAACGTAGAGTATTCAAGGAATTAATCTTAATTTTGAATTTGTTTGGTTAATTGTATTCTCAATTTTATTTTGATTTTGGCATTGACTTGTAACAAAAAGTGGGAGTATTGAATATTATGGTTTTTCGTTGCAAGTCTGGCAACACTAGCACAGAACTGTCACAATAAAATGTTTGTAACCTCAAACTGAGTCGCTGTGTTTTTTCTCTCATCGCGTCCCGTTTTCATTTTTGCTAGGACTTTAATTCACGCAGAACTTCCTGACTGAAACAATTCAACAAATCTAGACTCTGAAGAAATAATAGACAATGTAGCCGAAAGCAGTGAGCTTCTCCGGAAGTCACTAACTTAACGACATACTTAGATAGATTAGAAACATTTGTCTTTAATAATAATATCAAAATATATATGTACTTCGTTTTTTGTTCTGAGGGGCCGACCGGCTTCAAAACGCCCGGGCCGATTTTAAGTCCCAGTCCGGCCCTGGTCATAGGGTACCTTAACTATCCAAATATCAAGTAAATATTTATTTGTCTAAATGTCCAAATATCAATAAATGAACATAAATATATCGTATTTAGGGTCAAATGAAAGGCCTGCTTGAGCACCTGTTCAAATATGGAAAAAAGTATGTTCAAATACAGTATAAGTATACTTGTATGTTCAAATACAGAAACAAGTAAGATATACGTATATTTATTTCGCCGAAAAAAATTCCTGGGCCGAGATAGGTCACCATAAATGGCATTCCGGAACCATTTTCTCACTTGTGAATTTCGACAAAAAATTTAAAATGCTCTATCTCTGGAATGGGGCAAGATATTTCGTAAAGGTTTTTTTAATTCTAATGCGAATATGAATGCGAATGTACTCGACTTCGAAATATATGCGTCACTTTTCTTGCTGCAGCTTTCTACAAAATGTTTTTTTTTATCAGTTTTTTTTTAAACGCTAATCGCATTTTTTTTACTGTTGATCTACACTATTCGATACTACATTTCTTTAAAAGGAAAACTTCCACTTTTGAGTTTAACATTTATCAAAAAGAATGTAAAATGTTGACATATTTTACCATTTTCGATGCTTTATCTATCTCTATCTGGATTTGCTGCACTAAATAATCATTTTAAAGTAAAAAAAACCGCAACGAAATATCTTGCACCAATCCAGAGATAGAGCATCGAAAATGATGAAATATGTCAAAATTTTACATTCTTTCTGAAAAAATGTTAAACTCAAAAGTGGAAGTTCTCCTTATTAAGAAATGTAGTACTAAATAGTATAGATAGATCAACATAAAAAAACTAAAATTTTGATACTAGTGTTACATTTTTTTAGAAAGCTGCAACAAGAAAAGTTAGGTACCTACATATTTCCTAAGTCGACCTAAGTCGAGTACATCATTCTAAACACAAAAATAAAAAAAAACCGCAAAGAAATATCTTGGCCCATTCCAGAGATAGAGTATTTTTTTTGTCGAAATTCACAAGTGAGAAAATGGTTCCGGAATGCCATTTTTGGCGACCTGTATCTCGCCAGGCCAGGATATTTTTTGGGCAAAACAAAAATATACTTGTATCTTACTTTTTTCTGTATTTGAACATGTGTTTAATTATATAAGGAAAACATCTGAGACTACTTTTTTCTGTATTTGAACATGTGTTTAATTATATGAGGAAAACATCTGAGACTATGTCATATAACATCGATGTCATATAACATCTATGAGAGGCGTTAAAAAAGCGTTAACTTTAACAAGTTACGTACTCTTTGGAACCATAAACAAATAAATACTGGCAGGCACAGCTACATCTGATATTATGTTCTAGAAAACTGATTTGCGTTTGTTTTTTTAAAGAGAGTCATTTCTATGCATCTTCTCGCGAAAATGGAAGATGTTTTTTTAAATAACTTTATTGTGCTGAAAAAAACATCACCTAATGAATATCTCCTAATGTCGATAATATTTCGATTAAAAACAGACAATTTCGAAATACGTAAATAATATCAAATCGTGCTACCGTATAAAGGGGTGGCTTTGACTATCAAAACACAAAAAAAAAAAAAAACGGATGACCGACAGAGGGCGAATAAAATAAATAAAACGTAATCTGCTTCCTCTACTACTGCCACTGTCAATCTACTAGCACCATCTACGAAAATATCGTCACCATGAATTGTAAAAAATGCACGAAACCTGTTCTTAAAAAAGAAAAATTATCTTGTGTTCATTGCAGAGAGCACTTCCACTATAACTGTGCGAACATGCTAAGAATGACTTTTCCGGGCCTCACGGAGAAGAAGTTGTCCCAATGGCTTTGTGAATATTGTAGTTCTTTAGATCCTAGACCAGCAAGAAATTCAGGTCCAGATAATCTACATGTCTCGCCCGCAGTAACTCCAAATCCAACTCCAACTGGAAAGGCTACTCAACTGGCTCAACTGACACCAAAATCCGACTTAATCGATATTACGGAACTTACTGAATTAATTGATAAGCATTTAGTGGACTTTAAAGCCACGATAATTTCCTATATTGATGAGAAAATGAATAAATTGTGTAATAAAATGGAATTAATCAACAAACAAAACAAAGACATACTAGAAACTACCGAATTCCTAGCCAATCGTTACGATGATATTAATAAACGGTTGGGGGATTTAGAAACACAAAATTTAAACATAACAATACTAAAGAAAACTAATCTGGAACTGTTGGAAAAAATATCGCTCCTACAGTACAAAACAGACAATTTTGACCAAGAGCAGAGAAAATGTGATATTGAGATTAGAGAAATACCAGAGGAGTGCGAAAACCTACCAGAAATCTTCAAAAATATTAGTTCAGTTGTGAAATGTGAAATCGAGACGGTCGACATTTTAAAAATCGCAAGAAATTTCAACAAAAAGTCGGACAAAAAACCGAGATCTGTGATAGTAAAATTTTGTCAAGAAACAAAACGAAATGTATTCCTAAAGGCAGTAAAAACTCATAATAAACAATGTAAGGTCAATAGCAGAAAATTGAATACAAAAGACATAGGGATCTTCGGCAACGCTACACCTATATACGTGTCTGAAAATATCACTCATCGAACAAAATTCTTGCTAGGTCGGGCTAAAGCTTTTGTCAGAGAAAATAATTATAAATATGTTTGGATTAATTCTGGAAAAGTGTTTATACCTAAAGATGATACAACGAAACCAATTATTATTAATTACGAGAAAACTTTTTTAGAAATGAAGTAATTATAGTTTTGAGGATCATCTTAACGCATATTTCTGTAAATTACTGCTTTTGTAATATATTAACATTCATTTTTAATTTGATAATGATATTTATTTCTAACTTGACTATTTCTATTAATTACTATTATTTGGACATTTTATTATTTCAAATTTGTCATTTTTTTATTACACTTATTTTAATTATGGTTGTTTGAATTTTTCGATATTTGGATTGAATATTTCGACATTTCGATATTTCGACAGATCCGATATTTCGACAGTTTTACATCTTGATAATATTTATACAGGTTGCTTTTTACTACAAGTATATTTTTTATGTTTTCACTGGGAATATTCTCGTTCCATATTTTTTACTGTGATATTTATTTCTACCTTTAACGACTATATCATTCTCAGTTACTTAATTAGACATATTCTTATTTATGATGATCAATTCTTAATACAGGTTATAAATACCAATATTTTTGCCTATCAGTACTGCATCGTCCCACTTAAGCTACAAATAATCTCTCATTCTAGTCATCACACAAACCTAATTCATACTCTTACAACGTTTTTCTTTATTAGAATTATTTTCTTATAAAAGTTATGGAATTAATTAAAGTTATTGATACAAACTCCAGCGCAAATTGTTCTTATGTCACATCAGATGTCAATGCCTGCAGGCGAATTCTAGTAGGGGGCTGCGCACTCAAAATGCTAAGCCTAAATATAAGAAGCCTCCATAAAAATATTGACAATCTTCTAGTTATGATACAAGATCTGGCTATTGATTTTGATGTCCTAGTTTTAACCGAGGCGTGGATTAGCAATAACTTTAATACGATTCAACTACCTGGCTACATTTCCTTTTACACAAAATTTAATACTTTGAAGAACGACGGTGTCCTCATATACGTTAGTGACAAATTCTCCAACAAACTGTTAGTAAAGGAGATACGTCTGGATGGAGCAAACTGCCTAAGCATACAACTAAACGATGACTTAAATATTATAGCCATTTACAGAAGCCCCTCGACGCGTAATATTCAGAAATTCCTACTAAGTTTAGATAGTGTTCTGAAAACATTGCAAAATCTTAAGCATATAATTCTGACAGGGGACCTAAATATATCAATCAAAGGCAAAAAACATCCACAGGCAGACGAGTATTTGGGTCTGCTTACGGTCAATGGCCTTCGCAGCCTCGTAGAAGCACCGACAAGAGAAATCAATAGTTCTAGTAGCTGTATTGATCACATTATGTGTCGTTCAAATTTTGCGACATCTTCTATTGTATACCAGACTTCTATTACTGACCACCATGCTCTACTGTTCAAACTCTCTGATCACTCGATTTCAGATTCTTCAACCAAAAAACTTGGATCATACGCAAAAACAAGTCTAGATCCGATAAAACTCCAAAATGACATTGCTAATGCAGACTGGTCGCAGGTATACAACGCCTCAAACGTAAATACGTCATGTAAATTATTTGTCAATAAATTAAACGAAATAATAAACGAAAATAGATCTACAAAAATCATCAAAATTAAACATAAACAAAAAATATTCAAACCATGGATCACCAAAGGACTCCTTTTTTGCATCCATAAACGTGATAGACTACATTTAGCAGCACGACGAAGTCCCGATAATTTAATACTAAAAGAGAAAGCAAGACAATATCGAAATCTATGCAATAACATTATACACAAAACTAAAGTAAGATTTTACAAAAACAAAATAAAGGAATCAAATGGGGACTTGAGAAAAACATGGCAAGCAATTAACGAAATCTCAATCAGAGCCAGTCCTAAGGTTAAAGTAGATGTTATTAATACGGGTAACGAAATATTATCTAGTAATGAGAAATCATTGAGCAGATCAAGCTCTACTAATGTATCTCCACCAATAACCTCGAGTCCCGTATCTTTGTTTCTACGACCGACTACGCCAAAGGAAGTGGCTAGTATAATAACCTCTTTAAAAAATAATTCTTCTGCAGGTATCGATAATCTGAATGCAGGTTTATTTAAAACATCAAAAAATGAGTTAAGTGAGCCCATAGCACATATTATAAACGCCAGTTTTAGAGAGGGGATATTTCCTGACAATTTAAAATGTGCAAAAATTGTTCCAATATTTAAAAGTGGAAACAAGCAGGATATTTGCCTATTTCAATCCTTAGCACATTATCGAAGATAATAGAAAAAATAGTGAAAATTAGGTTTTTGAAATACTTGAACGAAAACAACATTTTTTCAAACAATCAATTCGGTTTCAGAGAGGAAATGGGGACTACGGATGCCATTGCAAATGTGACAAATACAATTACTTACTAATATCCTGGACAAAGGCAACAAGTGTTTAGCCATATTTTTAGATCTCGCTAAGGCTTTCGATACGGTTTCGCATGAGAAACTATTACTAAGACTAAGAGACATTGGTTGTGTAGCAGTCGCTCTAGATTGGTTCAAGAGCTATCTGTCAAATAGAACGCAAATCACGGCTATACATAATACTGTCAGTAATCCTGTCGATATATCGTTTGGGGTTCCTCAAGGGAGTGTGCTCGGGCCTATTCTATTTCTAATTTATATTAATAACCTATGTGACCTAGTAGGGAAAACCATATCTTTTGCCGACGACACTGCAATTATATTTGAAGGTGAAGACTGGAAAACGACCTTTGATAAAGCCAACAGAGGCATGCATTTAGTTAGGAATTGGTTGGATAACTCGCTGCTTAGTCTAAATATAGAAAAAACAAAATTAATTACCTTTAGTTTTAATATTAAAGGTCAACCCCCATCGGAGCACAGCGTCAGTATTCATACATGTAATAGACAAATTGGTTGCAGCTGTCATACTTTAGAAAGAGTGGAATCAACAAAATATCTAGGCATCACCGTAGATAATAAACTAAGATGGCAAGAACATATAGATTTATTAGCATCTAAAGTTCGTAAACTGGGATATACCTTCAAAGAGGTAAGAAATATTTTAGACCCGAGAACACTAAAAAGCGTTTATTATGCATTGTGTGAAAGTATCTTGAGTTACGGGGTGATAGGATGGGGCGGTTGTTCTAAGACCATTCTTTACCCCTTAGATATTGCACAAAAGTCGATTTTAAAGATTCTCATGCGAAAGCCGTATCGATATCCTTCGGAAGATCTTTTCAAGGAGTATAATGTGTTGGATACCAAGCAACTATATTTAAAAGCCACACTCTCCTATACTAAGTTTGACCAAATAAATATTTTTTCTCAAAGTACCATAAGAACGAGGTATTCCAAAGACCGCAATATAATAGTGCCCAGAAGGAATACTGCTTTTGGTCAGCGCTCCTATACATTCATAGCCCCAAGGTTTTTCAATGCTCTTCCTGGTGATATAAAATCGATGCAAAATAAGACCCACTTTAAAACTGGCCACTTACTTACAAATTGGCTTATAAAAGAGGGACGACAAAAAATCACAAAAATATTGGACATTATATATTAATATACTAATTCGAACACATTAATATTTAGAATTTTTTGTTATAACTATATTTTATATCATATTAAATTTACTTTTTATTATTGTATTTAATATTATTATTTTTAGATATATCTGTATGTGAATGTATGTAAGTATATATGTGTATATATATTCTTAATCTCAGTTACATGTTTATTTTCTACTCCTAATTTTAAGTATTTAATAGTTTTTAAGGTAGTTGTTGCATGTTTATTCTTTTGTGATCAAATCATTATTTTATTACGACAATTTTTTTTTTAAATTTTTATTTTTTTGTTACAAAAATATTTTGTTTTTTGTAATAATCACAATATTGAACAAGCACGCACAAAATTAAACGTTCACCTTAGAACAGGTCTTGGCCTAGTTAGGTGGCGTTGTCACTGGACTTTGCTATGTATTCATTTTCTGCTATTTATCCAATGTTTAAAATATTTCTATGCATAGTTCCTAAGATAAAATTGTTTTAAATTATTCTTGAATTACTTAAATAATAAATAAATTACACTGGCTTTATAAAAAAATACAATTTTGCACAAATGGCGGACTACACTTACAATAGCCCTGTGACCTTCAAGACACGTCGACAGGTTTTTTTCATTCGGCACTTTTCACCAAACGCTCGGGACTGCGGCCCTTTTTGGTCCTCAAAGAATTGTAGCTTCAAATTAGAAAGAGACAAAATTCTTCATAGATCCTTCTTCAAAATTCTTCATAGATACTTCTTCGGCGGTAGGTTCTCTTATTCATATGCATTATGGGCACTCTACCTTATCAATCAATTAGTACGGTAGCAATCGGATTTAATTCTGACCAAAACTTACGAGTATAGTAATTCCCAATGGGTCTGACAAACGTTTTTTACTTTACATGCCAAATAAATCTACAAAAAAATACGAGAAAAACTGTGTTTTTACTTTTTTCATATCTTAAAAAATGGATGAGATATTTACGATCAAAGTGCGTATTTCCGGCTGAATGATTTTAAAATCGCGGGCGCGCGCTCACTAGCCGATGACGTCACAACCTTGGTCATTCGACAGCTGCGCTCTCGTTCGCACGCCGCGCGCGCCGCTACGCTGTAAAAATCTAAATTATAAAGTTCTCTGTGGTAAAAATGGGGAAAAAATACTGTATTGTGCCTCAGTGCTTCAATTCAACTGTTAAAACACCTGGTAAACTCTTTTTTATGTGCCTAAGGACCCAAAAATGAGGAAAAAGTGGATGACAGTCGTAAAAAGAGTCGATTCAATAGGCCCTAAAACTAAAGCGCACTGCTGTGAAGACCATTTCGATGTAAGTATTTACTATTTGTTAATAATGGTTTTATCCTTCTTCTTTCTACTTATGCTTGCAACATTTGACCTACTTAACCTACCTATCTACTGGCAGTGCAGTGCTTCTCAACCGAAATATTTTCATCCCTACTATGAATAAGTAAATGTTTTGTCAGAAGTATCAAACTCGCGGCCCGCATTTATCCTTAGTTTTCGTAGTAAACATTTTTTTAATGATAGACTACCTTTTAAGTGATGCAACGTACATTAAACACGGTTTTAATTCACGGTTTTTATTCGGGTTTTTAATTTGTCTTTAAAATGTTATTATTTTTGTTTTAGGTGGAAAATGACATGGAAAATTATGTTAAGTATAAACGGCAGATTAAGGAACTTTGGATTCTTGATGCCACATGCTACTGTAGATCTTAAACACGTTGATTTATTAGACTACGTAATGATGACTGCCTGCGGTATAGTTAATTTACATACATAACTCACTGTTTAATTTTTAAGAATGATTTTTCAGAACAAAAGACTTCATACAAATATACCATTTTATTTCTGAATATCAGTTGGGACTCCTATTTTAATAAGTTTTTCAAAAACACACTCCTTCCAAAACTTACTAATTTTAACAAAAAGATTCTGACAGTAGCTTTTATCGTATAAAACTTCGTAAACATCCACTTCTTTTGACACTTCAAAGTCTGCATGTGCAACACAAAAAAAACCTTTTTCTTTTCCTGTTAAGAGCATCTGGGTCTGTACTTGTGCTAAATATTGCTTACCTAATGATCCATCTTTATAATATTTATTAACTGTTGCAGCTTTTGATGGACACTTTATTTCTATAACGTGAGTCTCAGTTACTCCGTCTGGTGATGCTCCAAAAAATGGATAACTTGCACTGAGATAAAGTCCAGAGGGTTTAATCGAAATATTTTTTTTAATTTCCACTTCTTTTCTCACAATTTCTTCCAAAACTTTCCCTCTTTTCATCGCATCAGTTTCAATCAAAAGCTTAGCCCCAAATATTTCCTCAACAAGAGTTCCATTTTGTGTGCGGCATTGAGCAGCTTCATGAGTTTTCGATGCAGTTACTCGTCCATACTGCATTTCAAACCAAAGGTCTGAACTGGCTTGCGCCTTGGTTGCTGATTCGACGAGTTGGCATCTTTCATCTGTCATTTCAGTTATGCAATAATTTAAAAATGATTCAAAACTTAAATTTTCATAAATTTTCAAAAACTTAAATTTTCCTTCTATAAAAGTACATATAAGGTTATGCATGGATAATTTTTGTACCTCTGATTTATCTTTAAAGTAGGCTGAAAGCTGACAAACAAGCCCAAGATCATTTATTTTTTGCACAATTTTGTCAATAAAGTCGTCGTTATTAGGTATTTCTGTGACCTTGTTATTTTGAGCAAAATCCTTGGCTTTGATGAACTTCAATGTAGTTCCAATACCTGTAAACATTACAACAATATAACAATATAATACGACATAACAATAATATAATGATAGGTGCTGTACTGGGTGTATAATAAACTACACCAGCTGTAACCTATTTTAAATCTCTATTAATCACCTGAAAGAGTTGCCTTCTTCCAGTAACATTTAACTGAAGTCGGCGACGGCTCCTCCGTTCTGCGGTGAAGCCACATTAAAAATGCCACAGAATGTTTACATCCACCTTTGCTAGCTGCGCAGTCTTCACAGGATATGCTTATTACCTCCTCTTCCTTCTCGTTGCATTGCAAAACACAGTGGTAAGGTTTTGAACGCACTTTGTGTTCAGGAGTTATTCGGCACTTGACGGTACATACGTCACCCTCTCTTTTTAACTGTATATACCCTATGGCATCATCTCCGTAGCTCTCTCTTCCTGACCTAGAACCATATAACACTTCGAATTTTTTAAAAAACCTATACAAAACGTACGTTTTTAATGTACTATTAGAACGGCTTAACCGATTGTGATAAAACATGTCTATGAACCACTGTTAAAAAAACAACATTCAAATTTAAAAAAACGCATCGAAATCGGTTCACCCGTTCATGAGCTACGGTACTATCGACAGACATACAGACACACAGATAGACATACAGCCAGATACACATAGCGGTCAAACTTATAACACACCTCTTTTTGCGACAGGCGTTAATAAATAACCAATAAAAATGATAAGTAAAAATTTGCGGCCCGCAAGTTGATCAGCACTGATTTCTGAACTATTATTTATTTTTATTAAAAAAAGACTAGGTAATGCTTACTTAGAACATACATACCTTTTCATCTTTATTCCACGAATTTCGGCAGCTGTAAAATCCTGATTCTTCATGAAATATTGTGCCACCATTAAACTATCCACTCTTGGCAGATTGTTCGACTGACCTTTTAGAAAACCTTCTTCCATTCTACACACTACACGTTTCACTTTAGTGTAATCGGATATAAAGGATAATTTATATTATTTCTTTGAAATACAAGCACCACTATAGCTAATAGGAAACGAAGACGGTCGGATCAACGCACTGACTGAGCGCCGCGCCCGTGTATGCAGCGCGGGCTAACAAGGCTGTGACGTCATAGTATGAGCGCGCGTAATCTTTCAAATTTTAAAAAGGGCCTAAACTTCTCGTCGTTATAACTTCGGAAATACTGCATGTATTGAAGTGAAATAAAAACTAATGTAATGTACATGATCTAGGCTTTGATTTTAGGTGTATTTGATAGTAATATTTTGACCCTTTTGTGTTCTCCATTGTTATATTTCTTTTTATTCGATAGTCAAAATTTAGCCTTTTCTAATTTTTCAAGTTGATTTTTTTCCACAAGAAAATAAAACCACCACACGTTATTTTGTTGCAAACCCATTTTCCATAGTAGAAAGAAACCGTAGATCATCTGTAGCCAGCTATTATCACTTACGACTTCACAAAATGTTCCCACTAAGCAGTGGCGTAGCGTGCCTTGGCGGGGCCCTGTTGTATATAAAATTGTTTGGGGGCCCTCATAGGAAGGGTAAAGATTTGTCACAAACAAAAAAAAATATTTGCATAAAATTAAAAGAAATATTTATTCATCATAATTATCTATCTGCCACTTTTTCCAAAATTTTTACAAACAATTCAAATTAAATATACACTCTCTTTGCCTTTTTTCGGCAAACTGATTTATTAAATCATTTATAGCTGATGATGACTTTAGTTTTTCTAAAGTTTCTGCCTCTATGGACAATCGTGACAGGTCTGACAGGCGTTCATGTCCCATCGAAGTTCTTAGGTATTTTTTTATCAGTTTTAATTTTAAAAAACTTCTTTCAGCAGTTGCAGTTGTAACTGGAAGGGTCAAGAATAAAAAGCATGCTGTTATTACCTGAAAACTGAATGCAAGACTATTGAATTTTACTTTTGAACGCACGCTTTACGCGGGAAAAAAAGAAATTGCTTTTTTTGACTTTTGTCGTTTCTGAAATTTAAAAAAAAATTGCTTACTGTTGTGGGCCCCGTGGCCCGGGGGGCCCGTATAATTGATACGGCAGATACGGTGGTAGCTACGCCCCTGCTAATAAGGAAATTTCACCTAGATTTAGAAGATACCTGTAGGAAATACTTTTAAAAGGCTAATTTTATTTCGCAACTCACCGTGTATCTATTTAAAAAAACCTTAATATATGTTCAACGTGAGGCTCTTTATCGATTACGAAAAATATTAGGGTTTTTCATGTCCAAAACCGTATTTCTTCCTCGTCTTCCTGGCTATGATTTCACATTTCTGCGATTTCACAGTCAGTTTCTACGATTTCTGCGATTTCACAGACATTTTGGCAGTCAGTTTCTAGACGATTTGATGGCATAGTCGAGTATGTTTTACATTCCTGGTAAGGAAAGTATTGTGGACGCACTTTTGAGTGTCTGTGCCTGTGTGTCTGTTTGTCTGTCAGTCTGTCTGTCTGCCTGTCACGTCACGTTCAGAGACTGAGATTGAAGTCATAAACAGCCCGATTTTACTTTCCTGGCAAGGAAAGTATTATGGACGCACTTCTGTTTGTCTGTCTGTAGCGCCCAAACGCTTTTCCGATTGAGCTGAAATTCGGCAATCAGGCATCATTTGGTCATGGCAAGAGTTGAAAAGAATTTTGGTTAAAATCGATCCTCCAGAGGGCGCTCTAGTCATACTTCAATCTCGAAATATTGAACTAGAGACTTAAAATTCGGCACACAGATGCGTCGTAGGGTCGAAACCACATTGTTAAATTTTGTTTTCAATATCTCTTATAAAACAAAAAATAAATTTAAAAAAAATAAATTTCGACATTTTAATCAAATAATAAAAACGAGCCGCCCTAGCCGAGAAACGAACGAGAAACGAGAAACGAAACCTAGCCGAGAAACGAACCATATCGGAAAATATCGATTATAATACCACGGAAATACTACAAAAATACTAGATTGCTGTCGAGGGGAGGAGGGGGTGGTTGGGGAGGGTGGGGGCGAAAATATTCTTCTTCCTCCGATATTCTTCTTCTTCCGTGGAGAATGCTTTAACTTAGAAGAAAATAGACCTATAAGTTATGAGTAGGGTAAGTCGGAGCAAGTTTAAGCGGAGTTGCGGAATGAGTATGGTAAGTTGGGGCAAGTCCGGTGGAGGTGCGGAATGAGTAGGCTAGAAGAAAGAAGAAGAAGAAGAAGATCTTTTTCTTCTTCGTATCCAGATTGAAGTCTGTCTGAGTGTGTGTGTGTGTTTATCAATCTGTATGGATTGGAGCAAAAAAATGTAAGTATATTTTTTTTCTGACACTGACTTTCAATGTTCAAAAAAAATATTTAAAAAATACCTATTACACTATTAAAATATTTTTAGGTCAAAGAATATATGATAATTCATAGAATTCCAACACTGGATAGGCCCGGAAATAGTCCTGACCTGAACCCTATCGAGAACTCGTGGCATAAAACGGCAATCGAAATAAATAAACTGAAGCTTTCGTCAAAGGAAAACCTTAAAAACATCATTGAAAAGGTGTGGTTTAATTTTTTTCCCAGGTTAGGTATTCACTTTCTGTAACGGCAGTCGTGTTGTTTATTCCTTTTAATATATTTACTTGTTTTCAAATGTATAGACACGGCTTCGTTACGATTTTATTATGTTTATAGATTATATAATTATTTCGTGGTTATGTATATAATGATTAGGCGGGTACCTATCTAAATATGTAATAAAAACAATTACATATATACCTAAATATCTAATGCCTACGGAATATAATCTGATAAAAAAAGTCGCGCCACTGGGGGCACGTTAATTTAGATAATTTCGCAAAAACAAAAAACAAAACGCAAAATATTGTTATGTAGATCAAGGTCGAGAATATAATTCTTTTGTTATTACTTCAATTAATCATTACGAATTTAATCTTATCTGATATTTTTTGAAACCACTGTTTATTCTGACGACAATAATATTTATTGTTCCTCGCCTCAAAAAATCGTAAAGAGTATCTCCCACTTATCAGCTCATGGGACGTAAAATAATTGAGATATTTCTTGATCTGCCATACTATATCATTAGCTTACTATACCAATACCGTAAGTGTCGGATTTATAGATTTCTTCACTATAGGCCACTTGACTTTAAGCCGCCCTTCCCTCATACCTATCTTAATCCCTTGTATTTATTTACGTAGGCATTTTTTAGGCGACGATTACGTATTTAACCCATTTACAACGACCGATCGTTATAAAGATCAAAAAAAGTATGGGGAATACCCTCAATTTAAAAATATTAACGAGCAGATAACTTTTGCTTATTGTTTACCAATCGCCGCATTGATCGTTTGACAGTGTTTCTGTGCATAGATAATTATAATATGATCATAATTTTGGAGTGATTTTCTATTTTTTCTTTCTATAATTTCTTTCTATAATTAACTTTCACTATGTCTTCAAAACGGTAAGTGTTTACAAATAAGCTTGTGATTCAAATTTATTTTATGCACGTTTTCATAAATGTATGACCTAGATAGATAACGATTATATAGATAAATATAGATAGATAGATAATAAAGCCTTTTTAATAATAATAACTGTGTTTCTTTAATTTTAAAATAGGACACAATCGATAAAGTAGTAGTTATATGAGCGTTAACCTACCTGCCTATTACTACTAATCGTTAAAACGATCCGCATTTTCCGAGCTTTCCTGAAAACTCAGTTTTTTCCATGTTTACTTTATACATCAAGGTAATAATACTAAAAAACTACTGTGATACGAGATAAAAAAAGTTTAAGTAACAACTGGGTTAAGTGGGTGGGTAGGTGTTGAAAAGCCAAATTTATGAATGACTTAGTCATAAAATACAAGTGTAATGAAATAAGAATTACACTTTTTACGTTATTTTTTATTGGCGAAATCATCTATAATATCGTCATAGTTTATGGCGTTCATTGTCTTTATATAATATACTAGCTTCTACCCGCTGCTTCGCCTGCGTTATAGAGAATGTTTGCCAGCGGTTTAATAATTTCGATCGGAAACCTAAAAGATATAGGGTGGGGGATACTATAAATAGGCCCTGCAATTTTTGTTTTTTTGAAAATTGTGGAGAATTAGAAATAGATTTTCTTTCAATTACATATTGGAGTTTTAGATTAGGATCTTACCTATAACCCATGAAAATATCAGGCATGATCAATCATCAGTTGCAGAGAAATCTAAAATTATATATATAAAAAACAATGCATGGGGTTGCCCCGAAAAATGGGACAAAGCCACGCACTGTCACCATTTCACACTTTCAACATGGCGTCGTCTCAAACTATATAAGCAAATGATATCGAGGAACTTGACACTCGAATGTGAAGCTAAACCAGGCAGTTCATCACCGTAAGTTCAATTGCGAAAATAGCTTAAACCGTTTTGGAGAAACTCAAGCTTGTAAAGACAAGAAATATTACATCAAAACACTAAAAAACAGACTTACCGCATTTTCCAGGCTAGCGTGCGACCGAACTTCTTGAGGATTGGTGTGGAAGTGGAAGTTGTTGAGACGGGTCAGCCACCTGGCGGCTATCGAAATAATTACAAAAATTCCTCCGAAAACCCAAGTGCGTGGATTTGCTCCGTGCGGGGCATTGCCGGTGGGGGTGACAAAACCGATTTTTTAAAAAACCCCATATGGCAGCTATAACTCGAGTGGAGATCCGCTACTGCTACGTTTATAGCCGCCGTCATTGCCGTCAACTTGGATTTGCTTTTTGTATGTATACTATCATAGGTACCTACTGCTGGATATAGGATACCAGAATTATAGTGAACTAGTTTCTATTTAGGTATACTAGGCCTTTAAATGCTCTATAACATGTCGAATATGGGTGAGAAAGGTTTTTTTTGTTATCTTTTATTTTATAACAAACATTTTGGCAACTCTATAACGAAACATTCGGAAGAATGTTTATGTTTTATTCAGTTTTTATAGCGATATAAATCCATTTTTTAGTAAACGACAAACTTCGCGCATAGCTCAAAAATGTTTTTCTGCAGATATTGCAGATCGTAAAACCTATATAATCTATATATTATATAACCTATGCCTATTTATCATTTAACAATTATTTATAATATAAAAATAAATGATACGTTCGCGTTTTTTCTGGAAATTACAAAAAAATAAATACTTTCACTCAACATTAGGCAGAGAACCAATAGGTATAAGACTAAGAATTAATTACTATAAAACATTGAATTTGCTTACATAAATAACTAGAACCGAATGGCAAAGAATTAATGCTTATTTGATTATGTCACCCAACTGGGACAAGCCCGTTACATTACATTACATTACATTTACGTCGTGTCCGATTGGCGGCTAAAAACCGCTCTTTGGACGTGTCAAAATATTTGTGTTTTAAGTAGTAAGTCTCATTACTACTTTAATCTCTACTTAACATACACATGTTATAAAAAAATATATAGCATCTAAGAAACTTTGGAACCTACTAAAAGTTATTCGTCGTAGAATCTTATTACAAAACAAATTGATGGCTTATTTAATAAAATCGTTAATAATTCTAATGGCTACTTACTAAAAGCAACTCAACACAATAATTAAAATAGTCAGTTAAAAAGTTGAATAATCAAAGCAGAAGCCTAACAATTGAAATAGTCAATAAATCGAATATATTCGTACTAAAAACTGTACACAGTAACATCCAAAGTAGTAAGTAAATTGTTAAATAATCAAACTAAAGCTAAATCTTACATTTAAAGTACATATATAATTATCATTCAAATTGGTACAATATTTGCAAAGTCATGGCCCTCGAATTCGGTCAGATTATAGAAAGGGTGGCCTATCAGCATCTTCTTATTGTTTTTTTGTTGTTGTTTGTCCTCCAGTTGTTTGATAGTGGTAGGGAGTAAATAGTAGAATTTAATGCTAAGGTATAACTAGCTCTTCTGTACTTTTGCCAGTCTTGTTCGGGGCACGCATAAAAGGGAATTACGGCGTGTATGGTGAGAGTGAATGTCCGCTCTAGTTGCAGTTTCTGTTAGGTGCTGTCTTATATGAACGCTGAATACATTTATTTATTTATTTATTTATTTTATTTATTTATTTATTTCCCAAAACATAATTAACCTTACAGATGATTCCAAATCGTTAATTATTTTTCTAGGCTATTATTCTAGATTATAACTATTATTCTACTATAGACTATTATTATAATTCTACTGTTAATAATATTATTATTACTCTACTCCATTACTATTACTATCATTATTATTCTAATATATAAATCATTATTCTAGACTATAGCAAACGAGACGGAGACATCCGTTAGAGCGTAATATTAAACGATTATATTTACATATGTATATCTAATGTTTATCTAACCTTTTTTATTATACTAGTTTATTTTTATTTTTATTTATTAGTTTATTAGATGACATGGTAATTATCTTTGCCTTACTGAAGTATGCTCTGCATGAGGTCCTGGGCGTTACCTGATACATGCTGCGCAGTGCTCTTTTTTTGTAATAGGAAGATTCTTTTACTGTTTGCGGCATTTCCCCAAAATAGTCCATAAGTCATTAATGAGCCGAAATACGCAAAATACACTGATTTGGCTGCCGCGAAGCCACAAAGACTTCTGTTTTTTTTTAAAAAAATGAGTATATAGAACTACATAACTTACTAGCTAATTCATCGTTCTAGGGTGGACAGGGCTCTAATATTGCAATATATTTTTATTAATATTTTGTACGCAAGTAAGGTAAATATATATCGGCAAGACAATCTTAGCTTAAGTCCGATACAGGCAGTGTCGAAAAGGTTGGGCTGTGTCACACAGCCTAACCTGCAGGAAAAAGCTTATACAATTTGCAGAATGAGCTTATTTAGTTGTAGATTGTGCAAATTATTTACTAATAAATCCATAGACGTTAGTTCAAAATGATAACCTCGTTTATTTTTAATTCCGTCAATAAATTGAATTGTTGAACAAAGTCTAAGTAAATAAAAAAAATGACCAATAATTATATATTTTCATTGTGTTATCGGCTTGTTCTTAGCAACCGCTGGGGGTCGTCGCTGACTGTCTCTTCTGATAATATAAGTAGATAGGTAGGTATATGGTTTCATTAATGTTACTGGGTAATTAATTGCTCGTTATCCTCGTATCAGCTTCTTTGCGAGGTTATACTAATTATATTATTACTTTTCTGTACCCACCATATCTACCCGTAGTTGTTATCCGAAGAAATGAAACCAGACGAATATTCGAAGAATATCCATTGAGAATAGAAATCACCAGGACTCCGCAGCGATAAATAAGATTTCTTGCATCATTCTGTTTGCAACTCATGTTCACGTGATTTTTTCTTACTTTTCCACACGGAATAATAACGCCGAAAAATATTTCCAATTGATCGCTATTTTTGCAGTTACGAGTTCGCGAGTTCCATCTGCAGACACGTATTTTTGTGCAATAATGAAACATTCGTAGGATGTGAAGGTAGAAGAAAAGCAGTAGGTAAATTAATTTCCCAAATGTTGTCCCTCCGCTTGGGAACATAACCTAATGGTGCTCCTAAACGGGCTATACTATTACGGCAATATGTGGCCGCAATATTAGCAACTAATGCCCGGCCATCACTGCAACATTTTAATGCGACATGTGGCTGGAAAATATATAGCCCGGCCATTCTTAGCAATATTGATGCAAAAGTATGGCCCATAATTTTGACTCGAAAACGGGCTACACAATCGTCTGCGGCTTATATTGTTTTAAATTAAAATTTAAAACGACAAAAAAGACGACAATGTGGATTCGACCTGACTTCAATAAGCGTGATACTTTAGATAGGTAACCCTGAATGTTTTTGATGATATGAATACAAATTAAAAGTTCTTCTCCATATGAATTTAGGGGAGACCGGGGACAGTTGGATCACTTTTTACTTTTAGGTGATTATTGCCTAAAGTATTAAACTCTAGATAGATGTATCAATATGATTGAATAGACAATTTATTCAGCTATCTAATTCAATAATCAATTTTAATTAAAGTCAAATACTTCAACGACTGTAGACCAGAAAAGAGACCATGGTAGATTGTATCAATTGTCCCATACCCGGGGACAAATGATACATAATTTCAGCCGATGAAAAAACATACATTTTGTTCCATGAAAAACTATTTTTTAACGGTAGTAGATAGATAATTTTATGCTTTTTAACTCAGATATGAAAAGAAATAGAATATTTAGGTGCGAATATCTGAAAAATTAATTATATAAATCATCCTCTAAAATTTTATATATAAGTCCTATAACATTATAATGAAAACAAAGTGACGAATCTTAAAGAAACAAGTATAATTCAAGTTTTCTTTTTGTAAATTAAGCAAGCAAATCCAAAATAGTTAATGAAAACTAAAAGTAAGAAATTGTATGAAAATAAGTTTGTATCAACCGTCCCCATGTTTCAACTGTCCCCATCAGTTTTTAACTACTATTTTCCTAATAATAAACATTAAAAGTCACTTTGGTATTTACGAATAAAACTAGTAAAACTGTTCGGGATCATTTTTATTAGATATAATGTACATATATATTTAACATTTCTATTTTAATCGAGATCATAACAAACATTCTTTTTTAGTTCAGTCAACATTATACACCTACATGTATGTATTCTAACAAGAATAAAAAACTAATTCATCAAATATTTTGGTTTAAAACACTCCTCATTTCGGGGCTACCAATAAACTTAATAATTACTTTATAAATCATAGCCATAAAGCCACGTACTGACGATGCGAAGCAAACGCTGTGAAAGGCGCATGGCAAGATACATCTAAAATGTCAACAAATTGTTAAACAAGATTAAACGAAAACTTAAAACTTAGGCGTTAGTAATTTCCTTTTTTTTATCGAGATCAAAATTAACATTCTTAATCTTGGTCAGTCAACGTTACAAACCTCGAGCTAAAAGTTTTCTATGAAATCCACATTCAAATGACGATAGTTTTTCCTCTTCTTTATAAAATGATTTTGAAATTATTATAGAAATTAAATGTAATAAATAAATTAAAAATATTTTTAAAATACCATTAAAAATTAATAAATTTATTATTATTATTATTTTTTAACTTTTTAATTGGAAATTAAATGGAAATTAAGGGAATTAAAAGGCTTAAATGGCTTAGAATGGTCCTTGGTGGCCCAGCTTCGCAATCCACTAGCGATGCTCAGACCCTGGGGAGAGCTCGGTCACGTAAGCCTAATGAACTAGAAGTTCCTACCTTGGATGCTGTTGCACTTCCTGGATACAGTCCCGCTGCTGCCGTCTCCTCGTACTAAGGCTCGTAACGAGGGTTTGTAGGACCCTTGCGTCTGTATCTGTACTCACTTAATACGTGTAGATAAAACACACAAATGGACACCCGTTCACTTTGAATTTTCACACAAGTCTACCATAGTGACTTCGAAACTTTTTACTCATTTAACCGCAAGTGCCTGGTCTTTCCCGTTTGCTAATGACTTGTCAAATTAGCATCATACCTTTTCCTACGTTCCTTATTAAATCGTCCGTTTTTAAGATATTTCGCGTTTGGTACCTGCTTTTACAAATTTGGTTGATCCTTTTTATTTAAGTGCCCTTTTATTTGTTCAGGTGTATATTATCTTTTGTTTGAAATTCCCAATTTACAATAATAAATTTATGAGTCCGTTGGTCATTTCTTCACCGGACATTAGGCGATTTTATTTTTGGTTCTTGCCCGTATTATTGAGATATTAATGATATGTGAAAAAGGAGATGGCTATCATATTAACGATAACAACAGATCATAGAGGGGCGCTGTACCATATAAATCAAAATTATGTCGTCATGAAGACTAATTAGTCATGACAATCATAAAACTGACAATACTGGATAATGAATCGTCAACGGGGACAGTTGATACACGGGGTCAATTGATACGTATCAATTGTCCCCTTCAATATTGTATCAATCGTCCCCGGCGACACTTTTTTCCAAAAAAACAATTTATTCTGAACTACATAGCACATATCCAGACAAAATAATACACAAAAGAATCTCAAGACCCAAAGGTACATGATAGGTAAGGCAAAAGTGAACATCATTACATCCATCATGAAAAATAAGTTGATTGAAATGTTAAGTAAAATTTACATTTGGGGTCGTGAAATTTTGTCGGCTCCCTGTAGGCGTTTGCACAATCCGACGTCGGCGACTAACTAGAGGTTATACGGGGCCCTATAGAGGTATAATCTGTTGGCACTCACACATTGATAGCTATCATAGGAACTGAGAAAACGGCTTTGTTTTAACTGTCCCCTGTATCATTTGTCCCCGGTCTACCCTACTATTAATAACAAATTGACAGTACAATTATCTATTCATGATGTAGGTATATAAACATTTAAATACACTAATAAATAATATAAATTATTTCACGGAATTGTACATTACATATCAGAATAGATAATAATATTTTATAAATCAAAAAAAATAATCATCAAATGATATGAATACAAATTGAAGATGTCTTGCGTCGTGTCTCGCATCAGAAATGAACGCACTTACGGAGCAAAACGAAACAGCAATAAAGCTGGCCGGGCAATATTGCAGTATTTTCGATTGTAAAGCGATTGCATTTGAATTCCTTAGATCCAATGCAATAACAAGACACACGCTTATACACATGTTACATGCACACATATTTCATAGTAGGGTTGGTTGTAATTGTAAGCGATTGTCGTATGATAATAAACCAGCCCATTGTGAAATTTCCCAAAAATGGTAGAAACAAACATAAAAAAAATAATTGCTAACGTTATTTTGGACTACGATGTATGTCGAATTCGCCGTTCCCTTTGCGGTTTTAGCTCTTCCTTTCAGTTTTATTTAGCTTCTGGTTAGCATACTAAAATCGTTCCTGCTTTAAAATCATTTGTGGATTTCCCGACATTTTTTTTGTTTGCAAAGCGGCAACTGCGCAGGAGACGTTGCGTAGAGCGTTGTATCGTGGCTCTTATCAGACCGAACAAATTTGCAAAGGTCGTACGCTCGTTAACCTCTTTGGTGCCGATGTCACTTTTTTTGTTCAATTATGATTTAACATTAAATAAACATTCCAAAAAGCACGAGCCTGGCGAATGGGCAATTGGCTAACATAGAAAACGCAAATATGTATCAGTTTTATTCCTGACACTACGGGATAATAGATAGCGTGACTCGTAGCTAGGGGTGTCCCAGTATCTGACCGGACATTTGGGCGGTGTCGACTACAACGGGCGAACCCGTCACCTCAGGCTGGTATAACGATATATGATCGTTCTTTCAGTCGTGGGATGAGCGTAGAGGACTTAGACATCTTGCGGTGTCGACTACAACGGGCGAGCCCGTCACCACAGGACGTTTTAACGATTAGTCGTTCTGTCGCCCTGCAGTGAACGTAGAAGACTTTGGACAGTACAATTCTACGTCCAGCTACGTCACAACCCGTGAGAGTCCAACGCCTTACCGCGAGTTAGCCAGGAATAAACCCGGCGGGCTCGAGATACTCGCGCCCTCACTTCCAATTGTGACCAGATTTCTCCGGTCTCTCGATTGGTTCCGAGTTCGAGGTCGCTTGCGCGGTCCTCTCCCTTATGAAGCGGTGAAACGGAGTGCACCGAATCTATCGCGGACCAAGGCGTCCTTTGCCCGCCTCTTACCCGGGATCGGATGGCCAATGGTCAATTCAAGAGCAGTCGCCATAAGGTACGCAACCACCCCCGCTCTATAGGAAACAATACAGTTCCCAGACTCCCCCGACTGTTAGTCGGAGAGCACAATCGAATGGCTTGCGCCGCACGGTGTGCAGACCGTCCAGGGGCGCCAGAGGTTTGATTCCCAGGGGAGACTGGTTGACCCAGTGTCCTACCCAGGATTCGCACCCCATGCGGGGAGGCCGTCGGATGGGTGTTGACCCGTGAGTGTGACCGACCCTGAACACATGGGTCATCGTGGCCACCTCATCATGGGCCCGTTAGCCCCCAGAGGACTTAGACAATGACAATCCAATATTAGATTGTCATTGTCTAAGAGAACTTAGACAATGACAATCCAATATCTAGCTCCGCCAACTAGCCCTCAAGAACTACCCGGCACCGGGCGATTACCGCCCGGCACCGGATAGTTAACCCAGCGGGCAGACTAAGCGCCCTCGCTACCAGTTTCGGCCAGCTGTCTCCGGACTCCTGAATGGCTACGGGTTCGAGGTTGCTTACGCGGTTCTCTCCCTTGCGTAGCGGTGATTCGGTGTCCACCGAATCCATCGCGGACCAGGGCGTCCTTTACTCGGCTGTTCACCCGGTATCGGGTAGCCGATTAGTCATTTCAAGAACGGCTGCCGTACAGTTAACAGCCATCCCCGCTCTATAGGAAACCAAGCCGTTCCCAGACTCCCCCGATTATCAGATTGCGCACGCCGCGCGGTGCGCAAACCGCCCAGGAGAGCCTTTCCCAGGGGAGCTGTCCCGCATGCATAGAGTCCTACCCGGGCTCACAATTCTGCGTGGAGGCTACCGGAAGGCTACGGGAGGCTACCCTAACATATTGGTCTTAATGGCATAACTGCACGGGCCCATTAGCTTCCTATCCAACCGGACTACTGGAGCTGTCAACTACTACGGGCGAACCCGTCACCTCAGAAAGTCTCCGACTCCCCCGGACACCTCGACCGGACAGTCCAGTTTTCTTTATGTCTGTTAAGAAAATCTTGGTAAACCGGACAATAAAAAACGTGTAATATCTGGCGCTTGCGCTTGGGCCGACAACAAACACATAGGAACTATAATTGTGACAATCCTAGTTCGTTGCCTACGCGTTATGGTCATTATCTCAATGGAAGCAGGCAACTACACCTGAAAACATTTTTGAAGAACTTGCTGTAGTTTAAAGTGTTTTCCATTCACTTGAAGGGCACTTCGTTAATATGTGGTAGTGTTTTTTACAATGACGCAGCACTATTTTTTTTTAAATCGTGCAGTATATGTGTAGTATTCTTGTATCTTATGCTTTTGGGGAACGAATCTTTAGCGTCATGGGAAATGTCAGGACAGACGAAAGAAATCGTCTCGCAGTTATCACTATAAAGTGACCATGGGACATATGTGTCTCATAACTTTAATTTTATAAATTATCGAATACGAATAATTTATGAATTGTATCTTAGAATCCTAATTATTGTTTGAAAATATACCGTTTTTTTAAATAAACGAACTCTGGTGATTTTAAATAAATGAATAAAAAAATATGACGAATTTTCAATTCGAATTTTTAGAACCATTTTTAGTACCTACGTATAATTTATGAGCTAGATTAAAATGAAATTTTGGAAAAGGTTATAACTCTGCATCTTTATCATCAAAGTTATAACAACTTTGCATTTTTATCGACTACAGGACACTTAAGCTTATCAATTTATCCAAAATCTATTGAAGCAATTTTCAAATTTGGTGATTTTAAATAAATGAATAAAAAAATATGACGAATTTTCAATTCGAATTTTTAGAACCATTTTTAGTACCTACGTATAATTTATGAGTTAGATTAAAATGAAATTTTGGAAAAGGTTATAACTCTGCATCTTTATCATCAAAGTTATAACAACTTTGCATTTTAATCGACTACAGGACACTTAAGCTTATCAATTTATACAAAATCTATTGAAGCAATTTTCACATACGTGTATTTACAATGCCCTTTAACAGCTTTATGTAGGTATCGAAAATTTTCATAGATACTCTACCGCAAAGCTTATGGTCCTTAAAGAGTTGTGCGTTTTCTTTAACCCTTCAAGTAGCGGCTTACTATCATGGCAGACCGCGGCAATTTATTGGAATATCGCCGCGCTCGACAAAAAGTACTATAACTATGGAACTGCTATAGCAAGCATAAAAAGAATAACCGTGCAATGATAGAATTAAAATTTCGTATGTACAATATTGAAATCTCATTTTGTAAAACAATTAGGTAATTATGAATAAAAATGAGAAAGTCGAAAAAATTAATAAAACTCGGCATTTCTAACTTGTACTTGTCTTGCGGAAAAATACGGAACCCTATTTAGAAATTGTAAATACTATCGTGATCTTTATTAGATTGTCCTATCAAAGGTAATATTTTGCTTCGCATATTTACATACAAAAATATTTAGATATTAGCTCATATAACCAATAAAATGTTTGATGATTTCTCGAAAAAAAAATATATGATTTTGACAATGGAATTTTACCAGAAATATCCGCGAAATGACGCGCGAAATTATTCTAGCGGCCGTCTATGTATCTATGGTAATAATGAGATTTTTGGTATGGATTTTAGGATACGTTCGAATTAGAAAATAATATTACTGTGCGCTCCGGGAGCAAGCCGCGAATATTGGTCGTTACGTAGTCAACGGTGTTCTCACTTGGGTGTTCTGATAAAATTCTAGTTGCCCTGAATTCAAAATTGCCATCTCAGGCAATAAACCTTTATTAAAAACTGTTGCATTGAATACTAAATATATAAAAAAATAGATTAGTTAGTTACTAGCTTGGAGATATTTCAGTTAATAAAAAAACACCTCCGTTTTTCCAACACGTATGGCAACCCTAGTCGTATCTGGCTCTATTCAAATCCTTGACAGGTTTTTAAGCATAATTATGTATTATGCATTACAGTTGGAAATTACATCATTATAAAATACATTATTTCAAATTATGATAGTGCACTACGAGTAATAGTAATTCTTTTCCGGGTTTCTTATCTCAGGAATTCCCGGGGCAAATGATCGTCGCGATTCCGGGAAATTTTAGTTAGCAATTCCCGAATTTCGGGAAATAAGATGGGCGAACAAAATTTTTAATTTCGCGCCCTGCGCCGTTTGAGTTGCATTTTCATAGCTACAATTATTTGAAGCAAATATGGGTGTATTATTCATTTTCGATCGTTGCTCTGGTGATTCTTTTTCGCACCATTTCTAAATTTGCCATTTGAAATGTCTTGAATGTTAACCAGTTTTTTTTCAATTTTATGTCTTTGATTGCAAATATTCCAATGAGGCCAATGATGTCTTTGATTAAAAACATTCCAAGTATTCCATATAGGTATACTTTTTTGTGTATATGCGTACTTTGCATGCGCTTTAATTAGATGCTTTAATAATTTATTGTATTTCATCTTATTCTATTTTAATAATAGGCCATACCTAGCTAATGCTAGGTTTACACGCGCTTAATACTTGTCACTTAGTAGAACTAGTCGCTAGATCATGAAAAGTAACCTATTACACGTTGGTATTAGCAGAAGATATTATAGTGGAACGACATCCGTTCGAAAGGGAAAACCACCGCCGCCCTATTTTTCATAGGACTTAAATTTCTGGGTGAATTTTATAGTTGTTTTCGCATTCCACCTTTCTGCTGCCATAATCACAAAATAAACTTAAATGTCACGTAAACAGAGACTGTAAACAGGCAAGTGTGTTCACTTGCCGTTTCAATTTGTCACTAACCCTTGCCGCGGCTGTTCACACGAGTCATTGTAATTACGGTAGGGGGTAGTCACTTTTCGCTTAGTAAATAAGATCGGCTTCTATTCACTTGCCCTGGAGTTTCAGTTTCACTAATACTAAGCACTAACATGCTGACATTACGTATTAGTGACAATGAGAAGCACTAAGCATTATCTATGAAACCTGTGTAAACTTAGCATTATACACGAGCGTGTGTGCGCCTGTGTGTATGATATGGTAATAAATATGAAAACATAACCTTCCTTTCTGTCTTTTGATAGTCTCGGATGGAACGTGATGGCGGAAAAAGGCAATATGTGTGAAAGAAACAAAACCACAACTTTAGGAATGAAATGTTTACTTGTATCCTCGCAACTATTTAATAGACAATCCTTAGGGGCTCTCTAGACAAACAAGCATACTTGACAAGCTTCGCGCCGCGGGCAGGGAAGGGATCGTAAACCGCAGGAAATAATAATATTTACCAAAAATACCTAATTTTGTAGTTTATAACCAGGTAGTTACGTTAATTAGACGTAATTTACTAATGAATGATTGACTCCCTGGTATAAAACTACACAATTAGGCATTTTTCGTCAATATTTCAAAAATGTATTTGCATATTTCCTGCGGTTTACGATCCCCTCACAGCCCGGGACGCGATGCTTGACAAGCATGCTCGATCGTCTAGAGAGCCCTTTACACCTTGGGCTCATTCAACACTGATTACTTGTAAAACGATTTACAGAGAAATCAATATCACTTCGCGATAAGTAACTACCTACCCTACATACTTACATCTTCGGGAGTGATCTGCGCAGTAAGCCTGTTTGTTGTGTCGTCTGGACTCTAGACCCCTGCGGAGGGTTATCAGTGGGTTAGGGGTCACCGAGTGATACCAACTTCGGCTGCTGGGGGTAACGTTATCTATTTCTACCGCAAGCAAACAACACTCTTGTTAGTTGTTTGTCTTTCGATTAAAAATCGCCAGCCGGCATTGGCTAATTGATGAATCAATTGGGCGTTTCCGTTTCAAATGCAAGATAAGTAACGCTGGGATTTGCGTCAATGAATGGATATCAGCGCTTCAACAGTAATTAATTTGAAGAATAAAAAAACACGACTGCCGTTACAAAAAGTGAACTACTGTATTTCTAATTATTAAAAACAATTAGAGATAGAGAATAAAGTACTTCGTTGAAAAAATATTCGGCGAAACAAAATTCAATTTACGGAAGCTCCACTACGTCCCCGTTGACGCGTGTTTTCTCTATTAACAGCGCATTCTGTGGATCAGTCGACGGGCCTTGTCCAAAGCCCATCGAGCGGGACTTCACGTGAGCCGGGCATATAAACCCGTCTTTCAGAGCGAGACGTCGCAGGGCTGCGCGCCCTGCGGCAGATATCTCAAAACGATTGCGTGTCACCGTCGCCCACTTAATCGGTTGCCCTCGGTGCTCAAGTAGTAATACGGATTTTTATGAAATATTCGGGGTGTTTGTATTTATCCATATAGCTGCATATATATCCGAAACGTACTCAATCAGACAGGATATATTTATTGATATTTGGACATTTAAATCATTATTTAAATGACATTTAAACAGTTTAGGCACCCTATAATACTCGGGACGGGATAACGATTCTAAGAATAACACACGCTTCTAAATCGGTTCAAGCATTCATAAGCTATGGTGGAATAAAGGAAACGGAAAACATACATACATGAATCCTGAACACATTACACTCCTTTTTGTTCGACAGTCGTGTAAAAAATATATGAAATTTGTCGAAATATGAGAGTATTAAACGAAGTGCAGTGATAAGTTTGAGGTTCTCTGTGTGTTGTTGAGGGAAACATGAGAGTTCTCTGTCTGTTGTTCAGGATCTCGGAGTGCGTCGCTCCCGATTATCTCACCGGCAGATTTACCGCACTATCGACTCATGGACGCCCTCTGAGATTTGACGAAAACCTGCTACTCTCTATCCCTGGCAGTGACTTATTCTCATTTCTTGCACCGCGCATAAAGCTCTTCTTTTTAATGCTTTGCCGAAAATGTGATAGGTAACCGACATTGAAATCTTCCAAATGAATTCCCTTTTCCTTTCCCTTCCCATTCTCCTCCTTCCAAAACTTTTGCATCCTTAAAGGATTTAGGTTAAATTGGTGTGGCACGTTCTGTGCCCACAAATATATTTTTTTGTACTCATTACAACTTTGTACTCATTATACTTTGTACTCATTATAACATAACTTATTGTATGGGTTAAGTTAGTAATTATAAACTAACAATGTTTACAGATCGGTACAGGATAGCTGTAGAATATTGAATAAAGCTTTTATCGTAATTATTGTTTTTATTAGATGCATTATGCATTTATCGTATATATGCAATAGATTTATTTATGCA
The DNA here is from genome assembly GCA_944548615.1 of Micropterix aruncella. NCBI lineage: Eukaryota > Metazoa > Arthropoda > Insecta > Lepidoptera > Micropterigidae > Micropterix > Micropterix aruncella. The sequence continues at coordinate 18,793,436 of OX155964.1, read as the reverse complement.
TTATCGTATTGGCGCTGGCATGACACTCTCTCGAGAGAAAACACTCATCCCATTGAAGAGTGACTTTATTTTAAACCACCAAAATACCAGTACTGGCGCTGTTGCAAGTCAAGAGGAAGTAAAACGTTGTACCTACTACTTTCACATCCTTCGAGAACATTTTTGCAAAACTAGAACACATTCCTGTTCATTTCTCCAAATGATAGAGATAACCCCAATTTTAAGATTCAAGTCCTGACATTTAGGGTCGAGATCAAGCAAACTATCGCTATAAAGTTTGAAAACGACTGAATTTTCTCAAATAAAACGAATTCTCACGTAGGTACGTAGTTTCTTATACTTAGCACCTCTCTCACGGGCGCCTGCAGGGGGCGGGGGTAAGAAGTAATATCCCCCCCCCTGGCTTTTCACTAATATATTATATTCAAATCCAAATATTTTTAATTACGTCGCGATAATAAAACACATTGATTGCATGGCAATTTTATCATCCGGTCGGAGTGTAGTAGTTCTTCTGAATGAACAAAACAGTACTACATTAGTTTTAGGTACTACGTTAGTGTTAAAACAGTACTACGTCCCTTATCTTGAATCCATTATAGAGTTTTTGGAAACGCGTTTCGGAGAACAAAACAAGGTAGGTATTATTAATGTTGCACTCTCGTCTTCGATCTGTCATCCAAATTAGCCAAACGAAACAACATACCGAACTTCAGGTCTTTGCTCCCAGACATCTTTGCTCGGCGTTGATCATGAGTGGATCCGGTTTATTAATGTAGACTTCAAAAGACATGGCTAGTTCTCCAGAATTTAAATTGTGAGTTTCATTGTTTCTGATCAGTTTTCAGTACATATTCAATTTATTCATTCAGAATATACAATAAAATCATGAATTATCAATTAAAGCTAATTATCCCATATTAGAATTCGTCAGTTGATATAACAATATACGTAGATATAAAACTATTAAAGCAGAAATATTAATTTGACAATAGCGTTGACTAAAATCGGCTTTACACGGCAGACAAATAAAAAAAATGGCGCTGAATCCTTGTACATAAAAATACATATAAAATAGATAATTATTATAAGAATATTAATAGTCATCTTAACTCTACAAAAAATAATCACACAATAGAAAGTATCAAAACAAAATTGAAAAAAAACAACTTATGCATATGGTCAGGTATGTTACGTTAAACATTGTAATCTACATATTAAATATTAAATTCATAATATTATTATTAAACAAAAAAATGAGGTACATGAAAGTTACATATTCGTTACGAAAGATCAATTTCGATCATGCACCACTTAGCTACAGCCATTGATTATAGGCCAGTCGACCAGCCTGAGAAATCGATAGAGGAATAGAAAGAGGTAGCTGCATATTCCCTCTATCCTTGTTTAGTCGTGCATGCGCGGGACACGTAAATATAATATACTGAGAGTAACGCGATGTGCGTATGGGCGACTAGACAGGGATAGAGGGGCCCATATGCAGCTATCTCTTTCTATTCTGTTATCGCATCCACTCACAGTCCACCTTCGTCCATCGCACTAGGATAAACCGATACACCAGCCGTGAGGCCTAATACGCGAGAGTCTTACCCGTGGTAGGTACAGCATACCGAGGTAATAGTAGACGCACTCTTAAGCGATATGGGATTGCGGGGATAGGGTGCGAGGGAGGTGAGCAGAGGGGTACGTCTCGACGAACGTCTTTAGTTGGCGTTACGCGCGCGCGAAGGTCGACAAATTTATCAAAACGTTTGAACATCTTCGTTGGCGGAGTGGTAGACATGTGGCGATCATATGCGAGCCCTTGGACTCGTGACGTAGCTTGCCTCGTTTTCAATTTTGTTCTAAGATACGCTACTGTCTGGTATACTGTGCCTCTTCCACACAAGGAGGCTTCTGAATAGGAGCTGAATCTTGAGTTGGGCCGATCAGAGAACAAATAGGATCTTATGGCCTAAGCTGCACGAAATATACCATTATTCAGTAACAATCATTGCATTCGCCACGAAACAATGCAGAAACTGGGTTCAGTCGCTAATAAAGGAGTATTTTAATCACCAATATCTATAAGCGGCCATAAAACCTTTTTCAGAACGTACCTATTATGCGTTAAAAAAGTTTCACATACCTACCTATTATGTAATTAAAAATAATCAATGCTTTGTTCTTGTCATTGATAATGCAAAAACAAATGCTTGGCGACATGTTTTAAATAAACGATAACTACATAAAACAAATTGTTTATTTACAGCGACCCCCTACGTTCAGGTTATCGTACTCACGCACTCAAATCATGAATTTATAAACAAGTGAACTACAGGGGGAAAAGAAGGAATGTCAAGAAAAAAGATTCGCAAATAATAATTTTTTTAACCTTTATAGTTTAAAGTAGGTATAACATAGGTTTTTATAAAAAGAATAACTTAAATGTATTGTGAAACTCAAAAATATGTGGAAATTAGGCAAAAGAAAATGTTTCAACCAATTTGAATCGATGTCGCTGAAAACAATGAAAGCTTGAGATGCAAGCCTAACTTTATTATATCTTAATAATTTTTAGAACAAGGGACCACAAAATTAAATGAATTGCATATCTCGGTTGACGCAAAACTAAGTTTAAAACTAAAATAACAGACGACGTTTCTCCTTCTTTCCCAGGTTGAGGCTGACATTCCTTGTTGGAATTATTGCAGCTTATCTAACTCTGCTATATTTAGAACTAACAATAACCTAACCTTCCGTTGTATAGGTGTTTATGAATCGTTTAAAAAAACTAAATTAACCTACCGCCATATATAGGCGTTTCACGCTTTTTTAAACGGCTATATCTCGCTTATTTAGAGTTAGATTTCAGATTCGGATTTCAGATTTTTACAGTTCGGAATCACATATCGGGTGACGTTAAAGTATCTCCAATGTAGAAGAATTTGCGAAACTGCATAAATACCTCACCGCTGGCGAAAATAATATGATACCTACCTAATGTTTTTGATGAATCAATACGTCATTTGAAAGGATCTGTGACGTTCTTACTTTCAAATTTTATAAAAAAAATTAATAATATATGACATTTATCCTTTTTTCCGGTGGTCATAATACCACAGACCGGATGTTTTAGTAGATTATAAATTATCTACTCATGCGACATTTAACAAAAAAAAAATCAATGCGAGCGGCCATTTCCATAATGACTATTGCCAAATAACATTGTATCAACTCGATTATCCACTGTAGTCAGTGACGTAATACCCGCTCTACACATTGGCCAACATATTTATATGCCATTGCCTATTTCTTTCTCGCTCTTTCCTATATACACGTCACAGTCGCGCCGACTATCTTCCACCTTAGCGATGTGGCATAGCATTGGGCAACGCGTAGAGCATGAAGAAAGAAGTTCAATCAAAATTCAAAATCCAAGCTTACAGAATGGCGGCTGCTTCGTTTTCTTTCGAAAATCGATTTTGACGCGTTTATTTTATTACAATAGATAATAAATTTGATCTCTATGGTAGATTATAATCACCTGTTTACTTGTGCGAGTTATCAAACAAACGTCAAATCAAATAATTTGGCGATAACAGATTTCTTGCGAGTGATAACAAAAACAACACGTACGTAACGATCTGAAGGTTACCTTGATAGAAAATGCGACTGTCTGAAGCGCCTGAAATCCGCTGAGATTTAACAATTGTGTTCATATCCTGTGATATTTGTGAGGTTAAGCGCTTGAAAATAGGTCTGAGCGATGCGAGTAATCGGGAGAAAAACATGTCCAGCGCAATCCAACGTCTCCCGATCGAATTATCGCTTAATCCAGCCCCCGACGACCCGGAAGAGATAAAGAAGAATGACGTAAGTTTGCTTAGAAATTTGGTGGGTAATAATGTTTATAAGCTTTTCGTTACGTCTTTTCTGTAGTTACGTCAGTGGTTATCGTTAAAATACGTAAGAAATTACGTTGAGAGTGGGGAAAATAATATGTTTTACGGAGGAGGTTATTTTTAAAACTCATGGGAGGAACGTGGAACAGCTATCTTGCGGCACGCAAGATAGCTGTGATTCACGGTTCATGGTATTTGTGTCAGTCATACAAACATTTTCTTTCAGTACATTCGAGGTGCTTTAAAGATACTTCTTTGCAGCCGAAAGCTATCACTGCACCATTTCTCCATCCTTTTCTTTGGGATGAAAGTGACCCGGAAGTTACCCAGACCCTGTGCAAGGAAGTGGAGTCCTTCGAAATGTGAATTTAAAGCAAAATCCTCCGCATTCCGCGACTGGCACAGTGTCTCGAATTTAGAAATGATGAATTGAATGTAGAAAAACAAAGAAGAACTCCCTATCATAATTTTAACAGAATCTCCATAATTGAGACGTATCAAGAGGATCACAAAATACAGGATACTGTAGTTGCTAATGTAAAGGGCAAGAGAGTGATCGAGACAAGAACAAGCGAATGGCATAGACAAAGTATAAGACCTCGGTTTCGCGCGGCCGTAAGCTCGAGAGTGAAGTGAAGCTATTACAATTCGCAACTTTTGACTGAAGACAACAGTATGAGAAGAAGAATCAATCGTCAGTCAAGCCATCAAGCCCATAAAAGCTTGATCCAGCGCTGGGAAGGTATCTGCACCAATTTAAAAATCTTAAAAGCTTATTATTTCATCAAATGCCTAATAAAGTTGAGCAAGCCGCATTACAAAACTTTAAACCTGAATAAAGGCTGCTTTGTAAAGAAAATTTTAAATGCCAGCATCCTCTATGTATACTAGAATCATAATTCGCACATTCATCAAAGCTGTTACACATATCTAGGAAAATTGATCATCACCCGATACATTGCCTTCTCTCATGATGAAGATAATGATATGAAGACAGCATTTTGCAACCATAGAGGAGAAAAAAGAAAAACACTCATAAAACCCGTTCCAGAAGTGTTCTAAGGAATAGAAAAAAAACAATAGCTCTAACGCTCATTTTGTGTCTTTTTCTAGCCTAGCCTGTAGAAACTTGCTTAACAGGGGAACATAATACATTAATGATTGCATTATAATGAATAGCATTGAATGCGTTAACTTGTTTGCCTAATTGATAATAAATTTCGGTTTAATATAAAAGTTAATGAAAGTCTATTAGTTAGTTAATTGCTTACTGTAGAGCCCACTACTCACATCATGATACACTGCTGATATATAAAAAAATATAATAATAATTTTAAAATGCACTACTTTGAAAATAATCAGTATTATTTGAGCGTTTTAAAAAATGTGCACATGCAGAGGTGTATTAAAGATGTTAAGAATTCGCGCTTCGTCCATAACTATAAAGATCGAAATGTAAGTATTAAAAGGTAGATATTAAGTAGGTTATCAGTGAGTGAATGCTTTAAATTCGTTAATGTATGGATAAAGTCGTGTTGACTTGGCGTCTGACCCCGGTGCCCCCAGTCGGCTCGGCGGGTGTCGCCGCGCTGATAACACAATCATATTTATTCACAGTACGCGGCCGTCTGTCGGTCATTCTCAGTCTGGCTGTCGTACGGCGAGCATTCTCGCAGCGCGTTCATCGTCCTCACCTGTGTTCGTTCATCGAGTGCTAAACGAGTGATTGAAAATAAATAGGCGAGAGCGCCGCCCCCCGTGATACGATCGTTCCGTAACAGTAACAATTATCCGCGACTGTTGTTTACATGTTTCGCTTCTTGCCCGTGACGTTCCAAAAAATGCTCGTCAGTCTGAAGTTCCGCGTAAACCCCATTTACTATTCAGACTATTCCGATACGATCACCTGCTGAGCCTGAAAGCGAACGCCGAAGATATACCCTTCGCAATAAAGGCCGCTTTCTATTTTCAACACAAGCACTCCAAGTTAAAATCGTTGCTATTTCCAAACGGCGAACCGTAACGTACAATTGGCTGTGATTTTACGATTCGACAACTTTCGATAATTTCAACCATGGATATTCTCGCTAATGTAAGTTTCGTCGTCTTATCTGCAGTTCATGCGAGTTATCGAACGTTAAATTTACATTCGTTTTAATTTATAATCGCTTTGTTTGTTTCGCAGTACCACCCGGTTATCAAGGCGTTCCTCGCTGGTTCCTTCTCGGGAACGTTCAGCACCGTTTTGTTTCAACCTCTGGATTTGGTGAAGACGCGTCTACAGAGCTCGGCGCATGCAGTCTCCAGTAACGTTGGGTAAGTTGTTTACTTTTACTGCTAATAAAATTACACTGAGATCCATTTGCTGTATCTATCTTCCTTTGCATAGCAGCAACATTTGAAGGGCTACTGGGGAAAACGATCAATGTATTTTTTTTTGTGAAAATGAGATACTAATGCCATCTTGCGGCTTGTTCCCAAACGAGTCGAAGCATGAATCGATTTTCGAAAGAAAGATTATAGTCTGCCCTTAACCCTTCAAGCCCCGCGACTTCCATATCGAAGTCAACTGAACGCGTCCAGGAAAAGTGATTTGATTGGGTTTTTCGTGTCATTCCGTATTTAGTTGTATTTTATTTAAATGCACGATGATATTCGTATCATCAAGTATTTAAATAAAATACAACTGCATACAGAATGACACGAAAAACCCAATCAAATCACTTTTCCTGGACGCGTTCAGTTGACTTCGATATCGAAGTCGCGGGGCTTGAAGAGTTAAATGAAGGGAGAAGAAAACGTGTAATGGAAAAGAGTGATCAACTTGATCATTCTTTTCCGTCAGGTGCAGAGGTGGGGGGGGGGGGGATACCCCTGTTGGCGCTGAGGAGGAATCGCAATAGGAAACACTGATCCAAACCAATGACTTCCTCGTTTTTGCTTTTTTTCTGAGGTATAATTTAAGTAAAATATATATTTTTTTGGGTATCCGAATATTCTTATTTTCACTTCTTTTTCTGAGGTGTAATTTAACTAAAATGGATTTTTTTTTGGTTTAAAGAAAAAATATAATTTTTGTCTCTCAAACCCTTGCTAAAATGTAATTTTTTAAGTCAGTAAATTTCAAAAGAGAAATTACAAAAAAAAAAAAAAAGTTTATATTTATCACTATTCTATGTGACCTTTTTATTGTATCTGAATTTCGGTTTTAATAATTATTTTTCTCTTTTTTCCAGGCACCGTATTCAACCCGGCATGATAAACATCGTTTCTTCTATCGTGCGACAGGATCACATAGCTGGACTATGGCGCGGAATGGTGCCTGTAAGTGTTACTTCAACTATTATTTATTCAAATGGCGCATTTGCATTTCTTTTGTTCCTAATGGTGATTTTCTCTTTTGTAAACAGTCTGTCACTCGGTGCGTGCCCGGCGTCGGTTTATATTTTTCGTCTTTGCACTGGCTGAAGGCGACGTTTGTCACGGAGGGCAAAGGCGTTGGGCCGCTGCAAGCCGTTGCGCTGGGAATGGTCGCCAGGACAATGAGCGGCGTCGCCTTGATACCCATCACTGTTATTAAAACACGGTAAGCGATATGATTTGATATCGTCCTTGTGCAGTGGAAACCTCGTTAAGCAGATTCCATAATAATTCCGCCATTTGGTTAAAAACATCATAAAATTATAACATCCGGGTATTTAATTTTTAAAATTCGTAGTGGTGTGAATTATGTAATATGTGAATGTGAATATGTATATGTGAATTATGTAATAAGTGAATGTGAATATGAATATCAAAACAAAATTTTAAAGGTTCCCTATGTACGAGTATTTTATTGAGTTTTTGTATTTGTGCTTGATGTACGTTTGTCCTATGATATCTCATAAACTTAATACATGTAGTAATCTTTAGTCTAGATTATACAATTTATGTATTTGCTCACACACTAGAGTACAACATAGTGGGCCTATTGATAAGTGGCAATATATTATGACTATACCATCAGGGTTATAGTGACTAAATGTTTAATTTATGATTATTGTATAACCGATCTTTGGAGTGCTTTATATGGCTATACAAATGCATTATTTACGTCGAAACTTTAATAGCAGTGCAACGCTATCAAATTGTCAGTAGTTTCCAACAGTTTCATGTAGGTGGCAAAATAGTAGTAGTCAAACCATATGACAGGACATTAAAAAAAACTATTTTGTGATCTATATCAGTAAGTTTTTTTATTAACAGGAGATTACTATCCACATTGTACAAGCTATATGTGTAATAAATGTCAAATAATGTATAATTACAAGAAAATAACAATATACAGGGTGTTCGGCAGACGGTTGTACATATGATTATGACGGACAAGTGAGGCCCTCACCTACATGCTTGGCCCCAAAAATTTAACCTAGGCCTCACAATTTTTTTTAATGATTTTTTTTGTAATATGGCGAAATTTTTCATTTCCATGGCTTTAAACTCCATTAACTTCATTTAAAACTGATAAAATAGTCAACATTTTTTTTTATTCGTATCTAAATTAGTAGCAGATTAATAATGAAAAAAAATTTGGCTCAGATAATCACCATTAAAAAAAATTAGCCCTAAAGTACAAAAACACTTTAAAAATAATCTTAAATGTCAATTTCTCATTGCAATAAAAAAAAAAAGAGGTAGAGCGCTTCAAATTTAATCAAAACATCTCTAGGTTATGCCCTTTCTATTGGTATGCAATTTACGTATTTTATTTCAAAATAACAGGAGGTATTGATCATTTCACCAAAACTGACGTAAATTGCTGAAAAAAAAACAGGGCAATTTTTTCTTAATGGTGGTTGTCTGAACCAAATTTTTTTTTTATTATTCTGCTAGTAATTTAGATACGAATAAAAAAAAATGTTGACTGTTTAATCAGTTTTAAATGAAGTTAATGGAGTTTAAAGCCATGGAAATGAAAAATTTCGCCATATTATAAAAAAATAATTTTAAAAAAATCGTGAGGCCTAGGTTAAATTTTTGGGGCCAAGCATGTAGGTGAGGGCCTCACTTGTCCGTCATAATCGTATGTACAACCGTCTGCCGAACACCCTGTATATATATAGCGAGTAGACAGCATAGAGACGTTTTTTCTCGACAGATATAGAATTAGGCTGGAGGAACTATCTTGAGAAGACTGACTATACACGAGCAAGGAGATTAAAATCTGCATTGAAAAAGCTAGAGCTGACGTTTTTAAATTGAAAGAGTTATTAAGCCAAAGAATCGTTAACCTAAATTCAGCATGTTATTTATATCTTTGTTACAAAATCTTCACCGATTCAGGAAAAAATCATTAAAAAAAGTGATATTAAACAACTACAATCCTATTCAATACATATCACTGCAATCGGCCGTCTCACGTTGAGAGATCCTACAGCGTGGATAATTAATGAAAGTTTTAATTTTGTCCGCAGATATGAATCGGGCGTGTACCAGTACAGCGGCGTAACGTCGGCCCTCAATTCGATCTGGCGCACGGAAGGCCTCAAGGGCCTGGGCTGCGGCTTGGTCCCCACGCTCGCGCGCGACGCGCCCTTCTCCGGCCTCTACCTCATGTTCTACTCGCAGGGCAAGCAGGCGCTGCCCGAGGACTGGCTCCAGGGCAACGGCACGCGGGCCAGCGGGCTGCACTTCGCCTGCGGCCTGTCGGCCGGCATCCTGGCCTCGCTGGCCACCAACCCCGCAGACGTGGTCAAAACCAAGATGCAACTGTACCCCGACAAGTTCCCCACCATCCTGAGCGCCGTCATCCACATTCAGCAAACCTACGGAGCCGCGGGCTACTTCAAAGGCGCCGTCCCGCGCATGCTGCGTCGCACGCTAATGGCGGCCATGGCTTGGACCGTCTACGAACACGTCACTCGAAGCATGGGTCTTTAAGAATACTTAGGAACTCATACATTCTAGAGATTAACCCTAATATAGCCGACCCGATAGCGCAAATTGAAATTTTAAAAAGCGGTCGAATGAATCGATTTTATAGTATTTTCTGTGATTATATTGGCAATACCTGTTTTCAGGCGGCCACTACGGTGTATACTCATACCGAATTTAAACCGTAAGATAGTATTGTTAACTAGCTTAGGTATCTCTGCGTCAGATGAAATTGTGATTTTTGTTATTATTTACTTGTATTATTATTTTTATCGTTAAATATATTTTTAAATTGTATGATTGTTTTTCTTTTTATTTATTACTGTATCCTTAGATTAGATTAGATGTACGAAGATTTTGTGCCTCTGTTTAATCAAAAAAAAAAATCTCAATCTCACTTGGATCTTGAATTTCTTTATTATTATTATTATTAATTATTTTGAACGGGCAGCTTTGCATGCGTCCAGATCAGATCTTGTAAAGCTAGTCATAAACAGTATAAACAAGTTTCTATGTACAAATCGAGTCTATTTTGAAATTGATTGAGTTTGCACTAATCACTTCAAATGGTAGTTTATTTCGCATGCCCACCACTTTATTTTGTAAAACGTTCTTAAAAGGATTAGATTTAAATTTTACACAGTTAAGTTTTTTGCTGTGACCTTGAGGAATGTATTGACGTTGAATTTGCAAGTATCATTTAGTCCAGGTACATCGTAATAATTTGTGAGAACTTTATGTTTCTCAATCCGGTTCCTCTTTATCTTTGTTTGAGAAAAGTCAGTCCAAGTAATTCTAAGTGATCTTCATAATTCCTATTCCTCACGCCCACTGGCATTTTGGTTGCTTGTCCTTCGCTGGACCTTTTTGTAGGGGTTCCAGAGCTGATAGCCACTGTAAAGAAAAGGTCTTACATATCTTTAGATCTTAGGCTTTGTAGATCTTTAACACCTCTATCGACAGATGGCACCTCTATTGACTTCAAGGCAAAGTCACCATAGGTCGGTCTCAGTCCCATCCGACTTACATTGACCCGTTTTTTGTTTCAACCTATGAGTTGCACAGAAGTGTAGGAGTGTAGGATTCCTATTTTAGTCAATAGGTTGGCTTCTTCCTATCCCTAAATTTTAGTGCAGTTTTAGTAGGGATGTGTGTGCAAAACTTTTTGTACATAGCGCTAGCGTTGATTGTTATAGAATCGGTGCACCGACAGATAGCCCTCACACTTAGTAGGGACCAGTTAGCCCTCTATATAAGCGGCTCCCAAACTTTTTCAGATATAGAATAGTAAGTTGCTTAAGAACCCTCAGTGAGTTACGTTTAGCTGAACCCTTTGCAAGAGCGCCCTTCTATAGTGCAAGCGATGAGAAAAATAGGTATGAAGGTTTTTTACCCCATCGGAGTCGTTTATATTAAAATTACTTGTTTTTCAAGTCTCATCAGGATGCAAAAGCCAAATCTTATACAAAAAACTGACAGTTTTTTACAACAACAAATTAAAAATATGTTTGTTTGTACTCTTTATTATTTTTTTACAACAAAAATTTAAAAATATGTAGGAATGTCCATAAGGTGCAAATAGGCATTACTCATTGAATATAATATGAGATACATGACATCAAGGCAATTATAAAAAAAACCCTGACTTCTCTGCCAGTTTGTTTAAAAAAAAAAACATTTTTACTGTATGGTCTTGTTTTATTGAAGTTATCTGTTCCAACAACTTCATTTAGTTTCATACTACGCTAGTTTCCAAAATAATATAATTTGGTCTCTAAGCAGTATAAATTCCCTAAAAGTCTCGGATGCACAGCCCTGCGTCCAGATATAACTCTTTACTCTCTATCTCGGAAGATGGCCCTTATCGTAGAATTAACTGATCCATGGGAATCAAATATCCCAAAAGACCACGAGTATAAATTAAATAGATACCATGATCTCGCAAATGCCGTCACCAGGAACGGCTTCACTGTTTACCTTCACGCGGTGGAAGTTGGCGCTCGTGGCCTGCCAGCTAAATCTCTGTTTCACCTTTTTAAAGATCTTGGTCTCTCCAGGAAAATAATCAACTCCTTAGAAAAAATATCTAAAACCGCAATTTCCTCATCTCAAATTCTATGGCTTCGAAGGGGGAGTGAATGGGTGGTAAGGTGAACGCTCACATGTGGCAAGACAGCTGTCCTAAACCTACCACAGCCGGTCGTTAGTCCGGAATCCACTGCACACCCCCCAGAAGTGTAATAATACTATATGATGGGCCCGACTTTGGTCGGTGAATTCCATGGTAGCTCCGTTTGTATTTTATTTTAAACCAGAATTTAATTTCAAACTTAGTTACATCCATGATAAATGATTTTTAAAACCGCGATATCCACACCGACCAATCACAGGAAAGAAATTATTGAAAAGCTGTCATGGCGATTAATGACAAATCTATTAGCCTCCTGTGTTTGGGTGACATCACAGCCTTAACCCGTTGAGTATGATACGACCAAATCTGGTTGTGAAACAATTATCCGTTGAGTATGATACGACCAGATCTGGTCGCGCGTTTTTTTCACTTCTTTGACGTTCTCATATTTATTCATAATTATCTAATTGTTTTACAAAATGATTTTTCAATATTCTATATTCGAAATTTCAATGCAATCATTGTGCAGTTGTTCTTTTTATGATTGGTGTAGTAGTTTCGTAGTTATAGTACTTTAAGTCGATGTCGCCAAAAATCCTGCAAAAGACACAGATGCATCCATGAAAATACCCATTTAATCCAAGGGTTAAGTCAGTAACAAAAAGCAGTCAGATCCTAAAGTTCATTAACAATACCCACCAGATCCAAATTTGTATATGATCTGAATCATATTTCCCGACACCATCTGAATCATATTTCCCGACACTATATTATAATTATTTTACAGCTTAATTAATAAATTATATAAATATGCACCAGTAATTATTCTTATCAAATATTGCATAAAAGAGTGGGCATTTGCAATAGTTGTAAGTCATATAACAATGGAAAGATCTCTTTATGACATTTATTACTAGAACAACTGATCTCAATTATGAGTCGTTTTTGAGTTATATCCTATTAAGTTTGGCTAATTACTTGATATTCCCTAGGGCACCTAACACAACCAGGCTTTGTATTTTTAATAATTTTGTAAAAAAGAAAACCATTGCAGAATACCCAAAACGATAAAGTACATATCACACCTCCGATCAAATAGAGTTATAACTAGAAAAATTCCAGTTATGGTGTTTCTTTATCAAAATTATTGCCATTTCTCATGTTACAGTCCCAAAAAGAGTTATAAGTGTTACTTCACTAGTTCTTCAATGGCACTAGTGAAGTAACAGTTAACCCGTTGAGTATGAGTCAACCAAATCTGGTCGCGAAACAATTATCCGTTGAGTACGAGTAGAACAAATCTGGTCGCGCGTTTTTTTCACTTCTTTGACGTTCTCATATTTATTCATAATTATCTAATTGTTTTACAAAATGATATTTCAATATTCTATATTCAAAATTTCAATGCAATCATTGTGCAGTTGTTCTTTTTATGATTGGTGTAGTAGTTTCGTAGTTATAGTACTTTAAGTCGATGTCGCCGAAAATCCTGCAAAAGAGACAGATGCATCCATGAAAATACCCATTTACTCCAAGGGTTAAGACTCTCTTTGGAAGTGTAAAATGAGAAATGACGATAATTTTTATACAGAAAAACCATAATTATAATTTTTCAAGGTATTACTGTATTTGATCGGAGGTGCAATATGCTGTGTGAGTACAAACTATATATTCCTAAGAATGCTCGGGCTTGTCAGTAGTATTTGAAGGGGAAATACTGGGATACGTTGCTTAAACTCAATGCGTCTCATGATTTCATTGCCGCTCTGTTGACTGGCTCTGGCTCTGGTGATATGCTAAGGTCAGCTGTCCAACATGGTGAGCCCAGTGACTGTACATTATAATATACTATCTTTTATGGATCTTTACTGAAAAAAACATATTTTTAATAAATAATTGGCTTTCGTGTAATTAGCCATATTTAAGAAGAGCCAATGTATCAAATTTAATAAAAGCACCGAATCCTAAAAGCCCTTCAAAGTTTTAAATTTGCACCATTATTCAAAACGCACCTAGGCGTATACGGCACTATTGATCAAGTTTAGCAATGCAAGCGAGCAGACAGAACCTCCGCTTATCTCGCCTCCTCTTGTAGGCTCGAGTCGCAAGCCTTCTCTCTCATTCACGCAGCGTATATCACGTCACAGCGAGAAGCAAGCAAGAGCGCTCTATCACCACTTTCGATTACTCGTCTCCTTCCCTCTCGATTGCTTTCATTGGGCTTCTGACTTAGGGAAATTCGTATGAGAAATCCAACCTAAACATATAGAGATCAGTCACTACGTTTAGGCTCTTAAGTATGAAACATTATGCTAAGCATTTATGCCATTTCACTTTGCCATTAGCTTCAGGTCAGTATCTATAGGTTGGTACGCGTGTCGGCACGCGGACATCATCTGGTTTTTTCAAAGCCACTGGGAGTATGCTATTGCTGATTAGGTTTAATATAATTTTATTGTTCAGAGACAGAATTCTTCTATGTGCTCGCTAAATGATGAATGCATATCGCGCTAGCTAGCACGCTAGCACCAGTCTGACCCTGTAACACACGGCTAGCATGAAGTGTCTTGCAGTGTTATTTTTTAGGAAAATCCTAAAAAATAAAAAAAATGATTTTCGAGACGAAATGTTGAAGCGAAATTCGCATGACCCTTATGGAAATCTCACAGAATCCCTAGGTTCCGCATAACCCAGTTAAGGAATTAATACTCTCTAGTCTATGGTTGTGTCGAATGGTATTGCTAGGGATCAACATGCCACTGCGCCTAGCTAGGAATCTAGAAGATCTAGCTGGAGGAAATTTCAGTCAACATGCCCATTTTGCACGGCAGCAAACTACACTGGCAGGTGACCTACTAATTCCACTATTCGAAAATAGAATTTGAAGCAAATGTCAAATATTCCGACATTTGAAAATTATGACTCCCAATGGTAAATATTATAGAAATTTTGAAGCAGAGTTTTGTATTGATTAATAACTAGTGTTGCTTCAATTCTAGGGGAAGGTTGTGATAGCACCCACAAACATGATTCTGGTGATGGTCCGCAAAATGTCGCTGATGCAGATTTAAGAAGAAGCATCACACCGTTTTTTAGTCGCAATGATACTCCATATTTGGATTGCGATCGAGACAGCTCGGGCAGATCCAGTGTAATGAGTAATTCCTCAAAAATGCCTTGTAGGATATGCCGCAATTGTCGACCGCCAACCCACAAGAAAACATTTCTGCGTCCATTACTCTACGGATTGGTTGCCGCTTCCATTGCGTATGCTATTTTTCAATTCCTTATACTTGACTCGGGGAGCCCGTATAGCCGAGATGAGCTATTCCGGATCAGGAGAACTATTGAAGACCTCACCGTAAGTACATTCTATTCGACGGTTGTTTGAAACGAATTTTTACCATACATTTTTTTGCCGTTTCAACAGAGTTGTATCTGCCTATTTCCAGGGAGATAGAATACGATTTGTGAGGGCAAAGGCTATCAAAACGGACTGCAAAAATTGTAGCAATGACATTAATTGTAGACAAAATAAAATTCTTAAAAATAATTTTACATATATTGGACATTTTGATACCTCATCTCTTGGGTTCTTATTTTGAGTGTCTCATTCATCGATATATTAGCTAGACATTCCCTCAGATACAAATAAGTTGGCTCCACGTTGGGATAAAATAACAGAATTGCATTTTAATTATGTCAATGGAATACAATAACAAGGCACACGCTTACCCACATGTTACATGTACACATACATATAAAACACTTCATAGTAGGGTTGGTTGTAAGAGATTGTTATTAATAATGAACCCACCCATTATGAAGTTCTACAATAAAGAGTAAAAACAAATAAACAAACAAGCTTTGTTAATAAAATTTAAACTTGTTCCGATTTTACAAAGGTAACCTTAAAACGGGTTGATTTTAAAATAAAATAAATATTGTTTTAGAGCGGATTTCATTACGCCGAAGAGTTTCGTAAGAAAATGCAATCGGATTTGAAAATGATCATCCACCATTTGACGAAAATACCAATATTCACCGATTCGACTCCTGCTGGTGCAAGAACCGGCAATCAAATTGCTCCAAGTGGATTGAACGATAATGCCGGCGTGAATCTCGAGAATCTAAAACACGGCGAGAACTATGTTCAAAATGAACTAAGTGGTAATGCCCATGCGGAACTCGGGAACCAAAAATACGGTCAGAACTATGCCGGTACGAATCTCCAGAAAGAAAAAGATGACCAAAACTATGCTGGGGTGAATATTCAAAATAAAAAAGATGACAGTACGAATCTCCAGAACCAACTAGACAACAAAATTAATATCGGTTGGAATCCCCAGAATAAAATAGACAATCAAAACTATGTCGGTATGACTGTACGGAATGAAAAAGATGACCTAAACTATGCTGGTTCGAATCTGCAAAATAAAAAATACAGCCAGAACTATGATGGTACAAATCTCCAGATTAAAAAAGAAGATAGTATGAATCTCCAAAATAAAAAAGATGCCAAGAACCATGTCGCTATGAATCCTCAGAATGAAAATGATGGTCTAAACTATACTGTATCAAATCTACAAAATATGAAAGACAGCCGGGATGATACAGATCTCCAAAATAAAAAAGATGCTGGTATGAACCTCCAGAATCAAGAAGATGGCCAGAAATATGTCATTACGAATCTCCAGAACGAAAACGGTAGCCAAAAATACGCTCGTACGAATCTTCAAAATAAAGAAGATGCCAGTAAGAACCACCAGAATCAGAACTATGTCAATAAAAATTTACAGAATAGAAACGATGTCCAAAATTATGATGCTATGAATATTCAGAAACAAGAAGACGGTCAAAGCCATGCTGCTACAAATTTCCAAAATAAAAAAGACAAACAAACCTACGATGGTACAAATATCCAAAATAAAAAAGATGATAGCAAGACTCTCCAGAACCGAAAAGATGAACATAACTATGATGCTATGAATATTCCGAAACAAGAAGACGACCAAAACTATATTGCTACAAATCTCCAGAATCACAATGATGATCAGAACATTGCTGATACTAATCGACAGAATCAAAGATCCGGCCAGAACTATGCTAGTGTGAATCACGAGGGTTTAAAAAATGTTCAGAACCATGTTCGCAATGAATATGACGGCGCTTTGCGAGCTGACTTTGCTCTGGAAACGACAGGTCACTATTTTTATGTGCCTCTCTAAGAGATATTAAATATTATTACAATCTCATTTTTAAATTTTGTTTATCTTAAGGTGGTCGAGTTGTGGCTACAGGAAGCACAGTACCATACAACAGGTACGAAAATAAACTCAGCCAGATATTGTCGATGATACTTAATGCTATTTGTGGTCCTAAGTATGCCGCACAAGCAATTTTGCAGGTTGGTATGTCATGTATACAATTACTGTTATTTTTGTTGTGTTTTGTGCAATTAAATTGTGTTCTATGGAAATAAATGACTCGTAGCCCCCATTTGATGATTTAAGGCATATTCATATTCATTTTATTAGTATACTGGTATACAAGTCAGATACAGATTAGCTAATCAGATTGACATCCATACAGATTACCAAACAAACATTTTTTCTATTGTAATGAAAAAGTAAAATAAAACATATAAACATAAAAACGAAAGAAAACACAAGAATAATGTAAAAAGAGGAAATACAAGACAAAATGCCAAGAGATCATTAAACACTTTAGCCGCCAAAACATTTTAGACTTCACTCGAGTAATATTCCTCCAGTGAGTTAAACGCCTTATTTGTGAGGTAGCTCTTAAGGCGGCTCTTAAACGCGTCAAGAGATTGCGTTTGTTGTAAACCGCTGGGCCGGCGATATAGGCTAGCCTCTCCGACTTGGATAATGGATGACTTACCGAACATAGCATGCTACGGGATCTTGTTGGATAGTGGTGATGCACACCATTCACTTCAAAATTGGCTAGATTTCTGCGAACAGCGCAACTTCCATTATATAAATGGACGGCAGCGTCATGATGCAGAGATGCAGCGTCATACATAAACACCTATGAAGCGACCATAAAAGGAGACTATTTAGCCCGGTGGTATAGTGGTTAGGTCACCTGATCTTACATCTTGAAGGTCAGTGATCTGCTTGGACAGGTAAGCAGTACCGGGCTACTAGCAGACCACTGACCCAACCACAAAGTGGGTAGTTACAAAAGATCTTAAAGATCCAGGTGATATCAAGGGCTGGAAACAAGCCCCCCACTCCGTTTACTACTACTACTACTACTATTGATTTATTTTCAGGCATATTTTGATTTTTTTAATGCCAACCTTTCTATTGAGATATATTTCCGTGAATATTTGATACCTTGTTTCAAATTTTCAACTAAAGGATACATACAACTTAAGTACTTATAAGTCGCAAGACGTCAGGCCCGTTTATGATGGGCCGATTAGATCTTTGATTATTATGCTCGTAGTTATTTTATATTTTTATTAATTAGTATTGTCGCGGTACATGCAATAGGTCGAATGTCAAAAAAATTCGATTTTTAGTTTTTGACGTGAAATTTTAATTTTTCATTGTTTCATAGCATGATT
This sequence comes from Micropterix aruncella, assembly GCA_944548615.1. Classification (NCBI taxonomy): domain Eukaryota; kingdom Metazoa; phylum Arthropoda; class Insecta; order Lepidoptera; family Micropterigidae; genus Micropterix; species Micropterix aruncella. The sequence continues at coordinate 18,774,889 of OX155964.1, read as the reverse complement.
ACGCGACGTTTGCAAAGACTCTCATGTCTACCGTCCAATCAAATGCTTGCTTCTGATTGGGCTATGGTTACTTTCTCGTCAAAAACGAAAAATTGAAATTTTTTGACATTCGACCTATTGCATGTACCGCCACGAATATACATTTTTGGTTTTTATAGTTCTAATTCATTAAGAATGACATCTTATCAAGACATCTCCAGAGAAATATAAATTGTGCAAAAAAAAAAAATGTTATAAAAATAAAAATAAAATACAAACAGAGCTGCCATGGAATTTACCGACCAAAAATCGGGCCCATCATATATATATATATATATATATATATATATATATATATATATATATATATATATATATATATATATATATATATATATATATATATATATATATATTGTTTTTTTTTTTACTCTTCTAGGAGGTGAAGGGTGGATTCCGGACTAACGACCGGCGGTGGTAGGTTTAGGACAGCTGTCTTGCCACATGTGAGCGTTCACCTTACCACCCATTCACTCCCCCTTCGAAGCCATAGAATTTGAGATGCAGAGATCGTGGTTTTAGATATTTTTTCTAGAAAGGAGTTGATTATTTTTCTGGAGAGACCAAGATCTTTAAAAAGGTGAAACAAAGATTTAGCTGGCAGGCCACGAGCGCCTACTTCCACCGCGTGAAGGTGAACAGTGAAGCCGTTCCGGGTGACGGCATTTGCGAGGTCATGGTATTTATTTAATTTGTACTCGTGGTCTTTTGGGATATTTGATTCCCATGGAACAGTTAATTCTACGATAAGAACCATCTTCCGAGATGGAGAGTAAAGAGTTATATCTGGACGCGGGGCTGTGCATCCGAGACTTTCAGGGAATTTATACTGCTTAGAGACCGAATCGACCTCCATAATCCCGTAAATAATATGGTAATAATACCGTAAATGATTTAAAAAAAAAGCAATAAAAAACTTGGCATGTAAATATACTAAATTTGGAAAAAATCGGTTGAATAGAAACGAAGTTTTAATATTTTTATTCTTCTGAAAACTTGAAGTACCTACCAATGATTATGTTATATTGTGTCTCCAAAACCAAAATAGAAGGACGCACTGATTGAACACTTTTATTTTCAGACACCAGGGATACCTGGCAAAAATTTTCTAGAAAAATAGTACAGGCCAGCCTTAGAAATCAATCTTGAAAAATGAAATATTATATAAAATGAATTAAACACAGTAACAATAATTTACTCGAAGACTATCGCGGTTGTTTGACATTATAAATAGGATAGAAAACGAATTTACCGCGTGAAATTTGTAGGACCCGACGTTTCGGTGACGTTGCAGCCGCCGTTGTCTAGGGTAGTTTTCACACAATTCGGAATTAAGTTACTATCACGACACTGTTTCAAGAACACTAACGACGACAAAATTCGCGCGCGTTTTTTCCGCAAACGTTCGAACTGACGCACTTTATACGAAACTTAGTCTACCCTAGACAACGGCGGCTGCAACGTCACCGAAACGTCGGGTCCTACAAATTTCACGCGGTAAATTCGTTTTCTATCCTATTTATAATAATTTACTCTTTCAGCCATCTGTGCATCCTGGACAGTGCTGGGCGTTTAGTGGAAGTCGCGGTGAAGTGATTATTCGATTATACGGTAAAGTCTACTGTACTGGTCTTACCATGGAACATATTCCAGCTGCAAAATCGCCAACTGGCGAAACAATATCTGCCCCAAAGGATTTTACAGTAAAGGTACGTTTATACTCTACGTAGGTTATTACAATTTTAAGTATTTTTTTACAGGCCAACTTTAATCTTTGCAGGGCTTAGAAACTGCAGAAGACAAAACTGGCTGCTCGTTTGGCTCCTTTACCTACGATCAAAATGGCATTCCCAACCAATATTTCCCAATCATAAATAATTGCCGCAAACCCTACCGCTATATAAAAATAAATTTTCTTACCAACTGGGGAAATCCGGTGTTTACGTGCATTTACAGAGTGCAAGTTCACGGTAGACTGGCCGAAGACTATGATGGCCAAACATAATTTATTTAAATCAAACAGATGGTGAAATAGTTGTGTAAATATTTATTTGTTATTGTCGTTATAACTATATTTAAATAATTGGATGTAATTTCTATTTGTGTGTGAACAAGAGCGCTACTTTTGAATATGATTTTTCATTGCTAATAAATGATTCAATTTAGTTTACAATATGTCATCGTACATGGATTTTGTTGGACGACTACTAAAAGGCTTTTGATTTATTTTGACAATAACATCGAATAAGAACACGCACACATCTATGCAAATTTAAGCATGTACGCTTGAAACACCTCGCACGCAGATAACTTGTAGTTACACAACCATTAATTATAATATTTGGCTCGATTGCATTCCTTCGTGAACACTATTGGAAATAGTTTATGTGAACGAGACAGAGCAGTGCGTTAAAGCGAGATGTAAAATGAACGATCATATATTTTCCCGTACCATCTTAATTAGTTTGAGAACATTTTGTCTGGTCTTATATTATGCCGCTTTATGTTCGATTGGTAGTTTTATGCTGGAAAAGTAACAATCATTCATTTCATACTCCGCTCTAACATATTGGCCTTTCTAGCCCGTATGCACTAATTCCGATTTTAGATCAGAAGAAATACAATGGGCCGTTGTGTAACTTATATAACCACCGAAAACACTTAAAAAATAGATTAATAATTATTTCAACTAGTACATGTTAATATTCCATAATACATACTACGGTTTAGGCACGGATTACAAAATATTATAAAAAATATATTTTTATAATATATTTAGAGGAGACTGTAAAGCTATTTTTAATATCATTATTTATTTAAAAGCTCACCAGTTTTTTGTGTGTAGAGGGGACTTTTATGAAATGCTTATCTAAGCTAATAGCTATTTAAAATAATGGAGATTACCTGTTTGGGTACGGTCTGGAAAGAATGTTGTACGATAGCACGTCAGATTCCTACAAGTATTTGCAGGAATCCGCTATATACTTTACAAATATTGTCAGAATTTCAGTATCTCACTGTTGCTGAGATTCATGCTAATTTCTTTTCTTTTTTCAATTTTCACATAGATCCCATTTCTATTCTCTCCGGTCCACATTTCTTCCACTATCCCCTTCTTTCTACCTCTTGCCCAATTAGTGAGCCTCAATAATACATAATATTATTTCGGAGAGGAGGAAAATAAAAAAAGAAAACAAACGAGAAAGTACATTTAGTAAAATAAGTACCTAATGATTTTAGTAACGGTATTTATGAAATCGGGCCTGAATATGAATCGTTTTCGAAATCCATGTCGCATCGCATACATTGAAATATTAGACGCAATGGCTTGCAACAAGGCGCTATGCTCTACACCTCCTCGTACAGCAAACAAGATGGTGCGACTGACCAGGCTCGTATTCAGACTTCAGTTTCGGGATGGGGGGGGGTGTGGACATTCACTAAAATAATGCGCGCGGTATCCACCAAACTTGAATTTGCCTGTATAGTGAAACAAAAATACGCTTCAGGAGGTTAAATCCCAATTACCCCCCCTCCCTCCCCCTCTGGATACATGCGCTTGACACTAGGTACATAAGTTGCGGATTCTCCCTGATTCTCAATTTTTCTCAACTTTATTTGTTGCTCAAAAAAATTCGGGGCGGGACGCGTCCCCTCCCCCCCCTGGATACGTCCTTGCGGATGACGCCATGCAGTGCAGTCGTGCGCAGTGTTCTCCAGACCATAGCTTCACATATGTATGACCCAGAGGCTAGGCAAATTGACACCTTAATATCAAGGCGGAAGTATACATATATTGATCAGAAGATAAGCATTATGGAAACCTCCTAGCCTACAAACACTACACAATATGTGCATCAAATAAAATAGATAGCCCAATGGAACTTTTTTTATAGCATATATGGCAGGAAATCAATGCTGAATTTATACCGTTAACGAAAAATATGGTTTGGTGCCCAGCAATCCATATAAAATTCATAAAAAAATATTGCCACTTTCCGGTTTAACAAACTCTTATAAACAGTTAACGAGAATAGCTTGAATCTAACGTAATAAAGTTAAAACAAATGGCACAAATCATAATTAAAAAAAAAAGTATCACAGTTAGAAATAAAGCAAATACTGTTAGAATAATACATTAGTTAGGAGTATTTAGCTGGACGGGGTAAGCGAGCCTGGACCTTCCTTCTTCATTTTAGCTTCATATTTTTCGACACTTTTCAATGTAGCCGTTATGCGTATGTGCAGACGGTTTTCAAAGTCGTAATCCTTGTATTCACTGCTTATGTTTGTCAGCATGTGTTTGCCTTCGTTTCTGGTCTGCGGAGAAAAGAAAATATCACGTAATACGACGATCAGTTTGCTCATGTCATCAGAGAGAAGAAAAGATGTCATTATCTGAAACTATGATGTAAAGCCCTGGCAACTCAATTCAGTGGCGTAACTAAGCCGGTGCAGCCGGTGCGGCACACCGGGGCCCACGGTAGTTTGGGGGCCCAAAATCTACGATCGACGTTCCATGCAAGTGACAGAGCAGATTTTTTTTTGTATAATTTCAATTGATTTGTGGTTTTTAGTGCCTGATAACAATGGAGGAAATTGTGCCTTGTGGTGAGTTCCGTCTTAACTTGATTTTACTCGCTCAAGCAAATAAAACGGCATTTCTTAAAGCCACCGCAGGTATGCGGCTGCTGGTAAGTACGAGTATATGTTAAATTCTGTCTAGCAGTAGCATGCCTTCAGAGTGCTTTATTGAATCTACGACACAAGCAGTAAATTTCAAAATGAAGATTGAAGAGTAAAGAGGCACCACTTTTTTTTACTATAAAAAGCGTAAAAAACACAAAAAGGTATGACGGGCTTGCTTCATTTACCAACCCTGGGCACGCCACTGACGAAAACTACTTTAAAAATGTGTGCTCATTTTTTTATAATACATTAACCCTTGGAGTAAATGGGTATTTTCATGGATGCATCTGTCTCTTTTGCAGGATTTTCGGCGACATCGACCTTAAAGTACTATAACTACGAAACTACTACACCAATCATAAAAAGAACAACTGCACAATGATTGCATTGAAATTTCGAATATAGAATATTGAAATATCATTTTGTAAAACAATTAGATAATTATGAATAAATATGAGAACGTCAAAGAAGTGAAAAAAACGCGGAACCAGATCTGGTCGTATCATACTCAACGGATAATTGTTTCAGAACCAGATTTGGTCGTATCATACTCAAGGGGTTAAGTAGATAATTTAAATATGTAGATATGCAAAAATTAGTACATTTGTAATAATATTTAGTATGTATATTTTAGTCTTACCAGTTTCAAACTTGGTAGTTCTACTCAAAATAAAGTAAATATTTTTTTTGTTTTTCACTAACATTCAAAGGTGGAGAAGTATAATTCAGTAATTAAATTTTAATAGTAAGGCGCCGTATTAACATGCTGGCTGCGATGCCATTTTTGATGGACTTTCATCCAGTGCGTATGAGACCTACTCGGCCTCACAAAATAGGTTTTTAATTAGGGTAATAAGGTAATTAAGTAAGGGAAGCAACATTATACATTCGCCTCTGTAATACCCAAAGAAATGTGAACATAGTCGCCCCCCGTGAAAGAGCGCAATTTTGACTGCTGCATCTGCTAAAAGTCAGGCATGTGCTTTTTTGACCGTATAAAGCAATGGACGTGTTAATATAGGAACAAATTTTTCGGACATTCTCCCGCAACAATATTCCTATGTCCCGCAAGTCCCGCTGAAGTTCTTGGGAACTTTTTGAACCCCAAATAAAAACGCCGATTTATAATGTAGTTACAATATACATATGTAATGTAGCTATCTTACGTAAGTACATCTTAGTAAGTACATCTTATATGCCATAGTGAATGTGAATATGTAGCGGAAGGGGCATTTTGTTAAACTTTGAACTGGGACCCATTTTTTTTAGTTACGCCACTGACTCAACCTATCTAAAATACTAGAGTAGACTCTTAGATGAAGTGGTTTTCACTTTTCAATGTAATAAAAAGTGAATATATTTCAATCCCGCAGAAAATACTGCTTGACAATAAATTTAGTAATAATAATAGAGATTTTATTACACATTATTTATATTTGCAAGTGCACTATTAATATTTTCAAGCTTCAGATTATTAAAATTGGGTGATGTTCATCTACCCGAAATATTAAGCAGGTAAATTGTACAGGTAAGATGTCGTATCTTTTGTTAAGTATGCCAGTTCATCGGACAAAGATGGTAGTCGACAGGCCGGTGGGTAGGATGATAAAACTTGTCAATTCTTTGTCCCTTGAAATAGACATATGTCATGTATCTCTTTGACAGCTGAAAAGGCAACTGAGTTATTTCATTCCAGCCTTAACCATTTCTGTGTAATATGTGTCGGCCTACCAACCAACAAGGAGGTTGTGAATTTTCTTTTCTTTTCTTTCGAGATGCAGATGGATATTTACATTTTGACCCCCCTTGAGATGATTAGGGCCATTTCCAGAATGAAGTCTGTCTGTGTGTATTCCTCCAGGATAGCACCCAAATGCTTCACCCGATTGAGCTAAAATTTGGCATGCAGGCATCATTTAGTCATGACAAGAGTTGAAAAGGTTGTGGTTGAATTCGGTCCACCAGAGGACGCGCTAGTCATACTTCAATCTCGAAATATTGGACTTAAAGACTTGAAATTCGGAACACAGATGCCTCGGTGAACCGAAATCACGTTGTGAAATTGGTTGGAATATCTCGTATAAAAGCAACACAAATAATATTTCAAGTATGCCATATTTAACCCCTCTCCTCGCGGAGTAAAAATTCAGCTGTCCCATTCGCGCGCGACCTTTTCGCGCGCAAAATCGACGACCTTGATAAAAACGACTATAACTTGTAAACCACTATACGGATCATAACAAGAAGAACTGTAAAATGATCGCATTGAAATTTGACATATAAAACATTATAACTATATCTCGTAAATCAATTAAGATAATAATTGCCTTTTCGCAAACGGCCTCCATCGTGTCGTCATCACTGGACCAAGTGGACGCCTGTCATTCCAGTGTATTAAAACTTGCATCCCCAAAAGGACGCCTTTCATTTGTCGGGTTAAGAAAATACTTTATCATTTTTGGAAAAGTACCATCGGAAAATACTAGAAATATACTACGAATTGGCGCACAAGAAGAGGTTGGGTTGGCGCGCAGGAAGGGGGGCGCTTGTCTACTTGCCGGGATAGTTTTAGGGTGACACAACCAATTTTTTTTACTCCTTCCATATATTATTGTAATAATGCATGTATATTATAAATTGTTCCAATAATAAGTATAGCAGTTTGGACTTGACATCCAAAGACGATGGATGGATGTATGTATTTTAGAGGATGTATTTCTTAATGATAAATAAATCAATTAACTTACTGTTGGACAATTTAACAGCATTACTCCTAGTTCATATTTAGCAAAAGCTGTTATGTGTATATCGCCGTAGCTGCTAGCATCGCTGTCTTTATTTATTTCCGTAAATGGACGATCGGACCTCAGTTGTATGCAGGATTTAAAACACTCTATCGCTTCCGCTGCACATCTCTCCGCATCTAATACAAAAAATGGTATAATATAAATCACAATGTGAAATTTTGGCACTAAAATAATTATCACTACATTTCATATCCGTAAAAAATGATAAAAATACATCCAAATTAAAGATCTTTAAATGGGATTTGGTTACCAAATGACAAGAACCTACTTCTGCAGTACGTATTGTTTATTTTTTTATTTTATAAAATAAACCAGTTGGTAGGCATCCCTACTCTTGGCATAGTCAAATTCTTTATACAAGATAATTTGTTATACCTTATGTGGTATATTTATTTTTTATACAGATTGACTATTTTATTAAACGGAAAAAAACAATTAATAAATAAATTTACAATAAAAATATATGGCCCTTTAAAAAACTATTTGAGGTGCTAAAATACCTAAGTAGGTATGACTAACTGAATTTTCCGCCATTCCCCAGAACATAAGGCCATACGTTATTAATGAATGGAAATAAGCATAGTATACAGACTTTGCGGCTTCAAAGGCGCATGGCATTTAAATTTTCTTAATGGCAAACGTGGCACTACTAAATTTTCCGCTCAATTCATCTAAATGAGTTGACCATTGGAGTTTACTATCTAAATGGATACCTAAAAATTTAACATGGTCAACATTTTCAAGTTCATTTTCACCATAGCGGATGCAAATGACGTTATCTTGAGGCAATACTATCCGGGTTATGCAATTTTCTAAATCAAATGATTGGCTTTGAAAGCAGCAAATATGAGGAGACATAATCAAACTAGTCTAGGATACCTTTAGCCCTCTTGTCCACACCAGTTTCTTTCGCCATGAAAATCCAGTGTTAATTCGCCGGGTCGTCAGTGGAGTATGGGTCACTATGGAAGCTTGTCCACGGACACAGTGGAAAAATGGACGGCGCCGCTGCCACGTCTGCGGTCAAGCTTCCATAGTGATTCATACAACACTGATGAATGAAATGTGTAAAGTTTTAAACATAATGGTATTATGATAGTTGACATTCTAATTTTCATATAATTTATTATACATCTGTGAGGGACCACCCCTCACTAGACTCCAAGTTGTTTGGTGTGAGGTGGTGGTATCAACTTACGAGTTATCTCCGTATTGAAAGGCGGTTTTGAATGAAGGAGAAGGTATTTATTGATTGAAAGTTTGATATTGCCAGTTATAACGCTTCCCGAACAGTTTACGTTGTCGCGAGTATATTGATGCGCGACTGCGGTTACGAGGATATATGGATGAGGATTCTTTGTGTGCTCCTAGTATCTTGTACTGGGCACGGCTCGAGTCTGTGGAATTGTAGACTGATGCTTCGTGACTGGGAAAGGTAAGGAAAGGAAACCAAGGAGCCGGACACGTTGACCTAACTCGTGAGAGAGAGTGCCGGGTATGCCGTCGCAACCTTGGGGGAAGGTGATCACTCGGTGAATGATTCAATTCGAAATATTCCGAGTAAAAGTATTGTTTCATCGTGCTGATTCATCGCTGCACGAGTAAAATAATAGCTGAATTGTGTCAGTGTATTTCACTGGAAATCGATGCATTTATTGATCGTATGTACCTAATGGACTTAAGGGCCATTACACATCTATTCATTTAAAAAAAATACGAAGGCATATTGTTGGATTGACAATAAAATAAATTTTATTTGATTATTCTACATAGAATTTGCATTTCTATTTTAATATATTATTCTCCCTGACTCTTAAATCACATTAGTATATTTTGATTATTTGTATGTAGGTAATATTGAATATAATATTACAGCCATGACGTCACGATAGTTATGTTTAATAATTAAGATTTTAGCATTTAATTTGTGACGCATTCAAGTGTAAAAATGCCTATCTACTGGAAAAAAAATGCACCAAGACATGGCGAATAAACCATGGATTAAAAAAACGTGCGTGGGCAAAAGGGCTCAGAATCATCATTTAACTATCTTCCACAAACATATGCTTTTCCACAAACCCTCGTGGCCACAGACCATATACAGACGGTACCTGTCGATATGATAAAACTCTTCGTTGCTACTCACCGTGTTGCACATTTTCTACGCCTGATCCGTCCGCGGAATTTGAAGGGGACGTCGTCTTTAGTTGCAGTTTTATGGCGTCGTTGAGTGAAAGTAGTGCTGCGCCACGCACCAACAACGAAAGACCTATCATTGGTTCATTCTTCAGACATTTTAAACCATTGCTCGGTGTGCATACTGAAATTTAATTTTAGTTGAGAAAATTCATATCAATACTAGCATTAGTAGTTAGTAGTGTGTTAATTGAATCCGTTCCACATTTTGCCTAAGCTTAGATTTAGCCTAAGCTTTATAATACCATAGATTAAATAATATGACGTTTTCACCCTTTCTCTCCTTTCGAATGCCAGCAAATCATGCTAACCTACATCGAATAATGCAAATAATATATTATTGCAATATTGTGCATTAATGTAATTATTGCGAAATCTGCAAATCAAATATAACTTCGACTCGGTCATAATGCATAACTTGATTTTGCCGGTGGCTTTATTTCTGGAGGTTATAATCCTAATTTATGTTCACACGGGTTAACTAAAACCACGGCACTGAAACAAAATTAAAAGAAAAATAAATTCTGATGGCTGTCATCGTTTTTTGTAGTAAAAAACGGAAACTTTACTCAAATAAAAAAAACTAATAACAACTGCACACTTAGCATGAATTATTTCAGCTCGTGGACTTAGGCTGTATTTCACTGGGTTTGGCCTCCAGGAAAATCTTTTGTGAATACGCAAAAAAGAAAAAAAAAAACATGTTTCTGGAGAATGATATAAATTTTCGCCCTTAACCCCTAGAGCCCCAATTAGCCCATATCGGCCATAACACGAGTCAGCGTGACGGCCCCGTTTTAATTTTATTTTCATTTAATTTGTTTTATTTTACTATGTTTTATTATTTTAATGTTTTATTTTAATTATGGGTACAGTGGTTTGGCAGTAATTAATGTTTTGGTGAGACAGTGTCATAATTCATTTTTTTTACTAATTTTTACAATTTTTTTTTGGGATATCAACTTGTCAATCGGCTGAGGGGCCGAGGCCTGAAGGGTTAAGGAGCAGTCTTCAGCCAGTAACGATGGTAAGCCGAGCAGCTTCTGCTGTCACAAACACGGCATTCAACAAAAATGTGGATGATTCGATTGATGGAGGCAGATATTCAGTTGGCATCGGGTTGTAATTTATCCCATGACATAAGGGTCATTAACATTAATAGCACCGTCAACCAGGCATTTAACATAAAAAAACGACAAATCGCCGAACTCCACCTTCCAAATGTAAAATTTTGACAGCTCCTCTGTTCCTATAGAGCGTACGGTTAGAGCAAACTCGTTTTCCTCTATACCAGTGGTCTTCAACCTTTTTAAGGTCAAGGGCCGACAATACTTTGTTTTTGGTTTGGCGGGCCGCAACACATATAAAATATTCCAATATAAACTTAAGTAATTGAAGAACAATAAACGAAGTTATTTATTTTTCAATTTTACACACAAAAAAATATTTTATTAATATTCAATCAATGATATGTTTGACATTGTTTAGTTTAACCCTTGGAGTAAATGGGTATTTTCATGGATGCATCTGTCTCTTTTGCAGGATTTTCGGCGACATCGGCCTTAAAGTACTATAACTACGAAACTACTACACCAATCATAAAAAGAACAACTGCACAATGATTGCATTGAAATTTCGAATATAGAATATTGAAATATCATTTTGTAAAACAATTAGATAATTATGAATAAATATGAGAACGTCAAAGAAGTGAAAAAAACGCGGAACCAGATCTGGTCGTATCATACTCAACGGATAATTGTTTCAGAACCAGATTTGGTCGTATCATACTCAACGGGTTAACTATTTTATCAATATCTGCCCCTATATAGGTCGTTGCAATTCTCAAACTGGCCTCAAGGTTTGCAAGTTGCAACGTGTTTTCTATTCAACGCGAGCGATCGAACGAGTGTGTCCGTCGCAACCCGCCGTAGTAGTAAAACTGCGGGCGGGCGCGGGCGCGAGCGGGCCGCCAAGAACGCCACCGCGGGCCATATGCGGCCCGCGGGCCGCGGGTTGAAGACCCATGCCCTATACCATAAACAGATTCATGTCAGTGTGAAACGATTCGCACAGTTCTACCTATCAATTATGAGAATTGTTAGATGTTAAAATAGGCAATCGCAATCTTTTTTATTTATTTTAAATATTGGAGAAATGTTCGCCAACACGCCAAAACAACGCCAGGAATTGAAAAGACAAGGAAAAACCACAAAATTACGACTATTAAGGGACGAATGATGCAAACGCGCCAAAAAGGGCAATTTTTGTTACAAGGTCGATTTGGTCTCTAAGCAGTATAAATTACCTGAAAGTCTCGGATGCACAGCTCTCCATCCAGATATAACTCTTTACTCTCTATCTCGGAAGATGGCCCTAATCGTAGAATTAACTGTTCCATGAGAACCAAATATCCCAAAAAACCACGAATAAAAATTAAATAAATAGCAAGATCTCCCGGAACGGCTTCACTGTTCACCTTCACGTGGTTTTAAGTTGACGCTTGTGGCCTACCAAATCTCTGTTTCACCTTTTTAAAGTTCTTGGTCTCTCCAGGAAAAAAATCAACTCCTTCTTAAAAAAAATATCTAAAATCGCAATTTCCACATCTCAAATTCTATGGCTTCAAAGGATGAGTGAATGGGTGGTAAGGTGCACGCTCACATGTGGCAAGACGGCTGTCCTAAACCTACCACAGCCGGTCGTTAGTCCAGAGTCCACCGCTCACCCCCAGAAGTGTAATAATAGTATTATAATGGGCCCGACTCCAGTCGGTGAATTTCATGACAGCTCCGTTTGTTTTTATTTTTATTATGGACTGTCCTTGTCCGCTAAAGTCTTTCACCTTTACTCCATGGGAGATAGAATGATATGACGTAGTTTAAACTCCCTGAGGTGATGGGTTCGCCCATTGTGTTTTGACACTTCCAGTTGCTTTATGAATTGAAAGGAGCCTGATAATATTATTATAATTCTTGTACATATACATACTTGCAATGATTTGCCGCAGATCTGATGGGTCACAACTTGGCAGGGTATTCCACAGGTAAAGAAGCTCAAAGCAGTACAAAGACCAAGGTGTGGTGTCCGGTGCATACTTCGCCCACAGAGGACTGGAATCTTCCGAAGGGAATTGGAGCACGCGTCTTTTAATATATTTCTCGATTTGTTGCTGAAAAAAATGATAATCAATATTATTAGCAATCATCGACAAAGTACTGGTCTACGGTGATTCGCATTATCTCTTACAGTGTAGCAGGTAAAACAAATTATACAAGATCGCTAATTTTAAAGCCTATTGCATTTTCCACAATGAAATATTTTCTTCTTCTGGCTTACTTGATGCACAACACAATAGATCAGCAATGGTCGCAGTGTTACAAGGCTCATAGAGACCTTAGGAAAGCCCCAAACAACAAATAAAAAAAAAATACTTGATTCATCATACCACTCATTTGCCGCTCGAAAAATAGCATTTTTTGAAGCGATTCTGCATATGTGTTCAGTGAGCAGTTTGACGGACACAAAGCAATCGAATCGGTTTTGTCACCACAAAACTTTCCCGGCAAGTAGCCAAGGACTTATGGGACGGATTTTGAGCATGATGTCCCTTTGGGAATGAGGTTGATGTGATTGAAAGGGATAGTCGGCGGCGAGCGCAGAGAGTAAGAATGCAACGCATTAAACTTGTTGAATTCAATTGTTTACGCTAATATACTGACCGGCAAACATTCGAGAGATTTCAGCCCAACAGGACATTTGTGTACCAAACCTCAAGTCCATAAATACAATATTTCGAGACTAAAATATGACCAGTGCACCCCCTGGTGGACCGATTTCAACCACAACCTTTTCGATCTTGCATTGACCAAATGATGCCTGCATGCCAAATTTCAGCTCAATCGGATTAAGCATTTGGGCGCTATCATGGAGGAATACACACGGTCACACAGACAGACCTTCACTTGGAAATGGTCTTAATCATCTCAGGGGGCTTCAAAATGCATATTTCCATTTTCATCTTGAAAAAAATAGGGCGGGCGCATGACACACATTATAACTAATTTTGTACGTTTTACAATCTAGTTGTTAGATCTTCCCATTGTACAGATTACAACTGCTATAATAACCATACAAATAGGATTTAAATTGTACATTTGGCAACGCTGGCACAAGTTACAAATTTTATATCTGTTCATTGCTTGTTAAGGACGATCTCACATACAAATGTCACCTTCAATATCCTATTTATAATGTCAAACAATCGCAATAGTCTTCCATTTCAAAATACTTCTAGTTCTTTTGTAAATTGTAAGTCCCATTGTAAAAACCGCCCTTACCTCTCTACCCAATCTTCAGAAGTCCACAAATAAATGCTCCGCTCACTGATCATGGCCATTTCATAGGGGCATCCGACAGTTACGCACTTCACTGAGACATTACACCTTACTTACATTTATAGCATTAATGTACTGTACTTAATAAATCAGAGTCGATTCAAGTGTATTTTGCTCTTGAATACGATAACCACCACATAGCCTAAATTAGAGGGATACTACGGTTTGAATCAGATGCTTCCTACCTTACCTTATTAGGATTGTCGTCAAGCAGCTCGAGTATCTCTTTAGGATCAGGACTGACTCCAGTTTGAGCACCTTGGCAGACCGCAGCCAAGTAGCAATAGAATCCTTGAGACCAGCGGGACATTCGGGACAGTTCTTCAAAGCTGTCTCCGGCTTGGCTCCATTCCAGTCGCATCAATCGACACCAACCGACTTCGTGAAGACCTAATATTTCAAAACCATCAATTCAAAGTGGAGTTAAATTTCCGCATCTCCAATTCTATGGCTTCGAAGGGGGAGTGAATGGGTGGTAAGGTGAACGCTCACATGTGGCAAGACAGCTGTCCTAAACCTACCACCTGTCCACCAGCCGGTCGTTAGTCCAGAATCCACCGTTTACCCCCCCCCCCCCCAGAAGTGTAATAATAGTATAAATAAATACAAACGGAGCTGCCATGGAATTCACCGACCGGAGTCGGGCCCATCATAATACTATTTTTTTTACACTTCTGGGGGGTGAGCAGTGGATTCCGGACTTACGAACCGGCTGTGGTAGGTTTAGGACAGCTGTCTTGCCACATGTGAGCGTTCACCTTGCCACCCATTCACTCCCCCTTCGAAGCCATAGAATTTGAGATGCGCAAATCGCAGTTTTAGATAATTTTTCTAAGAAAGAGTTGATTATTTTTCTGGAAAGGCCAAGATCTTTAAAGAGGTGAAATAGAGATTTAGCTGGCAGGCCACGAGCGCCAACTTCCACCGCGTGAAGGTGAACTATGATGCTATGATGAGGCCCGACTTCGGTCGGTGAATTCCATAGCAGCTCCGTTTGTATTTTATTGTATTTTATTTATAGTGGTTAGGCCACTTGCTCACACTTTATAGTACACACACTTCACACTACTACACACACTTCATTCGGTTGGTTGCAGCAGATTGTCATAAGATAATAAACCCGCCCATTATGAATTTCACAATAAAGAGCACTAATATAATATAAAATTTTAGTCCCATGAAAGGTTACACCTTTGCCAGTGGCATGGCTACTAAGGTGTGAGGAGGTGCATTGCATCAGGGCCCACAGTGATAGGGGGGCCACGGGCCTTTGACAATATTACCTATTGGATATAATAATCTGTCAGAAACGTTTTGATGGAATATGACAAGTTCACAAAACATTTGATTTTTTAATCCTGAAAGAAATAATGGCAATGAGCGAAGCAGATCTAGTGCATAAATGTGATCAGTTTCAAAAGAAGTATTGTGCGTATAAACGCATGCATTTTTTGAAACTGCTATAAAGCACCAAATTTTTCACTTCAGTTTCTTAACGTTTATCTTATATTATAATGTTTCTTCTTCTTCTTCGTTATGTCTTATAATGTTTATTCGTCGTGCGACCTGAGTTAAACGAGGTATGGACCGTTCACCAACTATGCACAGAAATTCTTGAATGCGATTTCACAAAGGATTTTTCTGGTTTTATTTACTCCCACTATTCCTGGATATTCGCCAATGGCTGAAAGATCGTTCAGCTAAATAAAAAATCATAAAGAAATATCTGAGGAACAGGGTGGGATGAGATTGTTTCATAGTCATAGTCATAGTTTGAAATACTTGTAATTGATTGCAATCGAAAACATGGAGGCATTAACATTGGATTTGAGTACAGTCATTAATAGCTTCGCATATTCAAGGCATGGCGAATATTGTGATAAATTGAACGTATTTTTTATATATGATAGTATGCCTCGATTTTTATTTGATTGTAATGAGTCCAACTAATAATGGTTAGTTCAACCATTTTGTTCAACAGTTTTGTGTTGATAGGTTACGGGGGCCCAATTTCCTCTTTGCACCAGGGCCTTTGACTACCTAGCTACGCCACTGATCTTTGCATGCCTTTTATTTTGATTTGTAGCAAACTTACCTAAAATTTTCATTTCATTTTGAGCTGCATGAGCGACTGAGAGATTGTATGCACATATTGCAGCTGGAACATCAGGCTGTAATAAAATAATTATAGTAAATCTTAATATCATACATCTTTATTCTTTACTCACAAGATTGGTGTCTTTTTGTGGATCCCACATTATCCCAACAATTGAATATTAATGTTAAAATTTGTCTTCCATTTTCAAACAATGCATAATTTATGGCATTGAAAATGTCTCTGAGAAACGTATTATTTTTGTGGAAAAAGTTATCAAATTGGGAAGCTTTAGGGGCGTTTTTAAGAAGATTACATAACGAAATGAAAGATCGGTAATTATTCTTACTATTTAAAAAGTTGTAATTAACAGTTATTAGGAAGTTTTGGGCAATAAGTCGTGAATATGTGAGATATAAGTTGTGTAACAGGGCGGGGGCCTAACTTGGTACACATTCCTGCCACTTCTGCGTTCAATACACTTGTTGCTTCCGGCGAATAAGTTAAGTCTTGTTACAGTGCATTTTTTTTTGTAAAACCATTTTTGCTTGCTCGTCGTTTTCTGTAATGTTGGACTTAAGTGAACAGTGTGCGGCTGTGAAACTTTGCTTTCTGCGAGGACAGGCAGTTAATCAGGCATTCTATATGGAGATTCTCAGAAGACTGCGTAACAGTGTGCAACGAAAGAGGCCCAATTTATGGCAAATGGGGGACTGGTTTTTCTACCATGACATACTCACCGAGCCTTCATTTCGCCAGTTTTTGGCTAAAAACAGCAGGACTCCTTTGCTCCACGCCCCCTATTCACCTGACCTCGCTCTGTGCGACTTTTCTTTATTTCCACGAATGAAGAGAGACATGAAAGGACATCGCTTTATCAATGTCAAAGAGGTGAAGGATTGAGGTGACGAGTTCGAAAAATGTTTCCAACAATGGAATCATGTATTAGATAGGGGTATAAAGTAAGATGGAGATCATATTGAAGGTTTAAAGGTTGATTTGTAAAAAATAATAAAATACAGGTTTTTATGAAGAAATTCCAGTTACTTTTGGGTACCCCCCTCGTATATCTAAAATACTAATTATAAGCTGTAAATTTACTACATTAAATCCACGAAGCTATTTTTCACTTTACATAAACCTTTATATAAAAGAAACCCCATACAAATGTTCTTGACATTTATATGATACTCTCAGGATACTTCCCATGTACTAACATACCACCTATTTACGTATACTATTTACAATGACAGGAAGCTGTCGATATCAAGTTTTTCTTTGGACCTGAGTAAGCACTTTTTATTAATTAAAATGGTCATGGACTGTATGTGCCAAAAACATAAACAATTTTAAGAACAAACTGGACAAACTTAAGAAAAATTAAAGTGCAAGATACAGAATAATTTATGTTATTAAAATATAGCAACATCAGCTTTTGCTGTGTGACTGCCTTATAATAAAAAAGAATAGTAATACTAATAATTTTAAATAATAATTTACCTTTAATCTTTCCATTCGCCCTTTGAAGAATAGAAACAAAGCAGCCTGTCCATATGCTTCATCGTCTTCGATGAGTATTTTGTTTGCTTCCAGAACTCCTGATCCGACTGCTAAGCCGTCTAGAGCGAAAAACGGACGTACAACTGTGTGATACCAGAGCAAAGTTATGCTGCAATGAAGCAAAAATGTCGTATCATGAGAATATAGTAGCTTAGGTATTAATATATCGAAGACGCTGTTGATGGTATACACAGCTCTGGTGGAATCGATCATTGGGTATGGGCTGATGGTATATGGCAGGGGTTAAAAGACTGATCTAAATAAAATTTTAGAGCTGCAGCATCGAATTTTGAAACTAAATGCTCCGGATAACATTAAAAGACAATAGTTGTATAAAAATTACCCTATTGGCGTTTTCAAATACTGCAACGCGTTCACAGTCTTTGAAATAATTAGATACAGAAGAATACTGGAGTATCTCTTGAGGGATACTTCAAGGAATTCAGGGAATACTTCAGTCATTCTTATGCAATAAGAAAATTGGCAAAAAATACTCTGATGCAGAAGTATAACAATGTGAATGGAGAGCGACGGACACAAGTGTTTTTGTTTCGCTTCTTCAATAAACTGTCATTGTCTATAAAAGCATGTGAATCAGCCAGGACTTTGAAATCACTCCTCAAGGAATATCTGGGAAAGCACTAATCAAATTGATGAGCATCTCCACTAATGTCTTCCAAAGTTTCTTCATAAGCCTTTGTTTCATATAATAATAATATATTTTTGTATTTACTTGTGTGATGATCACACAAGTTAAATATATAAAAATAAATGTATAATAATATTAAAAATACCAATAACTTCCTTAATTAAATTCATTATGTTTATTAATAATTTTATTTTTGGTATTTTATTATTGAATACCGGTATGTTTATTATTATTATATTTTTAACAGGCAGGCAGTTTAACCGCTGGAATGGTAATACCACAGATCGGTTTTTCCATTGCGACAACTCGCGGGCGGCCAATCTCCATATTTATGCAATTATGTAATTATATAACATCGAAGACTATCGCCGTTGTTTGACATTATAAATAGGATAGAAACGAATTTACCGCGAGAAATTTGTAGCACCCGTGTAATTATACGTAATGTAATTGTATTATTCCTAATGTAATTATACGTATGTAATTGTACCCGTGTAATTATACGTATGTAATTGTAATTATTCCTAATGTAATTATACGTAAAAAAAAGTCGCCTTCATTGAATAAGCCACCATTATACATTAGTATGCGTGCACTAACACCCCCAAAGAAATTTTCGAGGGTTGTAAACATGCCGTCGTGGGTTTCATTACCATGGCTAGCTTTCTAAGGGTTAAGCTGATGAGCCTGGGTCCGTGGCTTCATTACAGTTTGTGGAATAGGTCCAGTTTATTTTTCTAGTCATTGACACTTTTGGCAGATGTGTCTTTGGTCTCTACCAGGACAAGTTTATATAATATTATGTATCTAGTATATAAAAATAATTATAAAAGTCTCATATGGAAGTAAAATAATTATAAAGTCTCATCTAGAAGTCTCATATGGAATATAGTTTCGGCAATCAAATTTTGGCAACCAAGGATTTATTGCCGCTACGTTGATCTTGTTAAATAAATTTTATTGACTTACCTGGATAGCGGTGCACGCATATCTTCTCCGGTCCTCGAAAAAGATAAACACTTGATGGCGACGTTGCGATCCCCTTTGAATCCCAAGATACTGGCCCAGCGGAAGAATCGGGACGGAGCCAATGACACCATCAATCGCAGAACGCCGTACCCGAAGCAAACGGCGGAGAGCAACCTCGATAATGTTGATAAATCAAGTTGTGGAGCTCTGAGACGAAAAATATTAGTTAAATAAAATCCACTAATTTCTGTTTTGTTCTTTTTTAAAGAATGTAATGATTTATTTTAATAGATTGTTAAACTATATTATGCTTTAGTATCAAATAACAATTTATAGAGCAAAAAATTGGTCATTTATTGGTCGGAGCTCAATAGCACAGTATACCAACCAGTAGCTTTACTCTCGAGCTACAAGGCAATGCGGGAAGAGGTGCGAGAAATGTAGGCAGAGGGGTCCGTCACCACGAATGCGAACATTTAGCATGACGGTACATCTGCGTAGGCCAAGTAGCGAAACATATGGCGAGCAAATGCGAGCCCTTACGACTCGTGTCGTATTCGTTTTGATTTCAATTTTGTTCTAAGAGAAGCTACTGTCTGGGGTATACTGTGTCAATAGTGTGTATGTTACATGCAGATTGCCATGCATCATGCACAAATTTAGCACGGTTGATTGATTTAGAAGTGATTTTCAAACAGTGGGTCGCGACCCCCGGGTGGTTGCAAGCTATCTAAAAATAAAAATCTAAAATATTACAATTTTTTATATAATATGCAAGCATTCACAGCTTCGGGAGAGAAACATAATTATTATGTGTTTTGCTATTGCTTTTACAAAACTCTATGCTGATCTAAGATAAAAAAAGTTAAAATTAATGTGGTTTTCACAAATACTTTATTTATTGGATAATAGCAAGATAAAAGGAAAGGAGGGACACAGTGATAGTTAATACTGTAGGAGAGAAAACAGTCTAAGGGGGGTCGCCTAAGTTTTTTTTAAAACCAAAAATGAGGTCGCAGTTTAAAGAATGTTGAAAAGCACTGATTTAGACTAACGGAGTTAGTTTCCTTCATTGGCCATTGCAATATCGCTGTGGTCCGTATTTTTTTCATTAGTAATAATAAACTCTTTATTTGCATCATAAATACATAATGTACAATATAAATGAAATATGGGTCTACCGAAGAATACTTAAGACATTGTAGATTAACAGAGTAACCATTATTGAAGTCCTATCATGACTATATAAAAACCTTGGAATAGAAAAAAAACAAAAAAAGGAAGATATAGATCTTGGACATTATCATTCGACGAGATATTATCATTCGAGGATAAAAATACAGCCAGTTGTGACCCAGAAAGACCTTGGGAATTCACCGAACGAAGTCAGACCCATCATAATACTATTACAGTGGAACCTCTCAAAGCGAGCATAATTTGTTCCAGACTCTTGCTTAGTAAGCAAAACACTCGTTAAGCGAAACAATTTTATCCCATACTCATTATGAGAGGTGCGAATTACTTGTAATGAAGAATTACTGCAAATTACTCGTTATGAGAGGTGCTCGTTATGAGAGGTTCCACTGTGTTACACTTCTGAGGGGTGAGTGGTGGATTCCGGACTAACGAGCGGCTGTGGCAGGTTTAGGACAGCTGTCTTGCCACATGTGAGCGTTCACTGAGCGAGTGAATGGTGGACACCATTCACTCTCCCTTCGAAGCCATAGAATTTAAGATGCAGAAATCGCGCTTTTAAATCATTTTGGTAGGAAGGAATTGATTATTTTCCTGGAGAGACAAAGATCTTTAAAGAGGTGAAACAGAGATTTGGCTGGTATACCACAAGCGCCAACTTCCACCGCGTGAAAGTGAACAGTGAAGCCGTTCCGGGTGACAGCATTTGCGAGATAATAGTATTTATTTCATTTGTAACCGTGGTCTTTTGGGATATTGGATCCCCATGGAACAGTTGTTTCAGACGGAGTTGATTACCAAGATCTTTAAAAAGGTGAAACAGAGATTTAGCTGGCAGGCCACGAGCGCCAACCTCCACCGCGTGAAGGTGAACAGTGAAGCCGTTCCTGGTGACGGCATTTACGAGATCATGGTATTTATTTAATTTGTACTCGTGGTCTTTTGGGATATTTGATTCCCATGGAACAGTTAATTCTACGATAAGGGCCATCTTCCGAGATAGAAAGTAAAGAGTTATATCTGGACGCAGGGCTGTGCATCCGAGACTTTCAGGGAATTTATACTGCTTAGAGACCGAATCGACCTCCAGAATCCAATCTGAAACTTTCTCGATTATTCAGAAAGGTTTCCTAGTGAAATATTTTTTGCTTTTAGAGCCATCCTGCACAAACTGTGGGGGTTTGGAGAGTATGTCAAACCTTTGTTGGCACGAGCCACTGAGAGGCTAATTACCACGCGAATAACAGCAAGGACTTTGTCATGGTAGTAAGTGTAACGTCTTGATCTAAGGCCACCTTGCAGCCAGCTAGATACAGAATATAGAGCTATATCATACATCAAGGACCGCAATCGCAGCGACCGATATACATACATATTATAGTGAGTATAAAACTATATGACAAAAAGCAAGACATGCAGGCATATAGGTGGGCGTGCAGTTTTTCACATCAAATCCGTACTCACATATCATGTTGTGCAGTCGCAAACCCCAGGTAAGAGGTAGTGGACTCTATGAGCGAGTAACCAAATTCGTGCAGTGAGGTGAGGAGTGATGTTGACTTATGAATAGGTACATAACCGTTTACGTGCCTCTTATCCGGTCGCGCGTCACTACTCGCAAATTTACTTATCTTGCGCATCTCAGCCGATTTTGTAATCTTTTTTAAAGTGTCTCTACTCTCGTTCAGATTGTTCTCGGTGGATATGGAGCTGCGCAGGAAGGCGGAGGTGGACGGCCTGTACGATGGCGCTTCATTTTCACTTGCAGTTTCCAGATTAGAGAAATCGCCCACCGTTCTATTCGGGAAACTGTAGAGTTTCTTTGCTGCATCTTTCGATATTGGATCGGCGCTGGAGTCTTCGCTTGATTTTGCATCTTCTACCATACCGTCCGGCGGTAAAAGAGTATCATCTATAAGAAATATTAAAATATAAGGGTACAACGCCCCCATGTTGGTGTGCATATTAAGACTTGTTTGTTTGTTTCTACTCTTTATTGTGAAATTTCATAATGGGCGGGTTTATTGTCATATGACAATTTCTTACAACCAACCTACTATGACGTGTTTATATGTATGTGTGCGTGTAACATGTATGTAAGTGTGTGTCTTGTTATTGCATTCGATTGACAGAATTGAAAATGAAATTCCGTTAATTTGATCCCAACAGAAAATGGTGACCCAGCCGGGAATCGAGCCCGGGACCTTACAATGTAAGATCAGACGATCTAACCACTATGCCACCGGGCCACTTGTCCTATGTATGCAGAAGGTGTGCTTGTATTGTGCACAACCGCTGATTCTGAGAGTGAATTTGAAAATGATTTACTCCATTTGTTATTTTTTAATAAATATGTCCATACCACAAAAACAACAAAAAAATAAGAAAAGAAGATTTTGGATTTATGAGATATTGACAAAGTTTGGAAAATACCATACAGTAATGAAGAAATTGGTATATGATGAGGAACGATTCCTTATCTACTTCCGCATGTCTTTCCTCTGCATATGCGCCGACGTTCTATGTGTGTCCGACGCATTGCGAAGGTAAGTTCTAGAAACACACTACACCTTCCCATACCGATCTGGAGTTCGCAGATCGATGTTGCGTGACAGCTGTTTCTAAGTCATCTGTTTTCATGCAAATTCAAGGGTCCAGATTTCATCATGCATTGCATACATTGCATGAATGGGACCACTCTGTCTCTGCCTTAATGAACCCATCTATTGATCTGATTATATTTAATGGCGGTTTCAATCTACTGTACCTAGTGACGGCCGCTGGTTACACCGATGACGTCAAAGCATGTCTCTCTAACAGTTTGAAACCGCCATGAAAATGTAATGTAAGGTTGATTTGAAGGCGGCTTGGTGATTTTGACAGATCGCTTTTGGAGAGCAATGCCAGTCATCAGCAAGCATAGGTAGTGTGCAAATGAGGCAATATTCTCACAACGCGGCAATACATATTCTCACATTTTTCATTCCCGGTATTGATTTCACGGTAAGTATAGCAACATCAATACTCACTACTTGCGTTCTTCTCGTTGATGAGCTTCTTGCTAATAACCATGAGATGATCGTAAGTCTCTTGGTAAATCTTCCACGCCCTGCGCAGCGTCCAGCCGCCCTTCACACACGACGCCAGGTCTGTCTGCAGGAAGTTCAGGAAAGACTGACATATGAGCGAGTCGGCCAGGACGATCCGTTCGTAGATGTATGCCTCCAGGTTGGCGGGCTTCTGTGAGCTGAGAAAGAGCTTTGATTTGACCATGCTGAGCCAACCGCTGTCACTGTAGCAATTTTGTTCGATTTTTTTCAGCTCTTCGATTGCTTTGGTGATTTTTTTGGAGTCGAACGATACTGCTGCATCCTGCAGATAAAATATTAGTTAGTTACATTCATGTTCATAACCATAAATAAAAAATAACTAAATAAAATATAAAATTGCCATGGAATTCACCGACCGGAGTCGGGCCCATCATAATACTATTATAACACTTCTTGCGGTGGATTCCTAACTAACGACTGGCTGTGGTAAGTTTAGGACAACTGCCTTGCCACATGTTAGCGTTCACCTTACCACCCATTCACTCCCTCTTCGAAGCCATACAATTTGAGATGCGAAAATCGCAGTTTTAGATAAGTTTTCTAGGAAAGAGTTGATTATTTTTCTGGAAAGACCAAGATCTTTAAAGAGGTGAAACAGAGATTTGGCTGGCAGGCCACCAGCGTCAACTTCTACTGCGTGAAGGTGAACAGTGAAGCCATTCCGGATGACGGCATTTGCGAGATCATGGTATTTATTTAATTTGTACTCTGGGTCTTTTGCGATATTTGATTCCCATAATTATAAATAGAATAAAACGACTTTACCGCGTGAAGTTTGTAGCACCCGACGTTTCGGCGAGATTGCAACCGCCGTTGTCCAGGTAGACTGTCATGTGTCTGACTGTCTACTCTGGACAACGGCGGTTGCAACACCGCCGAAACATCGGGTGCTACAAACTTCATGCGGTAAATTCATTTTATCCTATTTATAATGTCAAACAACCGTGAGAGTCTTTGATTTCAAATAATAATTATCAGTCTGTAGTAGCAGGCCTCGCACACTGGAGGTGGGAATAGCAAGCAGTGGAAACTACTATCATCTACATCTACTATCAATAGCTCGGAGTCCAAAGGGTTAAAAGTCTTTATTTTTGTGACCCAGAGGCTTACCACCGCAAGTCACAATTTCATAATTTTACGAGAGCAAAAAAAAAACTATTATTTCGAGGGATATATTTTATGTTCATTCCAAATTAATATTATTATTATTGTTTATGGGCAGGTAGCATAATTAATTTTGCCTATACGTAATATTCAACTTGTACATACAGTTTTTAAACATACCGTATTAGCCCAAATATAACACTATTTCAAATTTAACACATTCTCTCTTTGTCATGACTGATAAATTGAAATACACAAATATATTTTGAAAAACTTATATTTAATTGGAACTTTCACTAATTCCACTGTTATTCATTGGATCCAATAGTGGAATCCAACAGGGAAATCCAACAGTGGAATCAATTTTGTAAAATGAGAACAAACCAAGCAACAACCAACTCACACACCTTGAGCAAAAGATATAAAATATGCAAACCCCGCTGTAATGGTTTTTTTTGTTCAATTACATAAAAAAGACATTGCTTTCCTATTATTTTCTTAGTGATAGCTACTTTCTTTTATTTCAGACAGTTTGTACTTTATGTGGAAAGGTAGGATCTAATAAAAGGCTGCGATAAATACACCTTTACAAAATGATTATTTATTATAATTGAACATTAGTTACTTTTAGTGACTTTTCATCTACGGAAGCCGAGCTACAAGAGATTGTTGACCGAGTAAATGAGTATAGTGTCAAAGCTGGTCTCGAGATGAATGTCAGCAAGATTAAGTCTATGGTCATTTCTAATAATCCCAATATCCAACCTAGCATATTTGTGGCGGGTCAAAAACTAGAACAAGTTGATAAATATACCTTAGCACCTGGCTTACACAAAACTGGGACAGTGAAGTGGAGATCAAGACTCGCATCAAAATTGCTCGCAGCGCCTTTGGAAAAATGAAAAAGGTCCTTTGCAATCGAAGCCTGAAAATCCGACTTCAAATACGTCTCCTCCAGTGCTACATCTGGCATAGTAGCTTTACTTCTATACGGATGTAAGGCCTGGACTATTAAGAAATATCTCAGGAAACGTATAGAAGCATACGAAATGTGGGCATACAGACTCATGATGTCAATATCTTGGACTCTGAGGAAATTCTTCGGCATGTCAGCCAAAACCGCAAGCTATGGCAGACCATCAAACAGCGCAAAGCTACATACCTGGGTCACGTGCTTAGGCACAACAGGTACGAACTCCTGCAAATCATTATGATGGGAAAAGTTGCAGGAAAGAGGAGACCTGGCCGTAGACGGAAATCTTGGTTGCGGAATATTCGAGAATGGACCGGGGTTTTTTTTTTTTGGTAGTAGTCTTTATTTATAAAAAAGATACAAATTACGTCACAGTTCCCTACTAAGGCTAATGCCTTTTCAGTGGGGAATGCCTTTTCAGTTATGAGTGTCTCCGAATTTATTTCCCTGGCGTAGGACAAAAAGAAGTATGCAGAGCTGACTGCCAACCTTCACTAGTTGGAGAGCCACTATAAGAAGAAGTGACTTCTAGTATGGAAAATGTTGTATCTCATCATTTTTGGGCAACATCTCTATTGATCTGGCAACATTATCATGATTGGGCATCACACTTCCAGACTACCAACCGGCCGCATAAGCTATCTTACCCATGCAAGCTTCACTTTACCACGCATCCACATTCATTTATACAAAATCATGGCATGATATGCAAAATCACTATTTTGGATATATATTCTTTATAGGAACAAATTGTTATTGTGTATTATTATTGAGCTGTTATCATATTAGCATAATGGTGAGCTTTGGCGATTTTTTTATTTGCCTGCAGTGCTATGAAAAATTCAAAGAATTATTGCAGTATAGGAACCTTTCTCAGAAATCGAAAAAATAAAGAAATACTACTACATTCGATCATTGTAATGCTAAATGTGAAAGAAAAAAGCTTCGGACGCGTAAAATTTCAAGACCAAATTTACATACAAAAAAGAAAAAAAAAGTTTTTTAAACTCAATTTTTAAGCTTGGTTTTAAAAAAAACTAATCTAACCTACCGCCAAATAGGTGTTTATGTATTATTTAAAATTTTAAAAAACCTAACCTATCAAAATGTATGGGTTTGGCGTTTTTTTGAATGCCTATATCTCGCTTATTTATTGAGACCGAATAAATATTATTGCAGATTCGGAATCAGCGTGGTGAATATAGTCTGGTGATGTTAAAAAATCAACAAACTTGAAGAGGTTCCTATACTGCAATAATACCGTTTTTTTTAAAAGAAAATACCTAAATGGCGGGAAGTTATCTAAACTAACGAAAAAACCTTTTTTTTTCACATAGTACTATGAAATTAGAAATATTTTTTATATTTCGAAATATTGTGTGTTCGAAGTCTGTGCGAAGCTATTTCCTATCAGATTTTCCATTAAAATGATCGAATCTAGTAGTTTTTTTTACAAAAACTCCCCGATAATACATAGGTAGGTAGGTACATTCCCATTTTATTAATGGAGTGTGGGAAGGGAGGTGGGCACTCTGTCTCACCCAGACTGCCTCTCATCACCTCATAAGAGGAAAAAATAGCGGGAAAACTTACGAAAAATGTTGTAAAACAGAAGGCGGACGTAACATCAATGCTTTTGGGTCGACTATCCAGCAATTCCATAGATTCTGCAGGTCGATCGTTGAGATAAAGCTTGATAGCATGGCGGGCAATCATCCAGTCCGGAGCTGGAGCATTGCCATCAATTTCCATCTTCAGATCCATGTCAAAGAAAGTATTTAATAACCACCATTATCAATGATAACCACGATTACGTATTTTCGCTCATTGTTGTGAATTTTCCAACACATCTGACATAGCCCGCCCACGACCGTGGATAATCGATTTTCCGTATCCGGCTGTCTACTTTCGCGGCTGTCAAAAGTTTTCGAGGTCAGCCAGCTGTTTTGTTCATTAAAAAAGCTCGGCACCCCCCCTACACAATCAGTGACCGCAAATACTGCCAATATTTCAAGGAAAATATGAATGGCAAATATGTTTTATATTTATTTTGTGTTTCATTTACGTCACAGGATTGTGCCAATTAATGCAAGTTGCCAAGGACTGTTTCATCTGAATATCCCCCTCGCCCGAATATGTTTTTGCCCAAAACTGTATACATCACAGACTTAATAGGGTATACATCCTGTGTCAATGGGTATTTATTAAAGCACTCTGGATAAGGCGGGATAGGCACCCACAGAAAAGAAGAATATCGGGAAAAGAAGGATATTTTTATTATAATAGTATTATTTTGATTACTTATTAAAAATTGAAAAAGAGCAAAACGTTTTTTTTTCAATTTGATTGTTTATTATCGTGTACGTAGTTACCCCCTAAGAATGCTCCTATATTTTGTAAATTATATATCTATGCCGTAAATTGGGATTTAAAATTAATGTGGTTTATCAAAACCCTTTAGTAAATTTCTAAATATATGAATAATGCCACCGCAGCCAAGAGTGCTCCTGAGACGGTAAACCGAATGCACTTTTTATATTGAGGGGCACTTTTTAATATTGAGGAGCACCTTGAGGAAGGTAGGGAAAGGTAAGACGAAAAACGATCGTTGTCCATTTTATTTTTTTTAAGATGAGATACTTTTTTAATAAGGGTTTTATGTATTTATTTATTTATTAAAAGTAAAGCACGGAATAAAAATTTCTGCAGCATTACAAAAAAAATGTGTTTGGACCAGTGGCGAAAAATAGAGCACACTGCAGCATCTTGGTCACTACCTACGTCAACACCGCCTAACTAGGCCTAGGCCTGTACTGAGGCAGGTGTACCAGAAAATATTTTATCTGTGCACAGGTTTAGTTAAAAATAAAGGAAAAACAAAGGAGATCAAATTAGGTATTCATAAGAATTAAAAAAAGTCATTAAAGAAACCATTCAATCAAAAATCGTGAAATATCATTAAGAAAAATAGAATAAAGAAGGAATTAAAATTAAAGAATTAGTTTAAAATAGTCAAAAATATGTCAAATTATTATATCTGAATTACATTTCCAAAATTATCTTAAGAAAGTGTTAGTAAAAATATTAAAATGTAATGAAAATGTTAAAATGTAAGTAAAATGTATATTTTTTAGAAACTCAAGTATATTTAGTTTACCATCAAAATATTTGTTTCCACTCAAACTAACATAAAATTGGATAAGTGGTCATATTTTAGTTTAGCATTTAAAAAAAATAATTAAACCAGAATTTTGAAAAGTTGTCATTGGTCGTTCTTCTCCGTAACTCTTCATATATTATGAACATACATACTTGCTCATTTAAAACATAGGTACCAATGTATTGAAACAATTTAAATTTATTTTCGCTCTATTACGAAAGAGCAGGTTTTTTTATAACGAAAACCTTGAAAGAGCTTGAGAAACAACGTCAATCATTGCATAATCTATCAATCAGGCGGCCATGATTGACGTTTTTGATTTGGAGCAATAGACTTGTTTCAAACGTCGACAGCAAAAAACAATCATAACCTCAAATATTCGACTCATTTTTTTGACGTTTCGTTTCGTTCATTCCGTGCTCGCGCGAGCCGTGATCGGTCCCCGGAGTTATACAACTTTTTGTCGGCAAAACGGATAATAAAGACGCGAAAAACGCGACTATGGGGTCGATATTCAATGATTTCGTGTCACCGATCCCGAAGGACAACGGTTCCCCGATCGGCGGGGGCATGGCGTCCCTCTCGCCCTATTTGAACTTTGATCCGAATTATATACCGAAAATGCAGCCCGAATACCTTTATTCGGACGAGAACTACAAGTCGCAGAGCAGTAAGAGGACCTCCGTGGCGCTTCCGCAGATCGGCGTGTGTTGCATAACAGGCGCTGGTAAGGCTCAATTATCTACTTTGTGCCCAAGCACAACTTGCCTTTTTAGGATTCATTTCGGCAGTGTGCGTTTTAAATTCTGTCAGCTTCCTAGTTCACTCGCAACTTCGTAGTACAATAATCATTTTAAGAAGTATTGCATCATTAATTATTTTGTTGATGTAAACAAATCTATGGTATTTTTGCAGTTTAGCAAACTTTGGTATTATTGCTTTATAGGTACCTGTTCTACGTTGTGATTTTTTAACTTTACCTGACTATTCACTACACTGATTCCGAATCTGCAATAATCTTTATACGGTCTCAATAAATAAGCGAGATATAGGCATTCAAAGAAGCGTCAAACCTATACATTTCAGTAAGTTAAGTTAGTTTTTTTTTGTAAAATGTTACATAAACATCTATATGGCGTTAGGTTATGTTATTTAAAAAAAATAATCTTTAAAACTGAGTTTTTATTTTTGTATAAATTTATTATAATTTTGTTTTAAAAAAAAAATCGTGTCCGAGGTTTTTTCTATCACATTTAGCATTACAATGATCGAATGTAGTAGTGTTTTTGTTTTTTATTAAAATTTTTGGTAAAGGTTTCTATAATATATTTAAACTCATCTACACTGAAGATGTTTTAATGTTACTTTACTATACTCACACTGATTAAAAATCTGTAAAAATCTTTGCTCCATCTCTATAAATAAGCGAGATATAGGCTTTAAAAGAAGCATCAAGCACCTATATTCCAGTAGGTTTAGTAAGTTAAAAAAAAAACAATTAATGGAATTGTATTGGTATTAACACCTTTTTCATTTAAAAAAAACCACTACTAGATTCGATCATTTTAATGCTAAATCTTATAGGAAATAGCGTCGAACACACAATATTCCAAAACATAAAAACTATTAATAATAATAGTAAAAAAGTTATGAATAATAATAAAAAAAACTAACTTAACCCGTTGAGTATGATACGACCAAATCTGGTTGTGAAACAATTATCCGTTGAGTATGATACGACCAGATCTAGTTCCGCGTTTTTTTCACTTCTTTGACGTTCTCATATTTATTCATAATTATCTAATTGTTTTACAAAATGATATTTCAATATTCTATATTCGAAATTTCAATGCAATCATTGTGCAGTTGTTCTTTTTATGATTGGTGTAGTAGTTTCGTAGTTATAGTACTTTAAGGTCGATGTCGCCGAAAATCCTGCAAAAGAGACAGATGCATCCATGAAAATACCCATTTACTCCAAGGGTTAACATACCGGAATGTAGGTGTTTGATGCTTCTTTAAATGCCTATATCTCGCTTATTTATTGAGGTTGAAAAAAGATTATTAACGTTTCGGAATCAGCACGGTGAATATAGTCAGGCATCATTAAAACATCAATAATGTAGAAAAGGTAACGATACTAGAATAATACCCAATTCGTGAACACCTATATGGCGGTAGGTTAACTTAGTTTATTTTAAAAACCATCATAAACACATATTTGGCATTAGGTTTAGTTAAAAAAAAATATATGGCAGAGTTAGCGAAACTGCTGAAATTCCCCAATCAACTGCGATGAAGAAATATGAAAATCCATCAATTTTGATTTTATGAGTTTGACTGCTTATCACTGAGTTATTGCATTTCTGATGTGATGTGAAAACGGATCAATTTTTTTTTGATGCCTTTAACAGAAAATTGCAAATCATTGCAAATAACAAACCATTTGCTGAATATAGGTAATGTCACAAATATAAGATTGCACTAAAAGATCCCTATGTTTATCTCTGCAACCAATGCAGAAATATTAAGATTTGGAATAATAATCCTTCACAGCTGAAACCCGTCGGACGGTCAGTTTATTGACAGTAATGTTTCAAAAATAAACGGAAACATACTTCTTATTAATGTACAAATAATATTTCTTTGGATTAATTCGATTACGTTGTGGTGCCTTGCTCATTTGCCCTGGAGAAAACGGACAACAATCGAAGAGCGATATGACGTGTGACAGAAAGTAAACAAAAAGTTTCGCGCCAATTCAGCTTACTTTGGCAACTATACGCTAGATGGCGGTAAAATGATTGTAATCTCTTTTTAACTGTATTGAGTAATAAAATTGGTTGTCACACCTAGACTTTCCTGCCAAGCAGACAATCTCCCTCGAGTGCCAAACCCCTAACTGCAACCTCCATCCCCCATCCACCACCTCCCCCCCCCTCCACCCCCTCCACCCCCTGCCAACCCTCCTCTACCCCCTCTCACCAACCTTCCCCCAACTCCCTCTTTCACTATCTCCCCCCTTCTCCCCCCACCCCAACTCACCCACCAAACTACCCCCTCCTCCCACCCACCCTTCACCCCTTCCCGACCATTTTCCTCCCCCCCTCCCCCCCCCCACACAGACTGAGAGCTTTATTTTAGACACTTTACAAATTTACACCTATTCTCTCAATATTGCGGTTACAGGAAAAATACATTTCAAATTATTATATAGACTACACCTAATATACATAGGTTGTCATTTTGTCATGCGGAAGCTCTCTGAGGGGTGCATCCTTATAAAAATAACCTCTGCTACATCATTTTGAATTCATTAATAGTAATAACTATTTATTGTACATGTTTTTTTCAGGATTAGGTGGTATAGCTGGTTTCTATAATGGTTTAAGAGCAACAACGTTAGCAGGACAAACAGGAAAAATTAGACGAACACAAATTATCAACTATATGACGAAACAAGGTCAGTATAGTTACTACCATAAGTCTTATTTCGAGGTATGCAAACCAGACTGACATAACAGAAGTAAATGTGAAAATGACTTGTCATTGCAAGTACTTCAATGGATGTAATATGTACTGGGCAAAGTAAAATAATTTTAAAAGGTGCGCTTTAAAAAGTGCGGCCTTCTATATATGAGCCCTAGATATGCCCTCAGATACAAATAAGTTGACTTCATACCCTATGCTTGTAAAACATGTTACAGAGAGAGCAATAAATTGAACAGTATGTGAGAGAATAGAATGCCAATATTCTTCGCAGGAACGCTCACACCGGAAACGGCGGCTAAAACACAAAACTACTACTACTTTCCAGCTTTCAGTAGTGGTTTTAAAGTGGCCATTTTTAAGCGCGAAAATGGGCTCATATATCAATGGCTTTTGATCCCCTCTTCTCTAATGCAAATCCTCCGACAAACTCCTCTGAATTGAACTTTCAGTCATATCAGAGAGTTGATCAATTGTTCGGTGATAATCTTCACGGATGGTGTTGTTTTTTCAACATGGTTGCAGTCCTTGCAGTTAAGGGGCCCTGGATCGAGGTTGATCATCAATCGTCATTTTGCCCCTTTTGAACATCGACAACCAGTCGCAGACCCGAGCTTTACTCAAATATTTATCCTTGTAAGCTGTTTGAAGCTTTACAAGAGTTTTACCCAACAGAAAACTAAATTTTACCTCTTCGCATTGCTACCGAGTGTCAGCATTGCACACTTTCGACACGTGGGAATAAGTTATTGAGGTTAAAATACTACTGCACCCAAACGCGTGGTCTCACTTCGCACACTGACTCATGAAGTTGTCGCGACAAAACTTTTCCACCGGGAACTTGTTCCCCTACCGTTCCTCCCCTCCACAGGCCAAGTCTTGTTTCTTTTGGGCTTCTCCTTCTTGTACATAGAAAATAATAATAAATACAACCAGAGCTGCCATGGAATTCACCGACCGAAGTTGGACCCATAATAAAACTATTTTACACTTCTGGCGGGAGAGCGGTTAACTCCTGACTAACGACTGGCTGTGGTACGCTTAGGATAGCTGTCTTGCCACATAAGCCACCCATCTACTCCCCGTTCAGAGCCACAGAATTTGAGATGTGGAAATTGCGGTGTTAGATATTTTTTCTAGGAAGGAGTTGATTATTTTTCCGGAGAGACCAAGATCTTTAAAGAGGTGAAACAGAGATTTGGCCACACAGCCAGTCGTTCGTCCGGAATCAACCGCTCACCCTCCAGAAGTGTAAAAATAGTATTATGATGGACTTTGATCAGTGAATTCCATGGCAGTTCCGTTTGTATTTTATTTAAACAATATGGCGCTTGGCAAGGCAGCCACAGGCGTCTCATTTGCAGGGCATGCTGATGCGACTGACATGACGTGATGGGTTTGCTATTGTCTCTAGTTTATTTGTAATTGATACTGGACACTTTTACACCCGCCGGGCGCCCAGTTACCCAGTCCGACGACTAATTATTACATATCTTGCCAGCTTATCCGCCTCTTCATTCTTCTATTATCTCTTCATCCATATCAGTCTCACACTAAGCGTATATCTTGTTTCTTTTTCAGGTTCGGCTACCAGCTGTACGCTCGGCATCATCGCGTCGTTTTACTCCGTGATCGGCGTGGTCCTGTCCTACGCCCGCGACAAAGACGATACTTACAACACCTTCATAGCGGCGGGAGTCACCGGAATGCTCTACAAGAGCACCTCGGGCTTGAAAGCCGCCGGTTTAGGAACCGCCGTCGGCCTCGGAATCGCCGCCGCTTACACTTTGCTCACGTCCGCCGACGACCAAAAAGTTTGGGGCAAATTCAAGCACATGCCCTTGTGAATCGCCTTACAGCAGTGATACAAACTAACAATATACATATAAATCTCGAAGGCTTGAATCGGTTAAAGTCTTACAAGTGATAGTTTAGAATAATAACTGAATGACTGTATTATTTAAAAATAATGTAAGCATTGGGGAAGAAGATTGCAAGTTATAATTAACCATCAAAAAAAAATGGCAGGCACAGATAGAGCCAAGCTTACGTAAAAGAATTAGACGTGTTAGGTTTCTTGCGATTTATACAGTTAGAAAATAGAATGCGTTTGCTCAGAATATTACTTGCATAGCTCAATTTTTAGATTCCATGTCCTAACAAATCCTGTAAATCACTGCACTCCAAAGTCGCAATTCCCTATGTACTATCGCCAAGTTATTCAGATAGCAATAACTTGTTCGTTAAGTATTATCCCCCCACCGGGCAATTGCAGCTTTGGAAAAAATATGTATATGATATGTATTTTTAAAATCCACTTGTGGTTACTAACTTCTACCATTGCTGCGAACGATGCAATTCTTTTGGAATTTGTTTTTACGATTGTTACGTTGTACAGTAGAAAAATATTTTTGTTTAAATAGACCAAAAAAATGAAAAACTCGGAACTGAAATTTGTTTTTTTTTTGTTTGAGAGGTTGTGATGAGAGAAAATGGCACTCATAACATTATTTATTGGTGGTTTTACTACCAAAATGGGTTTTATTAATAACATTTTCTTCTGCTGGGGGGCGCAGCTTCAATTGATTTCTGATAACGGAGTAAAGTAAACGGGTGACTTTCTACAAGAGCTTCATAGAAATATGAATGCACGCTTATGCGGTGCGTCACTTTCTTCGTACCATTTTGGGCACCAAGTTGACGCTGGAAGTTGTTGGGTCAATCAATAAAAAAATTCAATCGACCAATCAATCATGATTGATTTAATCATGACTAATTTAGTTGTGACTAAAGTAATCGTGATTGAAGTAATCATGACTAAATCAATTAGTCGTTATTTGTCAATCATGACTAACTTGCTCTTTAGATGCCACCCGGCAAATCTTTCTATTATATCTATTGGTTGACTACTTAGATTCTCACCGATTTTGCCGGCCGGTCCGATGGCTGACCGTCCGACCGGCTGACCGACCAATATGCCTGTCGGTCTGCCGACCGACAGACCGGCAGACCGACCGACAGGCCGACCCACCGATCGGCTGACCCACCGGCTGACTGGCCGTCCTAGCAAGCGACCGACCGACCGTCAGGCCGAGCGACCGGCCAACGGACTAACACCTGACCAGTGTTGGGCAAAATTTAGTCAACTAACGATTGAATACGTTAAACGTTATTAACAATTATTCGTTTAATCATTAATCTTAACCTACGATTGATTAATCGTCAATCGTAATCATTACTAAAATGTGCGGTTGATATTCTCGACAGCGGTCAACTTCAACTTTTGCAAGTTTTTCGTCGGTCGGACGTTCAGTCCGTCGGTTGGTCGGACGGTCAGCCGTCGGTGGGTCGGTCGGTCTGCCGGTCGGTCGATCAGCCGTTTGGCCGGTCAATCGGTCAGCTGGCCGGCCGGCCGGCGAAACCGGTCAGAATCTAAGTACAGTGAAGCAAAAGATATAATGGTGCTCCTAAACGGGCTATACTTTTACGGCGATATGTGGCTGCAATATTAACAACTATAGCCCGGCCACCACTGCAACATTTTATTGCAGCGCATGGCTGGAAAATATATAGCCTGGCCATTCTTGGCAATATTGCTCCAAAAGTGTGGCCCATAATTTTGACTAGTAATCAGGCCACACAATCGGGCAACAATTGCCGACGAAATAATACCTGTAACGGCTTATATTGTTTTGAATGAAAATTTAAAACTACAAAAAAAAATGATAATGTGGATTCCACCTGACTTCGATAAGCGTGATACTTTAGATAAGCCTAAATGTTTGATGAAGCTTTGATAATATGAATACCAATTGAATGATCCTCCATATGAATTTACTATAATTAATAAATTCACAATAGAATTATCTAATAACGATGTATATAAACATTTAAATACATTTATAAATAATATAATTATTTCACACAATTGTACATAACATATCAGAATAGATAATAATATTTTATAGATCGAAAAAATTATTCATCAGATGATATGAATACAAATTGAAGATGTTGTGCCTCACGCCTAGCATCGGAAACGGACGCACTTATGGCGCATAATGAAACAGCAATAAAGCTGGCCAGGCAATAAAGCAGTATTTTCGATTGTGAATCGATCTTCACATAAAAATGCTTCGGCCATAAGAACAATATGTGGCTATATGGCCCGGATATACTAAAAATATCTCCGTATATTGCATAGTATGGCTGGTATTGCTAGCAATGTTGCCGGGCAACTGTATTGCAGCCACATATTGCAGCGAAAATGTGACCCGTTTAGGAGCACCATATTAGAAAGAATTTTTGGGTGGAATTTAAAGTCATGCAAGTTAAGTCATGATTGACGATGACGACTAATTGATTTAGTCATAATTACTTAAATTGCCATTAACTTCAGTCGCTACTAAATTAGTCGTGATTAAATCAATCATAATTATTGATTAGTCGATTGAAAAAATTTATCCATTGACCCAACACTTCCCCGACCGACCGACCGATGAAAACTTGCAAAAGTTGAAGTTGACCGCCGACGAGAATATGAATAGAGATTTTTAGTCATGATTACGATTGACGATTAATCAATAGTTAGTTATGATGACGATTAAACGAATCAGTCGTTAATCATGACTCATATTCAATCGTTAGTCGACTAAATTTTGCCCAACACTAGACTCTGACATCCCCTACAAAAATTTTGCGCACGTCTCCATTCTACGGTTTCAAACATTGCCTTTTCGGGGGGCGCCAGTTTTGCATGCGGCAGTCTTGCACAAATGTCACTTTTGACAGTTCCAAATCTGTTGAGGGCAGATTTGCAGGAGGCAACCTTGCAGGCGGCAACCTTGCAGGCGGCAACCTTGCAGGCGGCATTTTTGCAGACGGCATTCTTGAAGAAAGCAAACTTGCATACAAACCCGAAGTTAGCAACGTTTGAGAATGGCGCATTAGGACATGATTACATGAATAAAATAATTTTATATTATTTTACAAACCAAAAATAAAGCAGTAAAGCGGTCATATGTTATTAATTTTAAATTTAGAAAAAGAAGTAGCAAATTATCATGTCAGGGTAAATTAAAGTGGTGAATATTTTTACCTCTCCACATTTAATTACCGGCATCCTTGTAGTGGATGATTCAGTCCATCAAACTAAACAAAAAAATGTTTTAAGTTTTTCTGTTAGGTTAGGTTAGGTTAGGTTTTTCTTTCCCTAAAATCAAAGTGACATTAATTACCGGCATCCTTGTAGTGGATGATTCAGTACATCAAACTAAACATTAAAAAAAATGTTTTAAGTTTTTCTGTTAGGTTAGGTTAGGTTAGGTTTTTCTTTCCCTAAAATCGAAAGTTGATTGCTGAGATCCGCGATGGAGAGGACACTCAAAGAAGTGGACTGGTTTCCGTACCCTGACATATGAAAACGCGGCTTTTGTCGATTTCTACTCTGGTAACACTAAATTTTAAATACGATGTTTTGCTTCTAACTTCATTTTCTGCAAAAATGCCGTCTGCAAAAATGCCGACCCTCGAAACGTCAGTTTGACATTTGCAAAACTGCCTTCTGCAAGATTGCCTTCTGCAAAACTGCCGCCTGCAAGAATGCCGTCTGCAAGATTGCCGTCTGCAAATCTGCCTTCTGCAAGTTTGATGGGACCCGCCTTTTCTATTGATACAGAAGGCAGTGGTTTCAAACCATTTAGGTCGGTTTTGAAAGGGTTAAGAAAATTCAGCCAGCATGTCTTGTCTGTCCGACCGCCAGAAGCGAAAGAAAAAGAAGAGGCGGTGACATGACAGACAAACGTCAAAAAAAGATAGGTTATAATGTTGTTTTAGATTCGTGTCTTCTGTGGTTTTTAGTTATGTTTATTTCCACAATCAGTAATAATGCTACGTTAATGTGTATGTAGTGCTAGCAATGGCGCTGCGCCGTTTAATGTCAAAATAATGCGTTAGTTTCAAAGTTTATGTGCCCGTGATGTTAATAAACGACGAGGAATTCGAGATGAAGTCGTCTTTGCGCGACTGGCGCAAAGCTTTACGTACGCCCGCCACGTATCGAGTGGGCAACACGACAGTGCGAGTTCAAACGCAATTCGTGATGCTAGTCAGTGTGATAGGACTATTTATGTTACTATTATTTTACTATAATAGCAGTTTAGAATCCACGAACGCTGTACATAGATGGCGGTCTTATACACGCAGCTACAATACAACATATCCTCTAACTGGGCCGATAACGTCCGAAAATGGGATGATGACATTTCGCATTGGAGCTGTCACCGATTTAGACACCAGCTCCAAATCGCTGAAGGAGCAGAACATGTGGTTGAGCTATTACAAGAAGGGTTATCTCAGTTATAATCCGTCCACCAAATCTGTGGTTGTGACCTGGGATACAGGTTCGCCTATCAGGCTAAAAAGCGCGTTTTCACTGAAGGGACGAGGAATGGAACTTTCGGAGCTCACTATCTTTGATGGAAGATTACTAACGTTTGACGATCGGTCAGGAATGGTAAGATCACAGAATTTATGTGGTATCGGCTCCTTTTTCATTTATCCTTGTCAGTCCTTTCGTGCTAATAAAAGCACAAATTAGTCTACTCAATTCAGATCTGACGTTTTAAATCGTTAGCAAAGTAGCTCAAGTAAAATTACACAATAATTTTAAAAGTGACAACTAGAGATGTCAACTACAATGGTCGAACTGTCACCTCAGAAAATCTCCCGTGAGGTGAGTGCAAAAAACTTTAGAAGAGTAACAATCCACTGTCTAGTTACGCCACTCGCCTATCAGAGGCCAACGCCTTACAGCGAGGCACCGGGAAAGGTAACCAGCGGTCAGCCTCGCCCCATGACTACCAGTTAGAAGAATATCTCCATCTGGAATTAAACTTCAGTGCCTCCTGACTGGTTACGGGATCGAGGTCGCTTGCGCGGTCCTCTCCCTATCTATCGCGGATCATGGCATTCTTTGCCTTGTTCTTCACCCGGGATCGGTTGGCCGAATGGTCGTTTCAAAAGCAGTTGCCATAAGGTTAACAACTACCCCCGCTCTATAGGAAACATTACTGTTTCCAGACTCCCCCGGCTGTTAGTCAGAATGCACAATCGATTGACTAATGCCGCACGGTCCAGCAGTGCCCGAGATTGACTCCTAGGGGAGACTAGACCGCGCAGGCCAGCGTCCTACCTGGCTCGCACTTCTGCGTGGAGGCCGCCGGTTAAGTGTTGACCTGTCGTTTGACCGATCCTATACAACTGGGTCTTAGTGGCCAAACTGCAGCAGGGCCGATTAGCTCCATAAAAAGTGATAGCCTAGCATTCCAGACCGCACAGTAGGCATTTATTTCTGCATCAGGCTAGCAGGACAGGACCAATATTACTGTCACGATGCATCACCTATTGAGCTATAAATATATAAGTTGGTTCTTAAGGTTTTTAGCCAAGTTAATGTAGTCGACTTTTGATCAACTTTCTTCATTGGAATACTCCTCTTTGCATCATACAGTTATGTTTATACATTTCTTGTTTTTTTTCTCAGGTATATG
Organism: Micropterix aruncella; assembly: GCA_944548615.1. NCBI lineage: Eukaryota > Metazoa > Arthropoda > Insecta > Lepidoptera > Micropterigidae > Micropterix > Micropterix aruncella. The sequence continues at coordinate 18,734,908 of OX155964.1, read as the reverse complement.
AAATTGATGAAGATAAAATTAAACCTTGGGTTGTGCTGATCGATGGGAGTGGACATACTCAGAAAGGTTTCAAATCTGAATGGGCGACTGTTCGAGGAGAGGTGCTCTACGTTGGCTCTATGGGCAAGGAATGGACCACTTCCAGTGGACAGTTTGTTACCAATGATCCCATGTGGGTAAAGGCAATCAGCATTAATGGAGAGGTAAGATCAGGGGCTGAAAAAACATCTAATTTAGTTTAGACCCAAACCGAAATCTGAAACAATATTGTCAAAACACTTTTCTAAAACACTTCTAGATAGATATATAGACCAGCCTGAATGTTTATGTATTCAAGAAAAATCTAGTGACATAGATGTTTCAGCCTGGAAGAGTGTCTACCAGATAATCAAGCCTTCTAACCTTTTGGAAATTTACATTATTTTTACATTTCTTTTCTATTTAGGTATCTCATTCTTGATATTAATTTACACCTATGACTATTATATTATTATTTTGACAAACATCTTTTTTTATAATTAGACTATTTGTTTTAATGACTCAATTCAACTATTCTATCTTGTTATTTTACTACCAACTATTCTATCTTGTTACTTCTAGGCTGGGTATTCTCTTTTTCTACAATTTTAATATAATTTGACTATTTTATAATGTTGTTTTTAAAGTTTTACCTATTTTAGTTTATTCTGGGCTGGGAATTATGTTTTTTTTGATGATTTGACTTATATCTAATTTATTCTAGTGTTAGTTGACTTTTACAATTTTAACAATTATCAAACATTTTAATTCTCCTGTTTTTTTTAATTTTCTTCTATTTTGAATCCTTACGAAAGCAATTTAACAATCTATAACAAATATGTATCATTTGTTTTAGTCTAGTTGAGTCATACTTTAGAAAAATCAAAACTCAAATTAGGTTATTATTATTAGTTTTTCTTAAATTATTATTGATTATATAATTTATTATGCGTTTGCATTTATCATTCCTTTGAATATTGTCCGCCCAAGAAGAAATTTATACTAAGTAGGGCGGGCGACTTGGGGCATAATCCAAGCAATAAACGCTGTGGGTTTAATTCTATTATGTGTTATTACATTAAGCTTGTAACATTACTAAATAGATAACAATATGATAAAACAAAATTTCACACTAAATAGTATTATAAATATAGAGATTGCCTAATTGACACGTTTTCCAGCTATAATTCTATAAAATAAATTTCCTGATAAGTTAAAATATCTAACATCTTCAATATTGTATGTACCTAGCATTAATGATTCCATGAAAAGATCTAGGAAATTGCTATTTTTCCATTTTTAACAGTATCATGACAGGAAAATATGCTAGCCATTCGGCAACACTACCCATCTGTGAAATCGCTATATTTTTCTTCTTTCTTAGGTATTGGGCCCGATTGCGCCTCTTCGTGAACTAAAACAGGAACTTAGGTTAACCAAATGAGACAGAGCAATAACTTAGAATGGAATATGAAATGAACTATCGTCGATTTTCCTGCACCAAAACTACCTGTCAAACTTATAGACGCCCGAATAAGTTTGAACACATTTCGTGCGGTGTTAGGTTTAGCTGCTTTTTCTTGGGTGGGTAGTTTTAATGCGGAAAAGTGACAACCGTTCATTTCACAATCCGCTCTGACGTACTGCTATGTCTCGTTCACATGAACTTATTTCCGATTTTAGTTCAAGAGAAACGCAATCGAGCCCATTATACTAACTTATTTATGCTCATCCTAATTTCTCACACATCGGATTCGTGCGGATGCTTACTCAGTGCGTCGTTCAATTCACACCTTTCGGAAACTAAGTCATGGCTGGTGCCACCTTTATTAAGTTTTTCTGATTAAAAAAGTCTCAATAGTGCTCGCTTTAACCTTTCATAAGGTTAACCTTTTACATATTTTTTCTTCTATTCCAGGTTCGCCATGAAGATTGGACTGAACGCTACAAGAAAGTGCGTAGCGTTATCGATATCGAATGGCCCGGATATATGATCCATGAATCCGCCGTTTGGTCCCCACATCAGGGTAAATGGTACTTTTTACCGAGGAAGTGCTCTAAACTGCCATACAATGAGACTAGAGACGAACTTATGGGGTGCAACGTTCTAATTTCGGCTGATTCATCTTTCTCCAGCATATTGGCCACGAAGGTGATTATAAATGTAGATAAGTTATTATATTAAAAAGAATAAAAAATACGACTGCCTTTACAGAAAGTGAACTGTTGTATTTATAATTTTTCCAGTCAAATTAATTCAAACATATTTATTCCATGATTCACAATATTAAATTAATATTAGATTGTTTTTGCATATTCCCCTTCTATTTGACATAATCCAAAGTTTTATTTTAAGTTTAAATGTGTTTAGATTATTTATAGCATTTTTTATACTTTGAGGCTTGAGGTCAAGGTGTAACTTTTTGGGGCCTAAAAAATGTTTTTTTGGTTAAATTATGTTACCATGTGTGGCAAATAAAACGTTAGCAAGGAAGATACTCTTGTTAGTTTTTTTTTTTTTTTTTTTTGTGAGGGAACGAATATTTCTTCTCCTAAGAAACATAGTCATTCTCCATTTTTACTACACCTGATATACGAGGTCTGTTCAAAAAGTATTGCAAATTTTGTGTTTTTTTCAAAAAATATTATCTATTCCTGATTATCTATTTTGTCCCCTTCAAAATAATCCCCACCAGATATTATACACTTATGCCAACGTTTTTTCCAATCCTCGAAGCACTTCAAAAAATAATTTTTTGTGATCTCGTTCAGCTTCTCCTTCGATGCCATCTTTATCTCCTCAATCGTAGCGTAGCGTCGTCCTTTCATGGGCCTCTTCAGTTTCAAGAACAAGAAAAAGCCACAGGGGGCAGATCTAGAGAATACGGTGGCTGCGGCTTTATGAGTGAGTTGTTATTGGCCACAAATTTGTGCACTATTCCTAATTGACCGTTCTACCCTGTGGCAAGAACATGATGCACCACGCCCCTGCAATCGAAGAAAACTGTAAACTTTTTTTTTTTTTTTTTTTCGGCATAAGTGAGAGACATGAGAACCAACATAACGCCACAAAAAAATCGAATATTCGTAACCCGCGGAAATTCAAAATTCGCAATACTTTTTGAACAGACCTCGTACATCCAGAATCATATATTTACAAAATACATTTTCAAAAACTTATCCTACAAAAACTTGTTATAACGACCAGTTACCTACAACACCTTGTATATTACTACCTATAGTATATTGTGACACGTCTAAGAGCGGTAAATTCAGTAATTGGATAGAAGCTTGCAACGCAGTGAAACAACGACAGCTAAAACACGAAAACATATGTATTCTATCGGACAGCAGGTCAGTGCTACAGGCACTGGGAAGCGATAGATTTACATCCGGGCTCATATACGAATGCCATCAAAGCCTCCTCGAGGTATGCGGAAAAGGCAATAAGGTGACACTGCAATGGATCAAGGGACACAGTAACTCAAGAGGAAACGATGCTGCGGATGAACTAGCCCGTAAGGGCTCAGACACACCGGCATACGGACCCGAACCTATCGTGCCCCTACCATACTCGCACATAAACAACCAACTTGACAACCACTACAAACAACTACATCAAACACACTTGAAAGAGATAGACACCTGCTGACAAACCAAAGAAATAGTAATTAAATACAACCACAAACTTACCAAAACACTTCTAAGGACAAAAAGGCCCCAACTACGCAAACTAGTGGGACTGATAACAGGACACAACACACTAAACAAACACCTCTTCAAAATGGGCGGAACGAATAGCCCTATGTGCAGAGCATGCATGGAGGCGGAAGAAACCACAAAACACATTCTGCTAGATTGTAAACAGGTAGAAGTATACAGGACAAAACACCTTGGGACCCCAGGCACCCTGCGCGAGGCGGCAGGAAACCTGAAAGCCCTGCTGGCTTTCGTCGAGGAGCTGGGGTGGGTGGAATAGCGCTACCCCCGTTACACGCAAAATAGGCACACTGGATGTCGACTTGCGGAGGAACGCTCAGTATAACTAACTAACTAACAGTAATTGGGTTTGAATGTAATGTAATTTAATAGATCAACTTAGACAAAAGTATACTATTTTGACTGAGGGTAAGTCCATAACTCTAATATCTTTAAAAGTGTATATTAGTTTTTGGAACCTAATTTTTTGTTTGAGGATAAATATGTTCATAGCATTGCCATTCCTAGATACTTTACCAATTTAACTTGCTATAGTGCTGGTCAGTTACAATTGTTTGACTCTTTATTATAAAGATGTATTCTTTTAACCAGATTGTTTGGTGGCTGACTAACCGCCGTTTTACTAAAAGTTAACATTTTGGTTTTATTGCATTTAGTGAAAACAGATTGTGGTTAAGCCAGTCCTTAGCAACATTTAATCCATACTCAGCTTTTTCAAAAAAATCCGACCACGTTTTGCCAATGAATAATAGATAATATACTATTTTTCCTCCTGTTGGCATATTACGAAGGCCATTAATATAGATCACAAAAAGCAAAGAGCTACGAATGGCGGAAATAGGAAACGTCGCGCTAAGGTCGAAACCTATTACACCTACCTGCTCTAATTTTGTGGGAGCTAACGGGCCCATGATGAGGTGGCCACGATGACCCATGTGTTCAGGGTCGGTCACACTCACGGGTCAACACCCATCCGATGGCCTCCACGCATGGGGTGCGAACCTGGGTAGGACACTGGGTCAACCAGTCTCCCCTGGGAATCAAACCTCTGGCGCTCCTGGATGGTCTGCGCACCGAGCGGCGCAAGCCAATCGATTGTGCTCTCCGACTAACAGTGGGGGGAGTCTGGGAACTGTATTGTTTCCTATAGAGCGGGGGTGGTTGCCTACCTTACGGCGACTGCTCTTGAAATGACCATTGGCCATCCGATCCCGGTTCAGAGTCGGGCAAAGGACGCCTTGGTCCGCGATAGATTCGGTGTACACCGTTTCACCGCTTCGTAAGGGAGAGGACCGCGCAAGCGACCTCGAACTCGGAACCAATCGAGAGACCGGAGAAATCTGGTCACAATTGGAAGCAAGGGCGCGAGTGTCGGCCCGCCAGGTAACATTACTGGCTATCTCGCGGTAAAGGCGTTGGTCTCTTGCGGGTTGTGGCGTAGCTAGACGTCGGATTTGTAATGTCCAAAGTCTTCTACGCTCACTACACGGTCGACAGAACGATGAATCGTTAAAAAGTCCTGCGGTGACGGGTTCGCCCGTTGTGGTTGACATCTCAATATGCTCTAATTTTGTCGGAGTTAATGGGCCATTGCTGAGTTGGCCACGAAGACCCATTCTGTTCAGGGTTGGTCACACTCACGGGTCAACACCTATCCGACGACCTCCACGCATGAAGTGCGAGCCTGGGCAGGACTCTGGCCAATAGTATATTATCAGTTTCCCCTAGGAATCAAACTTCTGGCGCTCCTGGACGGTCTGCGCACCGTGCGGCGTAAGCCAATCGACTGTGCACTCTGACTAACAGTCGGGGGAGTCTGGAAGTAGTACTGTTTCCTATAGAGCGGGGGTGGTTGCGGACCTTACGGCGACTGCTCTTGAAATGACCATCGGCCATCCGATCCTGGGTGAACAGCCGGGCAAAGGACGCTGTGGTCTGCGATAAATTCGGTAAACACCGTTTCACCGCTTCGTAAGGGAGAGGACTGCGCAAGCGACCTCGAACTCGTAACCAATCGAGAGACTGGAGTAATCTGGTCAAAATTGGAAGTAAGGGCATGAGTGTAAGCCCGCCGGGTAACACTCCTGGCTATCTCGCGGTTAAGGCGTTGGCCTCTTACGGGCTTGTGACGTAGCTAGATGGTGGACTGTTTTGTCCTCAAATCTTCTGCGCTCACTCCAGGGAGATAGAACGACTAATCGTTAAAACTTCCTGAGGTGACGGGCTCGCCCGTTGTAGTCGACAACCCTAGTTGCTCTAATTTTGTAATCAAAATTTTGTACTGTATCAAAGGCTTTGGTGAGATCATGGAAAATACCCATGCACTTCTCGCCGATATTGAGGGGATTGCGCGATTATATTTTATACATTATCAAACCTTATTGTTAAAAAAGTAGTCTTAACTTTATCGTCGTAACTTTTAGTCGTAACTTGGAATAAATATCTACCTATCACAAAACAAAATCATTTTTGGTACAGAACAAAATCACATAGTAAACACATCTGTCTGGATTTTTTGCCAGACAGATGCCTAACCATTAACCTTTGACTCCCCCCCATAACCTTTGAGTTGAATGATTTTTAATTGATTTCTTTTTGTTTAATTTTTAGATTGGCGAACTAATCCCCTCTCACGGCTACTCCTCCTTCAAATTCATACCAGGTAGCAAAGACCAAGCCATCGTCGCTTTGAAAACCATGGAGTTACACGGTTCGACGGCGACATTCATCACCGCTTTTGATTTAAGCGGTAAAATTCTACTCGAAGAGACCAGAATATCCGATTTGAAGTACGAGGGAGTGGAGTTTATATGACAGAACGTAAGAAATCCTAGCGAAATTCCTTTCAAACTGGCCGTGATAAAAAAATATTTTTTTTTTTTTTTTTTTTTTTAAATTAGGTATGTGAAATATTTGTAAATAGGCACTGTTGCGAGAGATTAAGAGTGTAATAAAAGTATTATGAATTTCAGATTTTGTTTTAATGGGGATATGTGTGTTTTTTTGTAGGTGGTGCCATCGATTATTTAGGGTATTAGACTGCTCAATGCCATAGTACGTTTTGGCAACCTTTCTGCATTGGCGACATGCAGGTGGCCCTGACAGCATTGTCCGCCAAAACTAATATCAATTTGTTTAGCCATCTATAATATCATTGATAATGATAAGTTTCTTATAAAGGACTAATTGATTACAAAATAAACATTATTTAATCGATGATAACGATAATAACATTCAGTTATTAGTGACATTTATCTCATTTTTATATAGGCTAATTATATAATAGAAGTAATACAGAGATAAAAGAATGCCATCTATTTGTCTATGTGAAATTTTAGTGCGTAATTATTACGTACTGGAACCTGTATACCAAATAAAAAATTGACAACTTTATGTCAATAATGTTAAAATCGTAAGGTTATGATTTAAAAACTCGTTTGGTATTATAAATAAATAAAATACAAATGGAGCTGCCATGGAATTCACCGACCGAAGTCGGGCCCATCATATAGTGTTATTACACTTCTGGGGGGTGAGCAGTGGATTCCGGACTAACGACCGGCTGTGGTAGGTTTAGGAGAGCTGTCTTGCCACATGTGAGCTTTCACCTTACCACCCATTCACTCCCCCTTCGAAGCCATAGAATTTGAGATGTGGAAATCGCGGTTTTAGATAATTTTTCTAAGGAGTTGATTATTTTCCTGGAAAATAATCAACTCCTTTAAAAAGGTGAAACAGAGATTTAGCTGGCAGGCCACAAGCGCCAACTTCAACCGCTCGAAGGTGAACAGTGAAGCCGTTCCTTATTATTTTATTTTAAGATACGATACTGAAACGGCGTGTTTAAGTTGCAATCGGTTTTAAACTTTTAGCAGATTTTTTGTGCGGATATTGAGTGCTGATGTCCATTCTTCCATTGAAGAATCGGCCTCTCAAAATTATTTTACCCTTTATTTAGTAAGGTCCCATATGTCGTGGAGTTTGAGCATTTTCATAGTCATTGGTTCGCTTAGGGCTGTGGCTAAGGTGTTGGTATGTGACGTTATTCGATATTTGTATGACTGTATCCTGTGTTCTATTTCCTCTTTTACAGTTCTGATTTGTAAATGCTCATGTATTTCTGAGGTCTTCATAAACCAAGGAGCATTTTATATTATTCTGAGAGCGTTGTTTTTAAATCGCTGGAGAATTTCCACATTTGAATTCCTTGCAAAGCCCCAGAGCTCGACTCCGTATGTCCATACAGGCTTTAATACTGCTTTGTAGATGAGTACTTTGTTTTCTAGTGATACCTGTGATGTTCTTCCTGTGACCCAGTTCAGTTTTCGGAGTAGGATGTTAAGCCCGTCCAGTTTTTTCTCTAAGTGGTATCTCCACGTTTGTGTCCTATCGAGATGTACTTCGAGGTACTTAGCTGTTGTCCCGTGTCATCTCCGAGTTTAATCGACGGGCAGTCATCGACATTTCTGACATGGCATTTCTGAGAGTAAATGTCACATGCTTGTTAGCGCTGGTCTTTATTTTCCATTTTCTCATCCACTTGTAGACTTTGTCGAGGTGATTTTGTAGCATAAGTGGGGCCATATAAGGGTTTCTGTTATTGCACAAAGCAGCCGTATCATCCGCAAAGGTGGCAGAGAGAATTCCCTCTGACATTGGTAAGTCTGCTGTGTATATAAGGTAGAGGGTTAGACCCAATACGGAGCCCTGGGGTACTCCAGCTTGTATAATTTCGAAAACGAGTCATTAATTTTTACTTGTAAAAATCGGTCTTCTAAGTAAGACTAGCAGTACGTACAACTAGAGTTGTCGACTACAGCGGGCGAGCCCGTCGCCTCAGGAACTTTTAACGATAGTTAATTTTTCTGAGGTGTTAAACTTCCATAAGCCAAAAATTCATACTCGCAGTGGAATTGAAATACAGTTGGAGTGACAAGTGTAGTAACAAGTGCTGAATATTTCGGGTTGACCAAAAATTCGTCCAATTTGGGTAACTTTTGTTTAATCTCTTCTTCTTACTGTTGCATTTGCTTAAAAGCGCTGTTACAATTTTTTTCCATGATTTTTCCCTAAGTTGTACTTTTGACTCCTGAGTTTGACTCCTGATACATTTGAGAAAATTTAACTAATTAATTCAAATGCTTCTTGTTTTTGTGCTTATTGAATCAATACCGCAATTACGCATAAGCTAGGCATGATATGAGCCTCACAAACATACGGGACGATCATCGCTAACCGCCCGTGCCAATAACCGAAATCTTGGCCGTTTGCTGTTTTGTGTCTGAAAGAGACAAACGATGCGCGCAGTGCGCTATCTCGCTCGGTGAAGCAGCGTGCCAAAACCCCATTGCTCGCATTGTAGCAGTACTACCATAGATACTGTCGTACTACCAAATTACGTTAGATGAAGTTTTTATAAATAGTTTTACTAGTTGTATCTAAGAGACATTTTTGAGCAAATTGAGCTTTATTTAAATAATCAAGATATTGTAAAATATTGTCATTATTTTTGTTAGACCAACAACCAAAACGCCTACGGGCCCCCTAGCACTGTGGGCTTCCTTCCTAGCACTGTGGGCCCCCTAGAACTTGCTACTAGTTTCGTTCGGTCAATAAAAATATGACATGTGTTGTCTAATTTTAAACTCAGTCAGATCCAAATAGGTCTATATGATTTGATAATATGAGCCATATAATAAATATTAATGTCATAAATTTTTGCAAGATTTGATACATAAAATTACTAGAGCATATTTTAAAAAATTATTACATTAAACAGTAAAATAAGCATATTATTGTGTCGGGAGATAGAATATAGCTGGATTTGGTATTCAAATTTGGATCTGGCGGGCTTTGTCAATGAAGTCTAGGATCTGACTGCTTTTGTTACTATCTTCAGGCTGTGACATCACCAAAAACACAGAAGAGCGCTAAGATTCGCCATGAATAGCCAAGACAGGTTTTTCGATGACTATTTTTTTCTCTGATTGGTCGGTACGAGTTTGGTGGCGTTTGAAAGCCCTTTGTCATGGATGTAACGGAGGTTGACATTCAACGGGACTGAACATATGAGGAGAGCGAACCATTTGGGCGGTACGAAGTATGACTATTTCTTAAGGACAGGGGCGGCTCTTGGCCCGTGCGACCCGTGCCACGCCTTGGGGCGTATTTGGGGAATTTCCGCATGAGGCAGAATTTCCCAAAGCCTGCCGAGTAGGGGAGGGGAGTGAGCGGTGAGTTGACGCTCTGATCACTGACCAGTTCGTGTCGTGCCATGTCTTAAAAACAGCGTCGACGGAGTTACAGAGTTTATTTAATTGTAACTGTGCGCCCCTACTTATAAACGTAGTTATATCGTTTTACATTTCTCACAAAAATGTAAGAAAAAGAGAAGCATTCTGGGTTATTTTACCGACAAAAGAAGTTCAGTGACTCATCCCTGAGACCCAGGTATGAGTCACTGAACTTCTTCAGACTCACTGGTTTTAATCCTTTTTGGGGGGGGGGAGGTCCTACTGTCCTGGATATTTTGGGGGTGTCACTCCCTTTTTGGGAGGGTGTAGGAAAATCCCTGATAGACGCCTCTTCTAAAACGAACTACGAATAACTAATGAGACATCCCTTTCCGGAACATACAATCGTGAGCAGTGGGGGGGGGGGGGGGGCAAGAGGCTTTTGGCACGGGTAAAGATTTTGTGTTGAGTCGCCCCTGCTTAATGATGTTTTTTTTTTCAATATAATCTTGGTATCTGGCGTAGTTTGAAACTAAATGGTTTTAAGAAGATAAAAATACCTTTATCGAGTGAGACAAGACTATAGAGTAAAAATGTATATATTTTTTTAAAACTGGATCTGGTGGAGTTTGAGATTAGACAACACACATGGTCTCCTTGTATTTCCAAGCCCCTATTTGGCATTGCTTTCCGCCAGGAAGCTTTCTTCGCCTGTTTCTTCTCCTTCAGGTAGGTACATATAATAAAATGTATCTATGTTCCAACTCATTCATTAGTGCTCTCCTCCTACACTGTTTAGTAATGGCGCCACACCTCACTCCTTTCAGGAACCTTTCGCCCATAATGATCGATCTCCAGCGTTAGTCGTGGTTTGACAGTCCTGGCACAGATGGCGCTTTCAATAATTGTCTTTAATTATTAGTAATGTTAACGCTGCCCGTGTAGATGGCGATGCATACTATCAAAAATAAATAAAAGACAATTTATTTTGTACAACATTTTATTACATTTTTAAAATGAAATTGAAGATGGTCGTTTGTTAAATTGCGTAGATATAGCTCAACATTAATTCTAGTTTCTTGGAAGAAAAGAGTATTTAATTCCGATTCAGACGCGTAGGTAAAATATAAAATTAAATTACTAAAAATAATTCATTCAGCACCCAAAAGTCAGCAAAATTTTACTATTAAAAATGCAGCCATCTCTCTATTATTATAGAACCTATAGAAATAAAAACGTTAATTTGTCAGCTGAGAAAGTGCTATGTTTTCTCCACCGATAAATCGACAAAGCTATAAGATTATAGGCAATATAGATACAACGTCTTTTTTAGCACCATCTATTTAAATATCAGTGATAGAGTTGTATCAGTGCAAAAAATAGAGAAGCGCTACCGTACCATTTATCGCTTTTTTTAAAAGTACTTAACTTATTGCTGCTCTAACGTTTATCACATGATAATCCTACGCGGCGAGCAGAGTTGTGAAGCCTATCATAACTTTGTACCTCAAAAATAGAAATTTTGAGAATAATAAATACTTTTAATACTTCCGCCGTGACTTTTTTCTCATTATATAACTAATCTAGCTATTTCTACTTTTGTCCTATCGAAGATTGAGTATGATTGTTTAAAAAATAATAAATAATACATTTGGGACGGAATTCAGAATTAAACTTCTAAATTTAATGACTCACTATTTTTTTATTTTAAATAGCGTTTTTCAAGGGTAGAAGTTCTGGAGCGCGTCCGCGTAGAGGGAGTTGTACGAGTCTCTGAGCACGAATACGCTGCTCGATGGTTTGCCGTTGAAGGCGTACTGGCCCTTGAGATTGGTAACTTTGGAATCGGTGGCCGGTTTCCGAGTCGGCTTCTGGTAGTTGTTGTAGTTGTTCGCTGGTTTCTTCTGCGGTTTCTGCGGTTGGTAGTTGGGGTAGAACGGTGAGGAAGGCGGCTCGTAGTTGGGTTCGGACCATTGGTACACTCCGGTTGGTTTGCCGTTTGATACGAAGTCGATTGGTACGTTGATGAATGGGTTGATCGATTGGGCCATCGCTGGGGAGATTGAGGGCGGCTGCGATACGTATCCTAAACCAGGGACGAACATGTAAGGCGTCGGCGGCATCCTTATATAAAATATAGGAGAATCGTATTGTAGAGAATTGATCGGCTGGTTAACCGGAGGTGCCTGATAATTATTATTGTTGTTTTTGTTGTTTTGCTTCTGCGGTATCGTCCTGGATATGTCTTCTATAGCGGCGTTAGTGTCGTCCAAAGAACCGAATTCTACGTTGTCGTCGTCGGGGTCCTCCCAGTCCAGGTCGCTGGCGAAGAACTTGGGTATGTACCCGAAGAAGTTCATCGCTTTGTTGTGCCTGCCGCGCTTCTTCGACTTGGGTTTTGGCGTTGTCTCTGGTTCTTCTGGTTGCGGTTTCGCGGCGGCGAGGAGTCGGGATCCGCGGCCCCTGGAGCGTTCGCGCGCGGGCGGCGCGGGCGTGTCTTGCGCTTCGGTCTCGTCTTCGTCTGCGGTTCGTCTGCTGCGCCGGCTGGACGGCATCGGGGAGACCATTTGGAGGGCGCAGACCACGGCGAGTAGCATCATCAATTGTCGCGCTGACGCCATGTCGGCTACCTGAAAAGACGGAGAAGAGACGATCAAGTATTGTTCTCATAGGACTCTAGTATAAGTTTCTCAAGTGTCATTCGGGGCAGTCTAATGTTAAGGTTAAGGAACTCGACCTTTTAAGGCAGTAGGGTGGAGCCTGTAAAATATAAATCATGGAATTCACCGTCCGGGGTCGAGCCCATCTTCGGGGAAGGGGGGGGGGGGGGGGTGTAAGCGGCGGACTCCGGAATAACGACCGAGTCTGGTATTAGGTTTAGGACAGCTGTTTCGCCACATCTGAGAGGGTCAACAAGACTCTGACAGTGCCCTCAAAACCCTCAATACAGTTTGTGCAGGATGGCTCTAAAGGCAAAAAACATTTCACTACAAAACCTTTGTCAATAATCGAGAATGCTTCAGATTGGATTCTGGAGGTCGATTCGGTCCAGATATAACTCTTTACTCTATATCTTGAAAGATGGCCCTTAATGTAGAATTAACTGTTCCATGGGAATCAAGCATCCCAAAAGACCACGAGTACAAACGGAAAAAACACTATGATCTTGCAAATGTTGTCCCCCGGAACTGCTTCACTGTTCACCTTCACGCGGTGGAAGTTGGCGCTCGTGGCCTGCCAGCCAAATCGTCTCTATTTAACTTAAAGATCTTGGTCTCTCCAGGACAACTCCCATTCTAATTCCCATTCACTCTCCCAGCTAAGCCATACAATTTGAGATGCGAAAATCGCGGTTTTCAATATTTTTCTTAGAAAGGAGTTAATTATTTAGCAATAAGCTAGTATTTTCGTACATATAAAGCATTAGTTATAATGATTTTTTAAGGCATTACGTAAGAATAAGATATTATTCATATAAGATATTCGGACAGGTAGCCTCTGCACCGATTACGCAGAGAGAGTAACAACACACAAAATGCATTTTCTGTATTCAAGACGAAAATTCTTAGACAGCATTTTCTTATATAAAATTATTCATAACCACATCATTTCTGTACCCCTTTTGGAAAAAATTCTTTTTAAAATCCCGCGGTCTTCCTCCTCACGTTCAAAAGATACTTTCTATATTCCCTCTTTTCATTCAAACTACGCAAAAAATACCTTCTTCAGACGCTCTTGCATGTGTTATAATGAAGTTTTGAACGACATAGATATATTCTCAGTGTCATTAATTACTTTTAGGAAACAATTGAGTGATTTGTTGTTGCATTAGTTTTAGTTACAGCCAATAATTTAGGTACTCGTACTAAATGAAAACAGTTCGATCCGACTAGACATTTACATTGTTGTGGCTACATTTACAAGTTTTGTTAAAATTAATGGTAATGTAGGTCTATTTGTTTAAGTGTATTTGTAAAAACATTTGTTTATGACTGTTTTTTACCTAAATAAAAAAAATAATATATTTTCTCAAGATATTTAAAGAGGCGAAACAATGATTTGGCTGACAAGGCACGAGCGCCAACTTCCACCGCATCAAGGTTAACAGTGAAGCCGTTCTGGGTGACGGAATTTGCAAGATTTATTTATTTAGTTTGTACTCGTATTTGTATTTATTTAGTTTGTAATCGTGGTATTTCGGATATTTAATTCCCATGAAACAGTAAATTCTACAATAAGAGCCATCTTCCTAGATTACAGTAGTAAAGAGTTATATATATATATATATATATATATATATATATATATATATATATATATATATATATATATATATATATATATATATATATATATATATATATATATATATATATATATATATATATATATATATATATATATATATATATATATATATATATATATATATATATATATATATATATATATATATATATATATATATATATATATATATATATATATATATATATATATATATATATATATATATATATCTGTGCATCTGAGTTATATATATCTCAATCGATCTCCAGAATCCTTTTGACAATTCTAAGAATTGTTAAGACCTTATTAACAAATGTAACAATAATAATAATCAAACTAACAATTAGTCATTTAACAAAAAAAATACGTGTGGCACTCGGGGACTGCCGCGGTAAAGCTATTGCATAGCATTTTTAACAACTTATGCAATTATAATTATTTATTTATTTTATTTTTTCTGATATCAGATAACTGCGCTCTATCGAAAAACGTTGAAATTATTCCGAATCATCTGCGGCTGCGGAAGCAAATGATTCGGAATAATTTAAACGTCTTCCGATAGAGCGCCGCCACGAATTGTTTATTCGATATAGATAAAAAGATAGATAATTAAATTATCTTTAAAATGGTGCAGGTTTCATAATAATACGCCAGATAGTATTTGCGTAGTAGTCGTTTTTGTGTTCGGTTAGACCTAATTTCACAAATTAATTAAACTATGTAATATAAACAAAATCTAAAATATTCAAAGCTAAGAATATTAGGAAAATGTTCTTGTTTAACATATATTTTTTTGGAATCGTAAGCAGTACTTGTTTAGACGTAATTATCAGTTTAAAATCATTAATTTTCGTTAAGAAATTTCTTCATTCGGTCGCCGCGCTGGGCTAGGCCCGCGATAAAAGCTATGCAATAGCTTTAAAAGTAATAATCTTTGGATTCTAAAAATCTTCCTTTAATAGCATATTTTTGAAGTGGACCCACGTCTCATTCCCCGTCATCCGATGGATATTCGCGGCGGTATAGTTCTGCAAAATCAAAAAATGGATGACCGCGCGGATCTCGCGAGGACGGGAGGTGGCGGGAGCGCGCGATTACCTCTCCATCGAAATAATTTACTGTGATAGAACGAAATGGCCGAAAAACACGCAGGATGTAACAAACTGACCGTTAGGACACACACTACACGCAAGGTGCACCAACTTCCAAATAAATAAAATCCATCGGCCTCAGCAGCCCTTGTAACCTTACTTTCTGAATGACCCTCGTATGATAACGTGGAGGAATCCTAAAGCAAAATCTTGTGCAGGCATTTTGCATTCTCTGAAGTTTCCGAGCAGTCTTCTATGGAGTCTCAGTCCAGTTATCCCACACCCAGTGCTGGATTTGTAAATAGGCCGTATAGGCCGCGGATTAGGGGCTGCAGTCTTCAGAAGTTACAGGTTTCAGAGGGTACTCGCTTTGGTATAGGTAGTAGAAGCGATGGAGTTCGTGCGCGATTATGAACGTAATAAGCAAGGTATTATGGAATGTGGATATAGTTTCCTATCTATTAAATGTTAAATCTCATGTGGGTAAATGCATTAAGTCCCCTTTGAGACTTAACAAGACTGCAGAGAAATCTTGATCAACAGCATTACCCAATCTATCAACATTTGTGAGGAACCAGTCTCTGTGAAACGTTTACCCAATCTTGGATATAATTCTCCGTATCGTGGTTTGCTATCCAGCCACGAATTATTCTGGAGAAAGGAGATTTTTTTGTATAATACGAAAGAAATTTATCAGAGATCTTCACTATCTCAAGAAAAACTAAAATCTTTGGTTCACCTATATATATAACACCACTAACTAAGATAATGTTATAAAGGATTTCGACTTGTTTCATTACACTTTTATATTGTGACTATTTCATTCGTTCATTTGAATTTTTATTGAACTTTTATATTGTGACTATTTCATTCGTTCATTTGAATTACCCACCAACCTACCCACCTAAATACGTACTTTATAATTGTTCGTTGTCTGAATAATAGACAAATTAAACCAAAAAAACGACTCCATTTTTTAAAATAAGTTGCCACGCAGCCATGAAACTTAGAGCGGGCTATCATATTTGAATGCGTATACAAAATTTCGTGTCTCTGCTGTTGACCGTTTAGGAGTTTCTTCTTTGGAAACCAGTTCTGGGTGCCGCTCTCCTGTCTTAGTAAAACTTAGAACGGGCTGTTGTAATTGAATGCATATACAAAATTTCGTGTCTTTGCTGTTAACCGTTGATGAGTCCCCTCATCGGGAGCCAACCCTGGGCGCAGCAGCAATGTCATGATCAAACTTAGAACGGTCTGTCATAACTGAATGCGTATACAAAATTTCGTGTTTGTGCTGTTGAACGTTGAGGAGTCCCTATTCAAGAGCCAACCCTGGCTGTACAATCAGGTCATACTTTCCAGCTAATACATTGCAATCGAAACTAAACCAAGATGTAAATTTTCAACTTCATATGATAATATTTGAGGATTTCCCTCAATTCCTCAGGTATCCCATCAACAGAACAGGATTTTGATAAAAATGGGACCAATCTGGAAGTACATCCTTTTTTAAATGAAAAAAGAATTTTCCAATTCGGTTCATAAATAACGGAGTTCTGAGGTAACAAACATTAAAATAAAAGATACAACCATATTGGTAACCTCCTCCTTTTTTTGAAGTCAGTTAAAAAGGCCTAGGTAAATAAATACGTCATTAAGATAGGTAGGAGAAAGGATCGGCACAATACGTCCCGCTTCGGGCGGGACAGCCCCGCTTTCTGTCCCGCTGTCCACAGCGAGAGCAAAAATGTCCCGCTTTCGAAAAAACACACCAAAAGATAAATCAAGCCCAAAAAGATGACAAAATCACAAGCTGGATTCTGAGAATGTTGCTGCTGAAGACCGTTGGTGGAATTGTTCAAACACTTCCGTTATAACTATCTCAACTGTACTAACTTTCGTATAATTATTGAGTACGTTTTATGTCTGCCTGGAAGAAACGCACCTGTCGCAAGAGTTTTTTCTCTAATAAATACAATATGGACATGCGAAAAAACACAGTTAAGAGTCGCAGTTTTGAAAGCCATTTTGATTACCAAGACTAACATTAATAAATCATGTAATCAGCTACATTCTTACTTAAAAAAAAGACCCGATATTTTGAAACAAATATGCTCCTCCGACAAATATAATACCACTGCGTAGATATCTACTTATTATTAGTAATACTGTTATCATGTTTTTTCATTATTGAATAAAAAGAAGTAAAATAACAATAAGTTTTTTTTCTACAAAATTCTGCAGGCGCCCGCTTTGACGAAAAAAAAATAAATGGTCACGTTACCTATACTTAAGAAAATTATAAATCTGGCACTATTCATAATGTTCCCCTGGTATACCAGTGGATCGGGTCAGGGTGAGGGTGGCTGGGGTCAGGGTGAGGGTGGCTGGGGTCAGGGTGGTAGGATCTAACTAATCAGTGCGTCTGCTATAAATTACAACATTAATAAATATGTAACAACTGTAATACTGTCTTCATTGTCGGCTGGCCACATTATTATTGTTATTGGCCAATAACGATTTTAATAGTTAGCGATCTCTTATAATAGAGAGGTCCGCTTGAACGAACGGCTAACTGTTCTACTTGAAATTGTTTCGTTGAAGCGTCAAAGGCATAAGCGGGGCTATTATGCCTAATTAAGTTATCTTCTACTCCGTTTTGCTTGAAACGTATCACTGATAATAAGGGGCCTGTCCACTGACACTTCTGGCGTAACCGATCAACAGTTTCCAAATTAGTCCAAGAGCCAGCGACAAAAAGTGCAAGAGTTTTGGAAAAACTGACTGACTTCCTGAGGTGACGGGTTCGCCCGTTGTAGTTGACAACTCTATTTTGCTTCATAATCGAACTCGTGATGTCAGCGAGACCATTATATTGCGCGGCACAGTAGACCGATGCGTCATAAACCGATGCGTGACATGTATAGAGATGCTGACGCCAAGCGTTCGATTATAAAGCAGTCTGACCATAAGTTTCGACTTCTTTATTGAATCCACTGTTTACTCATGATTTTTTAGCTTTTCCCAAACATTTCGGGGTACTAATTAAAATCACACCTTTCCTAGTATGTTCCGAAATCTGGCCTGTACCCCGGCAATCAATGGCCAAAATACTGTCTGATCTGAAAGTATCAGCTTTTGAAAAACTATTGCCTTTTTTGTCGCTGGCTCCCCAACTAAATGATATTGCCTAACTATTTCGTGCTTCTAATGGCGTGTATAAAGCTGGGCGTACAGTTTAATAACATAATTTGAATATTATTACATATGTAGACCAGTGGTTGCTAAAGTACTTTGATCTCATTTTGACTTATGACTTGTTGGTGTCTCTCCACTGCTGGCAGGCCCTGATCTATGAGAGCAAACCAGGTTGCCGGTCCCGAGTCCCGGTAGACAATTTAAGGGACGCCTAATTCACGTGTTTAAAAAAACATAAACCACCAACGTGCCTAGCATCCAGGTCGCGTTGTACTATCTATGGTTTATATGATTATCAACTGTTCTTGAAACGACCATTCGGCCACCCGATCCCGGGTGAATAAGCTGGGCAAAGGATGCCGTGGTCCGCGATAGATTCGGTAGACACCGTATCACCGCATCATAAGGGAAAGGACTGAGCAAGCGACCTCGATCCTGTAACCAGTCAGGAGGTAGGAGGTATCCTGAAGGTTAATTCCAGACGGATATATCCTTCCCAACTGGTAGTCAGGTGGCGAGGCTGCCCGCTGGTTACCTTCCCGGTGCCTCGCGGTAAGGCGTTCGCCTCTCACGGGCAGGTGGAATAACTAGACTGTGGATTGTTTTTCGTCCCAAGTCTTCTGCACTCACCTCACGGGAGACAGAACGATCAATATCGTTAAAACTTCCTGAGGTGACGGGTTCGCCAGTTGTAGTTGTCAGCTCTAGTTGTTAATTTGATTTTGGAACGCATCCTAAATTATTTTTGAACTCGTGCGCAGTGCGTGTGATGTCTCTGCCATGGCAATTCCCGACGCGCCTAAAAAAATGCTTCCCCACGTACAGAATGGGACGGGGCTACACGAGCGGGCACCGAATAAGCCCGAACGACAGAACGTCAAGCGACGGCCGATATTTAGCTGGCCGAACAATTCGCTTCGGTTTTCTTTGTTATCAAATACTCTTTAAAACGTGTCACTATAATTATTGGTTGATGTGGTAATAGATTCTTGGGCGGAAAGGAAAGCTCAACGTGTAAAACTGTAGCAAGAGTAGAATGTGTGTGTCTAGCTTGTGCGTTATCTACACTGGTTGTATATGAAAATTATAAAACAAAATAATTAATAAAGAGAGCACATTTGTTTAATGGCTTGCCTTTCCCGGTCGTAAAAAATCCTATTGTTTTGTAAATTTAAACAATTTAGCTTATGAATAGAAGTTTGACAATCGTTGACCGCGATGCGCCATCTAACGGGAAGTAAAATATCGCTAATAAACAATATTAGCGATCTTTTACCTACCGCTAAATGTTTTACCTTAAAAAATCTGTTTTACTTAAAAAAAAAAAATCTTTTCAATTAAAAAAAATGTGCGTGTCAGCTCCGACGCGCGACTGGGGTGTGATTCTCTCAGATTGCAATCTGCTGATTTGATCTGTCTCATTTCATCATTCGACAAATGTATGGTCAGTATGGGTTGGATCGGAAGCTGGAAAATTTTATCGAAGTTACGGTCTCCTGTTGGGTATTGTTGCACTCTTTTCAATTTTCGAACTTTACGTAACACTATTAAGCGTAACACTTTTTTTTAACGTTTTAACGTTTTATTTTACTATCCATCAAATTCTCATACCGGGAGTTTAAATGAAATCGATTCTTAGGTAGTAAACTCTTCTACCTTGGAACAGGCGGCAGCCTAGTTAGGTTAAGACTTTTGTATATTGAATGTACCCATAATTTTAACTCAATAAATAATTTGAATTTGAATTTGAAACTCCAATAAACTAAAAAAAAACTTTTTTCCTACAATTTTTATTACAAAAGTTACTCATTTGCTCGTACTGATTCACCCACTTTAAGGATGCCAGTAAAATAAAACTCACACCATATTTTAAATATGTGATTAATACACGAATATGTATACATTAGTGTACATTTCAAAATTATATGCACAAGAAAGAACTGCTGTAGATCGAACGTATAGGATCGAGTACAGGATCCAGATGCCAAGAGATTCGTTTTACGATGTTTGGGAACTACCGACCGACATACTCGAGGCTACTTTTTTAAGCGCTGTTTTGTAAAGTTTGACATTGGTCGATTATTATTTCCTTCGGTGTATTATTCTGTAATATGTATCTATTATTACCTTCGTAATACCAATGATCCGAGTTTATAATGTTCACTGATTATGCAGATTGTAGACTGTTAATAATTTAGACTGTAGACTCTAATAATGTAGACTGATTATGACTTAAATCGAGACGAGTTATAACTCTAGAATCCCGTCCAACGAAATTTCCCTCTAGGTAGCGACGATAGCTAGACTATCGTACCAACAGTTCTGGAATATGTAAGAAAACAATATGTTGGCTGACCTTTCCAATTATTATTAGAAAATCAAAACGTATTGCGCGAGCCTGTTCAATTCTGTCGCTGATTTCTTGCATTTACCACACCGATCATTGGAATTCACATCAGTCTACTTCTTCAAATTCATCTCATTCGTTTCAGATAATTGATCAATTCAGATCATCAATTCAGCCATTCATCAGTAATTCAACATTCTTCAACTTTAACTTCATGTCACCTGGATCACTGAGATTTGAAGACCTGCTGAACAAAGCCGGATAAATCGAAAGTAAATTTTAAAACAGAAGAAAACAACTGACAAAGTGATTTTAATATTTTTAAATACGCAAATTGAATTCTTTTCAGATTTTAGAACAGAAATTACAAATAAAAAATATTGAAAGGCTTAAAAGCATATAGTAAAACCAAAAAATATCGCTTTTGTTTGAAAACACATACGTTTAGCTGTTTTAATCCGAAACCACTAATTTAAACGCTTTTAATTTTACTGGGAATTTTTTGTTTTATATAATCAAACATAGAAAGCTATCGATAAGAGATTCAAACACATCACATAAACGAATTTTCATTCCTGGTAACATCCTTTATTCGAGAGGATTAAACTACTGCTTTAGGCCTAAATTACGAAAACATGACGATTCAAAATACGACGTTCAAACTGCGTAGTGTTAAATTTCAATAATCTCTTATGTTTGCATCGTGAGATTTTGTGTTGCAAGTAAAAATAGCGAAATTATTCGATATTCATTTTAAAACAATTCATATTGTTCTTTTTGTGCATAAATATTGTCCCGAAAGTCCGAGTGTCCCGAATGTACTCTATAATCTATGGCTGCACAGAATGTTATACCAGGGACCTTAGATGGAGATACTGTACCTTATTTGCTAGGCAGGCGCGTATTGACGTTTCATATTGACGTAATTCCTTGCGAATTTCGACTTTTTACGCAGGCATGACGTCAAAATGATGTCACTTCGTAGATGCGCTGCGTTTTCGCGTACGTCATTTTGCCTTGGAATACGCCATACTGACTTCTGATAGACTGACTTCTGATATGACTATAGAGAACATTCGGGGATCAATCGCTATGCCCTCTAGCAGAAGAAATAGAAGTATACAATCTCATTTGATTGGTAATATTCTAATAATATTATTATGTGAAAGGATTTGTCCAGTTAATATCCCGTGCCTACCAAATGCGGCAACCGCCCAGCTCTAGCTTGAGCGACACAGCGCCGGTTGGCGTGGCGCTGCGTCAGATGACTGACCCTAAGGCAATCCCGCAACCTTCCTCAACTTTAATGAAACATTTATTTTCATTGATATCAACGCATAATTAATCCTTTTTGCGGTCTCTCGTAATTTATTTCGTATTGGCGGCGCCCGTAATCCGCCGCTCGCCCTCGCCGCCATCTTTAATTTTCCCTAAACGACGCCATCTCCATCATGTCGCCACTCGCCGCCTACCAATGTTGCCAGCTCGAACGATATCATTAATTAATTTTGTTTCTATGAACCTTTGACTCTTTAAAGTTGATACATTAAGATGCTTGAAATTTCGTAATCTGATAAATAAAGTTCGAAACGAATTTTAGTATTCCATTGCAGCATTGGAGCTGCTCACAGCGATGAAATGACGGGAGCTTGACAATTTTGGTCACGTTAATGAGAGGCAAAAATTCCTTATAAAAATTCCAAAAACCACCTTCTGCATCTTATTATCCAGGGCGATATCTCGGGGCGGAGATAGATAGATAGATCTTTAACGTATAGCTGTATGTTAGATGTACAAATTTTTCGGTACAAAATGTTCGATACAGTTTGCGTACACTTTCAATTACATGTTTATAGTCATAAACACCCTTTGTACTAATTATATTTTTAATTACATCGACCAGTTGAAAATAACAAATCAAATTTAATCAAGAAAACTCTTATAATGCTATCATAATGGAATTCGAATTGTTATTTTTAGCTTGAACAAGAAATAATCAACATATCATTTAAAAGTAATCCAAGTGTAATAAAATTAATATTAAAATAGTAGGTACAGGAATAAAAAAAATATGAAACAGTGAAAATTATGTGATTAAAAATTTCTAAGAAATAATCTATTAAATATTTCAATTATCCAAGAAATTTGAAATTTGGACCCGCCCAGGAATATGCAGAATTTCTTGGAAAATCCTCATTCCGGCAACTGCATCTCTTCTTTTCTCGGCATAAAACTCTTCTCTGAATTGGATTTTACCTTTTTATGATTTCAAGTGAGTGATTTTGGTTTGAACATCTATGATTACGAGGACTGCGTATGTGGAACTATATCCTCGAGTTCTCAGTGTCCTCCTAAACTGGACCAAAAACTAAATCTATTTTAAGTATTGAAATAAGAGCTCGACAATGTCCCACAAGGAAGATTATGATCTTACATATCTGCATAGCTACGAGTATACTGTTCCCAGTGCCTGATTTATACTTGATAAGGCCCTAAGCTATTTGTGGTATCGCTTAGTATATTTAGGTATAGGTGTATAACGATTGCTCACTCGGACAATTATTTTGGGGCCCCCAAACGAAGTGGGGGCCCTAAGCTAGAGTTTGTGTAGCCTTTACGTAAATCCTGCCCTGACTGATTCAAGTGTGTTGGATAAGTAATGATGTCTTTATGTCAGCCCTGTATGGCCTTCAGGATAAAAGCAAGATAACTAGCCACACTACGGAGAAACCATTTACCTAGCTTAAAATGTGCATAGTTAAGTCTATTCATCACGATTATACATATAAATTACACTAAGTGAAGTTCCACACGGTTAGGCACGTTTACGATAATGAACTTATAGCTTTAATTGAAAGAAAACGGAATCTTTTAACTTCCTCTAATACCCATATTTTGAAATTAGTAAACGAGGACATCATGAAAATCAGTATTAAAAATACTCATATTATAACGAATCCCTCTTCCACTTTTTCATTTGGAAAAGTAGGCACCTACATATAACAAGGCTAAGTTATAGAAAATATCTAAGATCTACCTGTCTGGCAACGCTACCTCGATTTAAATTTCGATTTGTTCGTAGCACGCATGTTTTTAAATGCCTGTGGAGCTGTTGCATAAATGAATTTCACTTTTCTTATATTATAACGATATAATAAATTCATGAGGTTTCTGTTTTTTTTTAATAACTCAATCTACAACTCCGCGTGCTCTAGATAAGCAATTACGAGAATGTCGGATTATTTCAGCTCGACGTAAATTCGGAGGCCATTATTGTAAATAATGAGTTCGTTTAAGAATATTTATTAATCGGTTATTTATTGATGTCAGGGCTGGGGGTAATTATTTTTATTGTTTTGTTTGTTGCAAACATCGTTTAATAATGTTGAAAAAGAAAAAAATGGCCGTTTGGATTATCATAAGTGATGACGTCCCGTCGAGAATTTGCCGCCATTAAAATCTACTAATAACGAGCCGGTTTTTCGTTTCAGTTTTGCCAATAATTCCGCTTTAATCGTACTTTACACAATTGATTATAAAATGTATTAGATTGTGCAATGTAGCTAACTGTACTCGTGCAGTTTTGCTACGACGGCCAAATATCTCGTTCTCGGGGTCGGCTCAACCCACAGTGCAGCTCCAATCCAGTAGCCTCCTCGAATGATGTTCTACCCCGGGAAGGACTCTGTGTCCCAGGTTATCATTCTGGTGGATCAGTTTCCCCAAGGGGTTGAACTTCAGGCGCTACTGGGCGGTGTGAGCACCGTGCGGGGTCAGGCGACTGGAGGAGTCGGAAACGATATACGGCTTCCTAAGCAGCGGGTGTAGATGTTGACCGGTCGTCTTCCACTTCCACTGGTAGTGAATGGTTTCGTGCAGCTTGGGCCATAGGATCCACTTTGTTCTCGGATCGGCCCAACACACGATTTAACTCATATTTCCCGGGGTAGCCTTCCTCTTGTGGAAGGCTACCCCGGGTAAGACTCTCGCGTATCAGGCCTCACGGCTGGTGGATCGGTTTTTCCTGGTGAAATTGGCCCTCGGTGCTACTACACGGTTTGCGCACCGTTCGGCGACGCCATCGGAGACTATGGAAATATACCGTCTCCTAAGCAGCGGTGGGGGATGTTGACCTGTCGTCAACCACTCTTGAAACGACCATTATACTACCTGATCCTGAATTCAGAACCGGGCTAAAGATGATTTTAGTCCGCGATAGATTCAAACGGAATTAACGCTGAATTACAGCAGGCAGAGGCCGGGGTCCCGTAACCAGTCGAAAGGAAGGATGCATCCTAAAGGTTAATTACATACGGAGATATCTTACCAAAACTGGCAGCCAGGGAGCGAGGTAAACCCACTCGGGTTACCTTCACTAGGGTTACCTTCACTAGGGTTACCACGACTCTGGCGGGTTCGTGGCTTTGCTGGACAGTAGGTTTGTGCTATCCAAAGTCTTCTACGTTCATCCCACGACTGAATGAACAATCACATATCGTTTTACCATCCTGGGGTGACGGGTTCGCCCGCTGTAGTCGACACCGCCCAACTGTCGTCTTTCACTCTTGACATGACTATCCGGCTGTCTGATCCTGAGTTCAGAACCGGGAAAAGATTACGATAGATTCAAACTGAATCGCCGCTAAACATACGGCAGGTAGAGGACCACGCAAGCGACCTCGAACCCGTGACCTTTCGGGAGGTCGGAGAAATCCGGCCAATCCTAGCGTATTGCACATGCCCCGTCTCGTTCACACGGACTAATTTCCGATTTTAGTTCACGAAGAAACGCAATCGAGCCCAGTTATTATAGATGGCCAAATAAATGACTATGAATTACTAGCCATCAATGCTATTAGCGCCACCCGCGTTTCGCCGTTTCAGAAGGGCTGCCAAATCGTACTACGGAGTTGAGCAATATAATACCATATATAATCAATGTTTACACTAGGGACTTTTCAAACAAATCGCATGTGCTCATTATAGTTAACGCGTGACTCATGACTAACCGAAAAAAACGTCTGCAAAGTAATTGAACGGTGTTTCGCAGCGGTAGGAAAAGCGTTGTATTTATATAGTTACCGGTTTCCATTGATTGAGCAGTTCTTGGTGTCACTGAAGGCCGTAAGCTTGACGGTCCTGTTGTTGAATGTTAAGCCCGAGGGCTTGAGCGTGCGAAGGGAGGGCTAGTCCGCCCTTTCAAGCCTTTAATGCATATCCAGGTCTGGCGATATCACGATTCCCGCGTCACTAACTGCTTTGCCGGTTGATTTGGTTTTACTTTGTATAGGACTACTGACCTCTTTCAGACAGAATTTCTTGACATAGTAACAGACAATAATATCACAATGTGGGCAGTTGATATTTCGATGTTTATATATATTATAACT
The DNA here is from genome assembly GCA_944548615.1 of Micropterix aruncella. Lineage (NCBI taxonomy): Eukaryota > Metazoa > Arthropoda > Insecta > Lepidoptera > Micropterigidae > Micropterix > Micropterix aruncella. Next base: position 18,708,621 of record OX155964.1, on the reverse strand, counting down.
AGCTGACCCGGCGAACTTCGTACCGCCTAACAGGCAATGAATGTCGTGTTACAGATTAGCTGAACTTAATTTATGATTTTATGAAAGTAATACAATGAATACAAAATAAATATTAAGTTCACTACTTTATTAAGTTAATAACACAAAAAGAAATATAAAAGTACAAAAATTAAGTATATCAATCGCGTGTCAGCAAGACATGATTGAATTAAACTATTTACATACCTATTGTGATGGTTGCACGGAGAGAAATGGTTTCATTGATTTTACAAAACCACATTTGGTTAAATAATTATTCATAAAATTAATCAATAATTAGTAATATCAACTAAACCAGTTACAAAATCGATTGATTAGTTTTACGAAACGGGTTTAAGTTGAACTAACAGTATGAAGTTTGATAAAATTTACAAATGCTTCCGATAGTTTTAACAAAATGTCTTAGTCAGTATTACTTAAGTAAAAGACCAATAAAAATACTTTAAAATTAAACAATTTGTTGTTGGTATTACAAACAAAATTTTGTTGTTTTTACGAAACCTTGAACTTTGTATAAACAACTGACAAACATTGTTAGTTTTACTATATGCTACAGTTGAAGTTACGAAATCATATAATTGAAAATTACAAATGTATTTCGTAATATATAAAAAACCTTTAATTTCGTAGTAATAATAGATAAACGGTGTTAATGTTATAATAATTATTTGTTCAAATTACGAAATCATACAATTAAAAATTACAAACAATTTTCATATGTATTATCTGTATAAAAAATTGACACAAAAGGTTAATTGTACAAATAATGTCGCATAATTAAAACATTTTATTTGTTATACATACATTTGGAATAATTTGGTCCCACATATAAGTAAATATTAATTTGTACACAACGTTAAAAGTCATGAAATTTTAGTGCAAGCTACGTATTTCTCAATATTATGTTTTTTAACGTCACTGATAATGATTTCGTATATTTAATCATAAATATTATTATAAACTACATAAATATTGGTATTTTATAATACTCTATGTTTGTTACTATTACCGAAATATTTTCGTAAATTTTATCAAGAAATGTTAGTGTAACCTACACATATAATCGTATATTCTAATATCTGTTATTGTTTTTCATTACTGATAAAGATTTGGTAAATTTTATAATACATATTCGTATAACCAATATCAACATTTGTATTTTATAACTTACTATTCTTTGCTATTATTACCAATAATAATTTCGTTAATTTTATTATGAAATATTAGTGCATTCTAAATTAGATTCGTATTTTAATATTAGGTACCTTATTTGTTATAAGTACTGATAATCATTTCGTAAATTTCATCATGAAGTATTAGTATAACTTACATATACATTGGTATTTTGTAATACTCCATTTTTTGTTATAGTTACCAAAAGCATTTCGTTAATTTTCTCAAGAAAAAATAGTGTAACCAGCAAATACAATTTGTATATTCTTTTCTATTATTTGTTATAATTATTGATTAAACATTTCGTAATTTTTTTTATACATATTCGTATAACCAACATAAATACTGGTATTTTCCAATATTCAATTCTTTGTTATTATTACGGACAACGGTTTCGTTAATGTTATAATGAAATATTAGTTGAAGCTACATTTAATTCTTATTTTTTTATATTCTAGGCTTTGTTATCATTACTGATAATGATTTTGTAAATGTTATGATAAATATTTGTACAACCTACATAAAAATTGGTATTTTCTTATAAAAAATTCTTTATTATTATTACCGATAATGAATTTGTAGATTTTATTATGAAATATTAGTATAAACTACATTCATATTGGTATATTGTAGGTAATACCCTTTTATTGTTACAGTTAACAAAACCATTTCGTCAATTGTATCACAAATATTTGTACAAACTTCATAAACATTAGTATTTTCTTATAAAAAAATCATTATTATTACCAATACTTAATGATTTTGTAAATTATTTTATGAAGTTTTAGTAATAAATACATAAACATTGGTATTTTGTAATACTCTTTTTTTTTGTTACAGTTACTGGAACCATTTCGTAAACTTTATCAAGAAATATTAATATAACCTGCATAATGTAACCAACACAATCGTATTTTCTAATGTTCTATTATTACTTACTTTCCTGTTCAAGGAAAGTATTATAGACGCACTTCTGTGTGTGTGTGTGTGTATTCTCTGACGATAGCGCCGAAACGCTTCATCCGATTGAGCTGAAATTTGGCAAGCAGACATCATTTGGTCATGGCATGAGCTGATTGTGATTGAAATCCTTCCACCAGGGTTGGCTCCAGACGAGGGAACTCCTCAACGGTCAACAGCAAAGACCCAAAATTTTGTATACGTATTCATTTATGATAGCAATTTCCAAGTTGCACCATGACATGGCTGATGTACCCTGGGTTGGCTCCCGACGAAGTAACTCCTCAACGGTCAACAGCAGGGACCCAAAAAATTGTATACGCACTCATTTATGATAGCAACTTCTAAGTTCAACCATGACATGGCTGATGTGTACCCTGGGTTGGCCCTGGGTTGTTGTGACCCAAAATTTTTTATAGGTACGCATTCATTTATGATAGCAACTTCTAAGTTCCACCATAACATGGCTGATGTACCCTGGGTTGGCTCCCGACGAGGGAAATCCTAAACGGTCAACAGCAGAGACCCAAAATTTCGTATACGCATTCATTTATGATAGCAACTTTCAAGTTCCACCATGACATGGCTGATGTACCCTGGGTTGCCTTCCGAAGAAAGAACTCCTCAACGGTCAGCACCAGAGACCCAACAGTTTGTATACGCATTCAATTTAAATAGCAACTGCCAAGTTTCACCATCACCATGACATAACATGGAAAATTCGAAAAAGTCGAAAAAGTCATTGATTGACTGATAGATTTTATTTATGAAATTAATATTCAGATGAATTAAGTCCCTGGCTACTTAACAGGAAAGTCTTAGGGTGACACAACCGATTTTTTAAAATAATTACTGATAGAGATTTCTTAACATTTATAATACATATTCGTTTAAACAAGCATTTATTATATATATTTTATTTAATATATATATCTATATATATATATATATATATATATATATATATATATATATATATATATATATATATATATATATATATATATATATATATATATATATATATATAGTATATCTCATTCACACATCCGTAAGTATATCTCATTCAAACATAAGTATTTCCCAATACAAGCTGGGATTTCCTTCGCTACTTTTTAAGTAGCTTTTACTAATTTTATTTTAAATAAAAACATCATCCTATAAACGGATTTCTTTACAAACCTTATCAAATATAGAAAATATTAAACTGTTTTCTACAATATTTCTTTACAATTTTTTAATATTATACAATTTTATATAGGTTTACCCTATTGCACCGTCGAAAGTCGTGCGCATCCGTAAGTATATCTCATTCAAACATAAGCATTTCCCAATACAAGCTGGGATATCCTTCGCTACTTTTTAAGTAGCTTTTACTAATTTTATTTTAAATAAAAACATCATCCTATAAACGGATTTCTTTACAAACCTTATCATATATATATATATATATATATATATATATATATATATATATATATATATATATATATATATATATATATATATATATATATATATATATATATATATATATATATATATATATATATATATATATATATATATATATATATATATATATATATATATATATAATCTTTTTTTAAAGAATTCGTTTAAAGGATGACACTTTGATGAAAAAATAAAAATAATAAAAGCCACTTACATAGCTGGAAGGTTTTCCCGGACTGGACTGGGAAATGCTTATTGTTTAAACGAGATGTATTTTTGGATGAGTACCACTTTCGACGGTACACTGTAGGTTTAATGGGATCCCTTTATCGCTAGCGAACGATCACCCTTCATCCACATCTCAAAAACAAAGCGTATCCTTTTGCAAACCAAAATAAAATGTCTTTATTAAAGACAAATTTAAGCAAAAACAATGAAAAAAATCACAATCAATCGTCTCTTAAATGCGGAATGACATTTCGAAAATTCGATTTGAAATTCGAATATATCCACTCTTTTAAAGGACGATATAAGATTGCTGGGCTCGCTATCAGCCAGCTATTAAATGAAAATAAAAATAAAATACTTCATTTGCTCGTTCAATAAAATACTTCATTTATATAAAATTGTAAAAAAAGATTTTACAAAAACCCAATCAAATATTAACAATATTATACAATTTTATCTTATGTTTTGAACTCTTGTAAATATCATATAGCCTTAAGTATAAACTTCTCGACCAGAAATTACGATTTATATCTTATTTCATGGGAACGAGCAAATGAAGTATTTTATTTTTATTTTCATTTAATAGCTGGCTGATAGCGAGCCCAGCAATCTTATATCGTCCTTTAAAAGAGTGGATATATTCGAATTTCAAATCGAATTTTCGAAATGTCATTCCGCATTTAAGAGACGATTGATTGTGATTTTTTTCATTGTTTTTGCTTAAATTTGTCTTTAATAAAGACATTTTATTTTGGTTTGCAAAAGGATACGCTTTGTTTTTGAGATGTGGATGAAGGGTGATCGTTCGCTAGCGATAAAGGGATCCCATTAAACCTACAGTGTACCGTCGAAAGTGGTACTCATCCAAAAATACATCTCGTTTAAACAATAAGCATTTCCCAGTCCAGTCCGGAAAAACCTTCCAGCTATGTAAGTGGCTTTTATTATTTTTATTTTTTCATCAAAGTGTCATCCTTTAAACGAATTCTTTAAAAAAAGATTTTACAAAAACCCAATCAAATATTAACAATATATATATATATATATATATATATATATATATATATATATATATATATATATATATATATATATATATATATATATATATATATATATATATATATATATATATATATATATATATATATATATATATATATATATATATATATATATATAGGTACATATACCTATCAATCTAAATAAAATATAAATTTCATCAATATAATAAAAAAATCAATAGGTATAAATTTATAAACATTTATTTCATTTCAATTGGTGCATAGGTGCATAGATGACTGCATAGGACTTATTTAAAAGTAATATTATTACAAGTATATCTTTTAAAACAGAAGCAATCAACTGATGTGCAGTTTCTTTTTGTCATACAAAAATTATGTATCTCCATGTTCCAACTATTTAATAAAATGTCGAAAACTTCTTTTTGCGTTAGAACAGCAAAGAAGTTTTTTATCCAGTATACCTACCTACTTAAAAAGGATCACTGTCTTGAGAAACAACTTTCGTGCTCAGTCACATAGGTATCTACTCTATTTGCGGAGCCGTCCTCGCGAACCAACCAAGGACGGTAGAGTCTGGAGTTCTTCTTTTTATGATCCATGCAATAGTTTTTGACTTATGGTCGTTTTCCCAAGAGCGTCAATGCCACAACTCTATGGATGCACCATTTCAATACCTAGAACAAGATCTCTGAAAATCTCAAAGCGACAATGCAACATTTTGTCTACGAAATTAAATGTTTACATTTACTAAAGTAAATTTGTAACTTCTACATATCTGTATTAGTTAATGACACGTGGCCCACGTTCGAGAAATTGTCGTTAGATATTGACACGATTCGAGTGGTGTTGCTAACTAACTAATAAATGCCTTTTTTTTAAGATAAATATTATCTTGAAATCTGCCAGCTTTATATACGAGTAGCGAGCACAGAAATCTTTCCAGACTGAAAATATCAGTTTTTTTAATGTTTTTTGTTGTGATTTCTTAATAGCTCTTTAGTCCAAATTATTAAGCAACACTGTTTAAAGATGATAATACACAAAAAAGTGCCAATACCGTTGAACGGAGATGCAGTCACAGGTGGCGTCTTTGTGCAAGTTTAGACACATTTTAGTGTTGTTGCGCCTAGTGTAACGTTTCCGATTATTGGAATATCTATGGTGTACCGATGTGCCCCTTGCACGAATCTGCCCCGTCTCCCCCTACATACATCTTGTTTAAATATGAGCATTTCCCAGTACAGTCAGGGATCTCCTTCGCGGCTATGTGAGTAGCTTTTATTACTTTTATTTCTACAATAAAGCATCTTAACATACATACATAAATACATACATACATACATACATACATACATACATACATACATACATACATACAAACATACATACATACATACATACATACATACATACATACATACATACATACATACATACATACATACATACATACATACATACATACATACATACATACATACATACATGCATACATACATACATACATACATACAAATGTATGCTGGCTCGACCTAGAAAACGCCTCCACTTTGCACTCCGCTGGTAGGTACAACTTCCCTCCTGTAGTGCGTGACATTGTAACCTCATACTACAACTGTCTGACGTTCCATGTCAAAACGCAAGAATGGACTACCCGCTCTATATCGTATTCAATTGGACTATTCCAGGGCTGTTGCCTCTCCCTGACGATATTTAATATCGTTTTCAATATACTGCTGGAAAGCCTGACCCAGTTTGACAAGAAGTGGGGTGACCGCTTTAAAGCAGACGGCCGGCACACCTCGTCGTGACCTAACCTTCATCACAAGGAGCCCGAAACAGCTTTCTCTACTGCTACAGAAAGTTGAGTTTGTGCGGGATGGCTCCAAAGGTAAAAAACATTTCACTACAACACCGAGAAAGCTTCAGTTTGATTTCTGGAAGTCGATTCGGTCTCTAAGCGGTATAAATTTCCTAAAAGTCTCGGGTGCACAACCCTCCGTCCAGCTATAACTCTTTACTCCCTATCTCGGAAGAATTAACTGTTACTTATTGTAGAATTAGCTGTTCCATGGGAACCAAACATCCCAAAAGACCACGAGTGCAAACTAAATAAATACCATGATCTCGCAAATGCCGTCACCCGGAACGACTACCCGCTCTATATCGTATTCAATTGGACTATTCCAGGGCTGTTGCCTCTCCCTGACGATATTTAATATCGTTTTCAATATACTGCTGGAAAGCCTGACCCAGTTTGACAAGAAGTGGGGTGACCGTTTTAAAGCAGACGGCCGGCACACCTCGTCGTGACCTAACCTTCATCACAAGGAGCCCGAAACAGCTTTCTCTACTGCTACAGAAAGTTGAGTTTGTGCGGGATGGCTCCAAAGGTAAAAAACATTTCACTACAACACCGAGAAAGCTTCAGTTTGATTTCTGGAAGTCGATTCGGTCTCTAAGCGGTATAAATTTCCTAAAAGTCTCGGGTGCACAGCCCTCCGTCCAGCTATAACTCTTTACTCCCTATCTCGGAAGAATTAACTGTTACTTATTGTAGAATTAGCTGTTCCATGGGAACCAAACATCCCAAAAGACCACGAGTGCAAACTAAATAAATACCATGATCTCGCAAATGCCGTCACCCGAAACGGCTTCACAGTTCACCTTCACGCGGTGGAAGTTGGTGCTCGTGGCCTGCCAGTCAAATCTCTGTTTCACCTCTCTAAAGATCTTGGTCTCTCCAGGAAAATAATCAATTCCTTCCTAGAAGAAATATTTAAAACCGCGATTACCGCATCTCAACTTCTATGGCTTCGAAGGGAGAGTGAATAGGTGGTCAGGTGAACGCTCACATGTGGCAATACAGCTGTCCTAAACCTACCACTGCCGGTCGTTCCGGAATCCACCGCTCACCCCCCAGAAGTGTAACAAAATAGTATTATGATGGGCCCGACTCCGGTCGGTGAATTCCATGGCAGCCCAGTTATATATATATATATATATATATATATATATATATATATATATATATATATATATATATATATATATATATATATATATATATATATATATATATATATATATATATATATATATATATATATATATATATATATATATATATATATATATATATATATATATATATATATATATATATATATATATATATATATATATATATATATATATATATATATATATATATATATATATATATATATATATATATATATATATATATATATATATATAATTTATTACCCATGCAAAGCTATTATATAAACAAACTATATAAAACCCAAGTATAACCTCCAGTCTGGCAACACTTAAATTTGTACCTGTGTCAACTTGTTGCCCGCATTCGTTCGCACCATTATATTTCATCCGCGCGCGCCGCGAGTGCTCTGAAGTGATAAGTCCCTATTAAGTTTGTGGAAGTGATCATTACCTTTCTGGCGGACAGCGATGGATAATGCGAACCCCACAGAGTCACAAACTCTCCTAAACCTGATGGTTGAATGGGGCATCAGTCAAGAAACGATAGACGTTTTTAAAGGTAAATTTTTCAAAGTATTATTTTGTTTCGTTTTATTCTAGTATGAAAAGAAGGAACAGAGAGAATTCGGTATAATTGCAGTATAGATATGCAAATATTATCTTTTTTCAATATTTGGGCATTCAAGATCTGCGTCTCGGATCTGCCTACATATTATTATCTTTTTAGAATAGTGAACCCAACAAACACCGAAGGCGATTTTTTTTGGAGAATTTGATGTACATAGCTAAACTAGAATAATTCCAATTTTGTGAATTGTATCCAATTTATCAAACATTTTTATTACCAATATTTCAGACCAAAAAATCGACACTTCTTGTCTTGAAGGAATATCGGAAGGAGATATCGAACAACTAATTCCATCTTCTAAAATCAGAGACCGAATTAAATTCCGCGATGGACTAAAATGGTGGCGGAACGAGTCGAAAAGTATTCACTCGGTAAGTATTTAAGTACTGTAAGGCAGTTTAACATTTCGGAATGTCAACTGTAACGGAGGGGTAATCCCATCCATTTGTCGTCGATGTTCGGAAACGTCGAACCAAAGGGTTCGAGAACTCATTCCTAATACGACGTCCAAAATGTGGGTTCAACTACCTGCGGAGAATATATTAAGTATTGCTACCAGTTCTACAATGTTGATTTTTTAATGTCACCAGACTATACTCACCATTCTGATTCCGAAACTCAATAATCTTTTCGCGGTCTCAATAAATAAGCGAAATAAGTATAAGCAAAATAGGTATAAGAAGCGTCAAACACCTACATTTCGGTACCTAGGTTAAGTTAGTTTTTTTTTAACAATTTAATAACACCTATATGACAGTAGCTTAGGTCAGTTTTTTTTTAAAAATCCGCCATAAAAACTAATAAATAAAAAACAATAAAACAAAAAAAAACGACGCTTTTTTCTATCAGATTTAGCATTAAAATGATTGAATTATGTTGTGTGTTTATTTTTTTTAATACACGAGGTAGCAATACTTAATATATTCCGAGTGTAGAATTGTATTTACGCAGAGCATGGAATTTTTCGAACTATAAAATTTAATCAAGTACCTACCTACCTACATGAAATTATTTTTAGAATACTGGATCGAACATATCTGCAATATCAGATGACCTCAGATGTTTTGATGACCTCCTATCCAGCCCTGGTGGTAGTCAATCTTCAGATCATGAACACCGAGTGGACGATGTATGTAACATACCTACAAATTCTTATATTCTTTACCTTCCCAGTAATCTTGTTTCGTTCTATAATGTAATCATATCATTATGATTTAGAAATGTTTCTCATAAGTGATAAGTGTAAAAAGTATTTCAGGGAGGACAACTGAATATAAATGATTCGAAATTTAAGTGAGATCCTGTGGAAATTTTGGCCTCGCAATACATTTTTCAAATTTCTTAACATCGCTTCTGCAGCCCTAATTTTTTTCTTTAAAAATCTAAAAGTCGTAGCATAAAAAGTGGTTCATTTTTGTATACTGAATCACCGCTTTCAAGGACGAATGTAATTTTTGGTTCATCCTGTATAATTGACTCTTATTAAAAACTCTTATTTTAACCGATCAATATAGGAATTCAAGAGAACTCCTAAGTCCATATTGAAGTTACTTTTTAACCGACTTCAAAAAGGAGGAGGTTCTCAATTCGGTTGTATGTTCTTTTTTATTTTCTTTTATGTTTGTTACCTCAGAACTCTGTTACTTATGAACCGATAAGGATTTTTTTGTTTTTTTTTTGCTTTTTTATGTTTGTTACCGCAGAACTCTGTTATTTATGAACCGATTTGGATTTTTTTGTTTGAAAGGACATGCTTACAGATTGGTCCCATTTTTATCAAAATCGTGTTCTGATCATGGGATCAACGGGACTTTTTGGAGTCGGTTTTTGTTTTGTTAAAATGTTGGTTATTATTACAATTACTTTTTAGTTCAAGTTACAAGACATACTTACTCTCAACACGACTGGGCGGAAAGCGTTAGCAGCCATCCATCACAACCAACCTCTAACAAGCTCGACAAGAAATTGTTTGGTTGCATGCACAGTAGAGTTTTATTTGAAAAAGTTTAAACATATGAAGCGCAAAGACTTTGAGAACATAACCGAAGAAATCGTAAAATTGTGCCCAAATGAATGCAAGGTTTGTCTTCTATGTATATCTACTACTACACAGTACATAGACTAGACAAAGTAGTTAGGTTTGACCTCTAAACATACTACATTTTAGACTCGTAGATTATATGTATGTTGTGTAGTAATGTTGCAATAAAAACTCAATATTAATATGGAGGATTAATATCTAAAGCCGCAATTACCGCATCCCAACTTCTATGGTTTCGAAAGGGGAGTGAATGGGTGGTCAGGTGAACGCGGTAACATGTGGCAACACAACTCTTCTAAACCTACCACAGCCGGTCGTTAGTCCGGAATCCACTGCTCAAGTGCTCACCCCCCAGAAGTGTAAAAATAGTATTATGGGCCCGACTCCGGTCGGTGAATACCATGGCAGCTCCGTTTGTATTTTTTTTATCACGAACAAGTGTTTACACGTTCCTTGAAAAATTTAGCATGAAAATTGGGCATTTGATTTTTTTTTAACATTTTTGTTTATGGGATTTACAAGGTAATTTTAAAATGTTGAAAATCTTCCTAACATCATGGATTTTTTTTTAGTTCTATAGTAAAAAAATATGATTAAAATAATTATAATTATTAGCACTCTATTTGGCGATGAGATGATCTTTTCTCACAGCGGAAGCAGTTTTGACGATTATTCTTTGATGGAAGAACTGGCCAAAATTTAAGTAATAATTGGTATCTTTATTATCTTGATCATTATTTGATTAAATGAATTCTTAGTGGTTCTTGCCGGGAATTAAATCAATTAAAAATAATGGAGTTTGCTACCCTTGCACCCGTTCACACAGGAAATGTTGAGATACTTGTATATTAAAGGTTCCGTAAATATAATAATATTCAAAATCAGCATATGCCGATATATTCGACAATTGAATATTTTCCTTTTTTCATTATTTAATTGGTTAAGCTGAAACTTTGGTCTTAAGGAGGACTTCAGCACTTTCTGCTGCGAGTTTGTCTTAGCACAGCAAACTTAGGCCTGTAAAAATACCGAAATATAGCAAGAGCGATGCCTTCAATTTTAAATGTAAGTTACCTAGTTAATTTTCCAATATTTTGAGGAATACAGTTTAAATCTTTCAAAATCAATTTCCACGTTAAAAAAATGTCTGGAACAGAAAAACTAGAAAGTCGGGGATATCGCATATGCACAAAAACTGTCACTGTTCGTACTAAGCCTTCATTGTCTAAGACTACCAGAAAAATAATTACTTCTACAAAACCATTTTTTTTAAAATAGGCTCAGGATCCTTGAGTTACCTACTTCTGGTAGTTACGCGGGTATTTATAGTAGTTTTTAGTGACTCCATATTGCTGTAGTTATTAGTGTACAAAGAATCAATGTAGAAAGAGTATGTAGAAAGACTAGAAAGAGTACGTAGGCATATAGATAATTTCATTATTTCTTGACTTGTATACTAACTTTGACAGAAAAAAAAACTTTTAATATGTTAGCAGCCATGGGGGGCTACACCGCTTTCTATTATCATGCGATGTGAGCCATTCATGTCAGTTTTCTATATTTAAAAAAATCAGGTAAGTACTTAATCCACGCTATTATACATATTTAAAACTGTATTGCAGGAGACATACCACATCCCAGCATCTTCTTATGGATCCGGACAATATATACCGGCAAAGGGAAAATTAATCGATAGATATTACAATCAACTGCGCCTACTCCGTCAAGCTGGGGTGCTGCCTGCCTATAAAAAAAGGAAGATTGCTGAAGAGCAACAACTTGGCAAGTATTTCTTTATATATTACTATACTACAGGATGATTTTGTATAGCTACAGGCCACATCAGAAGTTGATTCTGTTCACGAAACTGAACAACTTTGGTTGTACGACTTTTCGTTTTTTTTAAATATCGACTCGTACATTTTTTAAAAAAAATCTTCTAACCCCTAAATGTGTGTGGTCAATGAAATTAGTTTCTCGAAAAACTAAAAGTTTTAGAACAAAAGCTGTTCAGTTTCATTTGCAGAATCACCTACTGAATTAATTATTAAAGACTTACAGCTACTTAAACAACCTGTACAGGGTGTGTTTCTTCCTCTATTTAGGAGAATGTTCTGTAGATCAATCTGAATCACTTTTAATTTATACTCTTTTCTATCCTATATTTATTCTATATTTCTTAATTTAATCGCTTTTAATTAATAATTAAAGAGCGTGCAAGAAAAAGAACCCTATTAGGGTGACTTCGTTCTCTTACCATCTGTCTGTCTGTATGTCTATCCATCCGTCTGTTCGTCCGTCTCACGATTACGTAGCTTTACGTTTTATACCTACAAATTTTATATTGTGCAGTAATGCTGAAGAATCGATCCATCAGATAAATTAACTTTGAAAAAATACAAATAAAAATAACCGTTCAACATGTTGCCCGAAGCGAGAGTTGAACCCGCGTCCTTGAGGCGGATCGATTCTGCAGTGTTACTTCATAATCTAAAAATTAGAGCCTTAATAACAAATTAGAGCCTTAGTGCCGGCAGAGATTTAGAATATCTATGTACGTTCTCGACTACCCATGGTCGCCCCACTTCTCATACTTTTTCGCCCATTCTCAATTTTAATTTATAATTTAATCCTTAACAGGAATTGTACAATAGGTAGGTATGAATTATACGAGAGACAAAGTGATTGAATATACATAATATATCTATTTTAAGCTATTACAATATTTTGAAATTTCAGATGTAGCATTAGACGACAAACAAGCCGAAGAAACGTGGACGTGGTTGAAATACAACAGAGAACCATGGACGCTTGTAGAAGAAAAGTGGACTCAGTCTTGCGATTATAGAAAAAGGAAAATATGTGAAACCAAAAAAACGCTAACGGATGTATTCACTGAATGGCCGTGTCTTAAACAATCTAATGGATACCGACTAGTAAGTTATATCCCTAATCTAATAAGTATCTTTGAAAATGTATGAAACATGTCTGCGGTCTAACCAAGCGGCGAATGGGCCAGTGCAGCTTGGGCCACTATGATCCATCTGTTGTCAAGCGGATCGGCCTAACTCACTGGTCAACTCCTATTCGACCGCCTCCTCGAGAGATAGGCTACCCCGGGTATGACTCCGTGTCCCGAGTGGAACGGTTTCTCCTGGGGGACTGCTCCGGCGCCGCTGGACTCTGGCGTACACCGACAAAGGGCGGAATCGGCTCGCGATAATTCAAACCGAATTACCGCTTACAACAGGTAGAGGACCGCGCAAGTGACCTCGAACTTGTAACCAGTCGAGAGCCCGGAGAAATCCAGCCACAACTGGGAGTAAGGGCGCGATGGAGCCCGCCGAATTCACAACTCGGCGCCTAGTGGTAAGGGGTCGGTTTCTTACGGGTTGTTGGTGGAACTTGTTAGTGGACGTGCTGTTCCCAAGTCTCTGCACTCATCTCAGGGCGAAAAAACGAACAATATCGTTATAGCGTCCTGGGTTGACGGGTTCGCCCTTAGTAGTTGACAACCGTCTGTGCGACCTAACCAATGAATCTACGATTATGTGAAAATTGGGATCTAGTATTGTGAAAAATTAACTCACACCTTGTGAGTTAATTTTCACAACCAGAATGTGAATGAGTGGAATAAACTGCATAGCATACACTTGCTTTTGTAACAAGCATCTATTTGTTTTTTTATTAGATTGAGATCGACTTCGATCACACATACAACGATAAGCAACACATTCTATTTGAAAACTGGGAGACATTCGCAAAGAAATCAACTCAACTCTATAAAAAAGACGTGAATCATGAAATGGTGTCCCGATTGGATGACGAGAATATAGATGCAAGTAAGTAACAAACAATAATATGTCAAATTCAATGTTCTGCTGAATTATTCTAATATATTTTTTAATTGTATCAGATGAGAGAAACTTCATACTTCTTGCATTGCTAGCCTACAAAATCAAACCGACTACGAAAGTCGATAAGACAAGAACATCAACGGCCGAGTCCATGAACGCTTTTATAATTAACGCACAGGTACGTACAAATAATAGGCAACATTTTAACAAAAAAAAAACCGACTTCAAAATTTCGTGTCTGTGCTGTTGACCGTTGAGGAGTTCCCTCGTTGCAAGCCAACCCTGGGTGCCTCAGTCTTGTCTTGGTGGAACTTAGAAAGGGCTGTCGTAATTGAATGCATATACAAAATTTTGTGTCTGTGCTGTTGACCATTGAGGAGTTCCCTCGTCAGGAGCCAACCCTGGATGCAGCGGCCATATCATGGCGGAATTCGGAAAAGGCTATCATAACTGAATGCGTATACAAAATTTCGTGTCTGTGCTGCTGACCGTTGAGGAGTTCCCCTCAACTCCTCATGGATCCCATCATCAGAACACGATTTTGAAAAAAATGGAACCAATCTGTAAGCATGTCCTTTCAAACAAAAGAGAGTTCTGACAATAAAAAACATAAAAAATATAATCTTCAAACATAAAAAATAAAATACAACCGAATTGAGAACCTCCTCCTTTTTGAAGTCGGTTAATAATGTGTATTGAAGAATTTATAAAATCCTATTGTATACCAGAATGATTGTAAAATTATTCATTAAACACAGGCGTATTTTTTTTACTGGATTTTTAAAAATATATATATGTTATATATATATATATATATATATATATATATATATATATATATATATATATATATATATATATATATATATATATATATGTATGTATGTATGTATGTATGTATGTATGTATGTATGTATGTATGTATGTATGTATGTATGTATGTATGTATGTATGTATGTATGTATGTATGTATGTATGTATGTATGTATGTATGTAATGTATGTATGTATGTATGTATGTATGTATGTATGTATGTATGTATGTATGTATGTATGTATGTATGTATGTATGTATGTATGTATGTATGTATGTATGTATGTATGTATGTATGTATGTATGTATGTATGTATGTATGTATGTATGTATGTATGTATATATATATATATATATATATATATATATATATATATATATATATATATATATAATATATATATATATATATATATATATATATATATATATATATATATATATATATATATATATATATATATATATATATATATATATGTATATATGTATATATGTATATATGTATATATATAATATATATATATATATATATATATATATATATATATATATATAATATTATATAATATATATATATATATATATATATAATATATATATATATATATATATATACAGGGTGTTCGGCAGACGGTTGTACATACGATTATGACGGACAAGTGGAGGCCCTCACCTACATGCTTGGCCCCAAAAATTTAACCTTGGCCTCACAATTTTTTTTTTAATGATTTTTTTTGTAATATGGCGAAATTTTTCATTTCCATGGCTTTAAACTCCATTAACTTCATTTAAAACTGATAAAATAGTCAACATTTTTTTTTATTCGTATCTAAATTAGTAGCAGATTAATAATGAAAAAAAATTTGGCTCAGATAATCAATATTAAAAAAAAATTAGCCCTAAAGTACAAAAACACTTTAAAAATAATCTTAAATGTCAATTTCTCATTGCATAAAAAAAAAAAGAGGTAGAGCGCTGCAAATTTAATCTAAACATCTCTAGGTTATGCCCTTTCTATTGGTATGAAATTTACGTATTTTATTTCAAAATAACAGGAGGTATTGATCATTTCACCAAACCTGACGAAATTGCTGAAAAAAAAAACAGGGCAATTTTTTTTTAATGGTGGTTGTCTGAACCAAATTTTTTTTTTATTATTCTGCTAGTAATTTAGATACGAATAAACCAAAATGTTGACTGTTTAATCAGTGTTAAATGAAGTTAATGGAGTTTAAAGCCATGGAAATGAAAAATTTCGCCATATTACAAAAAAATAATTTTAAAAAAATCGTGAGGCCTAGGTTAAATTTTTGGGGCCAAGCATGTAGGTGAGGGCCTCACTTATCAGTCATAATCGTATGTACAACCGTCTGCCGAACACCCTGTATATATATATATATATATATATATATATATATATATATATATATATATATATATATATATATATATATATATATATATATATATATATATATATATATATATATATATATATATATATATATATATATATATATATATATATATATATATATATATATATATATATATATATATATATAGGTATATATATATATAGGTATATATATATATATATATATATATATATATATATATATATATATATATATATATATATATATATATATATATATATATATATATATATATATATATATATATATATATATATATATATATATATATATATATATATATATATATATATATATATATATATATATATATATATATATATATATATATATATATATATATATATATATATATATATATATATATATATATATATATATATATATATATATATATATATATATATATATATATATATATATATATATATATATATATATATATATATATATATATATATATATATATATATATTCATCATTATACGTCTGATAAGTCAATGTGAAATCTTTTTTTCAGAACCATACAGACTTGACGGAAAAAATTTATCAGCGAAACGCCAGTAATGAAAAGAAGGGGTTAACTTCTCAACCGATAGTAGTTGCTGTAGGACCTAAAGAGAAACTTGAAGTGTTCTACGTTGTGATTGACGAAGTAAAATACCGTTTCGACAACATCCTAAAAGCGTTCGATGTATGCTTCAAAGCATACATGGCGCTAAATCTGTGCTATGGGAAAGAATGTGAGCAAATATGGGTTTTTATTCAGAAATACTTATATAAAATAGATTTACCACAAGATAAAAAGTTCACGAGAGTAGCGATATTCATGTCAGAATTGTCAAAGTAAGACTGTAACTGAGTAAGGTTTAGTGAGCCTTCAAAATGTTTGCCTGTTTCCTCTGCGAAGATGGATTTGTTAATTCCAAAAGCTTGTTACTCCATTTAAAAGTCATGCATACTTTAGAATCACAATCAACGTACTGCTGCTAGCAAAATGGCTGTACAAGAGTTTATAATAGTATTAGAGGTTTTCGAAAACATTTGGACACACATAAAAATAATGAATCGTTTAAAAGTCAATATGCAATAAAAACCATTACTGATCAAATTAATACTGACCCTAAGTGTTCCGAGAACGAAGCAACAGGTAGTTCAGATGTACTCAACATTGAGAAAAACGTGGTAATATGTGAAGAAAACGTTTTAAAGAAATCAGTTGACTCATTTGCTATGTGGATATATAGTAATAACAATATAAATAGGAAAACCGCTAATGATATCATACAACAAACAAAACACATATTAGAACTAATAAGAACCAAACTTGAAAGTTCAGTCAAACAACATGTTCAGGATTCATCTGCAAACACTGTATTAGATGAAGTGATAAAAACATGCAATGAATCATTTTATGATTTGGAAACCGAGTTTAAACTGAAAAGTTATATGGAAAAAAAGGGGTATTATATACCTCCACAAAATTTCATTATTGATGATGTTGTTGCTAGGACGGTTTGCAATTCTTCGGTTTCTTTAAGTCCAAAACCAATAACCGGGGCAATCATACCATTACGTGATATTTTAAGAATCTTCTTTGAATTACCAGGTGTATACGCTGCAATTCGAAATTACATGACAGATTTGATAAATGAAAAAAACAGTTCAATGAAGAATATCATACAGTCGGATTATTGGAAATCAGTGTATTCACGTTATTCTGGACAAGTTGTAATACCGTATTACTTGTACTTTGATGAATTTGAATGTGGCAACCCCTTAGGAAGCCATGCTGGAGTTCAGTCTATTTCCGCAACATACTTCCAAATTGCTTGCATTCCTCCAAATTATATATCGTCACTGGAAACTATCTTCGTTGCAATGTTGCACCGTTCCTCATTTAAATCATTTGGACATGGTATAATATTTCGAGATCTTTTAAAAGAATTGATGCACTTGGAAAAAGAAGGTATCGTAATACAGAATGCTGATGGAACTGACAGGGTGTTTTTTGTGCTTTCTTTGGTTTTGGGCGATAATCTGGGCTTAAACACTATTCTTGGTTTTGTAAAGTCTTTCTCTAGTAATTATTACTGCAGAATTTGCAAAACACATAAAAAAGTAACGTGGAAACAAAACAAGCAAGACAACGATTTATTGCGAAACCGCGAAAATTACCAAGACGACGTCAAAGTTAACAATCCGTCTCTTACAGGAATTCGAGAAAATTGTATTTTTAACTCGTTAAGTTCGTTTCATGCTATTGAAAATTTCACCGTCGACATTATGCATGATATATTTGAGGGCGTTTGTCACTACGATTTGACTAATATAATCATGCATTATATCGATATTGCTAAACTTTTTAGTTTAGAAAGTTTTAACAATCGCTTAAGCCTATTCGATTATTCGCGGTACGAAATTCGAAATTTAACAGGCGTAATTAAAAGGGAACATCTTATTAATAAAAAATTACACACTAGTGCATCTGAAATGATGACGTTAGTGCATCTCATGCCTTTGATGATTGGTGACTTAATACCAGAAAATGATCCTGTTTGGCAAATTTACCTTACATTAGCAAAAATTATAGATATTCTTTTGGCTAGAAGCATTGACGTTAAAACAATTATTCAGCTGGAATGTTTGATAAAAGAACACCATGAGTTATACGTAGAGTTATTTAAAGAAACTTTGAAACCCAAACATCATTTTATGGTACATTATCCATACATCATACGTCGATTTGGACCTTTAAGGAATATGTGGTGCATGAGATTTGAAGCTAGACATAAAGTTCTTAAAGAAATTGCTAAAAATACATCTACCCGCAAAAATTTGCCTTTAACTATTATGGTAAAAGAGCAGTTACGTTTTGCAAACAAAGCCTTTAATAAAGTTGGTTTTGGAAGTACGTTCAAAAGGGGGAATGCCGAAGGTACAAATGTTTTCATTTCAACTGAATTTATTGACTTAATCCCTGCTCATTTTAATTTTAATCATGATAGAGTTCAGTGGGTTGAATATCAAAGTATCCGTTATGTTATCGATAGCATCTTAACTATACCATCTGAAACTGAATACTCTTTTTATATAATAAAATATATCTTGGTGTCTGCTAGTGGTGACACGTCTTTCATATGTTTAAAAATTCCTTGTATAGGATACAATGATCATTTACTAGCATATCAGCTGGAAACTTATACCCAAACAAACGAATGGAAATTGATTTATTTAAAAAGCATTTTTCTGTATCCTTCTTTTTGTCATACACTCTCCGGTGGTAATAAATATTGTAGATTGAAGTATATTTAGACCTATCTTTAAAATTATGTTGTAGCTTTTAGATACGTTTGTAAGTTGATTAAGGTATTTTTTTAATAATTAAAATATTATTAGGTATTTTTATATTAAGGTATTTTTTTAATAACTAAAATTCCTAATATTTTTTTATTGACATTTAAAAAAAAACGAGACACCGAATGGACGAAAAAACCTATGTCTCCATTGTATAAACCATAGTTTGTCATATGTCATTTAGTTAGTTCCGTGTCTCGTTTTTTTTTAAATTTTTGCAAAAATAGACTAAACCCAAAAATTGATTTAGGTTCCTTAGTCTGCCGAATCTTTAATTTATAATTGTAGGACCACCAAGTGTATTGTAATCTTGCGTAATTGGTATATTGAAATTCTCTAAATTACCTTAAAATTGCTTTGTAGGAGTTGGATAACTAAGTTTGGTTTTGTAAAGTTTAAAAATATGTGTAGGTATTCAGAATAATAATTCATAGCTCACCCTAAATTAGGCTAAATTAGGTTATAAGTTTTATGATTATTAATAATTAATAAATGTTTCGAATTTTACTTGTTCTGTTTTATTATTATTATTTAGCACCATACTCTATTTTATGATAGATTAGAAATAATGAGTAAAGCATCAAGGATACAAGTTATAGTAATTATAATTTCTTTTTATTTAGTGTAAGCTTTTGTATAATTAATTTGAAATTGTTAAAAGTTTTGTTTTCAACTGAATTGTATTGTAACTTTAATCAGCATTTTTGGATATATTTTAAAAATAAAATGTTGTATATTCGAAACTTGTACCTTAGTTCGTCTTGTATCTTTTCTACACTAGGAATCCACGTTATGTTTGCCTGATAATTTCTTGTAAATTTAATGTTTACTTTTCCTATAATAATTTATATGAAATAATTTTTCCTACAATTATAATTTTTTGACTGTTAGTAACTTTAATCTGTATTCGGGGGTACAATTTACTAATATCTAAAATTTAGTAGAGTTTAATCAATTTTTTAGTACAACTTGCTAAACATAATATGTAAACGATGTAAGGTTATTGGTAAAAATGCATGTGTCATAATTTGCAAGATTGAAAATATTTACAAGTATTTGTTTAAATATTTTCTTTAAAAAATAATTGTAAATATTTACAATTTTGTAAATTACTTATGATACTTACATAAATATTTTACCAATAACCTTACATCGTAAGAATATTTTTGATAGTAAGTTTATACTAAGAAAACAGGTCAAATCTACTAATTAATATTAGTTAAATATACCACCGAATACTGATTTAAACTTGGAAAAAATAATAATAATTTTTCGTAAATTTTACAAATTTGTTCACGTAAATAGTACGAAAATTAACAGACAAATATATCCTGGAATTTTAGTAAAAGGTACGAAAGTACTAAGAAATAAATTTGGAATATACAAAACTTTATTGTTAAAATATACCCAAGAATAGTGTTGAAAGTTACAAAACTTTACAGTTAAAAACAGTAATAATTCTTCATGCTTTTGACAAATAATTCCAAATAAATTATACTAAACCTTACATTAAATATACAAAGAGATTGTTAGTCAAATATAACCAGGATTCTTAGTAAAAGGAACGAAATGTACTAATAAATATGTATGGAATACACAAATGTTTATTAGTACAATATACTCAAGAATAATGATTAAACCTACAAAACGTACTGCTTGAAAACAGTAATAATTGTTCGTAATTTTGACAAATAATTTCTAATAAATCTTACTACTACATACATTAAATGTACGAGAAATTATCAGTTAAATAAAAGAAGGATTCTTAGTAAAAGACACGAAATATACTAATAAATAAGTATGGATATACAAAACTTTAATAGTAAAATATACCCTAGAATACTGATTAAATCTACAAGAATTTTGCACTTGAAAACAGTACTAATTCTTCGTACTTTTAGCAAATAATTTTAAATAAATTATACAGAAAAATTAATTAAATATACAAAAAATTGTTAATCAAGCTTAACCAATATTATTATTTAAAGTAACGAATAAATAATAATGGAATGTACAAAACTTTATTAGTAAATATACAATGGAATACAAATTAAATCTACGAAAAATAGTGGTTGAAACAAATATTATTAATCGTAAATATTTCATAAATTGTACAAAAACATTTATTGGATTAAACAAAATATATCAGTAAAGTATATCATTTATTCCAGGTAAAATTGATGACTCGTACTAAGAAATAACTGTGAAATATACTAAAGATTATGAGTAAAATATACCCAAGAACACTGTTAAACTTACAAAATAATTACCTTAAATTTAACTAATCTCTTTATTAACTTTTACAGAAGTTGCATATAAATCTTGATTACTTTAATCGAGATTATCTTTAAAAGAGACTAAATAGTCTGTCATATTTACTTCGTATATAGAGAAAAATAATAAAAAAATATCGTTATAATAACATTTGAGTTTTGTAAAACTAACCAACTGATTTTTCATAAAGTCAATCAATAATGTAAATTATTAGTAAATTTTAATGAATTAAGTTTGGTAAATGTTTTGTACATTTGACAAATGTCATTTTGTATATTTAAGTAGAGTATTTATTAAAATTGCTAAGAATTAGCAATTAAATGCAATTGAAAAGAATTGTTAAAATCAACCAATTTCTTCGTGAGGCCTATAGTTAAGGTCGGCGTTGGTTGGGATAACAAGGAATTTTGTAAATGCAATCAAACATTTCTTTCCGTGTGCTAAGTAATATTTGAAGGAACTCAAGTTCCGTGTAAAAGCTATAGCATACTAGAATATACCGCGGGAGTTGGAATATTGACTTTGAGTGAATGCAATGGCGGAATAGAAAGAGATAGGGGTCCCCTTCTATTCTTGTATAGTCGCGCATGCGTGATCGAAAGAGATAGGGGTCCCCTTCTATTCTTGTATAGTCGCGCATGCGTGTTTATATGAGAGATATTATGGCATCAAAGCGTTGAACTAAGTATATATTCGCACCTCCAATCAAATACAGTAATAACTTGAAAAAAATCTAATTGCCACGGGGTATCTTTATAAAAAATATCGCCATTTCTTATTTTACACTCCCAAAAGGAGTTATAACCGTTACTTCACTAGTGCCATTGACGAATTATTGCAGCTCTTTTTGGAAGTGTAAAATGAGAAATGGCGATATTTTTTATATAGAAAACCATAACTATAAATTTTCGAGCTATCGCTCTATTTGTTCGGAGGTGCGATATTAACATGTATCCCGCGCGATTAAACAAGGTTAAAAGGGGGTTCATATGCAGCTTTCTCTTTATCTTCCACTATCGATTTCTCAGGCTGGACGCGTGGTCTACTCTAGTATAGCTCTGGTAAAAGCATAGTCGCACAAGTGTTTCGATGTTGTTGCTCGACAGTTTATTGCCAAGTGATTCCAGTCCTCGATAACGTCTCACCTATCCAAATTGAACACATAATTTAATTCCCAGTCCACCTTCGATGGCCACGAGTCACCGATTTGCATATTATCTGTTGGCACTTGTCAGTACACGTATTCCCGCCTCCTTGACATTTGCGTGATTTGCTCCAGTCTCGTCCGCTGAGTGGTCGTTCCCTAGAATAAATGACAGATTGATATCGACAGTATCATCCCGCTTTGCGTGTATTTGCTTACATTATCGATTGTTTATTTATCGATTGTAATTCCTACAATTACGTACACGCTATCATGAATTGATTTGTCTGGAATATTCACCGTGGTACAACTCCCGTCAAGGCGGACAGGAACATGACAGTGAATTCTCAGATTTACCTCAATTACCTACTCAATGAGCCCGATCGCGTTTCTTCATGAACTAAAATAGGAACTTAGTTCAACCGAACGAGGCAGAGTAATACGTTAAAACGGAATATGAAACGAACAGTCGTCGACTTTCCCGCACCAAAACTACCTGTCGAACTTATAGACACCCGAATAAGTTCGAAATCATTTCATACGGTGTTAGATTTAGCTGCTTTATATTCAGTGGGTAGTTTTAATCCGTAAAAGTGGCAACCGTCACATTCCGCTCTGACGTACTGCTCTGTCTCTTTCACACGAACTAATTTTCGATTTTAGTTCAAGAGCAACGCAATCAAGCCCAATGATGTAACATGCCAGTATAAAAATAGGTACATTGCATGAAGTACTAAAAATTAAGCTAATAAGTTTTTGGAAACTAAATCTTCTTATTCCAAGACTGTCCAACAAAAAAGGAGTGTACTGTGTTCAGGGTTCCTCTATGTATGTTTTCCGTTTCTTTATTCCATCATAACTTCTAAACGCTCGAACTGATTTAGAAGTATGTCGTATTGTTAGAACCGTTCTGTCATCCAGAATGTCAAAACCCGGGTACCTTAACTGCCGAAAGACTGAGTAAATAATTATCTAAATGTCCGAATGTCAATAAATTAACATAAATATATCGTGTTTAGTGCCAAATGATAGGTCTGATTAAGTATATTCCGAAAAAAATATATGTATGTATATGGATAAACAAATATGTAAACAACAAATATTTGATTAAAAAAAACCTATAAAACCCATTTATAAATACGGTTGTTATTTTTTTTAATTACTTATTTGTAATTTACAATTATCTACAGTAAATGGACATATACAATTATAATGTCGTAGTAGAGAATCCAGTAGCAAAAAACTGATGAAATGTTATGCCAGAAACTGTTGCCAGTGATCCTATTTTAATGTATCCTAAATAGGCAATACCTTTTATTTAGGCATTTTAAATATATTATGAACCAATATAAAAAAAACTAAGTAATGTCGAATATAGAAAATGTAGTAATCTGTACTAATATTATAAAGAGGTAAAGTTTGTGAGGTTGTAGGAAGTAATCTCTGGATCCACTAAACCGATTTTGAAAATTCTTTTACCAATAGAAAGCCACGTTATTTGTGAGTGTCATAGGCTATATATTAATCCGAAAAATAAAAAGACTTATTCGTGGTAGTCGGATTTCCAAAGTGATTCGGAAAAAAACGGTCGAACGAAAACGTTTCTACGTAAACGATGAGAGATATCTGATTAAGTTCTAGAGAAAAGTTGTAGAGCTTGATAATGCCTACAAAAAAGTCAGCGACAGCATATGTCTAAATTTTATATTTAAGTGATAAAAAGTAGTTTTTTATATTATAAAAATAATTTTAATCGTTAGGTCATGTTTATTGGACATATTATCAACAATTATGAATTCATATCAAAATAAGTAAATTTATCGTCTCAAGTGTTTAAAACAAAAGACGTTTCCCTTTTACTGCATATAATTTCACTTTTACTGCATAAATGGTTAAAGAGATAAGACACTCACAAGAAGACACTCACAAATAACGGTAATATAGTCAAATTAGCATGCAAATACATACATACATATGCAGTAAAAATATAACCCTTCTTTTGGCAGTCAGGAAATAAATCATAGCACTCAGTACTAACCAAACCACACTCATAATTTCATCACAAGTAAAAAGTTTTACCGCCCAACGAAGTGGGCACGGGTCAGCTAGTGTAGAATAAAGACATTCTTACAAGATGTAAAAACTTATTTTTTTGTAACGGCAGTCGTGTTTTTTATTCCTTTTAATATATTTACTTGTTATCTTGTTTATTGTCCAATAGATCTTTATAAACAAGGGCTTTAAACTGTAAATATCAAGAAAATCATGTAAAACATAATATCAATAATATGCTCAACAAATGATAGCTATCAAAAAATGGCTTCTTTGAGTTCGAAAAATGCCACCAGAGTTCAGAGTTGGTTTTCGCTAAAAACCTGCCTACATTGTATCATGGTTATATAGTTTAATACACAGAATACTAGAATAGACCACGCGACCAGCCTGATAAATCGATAGAGGAATAGAAAGAGTAAGTTGCATATGTGCCCCTCTAGCCTTGTTTAGTCGTGCATGCGCGGAACACACGTAAATATAATATACTGAGTGCAAGAATGATAAACGCGCATGCGCGACTAAAAAAGAATAAAGGGGGTCCATATGCAGCTATCTCTTTTTATTCCGCTATCGTATTCACTTACAGTCTACCTCCGTACTCTCGCGGTTTATTCTAGTATGTCTTTGGTTTAATGGTCGTATCTTTCTGCTATTAGACCGCACCGGTGAGCTGCGCACTTATTTCATAAACTCGCCGACGCGCCGTTGAAATAATCCGATTTGTTATTGGTATGGGAACAATGGGAGCGGTGCTCCGACTATTGACAGTGCGCACCGCGCTGAGTGTGGCGAATCTGGCGGTTGCGCGTTGCGTGCGGGGCCTTTGGATTAACCATCTCAGTTTTTACTATTTGCCGGCGAATCGGCGCGTTTGCTTTTATAAATATGGCCATCCGAGTCGTTGCGCATTCACAGTAATTTATGACCAGAGGTGGCGTAAACTGGTTCACGATTGCGAGCACACACGTAAAGGTGGCTTCTATTTGATCCATTCTGGAAAACTCAAAGGAGAAAAAATACATATTCTAACAAGTCTCATAATGTAGGTACTTCTAGGTACATTTTGAAGTTATATTTTGTTTGGCATTTCGTACAGTTTAACCATAAATTGTTGGTACCTACCTGTCTCAGTCGTAATCAAAATTAATGATTATTTACCGGTAGGGTTGCCAGATGTCCGGTATTTAAGGGTACAGTTCGGTATTTTCGAGGCCTGTCCGGTAAAAAATAAATGGTCATACCGGATAGAACAATGTCCGGTATTTTGAGGAAAGTCGGTACTACTGGTCACAAGCGCCTACAAAAGTAGCCATATGAAATCCCTCAAACGGAAAACTCGCGCGCGCTCCTCGCTGTCTGTATCTGCGTCTGTGGGCTCTCACTTCACCACTGTATACCCGTCTCACTCACTCGTACTCGCTGCCTGCGTCTACTCCCCCACCTAGCATACACACCCCCCCCCCCCGTTTGGGGTTGTCCGGTATTTTTTCGCGACTCACCTGGCAACCCTATTTACCGGAGGCACGACTAACGTTTTTTCATTTTTGTTTCAAACTGACATCGATGTTACGTGATAGAATCGGTAAAGGAGTAGAAATACTAGTCTGAGTACAATACGTCTCTTGGGAGACGGTACTAAGACATAGGGTGTACTCTTTTTGGCCAGTCTGTACATCTAGTGCACCCGCTGGTATGGACCCCTGTAATTCAAAATCGATTCCAGGGGGTCCATAAGGACCACTATCGAAGGGAGCTAATGGGCCCTGTTCGAGTTCGCTACGAAGACCCATTTCGTTCAGAGTCGGTCATACTAACGGGTCAACACCCATCCGGCGGCCTCCACGCAGAAGAGAGAGAGAGCGAGGGTAGGACGCTAGCCTGCGGGCCGGTCACCCGTAGGAGTCAAACTTCGGGCGCTCCTGAATGGTTTGCGTACCGCGCGCTGCGTCAGCCAATCGATTGTGCACTCCGACTAACAGCCGGGGAGTCTGGAAACAGTTTCCTACAAAGCGGGGGTGGCTGTCAAAACTTATGGCAACTACTCTTGAAACGAACATTCGGCCAGGTGCCGTGGTCCGCGATAGATTCGGTTGACATTGCATCACCGCTTCATAAAACGGGCGGATGGCGTAGCTGAACTGTGGATTGTTTATCGTTCCAAGTCTTCTAAGCTCACCTCACGTGAGACACAACGATAAATTTCGTTAAAACTTTCTGAGGTGACGGGTTCGCCCGTTGTAGTTGACGGCTCTAGACCACTTTGGGAATCACCGCGCTATATAATCAGTGGCTGTAGGTTTATATTTTTGTAATTTGGAGTGCCATTTTGTGTTTTTGATTGCGGTGTGCATCCTCCTTTACGCGAATATCTCAAGAGAAGCGGTTACTCAGCGACAATTGAGGATTATCAGCCGGGGGCTTACGATTCGAGACCCGTTGCATGTGACACTCGTGTAAAATACATTCATTTCAAAAGGTCCGCATAATTACCTTAATCCTCTCCGCAAAGGTTATATGTACTATCCAAGCCTTTTTTATTTATTTATTAATGGAAAGAAATCAATATATTTGCAATTTAGTAGATAGTAGAGATTACATATTATTAGTACGCATGTCAATAAAGGATGTGGATGGTAATGAAACCCTTTTTATTGGGTTTATTTAAATGACTTCCAAGTTAAAAAGAATATATAAAATGGTTTTGATCTATTTAACTGGCGTCAAAAAAAGGGGGAGGTTGTATTTTTTGCTTTATTGTTTGTTACCTCAGAACTCCGTCATTTATGAACCGTTTTTAAAAAATCTTTTTTTTATTTGAAAGGATATACTTACAGATCCGTCCCATTTTTATCAAAATCCTGTTCTGATAATGGGATACAAGAGGAATTGAGGGAACTCCTCAAATATTATCATATGAATTTGAAAATTGACATGTTGGTTCAGTTCCGATGACAATGCAATTTTTATGGTAAGCATGACCTGATTATTCAACCAGGGTTGGCTCCCGACGAGGGGACCCCTCAACGGTCAACTGCACAGACACGAAATTTTGTATATGCATTCAATTATGATGAGCCCGTTCTAAGACGAGGGATCTCCTCAACGCTCAACAGCACAGAAACTACATTTTGTATACGCATTCAATTATGATAGCTCGTTCTCCAAGACAGGATTGCGGCACCCAGGGTTGGCTTTTAACGAGGGAACTCCTCAACGGTCAACAGCACATACACGAAATTTTGTATACGCATTCAATTATGATAGCCCGTTCTAAGTTTCACCATGACATGGCATTCTTCTTTACTGAACTCTGTAAAATTTAAGTGGGGAGGAGATATGGAAAAGCTTCAAAACAACACATTGAATAACCAAAATAAAGGGCCAAATTACGTGCGTTAACTACAAAATTTAATCAAATAATTAAATAGAGGTTTAAAATGTCATTACAGTTTTGTCGTTATACGTTTGATTTCTAGTTATATTAAAAATTACGGCCAGATAAAAATATATTTTTGAATATTTAAGGAACAATCGACCTGGAACGATGCTAAAAGTTCGTCTATTTAATTTTTATTTTGGTTTTATAAAAGTCGTTACCAATTCAGAATGAAACATCATAAAAAATGCCTTCAAATCGTCTAAATTTGTTCGCTGGATGAGTTTTCCTCGGCCATTACATAAAACTTAAACCTGCAACAAACTTGAAATCGTAATTTTCTCATTTACCATGCATTTATAAATAGCCATGCTAATAAATTATATTATATGATATACGATAGACAAGAGAAGGTGCAATGCAGTGACAGCGTAATACTCCTCGAGAGGCGTTCGCCAAGGCTGTATTCTGTCATCGAGTTATTTACAATGCGTAATGAGGGTATCAAAATAGACGTATTGTTGATCGTCAATTTTTCGTTAAGTCGATGACGAGATATTGCTTAGCAACCTTGAATAATCTACAGCGACACTGACGCAGGCGATGATTACGTTTTCCATTAAAACAAAAGCAAATCTAAGCGTTATGGTAATGGGTTATAGTTAAAAGTACGGTATTTAAAAAAAAACAGAAATTTCGCAAAATATCTAAATTTCGCTAAAATTCGCATATACTGCATATAAAACAACTGTTTAATAGACCTACAATTTATATTTAATATTAATTAAAACTAGCATTTTTGTACTTCCAATATTTTACCATTTAGAATCGTTCTGTCTGTAACGGTGACATTATATTTAATAAAGAAACGTTCTGCTTCTACGTTGTTCAACTAACAGCGAAGAAGTAACTAACTCTGTAACGCTGCTTCAGCAAAGGTTGAAAAGCAGCATTTAGTACCCCAGAATATGTTCTTAACATTGGCATCTTCATACATGTGAACGTTTGAAGCATTATGCGATAAAAGTGAGTATACCCATTAATAAGCTCATTTTGATAAAGTTCTCTGAAAAAAGGATTTTTTGAGAAGTTTTCGAGTAATGTATTTTGTTTTAAGGGGGTGACTTGCAGCCACAGATTGGCAAAATAACTGACCAATATAAAAGTAGGCTTCATTTGTTGTATTTAATCTCATATGCAGAGAAATTTATTTTAGTGAAACTTTTTTCAGGTGCGTATTTTCGCATTTTTTCAAATTTCTAGATATTTCGCATAAATTCGCATCTATTTCGTAAAAACGAAAACTCCGTACCTCTAGTTATAATATAACATTACATTGATAAAGGCGATTGAGAAAAAAATGTACAGCCTCGGTAGGCATGCCAATGAAAAATCAGTTTTATTGTCTTTTCATTTGGTTCAATTTCTCTGAACTGTTGACTAATTCGATGAAATAAAATTCCTACATTTTTAGTTTGCTGCCACATTTTACATTATGTGGCTGCTATGGAAAATATACGTTTTCCAAATCCGCCTTCTATCGCTATTTTTTAAATAGGCTGACTACATCACAGAAATAACACGGAGAGATTGAATGCCATCTATTAATCTATCTGAACCCTATCGAAACCTGTATATGAAATTAGAAATTGACATCTTTAAGTATTATTAAAATAATGAGAGCTATGATTTGAAAATTCGTTTGGTATTATATATTTTATAATATATAGGCGTGTTTAGAGCGCTATCAACAGTGCGCCACCTTACTGTTATACCGCGAAAGACGCCATATTGAGCATAATAATAGAAAATTAATCAATTTTTGAACTACGAGTGAAATCAAGACGTGTTTCGTAGTATACTCCGTAGTATAATTGTGTTTCGTGGTTGCTTAATCATAGTACGACGTTGAGAGTTTTGATACGCTTTATAATCAATGTATAGAGATCTCAAAAATATCGATTGTGTTACCCCTAAGACTTTCCCGGCAAGCAGATAAGCCCCTCTCCCCCCAAGCGCTAACCCCCCAACCACCAACCCCCTAATCCCGACCCCCGTCACTCACTCCCCCCTCGGGATAGTGATTGTGTCAAGTGATTATGATCGCAAAAGTAGTATATTTAAAAAAGGGGGGGGGGGGTAAATGTATATTTCCGTCTTCAATTCAAATAAAAAAATATCTTAGCGCGTTCACAATACTTTACTTAATCGTTGGTTGGCCGGGAAAGTAATATTCATAAGGCTCTGTCAAGGATTTGAGTGGATATCAAGCCATGGCCCCACATAGAGGGCTAAGTGCGGGCATCTGGCAGCTGGCTAAACGAAACGATACGATCCGAGAAAGCGCTCGAGATGCATCGGTAGGCGTAGCCTTGTATCTCGCGCTCGCCCGGTGGCGCCAGCATAGCTTTGTTCCAGCCAATATAATATCAATGATCAGCCGTAAATTGCCACCGGGCAGCTTGGAAATGGACGCCGGCCAATTGAAATATGTAACCCAGATCGGAGAGACATTATCCGGGACATACACAAGCATTTGAATTAATTGATTACCGGCTCATTTGAAAGCTCGGCTGTTGTTTACGCATATAAGGTTGTCGCCGCGCGGTTTGCGATCGCTGCTGCTTATTTTCTGATGCGAAAATTGCAGAGGTATCGTTATTGATGACCCGATCCAAAAAAGATCCCTCTTAAAGTGTGAAATATCGATCATTTGGTGGATTCGCTGAACACAATAAATGATTATCGCGCGTTGCTCCCCCGAGGTGAAAAATACGACAGGTGAAAAATATCTGTTCAACACTTGCACGCACGTATACGCTTCGCAACGCAATGCATAATTTTGCCAGCGTTAAAACTACGCATCAAACTCGTTAACAACGTGCTAATAACTAGTTCAGTAAAACAAAAAGTTAGAGAAAACAATATAGATCTCTTTTGCGTTAAAAATATATAGGAATTTTATTACCAAGTAAATAAAAGGAATAAAAAACACGACTGCCGTTACAGAAAGTGAACTATTGTATTTATAATTATTTTTATTACGTTTTTTTTATGAAATTATTCGTGGTTTAAGTATTTATCCACATAGAATCATAGATACATGTATATTTTCGGAATGTACTTAATCAGACCTTTCATTTGAAACTAAAAACGATATTTATGTTAATTTATTGACATTTATAAAATTAGATGTCTACTTACTTGATATTTGGACAGTTAAGATAACCTATTATTTGGGATGACTAACGATTCAAATAATAGCACAAACTTCTAAATCGGTTCAAGCGTTTAGAAGCTATGGTGGAATAAAGAAATGGAAGACATACATATATGAACCCTGAACATTTTACACTCCACTTTTTTTGGCCTGTCGTGAAGAATATGACACAGTATACAAATATTGCGTTTTGTTTTACCTTATAATTTCAACAAGAATTACAACAAATTAAATTAAATGAAATACTTTCGGTGTTACCATAATTTCCAGTTCATATAATTAACATTAGAAAATATGTGTTATTTTTATATATAGTATAAATTATACTTCCTAAATACATACGTAAGTCGGTCGATGGTGATAAGGAGGCTACTGCATGCGCGCAGCGAACACAACGCTCTCAATGATTGTTTGCAATGCTGCCAGTTTTAATTATTTTAACTGTATATTCAACTAAATACTAATAAGATTAGTTGCACTGCTCCCATCAATGTAGATCAATGATAGGAGCAGTAGGACTGAGTGGGTAGCTCTCTTCTTGGTAGGCGACGAGTAATAATTAACGAGAACCTCGTAATGTAATATTGGCATTGCTTTCTTCGTGTCGCCCCGCCCTGACTGGTTACGGGTCCGAAGTCGCTTACGCGGCCTCTACCTGTTGTATAACAGCGGTAATTCAATTTGAATTTATCACGGACCTGGGCGTCCTTTGCCCGTAGTGCCACACGGGGTTGGGTGGCCTATAGGTACTTTTAAGAGTGGCATGACAACAGGTCAAATTCCACCCCCGCTGCTTAGGAGACAGTATATTTACATAGTCTCCAGACTCCTTCAGCAATCAGCCAGAGTGCAAACCGTCCAGTAGCGCCATGATGCAATCCCACCAGAAGAAACCGGCCCACCAACCGTGAGGCCCGAGGTGCGAGAGTCTTACCCGGGGTAGCCTTCCGCACGTGGAGGCTTCTGAATAGGAGCTGAATCGTGAGGTGAGCCGATCCGAGAACAAAATGGATCTTATGGCCCAAGCTGTTAAGGAACAAATAGCACCGGGTCCTATCTACCCTATACCATCTGGCGTAGTCTCAATAGAATGAGGGTGGGTGTGACAAGACGCCGGTTTAAACACCACCCCCTACCCTACTCCCAGTTGTCAACCCCCATCACACACCAGGACCTACAAGAGGCGAACGACAAGGTCATCCAGGCCGCATACTTTTAGACAGAAGTGTCCTAAACTGGCCCGGACACGTTAGCGAACGAACTAAGCTATACTAATATATACAGTATGAATATTGTGCGAGAACTATATAGTTAGGCATTTCGTGGGCGCAGAAAGTCCCACATTAAAATAAATAGAAGCCTATAAATAAAATAAATAAAGACCTATAATTAAAATAAACGAAAGCCTATAAATAAAATAAATAAAAGCCTATAAAGACGCAACAGTTTAAAGAGGAGGAAGGAACGGAAAGGAAAGGGGAATTTATATAGAAGATTTCAAATGATTTTTGAATCTCATTTTGAAGCATGTTATACTGGACGCGCTTTTCACGTTCTTCGACAAAGTATTCCAGAGACGGGCCTATGTACGATGAAAGAGCATTAGAAACGATTTTTTGTAAAATTTCTAAGAGCAATTTCTTAAAATTAATTTGCAAAATGTAGAAGAAACCGATGGCATGAAATCATTAAAGAAAATACAATAATATGAAAAGTTTGCATACGCGGAAAATATCCATGGAAGTACTGGTGTTTGAAGTTGTTTAATAACAAGAACTCCTTTATTAATAGGAACGGAACCATCGGCCGGCGAGTAAAACTTACACTTAATCAATCGGATTTAATTTTAAATAAAAAAAAACCGCAATTCTAACAACGATTGTCTATTAATGTCTATATATAACCCGTTCTTATACGCGCACGATTTTGAAGGACGAATCCGCGCCTGTTCTCAGGAGTAACATACCCACACTCCACGCCATACATGAGTAGAAACCATTAATAAATATCCGCAATTAGAAAAGACACAGAACACAGACGCGCTGTGTTCTGTGAGCATTATGCGATGAGAGCTGCCAGTAGTCAGGAGCTCATTGTTATTTGACTTACGACATGGGGCACATGCATCAAACAAATGGATAATTCTGGAAAATTTCAGCATTTATTTTGTTGCGTTTTGAAGGAAAAAGCCTTTAAAATCGATGCTGGTTGCGGGGAGGCAATTGCGCATAGTGTTGAGCGACCTTTGTTGTTGAAATAACATCAAACTTCGATAACTTCGCTAAAACTAGTTTTAACTATTTCTATACATAGAGCCGCCAGCTCGATTTAAAGAGGACGGATGAACGATTGTGTCAGTACGTTACATGATCAGTAGTCAGTACCAGTCACAATACTGCTCCGGCTTTCATGGCGGCCGGACGTCGCGAACTGCGTACGCGCAAAGTCGACCCACGATTTTGTGGATTTTTCGGCTTTCCGGATTTGGCACGTTTCCATAGACGTAATCATAATCAGAGACGTAATCATAATGGTTGTTTTAGAGAGGACTCATCCTAGACACTAACTGCTTGTATGCAACGCGTAAAGATCCTATCAAAGAATATTTTGTGATGCTGTAGATCTTTGTTGCTTCGCTTAGAAGACTAGCCCGATTCATATCTGTGATATATGTATATATATGTGTATCATTTAGGTTAATACACATATATCTCCACCACTTCTCACCGTCTCTTAAACATTTCTCTCCATGTTTCAGTAAGGGC
Source organism: Micropterix aruncella (assembly GCA_944548615.1). Taxonomy (NCBI): domain Eukaryota; kingdom Metazoa; phylum Arthropoda; class Insecta; order Lepidoptera; family Micropterigidae; genus Micropterix; species Micropterix aruncella. The sequence goes on along the minus strand of OX155964.1, from coordinate 18,673,763 downwards.
AACAATTTTTCAGAGATTGTTCGTTCAAGCTAGGTGCCACAAGACGAGCGATAAAACAAGAGCGATAAATTATATTGAGATAAGAATGATGCCATTAGAATTATGCAAAAAATGATGCAATTACAACTGTACGCCGGTGCTAGCGTATATCCAAAATACTACGTCGTTCAATTAAAAATGATAATGAGTATGATGAAACAGAGTCTTTTCCAGGTTGGACCCTCTTCGAGCAGGCTACCGGATGGGGGTTGAACCGTGAGTGGAGCAGACCCAGAATAACGGGCAGGTCACCGGAGGTGTCGACTACAACGGACGGACCTGTCACCCCAGGAAGTTTAAACGATAATTATCGTCCTGTCTTTCGTGAGGTTAGCGTAGAAAACTTAGGGACGATACAAACCTATCGCCCAGTATAGCCAACAAACCAGTCACAGTCCACGCCTTAGGCACTAGAAAAGTAACCCAGCGGGCCATCTCGCCCCCGGCTATCAGTTTTAGCAGGATATGTCCGTCTGGATTTAATTATCAGGATACCTAATTATCCTGATGGTTAAATCCAGACGGAGATATAATGCCAAAACTGCCAAAACAAGCAGGTAATATATGGCCCAAGCTGCAGAGAAACCGTTAAATGCCCATGGAAATGGAACAGCGTCGGAGGTGTTAGAACATCCCCTCGAATCCTGGCCGCGATAGAGCGCAATGGGCTACCTTGCTAGGTACCTTGGCTGCCTGGCCATGTCGGCGGATAGGATTCTACATCGCCTGTGTCCGAATAAAACCGGTAATTATAATTAACAAACGCATTAGCATAAATGCGCTATCGCGCGGGTCAGAGAAAAGCAGGCATATTTGCGCAGCATCGCTCGCCTTGCCGGACACTATATTTCCTGCCGGACAACCGCAATGCATCATTATCGAGGCCTCTCTGCCTACAACTCCGTTTCGCTAAACCTACCGCACTGTCTTCTTATTTACGGCCGATTTGCAAAAAGAAGGTCGAAAGAATCAAGGACTCCCATTCTAGCAATCGAGTAAGCTCAGTGGTTAAGCAAGCTCAGACGGAAAAGCGAAGCAGCTATATATGTAGAATTTATTGATTTATTTATTTATTATTTCACGCACATCCATAAAACAGGATGTTATGCTTAAAATCTACCTTAAATAAACCAGTGATGCCTGCACTAAAGTAGACGTCATGCGTTGTTTTTAATTTCTATACGCACTACTTTTATTTGCTCCAAATTGTTTTCTAACATATTTTTGGTATATTTTTTAGGTAGTATGTATAACATAATATTCATTTTTAAATGCAATTGATAAACATAATTTATTCCCAAGTGATAACGCCCAATTTATGATAATATTACCTATAAAATTCGACAAACCTCTTATTATAGTATTTGGTTATTTTATCAGATTCTGTCTTATTTCGGATTCAGCCAATCGTCTTGTCAGAGGTTGTAAAAATAGTGGATGCAGACATTTTGTTGTAGTTCACATCAATATCATTCAGAACCGGTCTGCTGCCGATGAAAATCTGCTTGACTTTAATCGTTTGTATCCATGTATGTATTTTATTTATTTTATTAATTAATGATGTTTCTATATTATATGGCATAACGTAAGGTGCGTTTTTTAAGTTACCTCTATACAAAATATATTAGTTATTTGTGGATATAAAACGGTGAAATGTTTAATTTATTTTCTTTTCAAATAATCATCATAAAATTATAAATTTTTAAAACATAATTGTGCAATACAGGCCTGACAAGTAAATATAATATAAAGAAAAAAAAACACCTTTACAGAAAGCGATCTATTGTATTTATAATTATTTATATTACGGATTTTCTATGAAGTATTTGTGGTTTATGTTTTTATCTATTTATATATAATGTATATTTCCGGAAAGAACTCAATTAGACCTTTCATTTGAAACTAAACACGATACATTTAGGTTATTTATTGACGTTTGGACGTTCAAACAATCCCTTTACCTAATATTTGGATAATTAAAATACCCTGTGATACCGGGATGACGATCATAACGATTCTAACAATACCACACACTTCTAAATCGGTCGAAGCGTTTAGAAGTTATGGTGGAATAATGAAGCAGAAAACATACATAGATGAAACCTGAACACATTACACTCCTTTTTTGTTGGGGAGTCGTGTAGCTGACAGCTACCATCCGCCGATTGATGTGAGCATTGTACTGCTGCGCCCAGCGCGTACGCATATTCAGCCGAGCGACAATCAAAAGTATAGCCCTACTAGTGGTAATTGTCTATTCCGGAATGACTGGAACTTTAAACATTGTAATTTTACTCAGTTGTACATTTTTTTTGAAAATTTTGATTGGAAATTACTATACGATTTAAGTAACGCTAACGATTGCGTTAATTATCTCTATAGTGTCATCTACAATTGTTTCGATAGCTGCATTCCAAGAAAAAAACCGACTGCATTGACCAATAGGTATATTTATCCTAAATGGTTTAATGGCGACATTATCCGTGACATTCGATCGAAGTCGTATCATCACAAGTGCTGGAAGCGGACTGGTTCTCAGTTTCACAGGGAGCTTTTCGAAACTTTACGGTGTAGAGTTAAGCACAAAATAAAAGACTCTTTCAATTTGTACATGCACAATATTGAGACGTCTATCCGAGAAGATAGTTCACGCTTTTGGGAATATGTTCGTAGTCAGCGAACTGCTGGTGGGGTACCCCAGAATGTGGTCTATAATGAGGCTACATATTCGGGTGCTGCAGCCGCTGATGTTTTTACGAATTACTTCTCATCAGTGTTTCTACCGAACATACCGGCCTTAGACGCTGTCGCCGCTGAAGCGACTATTATGTCGAGTGACGCAAATTCTTCATGCGTCAACGTCCGCAGTGTCACTAAAGATGATATTCGGTTTGCAATACGCAAGCTGAAATCAGTCCGCACTATTGGACCTGATGGAGTTCCTCCTTATGTTATTAAAGCATGTTGTGAGTCTTTTATGATGATGCATATATTTAACAGATCGTTGGAATCTGCAGTATACCCCTATAAGTGGAAGATATCTAGAGTAGCTCCAGTACCAAAAAGTGGCGATAAGGTGCAGGTTGATAATTACAGGCCGATTGCAGTCTTATCAGCCTTTCCCAAGCTTTTCGAGACCATTCTCCATCGAGAAATTTATACCCAACTATGGGGTACACTATCGGATGCCCAACACGGGTTCCGTCCTAATCGTTCCACAACTACCAACCTATCCGTTTTTACAGATTATGTTACTGGTGAGTTGGATAGCACCTCAAGGGGACAAGTGGATGTCGTGTATTTGGATTTCAAGAAGGCCTTTGACAGAGTCGACAACGATGCGTTACTCCGAGAACTGGCTGCTGCTGGATTCTCGAGTAAACTGTTGAAACTTTTCGCAGATTACTTGGGGGGCCGCCAGCAATTCGTTAAATTTGGCAATTTTGAATCCAAACTATACAACACTCAATCGGGGGTTAGCCAAGGATCAAACTTGGGGCCTTTGTTATTCAACTTATTTGTTAATAATCTGAGTAAAGTAGTCACATCTGCACGTTGTCTAATGTTTGCTGATGACGTCAAATTGTTTTTATCAACTGGAAGTGCTGAGGCCTGCGAGCTCTTCCAGCGTGATATTGATGCAGTTTATGCATGGAGCCAAGCTCGTAACCTTCACTTCAATATTAACAAATGTGTAGTGATGACATACACAAGATCGCCTGATCATCTGATGTATGATTACTCCATCGCTGGATGTGTGCTTCCCAGAGTTACTGAAGTCAAGGACTTGGGAGTTTTTTTCGACCCCAAGTTAAACTTCAAGGAACATATTAGACAACTATCTACAACTTCTTTCAAGCTTCTAGGGTTTGTGATACGGCAATCCAAGCACTTCAATAATATTCGGGTTATGCGCACGTTGTACAACTCGATTGTTAGAAGTCGCATGGAAACGAATGCAGCTATTTGGAATCCACATGAAGATACTTATACCCTCATGCTGGAAAAGGTACAGAAGTGTTTTTTGAGATTTCTGTACTTCAAGCAGTACGGATATTATCCATTTTTGTATCCGACTGCATTTATCACAGGCATGGTTGGCTATAATTCTCTCTGTCTCAGAAGAGAAATGCTGACCATGTCCTATATTTTCAATCTAATTCGTGGTAAAACTGATAACCCTAGCTTACTAGCCAAGGTGGATCTATTCATACCAAATAATTATCTCCGTGCTCGATCGAACCATCTTTTCGCGGAGCCGTTCTCGCGCACTAACCTTGCGAGGTGGAACTTGTTGGCGCGTGCTTTGCGCGCTTAAATGAAATTCACTCGATGGCACCAGATTTTGATATTTTTACCGCCAACCCTCACTTGTTTAAATTGCAAGCTATTAATTATTTATTCTTACATGATAGCTAGTATTATAAGTGTCATTCTATTTGTATAGTTATGGTAATATCTTTATTAATTTTACTTCTCAATGCCTTGGTTTTACTGTTATGTTGATTAGTAATAAGTGAGTAAACACAATAAATAAATAATAAAAAAAAATAGAAGATGCAGACATTTTGTAATAGTTACATCAACGTAATCCAGGACCGGTCTGATTCTGCCTGCTTTACGTGAAATTAAATGACGATGAAAACCTGCTTGACTTTCGTCGTGTGTATAAATAAAATACATCTATGTATGTATTTTATTTATTCTATGAATTAATGATATTTCTATATTATATCACATAGCGTGTGGTGAAAATTTATAATTTATCTCTATATAAACATTTTTTTATATTTGTTTATATAAAACGGTGGACGGTTACTTTTAATGTATTTCTTTTAATTTTACCTTCCCTGTATATTATAATTTTTGCTTTTTGAATACTAATAATATAATACTATATGATTTTACACCATAATCGTGCAAAACATGCTTGAAAAGCCTCGTCAGATGTGCTGATATTTGCAGTGTTTAGTTTCTTTACTCAGGTGACAATGTGTATGGAATGGTATGTATGTATGTAATGGTTATTAAATATAAATTTGTAAAAAAACGGTTTTAAAATACTAATATTATAAAGAGGTAAAGTTTGTAAGGTTGTAGGAAGTAATCTCTGGATCTACTGAACCGATTTTGAAAATTCTTTTACCAATAGAAAGCCACTTTATTTGTGAGTGTCATAGAGTTATATATTAATCCAAAATATGAAAAGATTTTTCGTGGTAGTTGGATTTGCAAAGTAAGTCGGAGAAAAAACGCTCGAATGAAAACGTTTCTTACGAACGCTGCTTTAACGATGAGAGATATATGATTGAGTTCTAGAGAAAAGTTGTTGAGCTTGGTAATGCCTACAAAAAAGTCAGCGGCAGTATATGTCTAATTTTATATTTAAGTCACAAAAGTAGTTCTTTATATTAAAAACATAATTTAAATCGGTAGGTCATGTTTATTGGTCATATTATCAACAATTATGAATTCATATCAAAATAAGTAAATTTATCGTCTCAAGTGTTTAAAACAAAAGACTTTTCCCTTTTACTGCATATAATTTCCCTTTTACTGCATAAATGGTTGAAGAGATAAGACACTCACAAATAAGACACTCACAAGAAGACACCCACAAATAACGGTAATATAGTCAAATTGGCATGCAAATACATACATACATATGCAGTAAAAATATAACCCTTCTTTTGACAGTCAGGAAATAAATTATAGTACCTACTCAGTACTAACCGAACCACACTCATAATTTCATTACAAGTAAAAAGTTTTCCGCCCAACGAAGTGGGCACGGGTCAGCTAGTAATATTTATATTCTTTTGATATTATTGCTTTTTATTATAGCTTTTAGCATTGCGAATAATTCTTTTATATAAACGATTATTTTAATACTTATTTGTATACTCATTTAAATCTCATTTTATTTTTTTTTACCTAATTTTAATTTCTATAATTAGATTTGATTATATTACTGTATTTTTAACCAATTATGATAACTTACACATTTTTTATTTGTAAATATTTTTTTATTATGATTATTCTATGGTCAACAATTTTAAATCTTTCATCTCCTCTTGTATTTTAATTACCATTTTATTTTATTTATTTTTTTATGTGAAATTTTTACAATTAGGTTTGATTATCTCACTCTATTCTTAAGCAATTATGTATATTTAATGCTAGCTAATTGTCATCTTTTTTATGATTATATTAAGGTTAACAATTTTATTATATCAATTTCACTTTTATATTACCAATTTTATATTTTATTTTCTAGCTTGGACGAATTTTCTTATTCTACAGTAATACATTTTTTATGTTCTACATTACTAAGTTTTTTATATTGGTTCATAATATATTCAAAACAATTTAAATGCCCGCCTTAGAACACGCTATTGCCTAGTTAGACGACATTAAAATAGCATCACTGGCAACAGTTTCTGGTACAACATGTTATTAGTTTTTTGATACTGGATTCTCGGCTATGATATTATAATTGTGTATGTCCATTTACTGTAGATAATTGTAAATTACCAAATAAATAAATAAAATATAAATTAAAAAAAACTACTTTTTTGTACAAGCGTAAAATAAATAAATAAATAAATATATGGAAGGAACTTTTACAACCGCAGAAGGCTAAGACAAGATATTGAAGATGCGTACGCTAATAAATCTACTGACGCCTCTACAGCGGCATTAATAAAGTTGTACCATTGATTGAACCGGAATTAAAACAAATAAAAAGCGGTCCAATTGGTGCGTATTGAGATATTTCCACGCCAAGCGAAAAATAGTCATTAAGAGACATGTCGAACATGTTGGAAGCATAACATGAAATATGCAAGAAGCGCTGTGCTATGCGTGCGGACACACATACCTTTTAATACACGTGCAGTTTAATTAAACATTCATCAATAAAAAGCGTGCATTAAACACAAGGTGGATGGGGCTATATTATGTCGAACGACCGCGACGTATGATCCTGTCCGCGATCCCAAGGTTCTCAAAGGTGTTGTAGGCCTACGTGGTTGTATTTAGCAATGATTTACATCCGATTGCGAATTGGTAAAGTGAGCTAAATCGTGAAAAGAGGATAAGAGTTATTAACAAAATCAAATTTGAATATTCATTATAAATTGCTGTTTATACCTACTCAATATGAAGCTATTTTAAATAAAAGGGTGAAAAAAGTATATTAAATAAAAATAATTGGATCTTAATTTATAAAAGAATAGATATCCATACATGTTTTCCATACGCAAATACGCTAGAAAGTCAAACTCTTTTACGAAAAAATATATTTCTGCTAATGGTGGCAACAATCAAAGAACATACTATATTTTTTTAAATCTGTTAACTTACACGCCTAATTGCATAATAAAACTATAAATGCATAATACAATTTCCTCCTTTCATATATCTGCCTTCTGTTCTCTCTTAAATAAAATTATACGTATAATATTTACAAACTTTGTAAATCATTTTTAATACTCTTTTGGAACAAGGTTTACAACTTCTGGTATTACAACTTCTAAAGTATTACCAACGTATTTCTAGTATTACATTTCTAGTATTTCTAGTATACAAAGTATGTCCAGTATTACAACTTCTAGACACTCGAACCGATTTAGAAGTATGTGGTATTGTTAGAATCTCCATGTTATCCCGAGTGTCATAGGGCACATTAAAAGTCCAAATTTTTAGTAAATAGTTGTCTAAATATCCAAATCTCCAAATGTCAATAAATCTACATAGATACATGTATTGTGTTTAGTGTTAAATGAATGGTCTGATTGAGTACATTTGGAAAATATTTATGTATCTATATTGATAAATACATAAACAACAATTATTTCTTAAAAAACCGTAATAAACATAATTATAAATACAGCAGTTCACCTTTTGGAAAGGGCTTTCTAGACGATCAACCATGCTTGTCAAGCATCGCATCGCGGGCTGGGAGGGGATCGTAAACCGCAGGAAATATTTGCAAATATTTTTTAAAAATATTTGCTAAATATGCCTAATTTTGTAGTTTTATACCAGGGAGTCACGTCAGTCATCAATCAATTACGTCTAATTAACGTGACTCCCTGGTATACAACTACAAAATTAGGCATTTTTAGCAAATATTAAAAAAAAATATTTGCAAATATTTCCTGCGGTTTACGATCCCCTCCCAGCCCGCGACGCGATGCTTGACAAGCATGCTTGATCATCTAGAGAGCCCCTAACAACAGTCGTGTTTGTTATCCATTTTAAATATATTTACTTGTCTATTTTGCCCTTAGGTTAATCCAGCAGTGCATAGTGTAAGAATAATATAATAATGTATTTTAATTTGGTTACAGTTTGAGAAGCATTGTTACGCAATATGCGTGTATCAGCCGGGAGGCCTGTCCGGTGGCTCGGGTCATCGTTCGCGGCCTTGCAAGGTCGCGGCAGGGGCACCGACTGGCGTTGCAGAGCTGTAACACCACAGATTAATCAGAGTTGAGTGTACTCACAATAAGAGATACGACACTTATTGTGGAAGAACATTACAAGATAATATTGTATTAAATTTACCTAAGCAGCCTGATGAATCATAAATAGAAACATTGTGGACTCTGCTATAATGAGCCGGAAAGGAGAATGCCACTTTTCGGGCCCATTCTCCAATAACAATAAAACATAGGCCATATGAAAATATTTTCATTTATTATAATTCTTTATATGACAGCTCTTAGAAATTCGTTGTGGGTAAACAGTTATGTACGTCTATATATTATGTAGATAGTGGTTGGTTTTACTCGGTGAGTCGCCTCAGAGATGCGAGACGAAGCGGGCATAGGGCTGCAATCGACTCACGGAACGTATGTCACGTAGGCCATCGGTTGTTGTTTGGCTTTCGTTTCGTGCCGTATCATTTATTTTCTGTACATTTTTTCTAAATTTTGTGCAATAAAAAATAAATAGTAATAATAATTATATAGAGACAATAATAATATTTCTTAACACACATTTTTCGTCAGAGACCTAATAATTTTGCTACAATATTATTATCATTGCTGTTTAGCCATTTATAGTTTATTAGGTACCAGTGTGTTTATTTTAACTTTGAAATATTTTCATGTATAGAGTAAGTTTCAATAATCTGTAAATATTTTAGAAAAATAAATTAAATTGAATTGAAATATATAAAACTCAAATGCACTAAGATATTAGCTGTAATATTTAATTTTTGAATACAACTAAAATATTCCTGAATATATATGCCATTCTCAAGCTCATTGGCTGGTTGGCCCAGAGCTCACACAAATAGTGGCATTCTCCATTGTTGGTAAAACAATATGAACTTTATTTACCAAATTTTGCACTTGCGTTTTTCAAAAAATGAGAAATTCAGTTGAGTCTCAAAGCTTTGCCTGTTTAGGTATAATATCCGAAAGGCAAAATTATAACACTTTATCACGATTTAAAGGCACATACTGCTAATTAAAAGGCATAAAAAACACGACTGCCTTGAACTGCTGTATTCTTTGCTGTAGAACGTTATACGGCCCTGGATCTTGCTGTGGCGTACCAAAAAGACTTGCAAACCTAATGCTCAAAACAATATGTTTAGAACAATCCGTCAACCACTGTGCGAATCATTCCAAAGTGCTAATCAAGGCCTACGACCGTCAGACTGCCCGTGAGGCCTTATCGCTAAATTTGAACAATCTACGCATACTGGTAGAGGCGCTCACGGGGCATTGTGGCATGAACAAACAAATTAGCATTGAAAGGCTTTTTGATACGCCACAGCAAGGTTCAGGGCAGTATAACGTTCCCTTTGCTCCTGTCTTAAGTAAGTTCGTCGGCTTTTTCATTTTCCTCGATTCCTGCATGGCCGGGAACCCATCTTAGAATTACCCTGTTCTTTACGCCCAGGGGATTCAGTAGTGATACGCAGTATTGCACCAGATTTGAATTAATGGTATTCGAGGCTAGTGCCATAAGAGCTGCCTTCCTATCCGAGTGGATATAGATACGGTGGTTGGCGTAGTTCTTATGAAGGTTGATATCCGCACATTCAATAATAGATCTTTTATAAGCAATCATTCAACATATAAATAATATCTCACGTAATTAGGGTTAGCAAGGGAATCAACTCAGTGTAAATAATACTATTATATTGTGGTATCGAAACGCAAAATAATAAAAAAACGGCTTTTTACTTAATTCCCCCTAGAATTCGCAAAAATGCCACTGCGCGTCGCATAGTAGTATATCAGAAGTCTTGGAGAGAACCAATTCAAAAACATCTTATTTAATGGCCTAGTCAAGAATCCAGTATATGACTTGAGAGATTTGGATAATGCTGAATTCTTATTCCAAGGGCATCCTAATGTAAAATAATGGAAAATTCATGATAATCAACTTTGCCAAAGAGCGTAATTTTTATTTTTATTTTTATCGACGACGGCTATATTGCTAGATTTGACAATTAATTTAAATTTAGATATTTTTAGTATACGCCTATCTATTTTCATGACCATCATATTATTGCCTTGATAATTATGACTACAGACATTGAACTCTTTTTTTGATCAGCAATTTTGATCAGCAATTTTGATTATTAGATTATTTTCTCTTTATCAATGGTTTTTAAACCAATTATAATTAACTAAAATTAATTTATATTGCCACAACTATATCATGATAGTTAATATTCTTTAATTAATTACATTATTTAAAATTTTAGAGGCAAAGACGCATCCAAGTGTAGGAAAGCCTACCTACTGGAGCAAAACTAAATTGTATTGTATTGTATAGAAAGTGACCAATTGGTACTCCCATTTCCAAATACAAGACGTATATTACAAAAACAAGACAGTCAGTATCAAATACATTCTTAATCTGTGTAAACAACCACAATTTACGCAGTGGCCGTCAGCCAGTGGCGCCGATTGTAGCTTGACGGGCGCGCCGGGCGCCGCGGTGCCACACGATAACACATGTGACAACGAACGGCTGCGGCCGTAAAACTAACGCTAAATTTCGTGTAATATTTATTATCTCACCCTTTTCGATAAACAGAGTGTTACGGATGAAATATTACGGGGAAGAAGGATGGAAGTACATTTTGATTTTAGATGAGATCCTTTTTTAACCGACTTCAAAAAAAGGAGAAAGTTGTATCTTTTTTTTTTTAATTTTTGTTACCTCAGAACTCTGCCATTTATGAACCGATTAGATTTTTTTATTTTTTATTTGATAGGATATACTTCTAGATTGGTACCATTTTTCATAAAATCCTGTTCTGATGATGGGATTCATGAAGAATTGAGAGAACTTCTTAAATATTGTCATAATGAAATTGAAAGTTTACACGTTGGCTCAGTTCCGATGACAATGTTTTTTTTATAGTAAGCATGACCTGATTCTACACACGGATTCTCAACGGCCAGCACACACATGAAATCTTGTATACGCATTCAGTTTTGATAGCCCGTTCTAAGTTTTACCATGGCATGGCTGCTGCACCTAAGGTTGGCTCTCGACGAGAGGACTCCTTAACGGTCAACAGCACAGACACGATTTTTTTTCTACGCATATAATTATGACAGCTTGTTCTAAGTTTCACCATGACATGGCTGCTGCACTTATAAAGAAAATTAGAGTCGGATTTCTTTCTTATATTTTTTATAGGGTATAAATTTAATTAGGATGTATTTTTTTTAAAAACTCAACTATAATTGATTTACAGACAAAATATTTTTTTCTCACTTCAAAAAAGCCTGCCTAAAAGTACTATTTGGATAGTAAATTTTTGAAATAGAATTACTAAAAATTTAAATAAAATCGCTTTGATCCTTCTTTTCCGTAACCATGAAAAAAATATTATATTGATTTTTACATTAACTTTGTTATTTCGGCTTTATACAGAATAACGAAGTTTCAATCGTAATTTTGTTGAATTGCAAGGAATTTTCTTTAAACTCATGTTTAGTACGAATATAACACTCACATTCATTTTATAAATATACAGGATGAGATTTAAATTAGTGACAACCTTGAAGTTTTTTTTTATGGGGAATTTTATAGTTTTGAAAAATTCTTAAAAGGAGTTGAACTTGTTGAGCCATCTAGCGGTAGGTATAATATCGCTAATATTGTTTATTCGCGATATTCTTACCTACCGCTAGATGGCTCAAAAAACTCAACTCCTGTCAAACTTTTACGTATCGGTATTTTTTTTTAAATTACGAAAATAAAATAAAAAAAAACAAAAGCATATTTTTTTCTAACGTTTTCCATTTTTTAAAAATTTAAAGTTGCTTATTTGCGCGTACTGATTCACCTACTTCAAGGATGTCACTAATTAAATACTCACCCCGTAGAAAAATATACGAGGACATAAAATATGAGAGAAAATCGAAATACACACGGATGTAGTAAAGTCATATTTAGTCGCATGATGACGACAGAAACACTCTTATGACGGCAGAATTATGCAACGAAATATATATCGTTTTACCATCCGAGAGCAGTAAGATCCTTCCGATCAACATCTCATCAGATAGACGAGAGAAAAAAAAAGGATGAGTTCCTTTCGCGGACATTTCATTTATCAGCCTCAACGAAGTGTTCTGTCAGAAACCGTAAAACAGAAACAAAAACAGGCTTATCAACATGTTCCTTAAATCAGTGGTCGGCAACCAAATCTCACAAGACAGCTACTTCACGACATTGCTGGTTTTACACTAGATCGACAGAATTGGCCGATCGATAGTCACCTTTCCCTAATTGTGCTTTACACGCGAAGCGTGTAAGCATTAGGGAAAGATGGTTAGGCGCGGTTGGGCAATTTTTCCTTCAAACAAAGCGAAAATGATCAATATTTTTGAGTTTGAGAGAATCACTAATGATTTTAGTAAGTAAAAGCTGATAATAACCAACAAGCTGATAATAGGTCCAGCGAAAGTAACTTCAATTTGCAAATGATTGTTTTTTTTTTATATAGGAACGATCAATTAAAAAACTCAGTGATTTAACCGATGTAACAATAATTATTATTTTATTTATTTATAACGTACAAGAAAAAAAATATACAATGACATGCATACTGTTGTACATGAAGAATAATTAAAAACAAACATTAATATAGCGAGAAACATAGCTCTATACGTATAAATATGCTAGCATATCCGATATAAGGCGAAATCGCACAACCAACTAGACCTAGATAGCCTGTCTCTGGCTGTGCTGTATTATACCAACTGTATGTTTGTTGACTCGCGAACCTACGCATTTGATTAATTTTCAAAGATTTCTAAATCTAACAAATTTGTTTTTTTACACAAATTAAAGTAAAATATGTATGCAATAAGGGACTAAAAATGTATGTATGAATTCAATAAGGGACTAAAAAAATAAACTTTATATATATTCATTAAATTTAAGTGGAAAATAAGTAATAATATATACAAATATATGAATAAACACTACATTGTAAGGGGCTCTCTAGCTAGACCATCAAACATGCTTGTCAAGCATCGCGTCGCCGGCTGGGAGGGGATCGTAAACCGCAGGAAATACGGAAACACGGCCAATGTGATAACCAATGTGATACCAATGTGTTTCAATGTGATACCAATGTGGTAAATTTGAAAATGACAAGGGTAATTAGGTGAAATGTTGAAATTTGAAAATGATTAGGTAATCGAAACATAAAACACATTAACAATAATGCTTAAAAAAAATATTTAGGCGGAAAACTAGTAAATCACAATAGACTGTTGCCGACTGCTGTTTCAGATCCTCGGATCGATGTTCGGGATACGTCATTGATACACAAGAAAAACTTAGCAGTAAATGATTAGGCGCCATCTAAAAAAACCGGTCAGGTGCGAGTGACCCCTTGCGATGGAATTTCGTACAGAATATTAGAGCATCCTTTTCCGTATTGTTTAGGGTTCCGTACCAAAGTGACAGGCGTACAAACGAAAGCCTGTTGGTAAGACCGATATCTGTCGATCTAGCTGTATGTCATCATTGATTATAAAGCACCTCAACCCAGTACTGCGATTTGGCAGCTATGATTTTACTACGATATGCAACGTGTAGATGATACTCAAAGTTCAAAACATTCATTAATCTTCTCTTATGCTCAACATGGCGGCGTTTGAGGTATAGTAATATGGCGGAGAACATACGTGACGCTTTAAATACGCATTTACGGTGTCTTATCACGAAATAAAATAATAATATTGTAAAAAACGATATTTGAAATCATACCTTTTATTATTTTAATATTATTTACATAAATATGTCAATTTTAATTTGGTATACAGGTTTCAATACGTAATCATTACGAACTTTAATATTCATATAGACTAGTAGATGGCATTCTCTCTCTCCGTATTATATCTGTGATGTAATCAGCCTATATATAAATGCGATAGGGGCAAGATAAATTGTTTTTTTTTTCTAATTTGTAAAATGTAATTGAAATTTTGTATTTTTTCATAAATTTTAAACAAAAAATGTATTTTGAAAGTACTTACAGTAATAATAATTTGTGAGAGGACTTGTAAACAGTACATCAAATATATTAACTTTACCCTGATTATTTCTTCTTATCCTTCAGATTACCAAATAAATGTATTTATTCAAAATTCTTGTCTGTTTTTGAAGGTTAAAATTCCTATTATGTATACTTACAAATATATATACTAAATTCATCAATATGAAAAAATATTTTGAATCGAAAACTTTCTTTTGGGCCACTCACCACACTGATACAGTCAACCAGCTCGAGATATAATAATCATAGTCATGCCATAGTCATAGAAACATAAAGCTATGGCATAGCTATAGAACATTCGGTAGCGTCCGTAGCCACGTTGACACAAGCTCTCCTCGTTGTTACCGAAGTTAAGCATCGTCGGGCGCGGTTAATACTAGGATGGGTGACCGCCTGAGTGTTTGACTGCGTGATGCTGCAAATGCCCACCTAGAAGATGGTGCCAATAGGCAACAAGGTGGGTTCCATGAAAAGGCATATGCCTCGTGGGTAAAAAAACATGCTTGCCAGTCAATGTGTAAAACATATTATTTTGTAGTAATTACTGGGGCTCAAAGGAAGCCTGAGTTATTCATTATTACGAGCCAGATATTATTTGAAAGGACTTCGCTGATATCAGAACACTATCGCTATTGATATTTTGTTCCTCTGTTTAAGAGGAATCATCAAAATCGTAGGTGAAAACAATACTTTACTTAATAAGGTACGGAACCCTCAGCGCTCGAGTCAAACTCATACTTGACCATTTCTGTATGAGTCGCGTAATTTAAGACCAATGCGTTTTAAAATCAAAGAAAACGCTAAAGACGCAATTTAAAATCTTGAGAGATGACATTCATTTAAATTTTATCTAAAAGGTATGAATCGTACAAACATATTAATGTTTTATTAAGTTATATATCAAATTATATATTTAGTTTATTAAGCTATCATTTTGGTAAACATACCTATTTCTATATATGGCATAAACTTTATTCTCTTCTCTACTCAATATTCTACAGGTTAAGAGTTCTACTGTTTATTTCTAAATTTGTCAGCTTAGAAACTAAACCTCCTCCAGATATCCTCTTTTATATGCTTTTTAATTGTTGCTTCAGGAATCGTCAGGAAAGAATTATGAAAATATTTATTAAAGACTTATTGAATACTTACGCAGATAAAAAACAAACAAGATACGGGTTAAAAAAGTATATCATAACATGCCTAACAGTTTTTTACTGTTGCTAAGATTAGCAATATAGGTTCATACTTTATGCAAATTAAGGTAGGTAGGAATGAGAAATTATTATGGTAATTTTGTAAGGTTCATCAAGCTCATTTTTTTCATTCTTGGCCACAGCCACGCCTTGACTAGGTTGAAAGACAAAATTCCTTATCGATTTTTAGTCATGCCAAAAATATTTAATATAATAATAAAAATGTTTAATATGTTCACGAAAGAAATACTTCGTCGTGGTTTAGGTGTTTTATGTTAAATTAAGCGAGATAAATATGGTATTTTTAAAAATATTTTTTCTAATGTAATTTCCACAAAAAGTGAAATAGAAAAAAATATTATATCGAATATATCGAATGATAAGTAACGATATTTAACTATGCAGTACTCGGTAGTATGGAATCAAAACTAATTGTAGGTTTTTCTATGTCTCTATGACTTTACAACCCATGCTCACATGATGTTTACAACCCATGCTTTTTTTGGCCTTTATAGCAGTTCCCATTCGTCGAAATGTAGTGTCAAATAATACGAATAGAAGAAAGTTATAGCTATCGATGTCTGGTTTGGACTTTCTATTTATTTTTCTTGTTTAAATTAAATTAATAAACTCTTTATTTGCACTTAAAAACTATACAAAAAAGGCGAGCTTATTGCCACATGGCAATGTCTTACAGCTAACCTAAACATAGTGGTACATGCGCGCATTGTGAAAATAAAGATTATTACATAACATACAGACAAGTGGAAGAATTTAAGACTAATAGTGCCCGAGGAGAGGAAATTGGGAGAGGAACAGGAGAGAAAGGGAAGAAATTGTTACTTCTTAGAAAGGTAGTAATCCTTAAGGTGAGTCTTAAACGATGGTAAAGAAGGCGAGTTTCGTATATTTGCTGGGAGATCGTTCCAGAGTCTTGCACCATGGACACAGAAAGAATAGGAATAGAAATCACTATTATGACTCTGAATTTTTAATAAACTGTCAGAGGCTGACCGAAGTACGAGACCGTGGGAACTTAGTGGTTCAAAAGTGGTTGTGGTTGTTCTACCGATATAGTCTTCGATATAGTGTTTTATGTCTTTAATAGTCTTTCCTCTTAAAGCCATATTTTATACCTATGCATATGAAGAGTTGCGGGGGAAAACGATCCAAGGTTAATAGACTCTTAAGATGAGGTACTTTTTTGAACGGGTATAAATTTAGGTATTATGTATTTTTTTAGAAAGTTTATTATATTTGGTATACATACAATATATACCTTGTTCTCACTCGAACAAACCCTGTCCTAAAAGTTCTATTTTAAGTTGGTACTTTTTTAACATTGAATTAACAAAAGAAAAAAGATCGTTCTTTCCAGTTTATATTATGTTTTAGTGTCTGTTGGTAAAACCGACTAGTCGAATGTTAAAATGCACTTTCCGCTATAACAATCACAAAGTCACATCTTTGAAATCCTCAAGCGGTGTAACCTTCCCATTTTATTGTCAGACCTACATAAAATCCAGTTTTAATATGCGGCCTGGTGCGAAACTGTGGTCAATTTGCATTATACCCTCCGCCTGTCGCTTTTTCTGACGTTTTGTACGGCGACGGAAGGGCGTCGACTGGGCGACACGGGACAAAAAGGCCTGCACGTCTTCTTTATGCATTTTAAGATGATGCGATGAGTCAGCGTTGGATCGTCAAGAAGCAATGAAAATATAGTAAAAACATAGGTATTATCGTAGTTTAGCAGACTCGTGTGTATTGAAGATGTTTTAATGTGACCTTACTATAATAATCACATTGATTCCGAATCTGTACAAATCTTTGCTCTATCTCTGCTAATAAGCGAGATGTAGGCGTTTAAAGAAGTGACAAACCCCTACATTTCGGTAGGTAATGTTCGTTTTTGTTAAAAACAATTAATGAACACCTACGTATATGGTGTTCGGTTAAGTAAATTTTTAAAAAATACCATCATAAACACCTATTTGGCGATAGGTTACATTAGTAGTTTTTTCTAAATATGGCAGAGTTAGTTTAACTCTTTTATAGAGATAGTGCAGAGATTTTAATAGAATCAGAATCAGCGTGATGAATATAGTGAGGTGACATTAAAACATCTTTAATACAATAATTTTAAGTAATATCTACCTATCGAGTAATTATCTAGCTAGACCCTATTTTGACGAAAAAAGAGGCGCAACTAGATAGAGTTTTTTGATTATTTAGATCATCTTGCATTGTCTTAGAGTTAATAACAGTTAAAAATATAGATTGTGTAGCAACATCTGCTATTGATTGATGCAAAACAGGCGATTTGTTTTATTGTTTCCGATTCCCAAATGCTGCCCAAAACAACACATGAATAAGACATGCTAAGATTGTGGTCTTTCTTGTGTGCTAGTTGGCACAGTTGCAAGATTTGAAAAGAAAAACAATTCCCTTGTTTTGCATTACAGAAAGCAGCAGATATGATGTCAAGGAAATGTACTTTATTTAATCGGCTGGTATAGACGTGGAGTAATTAATAGTATTTCTATAATCTATAATTTCTATAATGGAGTAACTAATAGGAGGAAGTAATAGTATTTCTATAATCTTTACCATACCTCAAATGATATAGTCATACATTGTAACAGTCAGGAGGAATTTTCTTCAGTGGTTTAAAATTATTACCTAGATTATACGTATATGTATGTATATCCAGCTATGATATATACATTTATTTATATCCAATTCCTTCTTAATGATAACTGCATAGATCAAACCTTAACTTAACTTAAAAATATAGGTTATTTTAAAAAATTGATTGGAATTTGGGTTAATATAATTTTTTTCTGGTATTGTCCAATATTTTGGGTCGTAAAATAGGTTATAAGTGCAATAGGAGGAATTGACATCATGGAGAGATCGCGGACAGGAAAACTCATATCTGTGTTAGGTAACCAATATGTCATCCGTAAATCTATCTAGGTAATATAATTAATTTGATGTTTTTGCTATGGTTTTCAATCAGTTAGGCATAAATTCCCTTCTGACAATCGTGTCAGAACAGTTGGTCTGTCTGTGTTATGATTGCCTCCGCATTGACTGATTGTCCTACCGTCACTTCACGCAGCACAAAGGTTTCTTGGCGACATTCTTAGAATTGCGTACCGGCAGCCGCCGCGCCGCGCGCCGGCGCCGTTATCTTTGCTGTTTTGGTTTACCATAACACATGACCAGATGGATAACCGGATAACGATGAGTGATTGGCCGAGGAGTTGTAAAACGCTTCAGCGATCTAATTGTGATCGTGTAAGACTTTATAATTGCTTGCAGCTGTATTTGAAGAATTTCAAACAAATACATATATCCCTAAAACTATCCTAAGAACTTTTTTAGAAAAATCCGAAACAAGCATTTGTAGATGGGTTTCTTTGTGAGTGGGTTATTGTGAAAAGTGGGTTTTATTGTGTTTTATTTTTTAAAATTTGTAAGTGGGTTTTGCTATATTGCTATAATCTGGTAGTTACCCCCCCCCCCGCCAAAGGCTGCCCGCTGGGTACCATTCCCGGTGCCTCGCCGTAAGGCGTTAGACAGTAGATTGTCTTGTCTCTAAGTCTTCTACGCGTATCCCACGTCTGAAAGAACGATCACATATCGTTATACAAGTAGGGGGGTGTCGACCACAACGGGCGAACCCGTCACCCCAGGCTGGTATAACGATATGTCATCATTTCGTTATACCAGCCTGGGGTGACGGGTTCTCCCGTTGTAGTCGACACCGTTCTAGTGCTTAGATAACGAGTATGACCCCCCTTCCCTTCCCCCGGTTATTCACCGGAGTGCGCAGTCGATTGGCTGACGCCGCACGATGGTCGAAACGATGGCCGCACGATGGATCTGATCCCATGTCCACGACATAGCTGCGACAGGGGAAACAGAGTCCTTTCCAGGTTCGTCCCTCTTCTAGGAGGCTACCGGATGGGAGTTAAACCGTAAGTTGAGCCGACCTAAGGTAACGAGCAGGTCATATGGCTCAAGCTGCACGGAATGGTTAGCTGCGTTAGGATAGGTACTATGTGTAAGTGGACTAAATTGGATGATATATTTATTGTTTATCAGATTTGGATATCTGGCAACGCTACCTGTCTCATTTATGACGTTCACGTTCTTGCACTGATAACCTATTAATCAAACATCGTGATTACAAGTCATCCGAAATCAGTCGTTAATAACTTCTCGGAATAGTTTAGCAATAATGGCTATTCTCACTTGAGGCGTCCGATATGTAAATGAGGTTACACACTGAATAATCGCGACAATAATAAGTTGAGACACACGGGCGGTGATGCGGTGAAAGCCTATGCGGAAGCCTTTAGTTAGTCAGTCGCACCAATATGAAGAAAAATGTATAGATGTGCCCTTCTATTAACGGTTTCGCACCTGTGGCTTTTCGTCACTTTAATTAATGAATTTGCTAGATGCGAAAACAAACGATTCGCTAACTGCAGATATGAGATGTTGGTCACTTTGTCAAAACGTGTGTTTTTTACTTAAAAAAAGGTATAACGTGTTACACAAAGTATGTAAATATGAAAATTCTTGTTTTAGAGCAAAATTTAGAATTCGAGTTGCACCGAATCTCCATGTTGTGAGATCCTGACAATCCAACAAAAGTGATTTCCGGAAAATGTTAGTCTGTGTGCATGTGTCTGCGTATGCCTGTACCTACGGTATCTAAGAAATTACACGACCAATTGGGACCAAATTACATGGGTGAGAAGATGACGAATTTGATGTTGGAACTGAAGATCGCGATTATTACATTAATATACGAATATATAATAAATGAACAGTAACAAAACATTTTAAAAACAAGATTTTAATAAAATGGTGTTGACCGTTTGAGGATTCCCCTCATCGGAAGCCAGCCCTGGGTGCAGCAGCCATGTCATGGTGAAATTAGAATGGGCTATCATAATTGAATTGAATGCATATACAAAATTTCGTGTATGTGCTGTTGACCGGGGAGTAGCAACCTCGTCGGGAGTCAATCCTGGGTGTAGAATCAGGTCATGCTTACCATAAAAATAAATGTCATCGAACTGTCAACTAAACCAACATGTAAAATTTCAACTTTATAGGATAAGGGAAAGTGGTTATAATTCAGCTTCCAAAATTTGACCTGAACAAACTAACAAACAATGCAAGTTAAATAAAAGCTTGTAAAAATCGAAAATAATAAAAGAGGTTGAAAATCGAATGCAAATAAATTATCGCACTTACTATTGTCAATACCTAGAACAGCAGCTCATTTTATGTCGCTTCAGCAATACGAAATTTTGGAAATATATGATACTGTTTATAAACCAGATTCTTTAAATTACTTTTTTTTTCATATAACACACGATTACTGCGATTAAGAAAGCTCGAAATTTAAAGCAGTATCATGATTAGATAGTAAAATTAGCTAGAACCTAAGGATTAAAATTGCGTACAATCTGACTTGTGCGTTGTTTATACTGCTTGTATATCAACCCTTCGGCTACGTGACGACCAAATTTGGTTGCACATCAAAACACCGTTGACTACGTAACAACCAATATTGGCGGCTTGCTCCCGGAACGCACAGTAATATTATTTTCTAATTCGAACGCATCCGAAAATCAATACCAAATATCTCATTATTACCATAGACACATAGACGGTCGCTAGAATAATTTCGCGCGTCATTTCGAAGATATTTCTGGGAAAATTCCATTGTCAAACATCATAATTTTTTTTGAGAAATCAAATTTTTTATTGGTTTTATGAGCTAATATCTGAATATTTTTGTACGTAAATAAGCAAAACGAAATATTAAATTTGAAAGAGAATCTAATAAAGATCACGATAGTATTTACAATTTCTAAATAGGGTCCCGTATTTTTCCGTAAGACAAGTACAAGTTAGAAATACCGAGTTTTTTCCACTTTTTCGACTTTTTTATATTTATTCATAATTATCTAAACAAAATGAGATTTCAATATTGTACAGTTATTCTTTTTATGATTCCTATAGTAGTTTCATAGTTATAGTACTTTTTGTCGAGCGCGGCGATATTGCAAGAAATTCCAATAAATTGCCGCGGTCTGCCATGAAATTATGCCGCTACTCGAAGGGTGTCATACATTAGGAAATTTATAATATTTTCCTTATTATTATTTCCCGGTCTTCTCTTATTTCCGGGATCTTATTACTCAGCCACAAAAAAACCCACCCAGTATCCCATTAGTTTTGGGAGTTTTTTCAAAATTATCTCAAATCCTGGAGGTTTTGTCATGTTTTGGTAGGCCATGTTTTTGCCCCAGCTCGATCCGGGTCTTCATGTAGGAATGGATAAATTTCAACTGCAAGCCTGTAATAGGCCACATTTCGAAACACCCTTACTGTAAAAGGTAACATTTTTACTTTAACGTCGAAAAATCAAGAAATAATTGCTACTTTTTATAAACATGATTAAATTTTAAGCTAGGGCATATAAATAAAACAACTACAACGGGCAAACCCGTCACCTCAGGAAGTTTTAACGATTAGTCGTTCTATCTCCCTGAAGTGAGCGCAGAAGACTTGGACAAAAACAGTCCGCCGTCAAGCTCCGCCACATGGTCGTAAGAGACCAACGCCTTAACCGCGAGATAGCCACGACTGTTACCCAGCGGGCTTACACTCACGTCCTTACTTCCAATTGCGACCAAATTACTCCAGTCTCTCGATTGGTTACGAGTTCGAGGTCGCTTGGGCGGTCATCTCCCTTAGGAAGCGGTGAAACGGTGTATACCGAAACTATCGCAGGCCACGGCATCCTTTTCCCGGCTGTTCACCCAGGATCGAGTAGCCGATGGTCGTTTCAAGAGCAGTCGCCGTAAGGTCCGCAACCACCCCCGCTCTATAGGAAACAGTACTGCTTCCAGACTTCCCCGACTGTTAGTCAGAGTGCACAATCGATTGGCTTATGCCGCAAGGCGCGCAGACCGTCCAGGAGCGCCAGAATGTTGATTCCTAGGGGAAACAAGCCCTAAGGCCAGAGTCCTGCCCGGGCTCGCACTTCATGCGTGGAGGCCGCCGGATGGGCGTTGACCCGTGAGTGTGAACAACCCTGAACAGAATGGGTCTTCGCGGCCAACTCAGCAAAGGGCCCATTAGCTTCCTATAAATAAAACAACAATATACTACAAACCCAATATCAAGATTTTTTATTTAAATTGTTTCCTAGGAACATTTTTTAGTGTACTGTGTTTTTTATGTCTCCCGCATTTCTTTTGAAAGGTGGCCATCTTTCCCTTTCTGCAGTTAGCAATTCAACGAAAAAACCAACATTTTCAGCTTACTAAAGATAAACGTTCGAGGTCTTACAAAGAAGCAAATCGTACCTTATTTTCGGATGCTATTATGTGAGTTAAGACCCATCTTAAATTTTCTTTATGATCTCCGCGCGCCCGGTCTAAAAGAGCAGCAAGTAAAAGCTATGATGACTTGTGTTATTTAAAAGGCGCTTCATCAAGGTGTAAAGTGTAAGAATTCGTAAGTAGTGCCCTGATATAAATCGATCGGTTTCGGTTGTTGTCGGGTGTCCGAATACTTCAACATGATATGCTCGTACTCGAAATACATGATATATATGGAATGAAAAGCCATCATCATCATAATTATGAAAACATTCGTTGATTTAAACCAATTTTGGAAAGCTTCTTTTTAAATATAGGTTTGTTTTAACTAACAAATTTTACATTTTTGCTTCATGATATTTATACACGAAGCTCTTGCGATGTATTTTGTAAACTTGTTTGCATTACATATATAGAATGAAAGGCCATTATCAATAATTATGAAAATGTTTCATTGATTTAAACCAACTTTGGAAAACATTTTTTTAAATATATATATTTTTTTACAAACAAATTTTACATTCCTCTTTCATGCTATATATCCACGAAGCTTTCGCAAGTCTTTTTAGGGACTCGTTGGCGTTACACCGTGTAAATACTAATACTATATAAGATACAGTATTATATGCATACTTAATATACATTTTTATAACGCACTAAAGTATACTTTTATTTTACTTTGATTGTTTAGCTTATAAGAATAAATAATTAATGTTAGTGTGTACCTTTTATATAGGTTCAAACATATATTATGTACAACAATTTAAATATCCGCCTTAGAACAGGCTATTGCCTAGTTAGGTGACATTAAAATAGGATCACTGGCCAAACACTTTTATGGCATATCATGTTATTAATTTTATGCTACTGGATTTTTGTCTATGACATTTTAATTGTACATGTTCATTTTATTGTAGATTAATGTGTATTAAAAATTAAATGAAATAGGTTAAATTACATTAGCATAGATGATTATCCTCGAAGATGCATGAATTGGCAATTATTGTTAAAAAACATAAGTAACGAACATTTAATGACATGAAACTTATAAAACTGTATTTTTTTTCGGAAAGGGATTTTTATCTAAACTGATTACAATTGAAATAATGGTATTATCATTATTTTTGTGTTATTCAAGAAATAAAAACAAGAATAAAAAGTTATAAATAGGATAGAAAACGAAACGTTGGGTCCTACAAATTTCACGCGGTAAATTCGTTTTCTATCCTATTTATAATGTTAAACAACCGCGATAGTCTTCGATTTTTTAAGAATAAAAAGATCTGCGTTTAACCACTCAACCCTAACTTCCTACTTTGTATGATTTTCTACACCCATTAAGGTTATCTACACCCATTCATACGTTATATTCATTAAGAATTCAATGAAATTGAATTGAACTCAATGAACTTTTAAACTAACAATTAAACTTTTAATGATTAAAATATATATAAAGAAATCTGATCGAGTTTGAGGTATTCCTTTAAGTGGTACGAAGGAAAAACTAATTGGGACCACTGCTTTAGGTTCTTTAAATACTTACTTAGCTCTGTTAAAAAAGCATATCGGGTCGTTTCAATGAAACATATTGCAAAATAGTATTAAAGTAAACTGCTAATTAAATAGTAGTAAAATATCATCGATTATTCATCCTTTATTCATCGATAAACTCTTCCTATTACAGTTTTGATATATTGGTCACTTTGTCACATGAAAAATATTGATGAATCGCTCGGAAGGCCTCCGAGTGCTTTGAGCCCCGGGCATGTCGTTAGTAAAACAGTGTATTGTTATTTTAATGAGTGGTTATTTGTCTTCTAAATATTTATGAGGAGTTCATCATCCTAACACTGAGTATGTCTTCTTTTAATATTACGATTATTATTATTTACTAAGAAGGTTGCTATAGTTCAACAGAGTAGTTCTGCTCAGGGTTACGTAACATCATCTGCTTTCAATGTTTACTGTGGCTCATATTAATTTTAATTTATTTAATTGGATATTCGCAATAATCTACAGTAAAATGGACAATATTTAGACACAAATCGAGTAGCAAAAATCTGATAACATGGTATGCCAAAAACTATTGCCATTGATCTTATTTTAAACCAAACTAGGCTAAGGCTAGTTCTAAGGCGGACTTTTAAATTGTTGTAAATGTATGAACCTACATATATACAAACTAATCAAAGACAAGAACATAATAAAATTGACATAATTTATACACTAGTAAATATTATTATTTCTTATATGATAAAACACTCAAAGTAAAATTTAAAATATATAGTTGTAAAACCATAATCATATTAAATAAAAATTTTGTACAAATAGATAGTATTTAAAGGAAGTACTACATCAATTCGAAAGTGGGTTTAAGGTAAACGGCGCACTTGGAGGTGTCGACTACAACGGTCGAACCCGTCACCACAGGTAGTTTTTAACGATAATGCTCGTTCTGTCTCCCGTGGAGCGAGCGTAGAGGGGTTAAGGCGATACAAACCTACCGTCCAGCAAAGCCATGAACCCGCCAGAGTCCAACGCATTACGGCGAGGCACTAGGTGGGTAACGCAGCGAGCCACCTCACCCCCTGGCTACCAGTTTTGGCAGGATATCTCTGTCTGGAATTAACTTTCAGGATAACTACATCCTCCCGACTGGTTACGAGAGGGAGGATGTAGTTATCTCTACGACTCTATCTGTCGTATTACAGCGGTAATTCAATATGAATTTATCGTGGACCTGGGCGTCTTTTGCCCGCAATGCCACTCGGGATCAGGTGGCTGATAGGTCGTTTCAAGAGTGGCATGACATATAATTCCGTAATCCAACAGTATATTTCCGAAGTCTCCGCACTCCTTCAGTAATTAGTCACAATCGATTGCCTGACGCCACACGGTGCGCAAACCGTATACTATGCTCACAAAACAACAAAAAGCCCGTGCGTCGGATGGATGTCAGTTCTTGCTGGAGTTTTTAGGAGGCGGCTCGCAACAAGCACAGTATAACAGACAGTGGCGCCTCTTAGGACAAAATTGAAAACGAAGTGAGCTACGTCACGTGTCCAAGGGCTCGCATATGGCTGCCACATGTCTACTACTACGCCAAGGCAGATGTTCAAACGTTTTGAGAATTTCGCCAACCTACGCACGCGCCTAACGCTATCTGTCAATTCCCTCGCACCCTATCCCCTCAATCCCCTGTCGCCTGAGAGTGCGTCTACTGTTCTCTCGATATACTGTGCAAGAAGTGTCTCCCATCCTGATTACATATGAATCTTGGATGCTGTGATCCCTTTTGCTTACAAAAGATGAAGAAGACTGTACAAATGAAGTTTTTGGTTTGAAGATATATACGCTCGAGAAATCACCCCCAATTAAATTCTGCCCAACTTTACTTCAAACCCGAATCGAATTATCAGGAGATCATGTTTCACGAGGAAGCTTCGATGCGCTATACGGTACTCACACGCTCTTGATTGAATTTTTGATTTTGGAACATCACCACCGTCTCTTTTGCGCCTCGATCACTCGCGCGAATCGAATGACGACCGTCGACACGGGACCTCCTTTCCCAACATGAACTTCTAATGTCGCAAATTTATCCTAGGCTAAGATTATTCTAAAGATTGCCTAGCAAGTGCGGCAATTTGAATGGTGAAGGCAGCAGACGTCTAGCCGGTGCAATCAGAAAGAAATAAATATTCCGCATCGAAGCTCGGCCGCGTTCGTAATGGCCGTATCCGAAGCGTGCGACAAATTATGACTTTTTTCCCGTCGTCAAGCGGTGATAAATCAGCGATCGCTGTCAAATCTGCTTAGTCACAGTCATCAACCTCCGAAGAATGGTGTGCGTAGAAAAACGCCCCCTTATCTTGGACACATCGCTTGTTTTGCCAGCGACTATTGACCGCCGCTATCGCGCCGCTTACTGTCCCGCCCAACAGATGGCTATCGGTGTGCAGTTAGCGTTATCTTTCATTCTTCTTCTTCTTCCCTCCATGGGTTGAAGTGAAAAAGGACAACATTTCAATTTGGACTACAATTAAGCTGCGAATATCTTTTACTTTATAGCATTGATTCACTGCCGTTCGCTTTCACTAAAACCATGGCCTTAGAGAGGAACTAGATAATTGGGTTGGGGTTATTCTCATCGGTAAAAGTGCGAAAAACTAGCGTTTTGTGATATTTTTATTCTTATAAAATCGAAGACTATCGCGGTTGTTTGACATTATAAATAGGATAGAAAACCCTAGACAACGGCGGCTGCAACGCCACCGAAACGTCGGGTCCTACAAATTTCACGCGGTAAATTCGTTTTCTATCCTATTTATAATTTTTATTCTTGATTATGTGTCCGCGATCAAATCACAGATACTACGAATGAAAAGTGTATGAAGGAAAGTATCTATGTATATGATTATTCAAGTTTTATAAGTGGATATTCAAGGATTGAAAATTGCACAAAACAGCAAGCAAGCAGGCACTCAAAAGAGAATGGCCAGTGGTATGCCAATAAATAAAGAATAAACATGTACTGTTTTTTTACATTTATACATTTTTGTATAGAAACAATTATTTTATGCTAATGTTTAGTTTCTTTTCAGTAATTTGTAACAATAAAATACCTACCGACTACCATTGATTAACTGTATAATCAATGCTACTACTTAATATTGGGTCCTTACCTACGTAATTGCTGTTTTTTCACACTGGCCACTTTGAACTAGAAAAACTTGGGTTTGAGTTGGAATTTCAAACTCAAATATTAATCAGCTATTTATCTGTCGTTCCGTCGTTTGTTATTGCTTAAATATTTTCGTTTATGCAAGCTTGGAAAAGTTGAAAATTTGCATTATTTTCAAATCTGCGAGCCTGTACCGGTGTTTTCTATTACAGATTCTTGCGGTCTGGCCGTACAGTTACCGTAAATGTGTACTGTCAATAATTGCAAACAGTGATGGACAAACTCGCATTAAATAAACGAGTCAGGTCAATCGCTCATAGCCACTGCTTCTGCATGACAACGTATAACCAAAGATGTCACTGCAAACAGTCGCAAGTTTCAGGCGTTGCGGCTGGAGACTCTTGATCAACTACCATACTTGCCAGACCTTGCTCCAATACAGTTTAATTTTTTTTCAGAATTTAGACAACTTTTTACAAGGGAAAAAAAACAACTTTGAAGAGTCGGTGGAAAACGCCTTCAAAGATTTTATTTATTCCTGTCCACGAGAGTTTTACAGCACAGGTATTAAGCAACAGTCCGCATAGATAGGGGTCAATAATTCTAATAATTAAATATATATTCTTCATACATTTTTTTTGTAAGCTTCTTAGGCAAGGACCGAATTATTTTTATATATTCCTAACAAGTTCGCATTAAGGGCCAGGACAGGAAGGTACCCAGAAGAAATATTCTCAAGATTACTTGATCCGACCGCATCCGGATATTGGGAGTTCCGAAAAATATTGCCATAATCCTATTTAAATTCTAAAATATCCCTACAGTCGCGATTCGCTGGACAGACTATAATGTAAAAACTGATTTACTTGTCGTATCAAATAATCGGAGAGTCGAAAATCACCTCTCCATCCAAACCGTTTCACCGACAATGACTAAGCAGTCATCATCTCCTTTATCGTGAAAGAGACCCGGAAGAATTGTCCTCTTTGTCCAGGGTACGGAATTGCATCACGCGCAGGGCGCGCAGAAATGAGGTGTCAGAAGTGATGGTGTGATTTTTACCATCCAATTTGACTCTGGATTTTGGTGATTGAAGTGATGCGCGAAATTTAAGTGGGTTGTAGTTTTTTCAACGCGCCAAAACACGCCCGTTTAAATGTGAGCCGTCACATGTACTTCAGTGGAAAATCTATATATTTATATACAAAGTCGGGTTTGTTCGAACACTTATAACTCGAGAATGGCTAGACCGATTTTCATGGTTTTTGATTTGTAGTATTTGTTTCCGTCCCGAATACCAGAATTACTATTAAAAAAAATTAGAAAATTGTCGAAAAATTAAAATAAAAGAAAAACATTTTTCCATACAAAATGTAAATCCGTGTTTTCTCATGGTCAGTTGTACGTGGCATGTTCACGTGTCGGCAAATAATCCGCTTTATTTGTTCTTGCGCCTGATAAAAAAAACAATTCTTCATGCATAACTTCAATGAAGAGAATTAAACCGAGTGCATCCCATGCTGCACAATATGTTAATAGTTTAATTCAATCATGTCTTGCTGATACGCGATTGATATACTTATTTTTTGTACTTTTATATCTCTTTTTATGTTATTATCCTTATAAAGTAGTGAACTTAAAATATTTTGTATTCATTGTATTACTTTCATAAAATCCTACATTAAGTTCAGCTAATCTATAACACGACATTCATTGACTGTTAGGCGGTACAAAGTTCGCCGGGTCAGCTAGTATAATATACTTTTTAACGAGGTAAAAAATAGGTCGTCTTGAAATATAAAATAGTTTCATTGTTTGGATAATACTATGCATGTCCAGAAAGTAACTGTACCAGGGCTCTCACGTGCAGAGGTAATTTGTTTTTGCTATGTTGGTCACACTGCTATGTAGATTAGCTCCTCCTCTTTCCAACAAAATTACGCGGGGTCAGTACGTTCAGAACTGTCAACATCTTGCGTAAACACTCTCTTTGTTTCCTTCATCTTTGTGTGAAATTCGAAGCTTTATTCGCTATCTCTATGAGAAGGGAAAATCGCATCAGTGATGATTTTTTTTCACTCTATTGTTACTGGGGACGAAACATGGGTTGCCCCTGAAACTCCCAACGGAGTCGCACAGTATATTTCAGCGCAAAATTCCACTTTTTAATAACCTATAACTTTTTATTAGTGCATAATTAATATGTCGAAAAACATATTTTTCAGTTATTTTCTATTCATTTTCATTGTCAGAAAATTATATAAGAAGCGCGGGTGGCAGCAGTATTGCAATAAAAATATATGTCAAAACAAGATTCATTTGCTTTATTGTGAAAATAAATTTGGCAATTTCTTTACCGTCAAACCCGGAAGAAGACTCGTTTATAACGTTTGAGTTTAAATTAATTACGCAAAACTACACTAATACATAAAAAAAACGATTGTATCACTCAAGACTTTCCCGGCAACAAGCTAAAGACTGATTTCATCTGAATATTAATTTCATCAATATAATCGGGAGCGCCCACTCTCGGCCGACGGATGAACCCGTTTGGGTTCCGTTTTACAACAGCTTCCGTTTCTCTTCTAGGCTATAGTGGCTAAATATTTTTATTATTCACATACATGAAAAGCTGATTAAATGAATAACCATAAAGAGTAAAAATAAAATATTACTTAAAATTTTACGGATATTGAAAAGTGTATAAATCAGTTCTGAATTCCAAGGTGGGCCTAATAATGTGGCAAGGGTTTGTAGTTGCAATCTTCTTGGTGTCAATCATTTTTACACTTCAGATAAACTGAAGATCTAATTACTACTATAGGGTGAATATTAAAAACACATATATTTCAAAAATTTTGCAATATTACACATTATTTTCTCATACATATTATATATTACAATGTAGTGTTAATACTCTGATTATATAGGTGCATATATTACTACCTATTTTTCTACTTAGATTTATTGAATATAATGCAATGTTTATAAAAAAAATGTTTAGTTTTAATTGCATACATTTTTTTCTACTTTTTATTTTTAGTTTTAATTTCTGTAAAAACACATTGTTAGACTAAATCCTTTGTAAGGTTTAAAAAGTCTCTGAAAATTGGAATCAAATGCGTCAGTTTGCGCGTCAACAAACAAAATTAAATGTTAACTCAGCACAGCCAGATACAGACCTTATAGGTATAGTTGGTTGTGCGATATCGCCTCATTTCGGATATGCTAGCATATTTATATAGAGCTATGTTTTTTCTGTATACTAATATTTATTTTTAATGATCCTGCATATATAATAGTATGTATGTCCATGTCTTTTTTTGGTACATTGCTTTATAAAATAAAATAAGTAAATAAAACTGCAATGCGTTTTCAAACTGTTGTCATTCATATGCCATCGTTGATCACGACGAAGTGTAGAAGCGTCTCTTGATTATTTAAATACGCGCTGTTTGGGAGAGACAAATTTTCAAAGCTCACTGGAACTTAAGTAGAAATCTTGGCTTTGCTTGAATAGTTCTACGAAACAAATGTTTGTTTCCCATGAAATAAGAATAAAGCTTCAGATGTTGCGTATGATAAGACCCTAGAGTAAAAGCTAGTGGAGAGGGCAAATGCCCCTTCTTGCCTTCTTTTTTTTCCGTTACTAAAATTAAAATAATTGAAAAAAAAAATGATTTAGAATTTATCTTTGCTGTAATCTTTTTTTTATTAATTTTTGAACTATATAATAAATAAAATCGCTCTCAGCCATTCAGATCTTTTAAAACGTATTCACGCATTAATTGATGTAACTCTGTAATAGGATGTCTGCACAAGCCCACGCTTTGCTTAGTTGGACGACATCGGACAATAAACATCACTAATCAATAATCGAGATTATTTTATTGCAAAAGATTTCGTAATTTAGTTCCATAATATTTTATTTGATGTTTAAGTTGTAAATTAGAATATTACTTATGCATTGCTTACAAAAATAAATTAAATATTAAATTTTACGGTTTGACTTAAGCATGACAGTATGTCCGAACTCCAGAATTACAATCAAAGCCCTCAAAGAGTTTCTAAATTAAATGAGCACATATAAAACTATTTCTCAGTCTCTTGTGAGCGAAAAGATCAGAATGCAAAACGCAAATAAAACAAGCGGCATCTCAATGACGGACACTGTCAGTAGCCGTTCAATAATCGTAGACATGCTCTTGAAATACGTGTTAATGTGGTAATAGGACATCGAAGTGAAAGTCTCCGACACGGATTAAAAACGGATCCAATCTGTCAAGAATCAAATCCATTTAAAGTGATCCACTCGGCGCCGGCTACGGCTTCAGCGGCTACCGACGCGAAGCGTTAAAAAAGCTCGACGCGAGAAAAGCGTAGAAGGGCCAACACAACACAGCGCATAAACAAAATAAATCGTATAATTACATCTGTTTTAAGTATACATTTTAAACGAATAGTTAGATAAATGTTTAAAGTTGCATGTTATTAAAGTTTTACTTAATAATCTTCGATATCTGATGAGTGGAGAAATATCGATAAAATAGGGCCAATGTGAATTTAGATTACGATACTATATTTAGTTTTTTTTTAAATACGATATTTTGTTGCGATATTTAGATATTTACGATACGATATCTAGATTTAGATTTTTTAAATTACATATTCCTTTATCAATTTCTCAAATCAGTCAGTAATTTGGCAAACCTTTAATAAATTGGTAATTAGTTCACGTGAACGAGACAGAGCAGTGCGTCCGAGCGGAATGTGAAATGAACGGTTGTCCTAAAACTACCCATCGAAGGTATAACAACTAAATCTAACACCGCACGAAATGTGTTTAAACTTAGGTATTCTGGCGTCTATACGTTCGACAGGTAGTTTTGGTGCGGGAAAATCTACGATAGTTCATTTCAAATTCCGTTCTAACGTATTGATCTGTCTAGTTTGGTTGAACTAAGTTGCTATTTTGTTCACGAAGAAACGCAATCGGGCCCATTATATATTATAACTTAATTTACGCTAAATAGGTGTACTGACTTTCAAACCTATCCGAAACAAACCTATATTTTCTGTAAAAAGTAGCTTGATTTATACTAATAAATAATTACACTAAATAAGTGAATTAAAGTTTATTAATATACTTACTTCCTAACCTAACATAACCTAACCTATAATAACTATTTTTGTTTACACTAAATATTGTTGTTTACTTTGTTTCATTAAACGATTACAATAATAAATTATTACACTAATTAAATGATTTACACTAGATAATATGCATGTGCCTATCTTTTCTTTCTTTAGACGGTGCTACGACCTCACGACTGCCGGCCCGGCAAAAAAGTACGGCAATCTCTTTGTCGTACCTACCTGCGTAATTGTCGGATGCCGAATCCAACGTACAAATCGATTAAAATTAACATTATTTTATTTACATGCAGTCACGGCTACGGCCAAATAATCGCAAAGTGAACTTTCTCCGGGAGACGTGATGCTGATTACGTTTGAATAGTATCCATTGAGATGTTGATCAATAAAACTGGTAATGCGATTGATGATATCTACAACCCATTCTCCATTCAGTTTATCCAACGTAAACATATCAATGGTAGCGGTGATTGTAAGGATGAATACATTTAGCACGTCAGTAACATGTTTTCGTTAAACTTCCGAGAAGGGATGTATGTGAATGACGATTTCCCTATTATACAGGACATAAAATGATGGGACTCTTCGTCGAAGTGTTAGGCCAACTTCTGCCATTTTATTGACGTTTGATTTATGCTGCTGTTGAGTGAGTATCAATGATTCTCTAACTGAAGGCGATGCCGGAGGTAACACATATAAATGTGAGTGTAAGTGTTAAAAAAAACGGAAAATTAAAAAGAGGAGAATGGCATAGAAGAATTAAGAAATGAATTTCACATTAAAATATATATTTTTTAGATTTAATAGATTTTTAAAAATATTCCTAGTTTTTTTTGTTTGTTGTGATTGTGTTGTGTTTGTGCGAAAAAAATGTGTTTTAAATTGTATGTTCAACGTAGAGATTTTTACAAAATAAAAAGTCATAAAAATACTTGTTTTCGCTTCAATAGTAACAAAAGTCATATGCGAATTAATGAAAAAATCAAAATCTCACAATTCGTTTCTTACGTCAACTTTACAGCTTTAGTTAGAACGTATTTGTATTTTCTTTCCTTACATAAAAAATATTTTAGCAGCTTTCGTCATGGAAAAATACATCTAAAACACATTTTTTTCCGTTTTATTAAGAACTTTTGCGAAAAAATGTCTCCAGCATCAACTTAAGAGATTGTAAATCAACATCATCAACATCAACATCATCAACATCAACATCATCATCGACATCATCATCAATAACAACATCAACATCAACAACATCGACCAAAAATAAATAATTGGTTTTAGCTCTCTTACCTTTTTCGTAATCTTCTGCTGGGACGTTGAAAAATAGTTAAAATTACAATTTTGCGCTGGTTACATAGGGCGTCGCCTTAAGTCGTTTTCCACCAGATACTTGTTGGGATAGAGCGATAATAAATACGAATAAGCGATGACAATAATGAAATCGAAATATTTAAATAATAGATCAAACTATTGAGTCAACATAAAGCAGCAATAATTATATTTGGAATATAAACGCGTTCTACACGCGTTTTTTTTCTACTTCAAACGAAGATGTCTTGTGGCAATGTACTTTCTAGTGATGCTTTTAACGGATTTTGCATATTAACCAGAGAGAAAAAATATAAGAAAAACCACCCAACAGAAAATTTGACTGTTCGGGTGTGGGGCTGCCAGACGCGAACTTTAAAAATGTTGTCTATACCCCAGTATTGCCTTGCCAGACTACCTATATCCGCGGAACGATCTGGTTGCACGGGGTGATGCGTTCGTTAAGGCGGATAAAAAGATGAGAATGTTGCGATTACGTAGCCAATTAGTCGGTCGCGTCGGTGGTGAGGCGATTGGCGCGACGGGGCTCTACAATTTCCTCTGCGCTGGACCATTGTCGTCCTGCGAGGCCATCGAGAAAAACGCTTATTGAGGAAACCATAATCGTAGCGGCGACGCCAACAAAATGCACTGGATAAGAGATCACTTTGAAGACCGGCCCCGAGAGAGGGTTCCGACCCCGTCAAACGTTGCCTCATAGTGGGAACCTGCATGCATTGCAAGGTTGATTGGTGCACTTGCTAATATAAAAGAGGGATCAGTGGGCCCGGTTAGTAAATAATCCCTGGTAGAAGGCCACCACCAAGCGGTCTTCCGCTAGATGTTCCAGCCAAAGTCTTTTTTGCCTGATGACACGATTTCGATGGTTGTATTAATACTCAGTTTAGTAAGTAAAACTCAGTAAAACTCTTTTACTCAGTAAAACTCAGTTTTTGCTTAAGCAAAAACTGAGTGTCATAGGTGTCAAAAAGCGGACTAAGGTAAGGCTGTTTCAAGGTCTGGTTTTCTCGATCTTTCTCTATGCACCGGAGACGTGGACTATGGAGGCTCGGATGCGCACCAAAATCGATGCACTGGAGATAAGGCATCGGCGTAAAATGCTGGGAATTCCATGGACAGCACGCTTCGCCAAACAATCATCCTAAAAGTACTCAACATCCAAGTGAGCCTCTCCTCTTTGTGCAAGAGAAGGGTCCTGCAGTATTGGTCAGCAGATAATCTGGAGAAAATGCTTTCTGGGGGTCAAGAAAAGGGAAGAAGAAGCAGAGGCAGATCACCGGTCAGTTGGAACGACCTCATAAAAAAAGTTAAAAGGGATCAATACAATCTGCGAGTCAATTATAATCCGATTAAAACATATTTACCCACATACAAAGTCCTATCAATTTCGAGAAATGTAATTATTTCTGTAAAATTTGTTTTTTACTTGATTTAAGGGAAGCCTGTTTTAGACGGCCAAAAAAAACCTATTTTTTCATGTTTTTTTTTAAACTTATAGTTGGAATCTTTTTTCATGAATCTTTTACCTCTAGAATCAACGATAGTTGCAGATTGCTGTAAGTGTAAAAAACTTACTACTGTTCTATTAATAAAAGTTTAAGCGCGTTTAAACTTTCAAAACCATATTTTTCTGTTTTGCGCCGGTGTTAAAAAACCTATTTGACGGATCGAGAGAAGATTATTTAATTATCTTCTATATGAACTAAAAGAAATCACAAAAAGATGTTTTAATATGTTTTTTTTACTAGTTAACACAAAATTTTGGAGCGAAAACCGTGTTTTTAAATCCCTGAAAAATAATAGCAATAATAAATTTTTGTTACTTTATTTAGTTCATCTAGAAAATACACATGTAATAAATAATATCCTAGTTTACTTTTTGTTTTAGAAACAGATACTTTAATTTCTGCAGCGGTAGAAACATATGCAATTCAATACCCTAAAAATAGTTTTTTTTACTATTGCTAAACAAATTTCTATTTTTCAAATGTTAGTCAAGCTGATATAAAAGATTAATGATGAGGTTTCACCATTAGGATTTTTTTTAAAAATCATGGAAAATATGTTTTTTTTGTCCTTCTAAACCAAGGCTACTTTAAGTAGAAAATGCATCTAATTTCAACGTATACCAGACCCTCCAATTCCCCAATATTATTTTAGGCCGGTATTATTTGTATATATCATGTATGTATAAGGTGATCTACAAAATGTCTGGAGGGGATAATAGGGTTGGTTTTTGTAATGGTTGGTTGGTTGTAATTTTGGTTGGAATACCTCACAGAGAAGCTACACTAATTATATTTAAATTCCGTCATAAATTTTAATCTCATATTAACGCTAAGCCACTCGAAGCTAGCCGTGAAACGAACCGCACTGTTCGAGGCCGTAGTGTAAAGGAGCCCAAAAGGGTTCGTCCACCGGCCGAGAGAGGGCCCTTATTCATTTTATTTCTGAAATTATTATACTAATTAAATCAGTCCTTTGCTACTTGTCGGGAAAGACTTGGGGTGACCGAACCGATTTTTTTTACTTGTACATGAATCATTTATTTTATTTATTTATTTAACAGGGTAAACATATTTCTGGCCGATGACATGCTTTCAACAATAGTTTTAATTAGTTAAGTCTCCAATACTCACAGTGCATACTGTGGGGGTTGGGAGGAAAAAAGGAAAGAAAAATGAAGGAATTGGTGTCAATAGATTTTAAGTATTAATGTGCAGTACAAATAATAAGAAAATTTACTGCATTATATAAACCTTTTTTAATTTATTAAAAATAAGTTAAAGAACAAAGAATGAAAAACCAAATAGTTCCTAAGACATAAGTATCATGGCTGTCTATAAGGGTGTAGATATTTGTTAAAGCGAAGATTGTAAACACACAGGCAAAAAATAAGTGAGTATGCCAGTAAATCAGACTTTGTAAATAACATCCTTGATTATGGCGTCAGGAGTGCGAGAAGGTGGAAACGTAAGTCCAAACGAGGTACAATTTCTCCGTGTCGAAACATGACTGGCCAGGATACGTTTAAAAGGAGATGGTTGGCCGGAGTTGTGTATTTTAAAGTTCGAAACGGTGGATAATTATGTCAAAGGCGTCCACAAAGCCACGCTCGATGAAGCCATCAAAGGCATAAAGGCGGTTGTCGGGCTGTCCGTTATTACCGACGAGCATACAACAAAGTGAGGAACCTTTTGTTGAATAAACGACCCTGGCTCACTCTTTATTTTGATACGAGTTGGTACATTTAAACAAGATTGACTGATCAGGCACGCGTGATCGCAATATAAAACTTAGATTAGCCTGAAACCATTGATTATATAGGGTACTAGTGGAATGTTACCCGGCGACGCTCGGGTATCCGTTCCCTTCACCCTCTCACTTCTTCTTTTGGGGCCACACTAATGGATAACGCCGTTAATTATCGCGATGATGGACGTTTAAAGTTAGTGTAGCCACGACTTACCGCGATAATTTTACAACGTCATTCACATTGCTGTTTGATTTTAGACGATAGGTCGAGTGGCGGTACATCAGAGATTTAACTCGAGAATGAATGCGTTGAAGCGGCCACATTACGTTTTTCATTGTGCACCGTGAGCGCGACGGGATCGCGCGTGTTTGTCTTCGATAATATATGGAGTGGACTAACGAGAAAGTCATGGTGCTTCTCAAAGTTCTGCAAGCAACGAAACGAAATTCTTTCGAATTTGTTCATGTTTGTAGATCCGAGACAGAAAAGTTACAAGCATCGTGCGTCACTAAACGATACTTGGCGATAAATAATGGAATTATTACCATTTAAAACAACAATTGAAGAAATTAAAAAGAAAAAGGAAACCTAATGGGTTATGATAAAACACATCTAAATAAAAATAAAAAAACTTTGGAATCGGTAAATATAAAATGTATTCATAAAATTAAAAAAACACGCTCATCAAATACAATGTAGCAGCGTCAACGTCCATCTTGCTTGAAATTCAAGAAACATTACGCTAATTGTAATGCCAAGAATTGGCATTGACGTTGACCGTTCAATTGTAGCCACTCAGTTTAAGGCGTTTATAATTACCGCAATATTTATCGCGATAATGGGACTCGACGTTTTTTGTTAGTGTGGCCCCAGCATTAGAAAGTGATCTTACGAAATATAAATATATATATATATATTTATCAAAACAAGGGATTACATTTTAATATCGATGATGGTAAAACATCGAGAGTCATATACTGACAATAAAAGTTATTTAACAAACGCCTCCAAGA
Source organism: Micropterix aruncella (assembly GCA_944548615.1). Classification (NCBI taxonomy): domain Eukaryota; kingdom Metazoa; phylum Arthropoda; class Insecta; order Lepidoptera; family Micropterigidae; genus Micropterix; species Micropterix aruncella. The sequence continues at coordinate 18,635,114 of OX155964.1, read as the reverse complement.
CAGATTACCGCATTTAGCGATCGATAAACATTTCTATTTTTCCTCTCGGAAAGGCTATCCACAGAGGCGATAGCCATCCATATATGTTTAGGGCAGGGACATATAAGGAAGAGGCACTTGAATATTAACTACACCCGCTTTCACTGATTGCGCATGCGCAAACGAATAATTGATTAATTATCTAACTACAGCTTAACTTTGCTGGAACCCGCCAGATAACCATTGCTTAATGTGCGGCCTAATGAGAATCGGGTTAGGGATAGTCAGGCACTGCGGTAGGACGCTAGGATTCCATCTGACGCCGGCCTGATTTCTCCTCCTGAGGGTCATATCATGATTAGACCTCTCTGTACGCTTTCTGTCTTGGGATAGTCCCCCTGTCCTAGGCGCGGCATCGCGACGGCTCTGATAGCAATTCCCGCCCGTGAATAGTCAGATCCCCTCTTTTATTAGAACCCTTTGGTCTACGGCGCTTCTGGACGGTTTGCGCACCGTGCGGCGTCAGCCAATCGGCTGTGCACTGAAGGAAAGTGGAGACTATGGAAATATACTGTCTACTAACCAGCGGGGGTGAATGTTGACCTGTTGTCATGCCACCCATAAAATAACCTAAGGGCCACCCGATCACTAGTGACATTACGGGCAAAAGACGTAATTCAATTATTGAATTAGCGCTGTAATACAACAGATAGAGGCCGCACAGGCGACTTCGGTTCCGTAACCAATCGGCAGGACGAAGGTATCCTGCAGGTTAATTTTAGATGGAGATATCCTGCCATAACTGGAAGTCAGGGGGCGAGGTAAACCACTGGGTTACCTTCCTAGTGCCTCGCCGTAAGGTGTTGACCTCTGTCGGGTTCGTAACTTTGCTGGAGGATAGATTCGTATCGTCCCAAAGTCTTCTACGCTCATCCCACGGGAGACAGAACGATCATTATCGTTTAAACTTTCTGGGATGGCGGGCTCTCCCGTTGTAGTCGACATCTCCAAATGTCCGCTGTTTGTCTTGGGGTCTATATGCGCGTTACCGCGACGCCTTTGATATAATTTCCCGCTCGTGAGCAGTCAGATTCCCTCTTTTCTTAGAATCGATAGGACCGCTACTTATTACAATGAGTTCCTCTATTTTATTTTTCGAGGTGGATACAGATATTAGACACTAATATCAGATACAGATACAGATACAGATATTAAACACTACACGGGAAAATAGAAAAAGTCAAGGAACAGCGTTTTTTATGTTCAACTTTTGATTAATCACTAATCTCAGTAACAAAAGCCTATATAACCTAGTTTGTATTTCTTCAAACGCAGGCTCAAAGGACACTTTAACGCTCATAAAATTCTCTCGTCCCCTCCCCTCTTCCTTACCTGATTCATTATAGGTAGATAGATAGATAGATAGATAGATAGAGATTCTTTATTGCACATTTTAGGAAACAAAAACATACAAAAGGCGGACTTATTGCCTAAAATACAATCTCCCAAAGCCAACCTTCGTGGAAGTGTAAACATTTAGGTGCCAAGAGTTAAAAATTAACAAAAATTAAAAGGTTAATTTATTAATTGCATTAATTGCTTTAATTGGTTAATTGATAATAGGCTAATTGCTTTAAAAAAATATATGTTTTTTTCTGCTGGATCTCATTCCTAGTTACATATACAGATTTTAATAATAGTTTTATCTCATTTCTGCCGCAAAACATTTATTTAATTATTTATTAAGAAAAACATACAGCGCTACAAAAATAACACAACTACATTAAATACAATATTTCTGGCCGATGACATGTTTTCAACAACAGTTTCAATGATTTTAGTCTCCAATACGCCAGTGCTTACTGTAAGGGTTGGGAGAGGTAAAAGTTCATGTTCAAAATAATTCATGCAGAAAAAGAAAATGTTCTGCCATTAGCTTAAGCTTAGCTGTAAGATATTGCTTCAATGCAATAAGTTTATCGAATAATTGTTTTATTATTATTAAATAATGAAAGTTCTAGATGACTTACATCTCAGTTTTTCATATAAAGAAGGCAAAATATTTTTATTTAATTTTCTTACTTATCAATAAGAAATCGAGACAGCACAATTGCTCTCTCGAACCCCCTATGACTTATATTAAGTCCGACTATCACAATTATTTAAAAAATATAGAAATTTCCTACACGGCCCTAATAATAAATTCCTGAACGGCATTCCATCCAAATAATCAGCTTCCCCTTTAAGCCTCTTCGCATGGATTGTTCTTCATGGCATAAACTCCAATAATAATGATTAGATATTCAGCGCCGTCACTTTATTAAGATCACAAACGTTAATATTGTTTAATGGCCTATCGTTAAATTACACCGTAAAATATATTACCCATAATTATAAAGCTTATCTCACATTGGGAGCTAATGCAATTTCCTAAACGGTTTTATCTACGCTCAGGAGAAACTAATTTGTGATTATATAGGAATGAAGCTGTGTCCGGTTGGTTTTTTTAGTAGGCGTACAGGGAGGGAGTTAAGCCACCATCGCCTAGACTCTAGATTATTAAATGTTAAATACGTCTGTGCACCCCGTGACGTCATCAATAGTAGTCACACGCACACACACACACACAGTCATACACATGCCAATGCCAGCTGGGAGCTCTGAATCGCAGGAAAAAATATCGCAATGAATGTTTTGATTGAGCAAATCTATACTGATATTATAAAGAAGTAATGTTTGTAAGTTTGTATGTTTGTAACTTTGTAAGTTTGCATGTAGGGGGTAATCTCCGAAACTAGTTATCCGATTTCAAAAATTCTTTTTATAATGAAGAGCTCCATTTTTGACGAGTGCTATAGGCTATATTTTATTGTGATAAATTTTGGCTTTCAATACGAAATTACAATATTTGTAAATTAAGTCGGAGAAAAATGAGCTGGTGAGTCGCTTTATCGGCGTGCGCTGATGAAACGGTTTGATATATGTGAAAACAATGTAGGACAGAAACATCGGTCTCAAAAAGATCTATAAAAAAGTCGCAAATATCTAACTTTTATATTTAAGCTGCAATAACTGCTTTTATGTAAAAATCAAGAAAAATACGTAGGCAGTGTTTGTTGAAGTAATTAGCACTAAAATAAGAATCATTACCAAAATAAATTATTACATCATCACAAGTGTTAAATAGAGATGAAATTAGCCGTTTAATGTTTTTAGGTGGTATTGTTTTAGAGATATCATGAAATTAGTGACGCATGCAAGGACCTCGAAATACCGAGAGGGCGGCAGCAAGATGGCGGCGCGGATGGCGAGAAATAAGACTCGTACGTCTACGAGATAGGTAGCGTGCATCTGAAGGGATAGCGTGCGTCTTGCACTATATATCTAAAGGTATCGTCTAAAAAAGCAAATAAACCCCACCCTACTTAAATTAACAAATCGATTCGAAACTGTGTGCGAAGCGAAGCCGCGGGCAACAGCTAGTTATTCATAAAGACCAGAACAATTCTGTAGTGTGACTAGAAACCATACTGCGGAACAAATCCGATACAAAATGATGTCCATAATCTACCCAATCAGACCTTTCATTTGATAATAAACACGATATATTTATAAATAGGATAGAAAACGAATTTACCGCGTGAAATTTGTAGCACCAGACGTTTCGGTGACGTTGCAGCCGCCGTTGTCTAGGGTAGACTGAAGAGCTGTCAATCCGTTGTTTTGCGGGTAGGCCGCATACCGCTGCCGCCACTGCGTAGGTTATAACGGTGGTGGGGGGTCGGGCTCGGAGCGCGGAAATTTTGAAAATCCGTCTTGCACACAACACTCACTGTATCCTGTTTTACGTCTTTGCGTTCGGCGTTCGGCGGCGGGAACATTTTAAGAAGAGGGTTCCACGTAGAAGAGAGTGTGTAACCGTCGTCTCTATTGAAGTTCGGGGTTTTCGATTTTCGCTTCGATTTTATATTACGATATATTAATCTTAATTTATTGAGATTTGGATATATGGACATTTATTTATTTGACATTTGGACTGTTAAATACCCTATGACACCCAATGACATAACGATTCTGACGATACCAAACTCTTCTAAATCGGTTAAAGCGTTTAGAATTTATGGTGGAATAAAGAAACGGAAAACATACATACATGAACCCTAAACGCATTACCTACACTCCTTTTTGTTTGGTAGTCGTGTAATTAATGAACTATTCTTTAGAAAAACACATACTGGTTTCTTTCCGAGTACAATTACGTAATTTTATAATTTTTCCAAACGTCAGAATGGAATAAATACGTAAGAAGCAAATACGGTCACTAATACATCGATAATATTTTGTGGAGTGTATAAAAAAACCATTTTATATAATCTATTTTGCTAAATTATTATTCTAAAAAAATCTATTTGTTACTGACCCTACAGGTTTTATTCCTGGCGGCCGCGAAGAAGAAACAAAAAATACAATGTTAGATGATGACTGTCATAACACAACCAATACGTAACAAAGCGATTTATATCGAAGACGCTGCTTTCTACTTATATGTGTGAGAGCAATAGATCATGGCACGTACCCTATGATACCCGGGATGGCATAGCGAGTGATTCTAACATTACCACACACTTCTAAATCGGTTCAAGCGTTTATAAGTTACGCTGGAATAAAGGAACGGAAAACATGCATACATGAACCCTAAACACATTACACTCCTTTTTGTGGGCAGTCGTGTAAAAAGACATTGAATCTACTTCCTCTCAGCAAAAGTGAAGGCTACGAATCGGACTTTACACCGATCACTGTTCAGAGATCTGCTATTTTAAAAACATGGGAATTGCTGAGGACGAAACGTGATGATTTTGCAAAGAAATGTCAGAGCGTAAAATATGCATAATATGTGAAACGATCGCATACCAGAGACTCTGTCACTTGGAAAAGGTGATATTAATACCTTAGGAGGTCAGCAACATCTCACTTAGAATATTTCACAGATTTATAAGAAGTTTCAGCGTGGATTAAGTAAATCAAGAAGTATATAATAAAAGATCACAAAATAACACAAGATAACAACATATAAAATAACAACAAAATAACAAAAGATCACAAATAACAAAAAAGATAACAAAAGGACTGGTCGCAGTGATGACAGGTAATACAGCCTGTACAACTCCTTAATTACCCTCTACCATCTGCTATCAGCTTGCGTAAGAAATGACAGTTATGATTCTGTTATTATTTCATATCTTTTTAAGAAATATGAAAATCCACTCAGTCATATTCTCTGTTTCATCAATGCTTACTGCAGCTGTCTTAATAATTTAGTATACAAGTCTTTTTCGTGGTAATTTAAAATAATATAACATTTCCGTTGATGGAGCAAAAAACGCGTTAAGTCGACGAGTAGCATCGCTGATGCAACTTAATGAAGCCCGATACATCTTCGCATTTTTGCATGATTAATTCAATAACCAATTAACTTTATTGTGCAACGACGTGGCGAGCTGAGTGTAATGCTCGCCATATATCGCGCTTAAAAATAAAGGAACTTTAAAACGCCTATGTCCTCGAACACATTTGTGTATGGCCTACGCCTACGACGCGACGCCGTGCTTGTATGATATGAATTTGTAATTGTTGACGTTACCAGACGGCTGTTTTATGTCAATTTTCATGTTATATATTTTACTTTTTCATGCAAATGTAAAATTACGTTATAAGAAAGTGATTTCTGTTGCCCAATTTTTGGTAAAAATTTAATGAAATGCATTTTTTTATAATATTAAAAATATTGTTACAAAAAAAATCGCTTTATAAAAAAAAAAAAAGAGGGAACTGATAAAAAGTGGCTTTGTAATCAGTAAAGTCGTTATGGCGAAAGACTTATTATATTCGCACTAAATAATTACAGTGTGAAAGGGGGTATTGAAAACTAACCAAAGAAGTGTTAGCAAGGATATTTAATTTAGGACCAATCACTAAAAAAAATCTGATCAAATCAAAATTATTGTCTCCAGAACCTTACACATATTATAAATAGGATAGAAAACGAATTTACCGCGTGAAATTTGTAGGACCCGACGTTTCGGTGACGTTGCAGCCGCCGTTGTCTAGGGTAGACTAAAGAGCTGTCAGTCCGTTGTTTTGCGGGTAGGCCGCAAACCGCTGCCGCCACTGCGTAGGTTATAGCGGTGGTGGGGGGCCGGGCGGCGGGAACATTTTAAGAACGCCGAACGCAAAGACGTAAAACAGGATACAGTGAGTGTTGTGTGCAAGACGGATTTTAAAAATTCCCGCGCTCCGAGCCCGGCCCCCCACCACCGTTATAACCTACGCAGTGGCGGCAGCGGTTTGCGGCCTACCCGCAAAACAACGGACTGACAGCTCTTTAGTCTACCCTAGACAACGGCGGCTGCAACGTCACCGAAACGTCGGGTCCTACAAATTTCACGCGGTAAATTCGTTTTCTATCCTATTTATAATGTCAAACAACCGCGATAGTCTTCGATTTTATCTTACACATATTGTTTAGATATTAGTACACACTTTGGATACTTGAGATAGCATAATTTAATTATAATAGCTGAAGGACAACACCAGTGATTGCGGAATCGATATAATTTGGCAATAGAATAAAAAGATTAAAATAATTCTACAAATCGTTACTAAACGTTTCTAAAGAGTCACACTACATCATTTAGAATAATCGCATTACATACTTATTTCTACAAAGCCAATAAGATACTTATATAACATGATTTAATAAAAAAAAGTATTAAAAAAAATAACCAACCAAGAATATAACTTACTTCAACTTACTTTAGAACAAAGGATGTAGAATCATTGAGCGGATTATACCATTGTCAAACAATCCTTGGGTTTAAAAAAATATTCACATTGAATATATAGCGTAGTTCAACGTCGTACTACGATTCGGAAACCAGTATTTTACTACGAAACACAACGTGTAGATGGCACTCATAGTTCACAATATTGATTACTATGTTCAATATGGCTACTTTCGTGGTATAACAATATGGCGGCGCACTGTAAATAACGCTCTAAACACGCCTATACGATATATATTTTTTTTTATATATTATAATATATACTATTATTTTAATATCATTTAAGTACATTAAGATGTCAATTATTAATTTGGTATAAATGTTTTAATACGTAATAATTACACACTTTACATAACGTTCAGAAAGATTAATAGATGGCATTTTATCTATTCGTAATTAGCATGTGTATAATCAGCCTATATATCAATTGGGACAGATAAAACCAATAAATCAACAAATGTTAAATAAATGAATTTTTGTTATTACTGGTTAAATTATTGGGGTTTTATTATCAATCAGTCATTTATAAAATATCATTTATTATCAATGTTATTCAGGGTTATTCAGGGCCCTATGTCAGGGTTTATGGGTGCACGGTATAATAGCGTGGGAAGCATGTGCAAAATCTGTCTTGGATCCTCTAGTGAAAGCCCAAAAGCTTTTGTTGAGGGTAATCAATAAAAGGTACCCACGACATGATTCTAACATGCTTTTTCAAAAAAGTAAGGTGTTAGATATACGCCAGCTGTTTGTGAAACAGTCACTCATGTTTTTCCATCGAACCTTAGATAAACGACCACGAAGCCAACAACACAGAACTACAGGAGCATCTGCAGGCTTGAATTATGCCGTTCCCCGAGTTAATCATCATTTGCCCAAAGGCAATTAACTTTATCGCATCTAAAATATTCAACCGTATTGATGACGACATAAAAAAAATTGAAAGTACCTTTTTATTCAATAAAAAAATAAAAAAATGGCTTCTTGACGATATAAGTCGTTCAAGGGCAGAGAATGATCTTCTGCAAATCAACTCTTAGAAATAATATACCTGCATAACAGTGATATAAGATAATAAACATAATGTAACATATGTGTGTATGTGTGTATGCATGTATATGTATATATGTGTATATGTATATGTATGTGTATAAAAGTATGTGTCCTACGTCAGTTATGCTTCTCCACCCAAGTCTGAAAATAAATTGTATGCCCAGATGCAGGCTATACTCGGCCTAGTTGGGCATGCGCTGCGCATGGTCATGTGAATGTGGGTCGTCGTTTACTTCGCACCATTACTTGGTATGACCATTTTATGAATTTCGCATGTTATGTTTAAAATGAATAAATAAATAAAAATAAATATTATAGATGGCCAAATAAATTGCTGTTAGTTTGCCCTTAAATCTATCAGCGTCACCTGCATTTCGCCGGCACAAAAAAGTTGTCAAATCTTTCTATGGAGTTGCGCAATCTAATACAATATATATTCAATGATATTGGGTAATAAATTTGTGACATTAGTGACCATTTCTGACAACACCGACACGATGCTCGGTCGTCTCTAGTAAGTAAAGCGAGCTTTCGATAATTGCGGTCCTCGCTGAAATGGCTCCATGAATATGAAGGGCTTTTAATGCGGCGCGTTGTTTATGCGGAACCGAGCCGAGATCTTTATAGAGATATCAAGGGCGAGACGCGGCACCAGCGGGACAGTCTGGAGGAGGCTTAATAGGCAAAGTTTTACTAAGACAGAACAAAAGAAAAGAAAAAAATAAAGATTTATCACACAGTTTTTATGTGGGTAGTATAGATAGGTATCTACCAAAGAAATTAAATACGCGGGAGATTAAAAGATAGTAGATAGCAATAATTAGTTCTAACTGCATCAATCGTTTCCACCTTGTCGTGAAATTATAAAAATCTGTAGCGAGGTCTGTAGGAGAAGTGGGTCAAGTTATAATAAAATCATAGGCTTTGAGTTCAACATTCTAGAATTAAATTAGCCCTAACGTCAATTCCTACAAAGCAATAGGAAAATAAATTGAGATATAAAAGTCCTTTGATAAATTGGATTATTTTCAGCATTCGAAAGATCGATGGGAATGGAATACATGGAATATAAAATACAAAAAAGTCTCTGCGATGGCATTTGGATAGCAGTCATTGCGCTTTCGGCCTAGTACATTCTAATCACAAAGTTTAAACACAATCACAAAGTCTAAACACAATCACAAAGTTTAGCAAAAAAATCGAATACAAAAAGAAGTCGCATCGTACGAGGCCCGGAAGGTAGGAGGGATGCTTCGACATTTGAGATCCTTAAAGAAATCGGGTTTGAGGATCGGAATTCAGAGTCGAGGAATTCGTTCGTTTTGTTTTTGGGTTGGTTAACTAGTTAGTACGTACACTGACTGCGATGGTTAAAACCATATATTATAAAGATTAGCCAGATAGTTGCCGGTCTGATATCGGTAACTATCTCGCTACATAGGTAACATATGGTGCCCCACAAGGTTAACCTTGTGCGATGGTTAAAGCCATATATTATAAAGATTAGCCAGATAGTTGCTGGTCTAATATCAGCAACTATCTGGCTACATGGGTAACATATGCTGCCCCACAAGGTTAACCTTGTGCGATGGTTAAAGCCATACATTATAAAGATTAGCCAGATAGTTACCGGTCTAATATCGGCAACTATCTGGCTACATAGGTAATGGCTACATGGTGCACAACAAGGTAAACGTTGTGCGATGGTTAAAGCCATATATTATAAAGATTAGCCAGATAGTTGCCGGTCTGATATCGGCAACTATCTGGCTACATAGGTAACATATGGTGCCCCACAAGGTTAACCTTGTGCGATGGTTAAAGCCATATATTATAAAGATTAGCCAGATAGTTGCCGGTCTAATATCGGCAACTATCTGGCTACATAGGTAACATATGGTGCACAACAAGGTTAACGTTGTGCGATGGTTAAAGCCATATATTATAAAGTTTAGCAGATAGTTGCCGGTCTAATATCGGCAACTATCTGGCTACATAGGTAACATATGGTGCCCCACAAGGTTAACCTTGTGCGATGGTTAAAGCCATATATTATGAAGATTAGCCAGATAGTTGCCGGTCTAATATCGGCAACTATCTGGCTACATAGGTAACATATGGTGCCCCACAAGGTTAACCTTGTGCGATGGTTAAAGCCATATATTATAAAGATTAGCCAGATAGTTGCCGGTCTAATATCGGCAAATATCTGGCTACATAGGTAACATATGGTGCACAACAAGGTTAACGTTGTGCGATGGTTAAAGCCATATATTATAAAGTTTAGCAGATAGTTGCCGGTCTAATATCGGCAACTATCTGGCTACATAGGTAACATATAGTGCCCCACAAGGTTAACCTTGTGGGGCACCATATGTTACCTTGATTTAAGCCCATAGCTATTTTTAATTTCATAAGTGGTTTGCCTTTGTGTATTTTCTGAATGTATGCGAACGATCCTAAAATTTGTAACCAAATTCTGAATGTATCTGAGTGCCACGAAAAACAATATTTTATTTAAATGGTGTTACAAAAATGAAATGGCTTTTAATCAATCGGTATCTTTTCGGGAATGGAGGTCATTTTAAATATGACTACATAATAAATGTTCATATCCTGAACAATGTATGTATTATTATATTATGTATTATTACGTATAAATACGGATCAAAATTTCAAGATATACATTGATAATTCAGATATAGGTTACATACACTCAAGATATACATTAAATATACTTACCATTAAATATTACCTACATACATTCAAGATATACATGAAAAATCATGTTTTAAAAAATTATTTTTGAAGACCACATCTTACGGCAATTAAGTTTTATGAGCATTTTGCTAAGACTCTTAAGTATTGTATTATTAAATCACTGTCCACCCTAGAACGGCCTAGTCCTAGTTGGATGACAGAATTGAAAAAGCATGAGGTTAAGCATAATGTTTTGCTATTCGGCTCATGTTATTTTTGTAACCAAAATCAGTGTTTTACAGATCCTAATTATTTCTTAAATAAATAAATAAATAAATTTATAATGTATTCGAGAAAATAAACAAGATGCTGAGATTAATCATGAGAACCACAAAAAGCTCTAAAATCATTAAAGCTGATCCTGCATTATAATTCACTAGCACTATAATTTCCTGGCGTTGCCCAGGTGATTTTGAGAAAACTGAAGCACTCTTATCTTGTCCAGATATAAAGAGATGTTTTGTTTTAAAGTTATCTTTCGTACATGCCTCCACAAAAATTAGTATGTTAAACATACGTGAATGCCATTGGTCTGTGTTGACTTTAGGATGACGGGCAGATTTTGACGAAATTCCAGATATTCTCCCGTCAGATTATTTGTTTATTTGTTCCTAATATTTATTTTGAAATTTTACAATGGACGGGTTTGTTATCACACCCAAATATCTTATAAACAACTACTATGAAATATGTATATGTATGTGTGTGTCTTGTTATTGAACTAAATCGACAGAATTTTAATGCAATTCTGTTAATGTTATGACAATGAAAAATGGTGGCCCAGTCGGGATTCGAACCCGGAATCTTACAATGTAAGATCAGGTATCCCTACCACTATGTATGCCACCAGGCCGTCTAATTGTTTTCTCTCAGATCTCTTAGAGATGTCAAGGACATTCTACACGATTAATTTACGTGGCTTGAGCACCTGCGCTCGATCATTTGCATTGCTTATGTTGCAGGTAGGTTTTACCTACCCGCCGATATCAAGTGACAACTTAAGTGCGGAACAGGCCATTCTCTTTCCTTCCATTAAGGCTGCCAAATTCCAGAAGAAGCGGTGGCAAGAGCATTTTTTCCCTGAACTCTGATTTTGATCAGGACAAATTAGTTGAAAATCCTGTAGCCAGCAAAGGTAATCTTGTAGTTATCCATAGTCGGACCTCACGCTGCTGTGCTGAATCTCAAGCTAGGTGTAGCGGCTCTCTTAAGCAGCGTCGTCTATTGTTACGGGAGGCTCTTGTCTACGCGGTTGATTTATTATTTTAGCCTTTGATTGCACTTGCTCAATTGCTTTACGATTTCGTGGAGGCATTATGTCAAGGTAATGGCAGTGAAAGATAACTTCACATGCACTGAATGGTTATAAACTTCAAGACTCCCGAATTAGTTTCCCTTATATTCACATGTAAAATACAACATAAAAAATACACATGCATTTACAATAAACATATACTTACATCTAACTCATTTACTTATAAACTTATCATGCACAGTGCCTACTGTAAATATGTATATTTATATATATTTGAATATATGACGATTCTGTATTATATATCCATGTACCATCGTCCAACTCCTTTTCCTAATCACTTGCAATTCTATACCTATCTCAGGGACTAACTTTGTGATTTTTAATTTAAATATGCTAATATTTCTTAAAACTGAATCTATGGCAGGATTATCGGCCAATGTTTTCTTGCTATGTATAACACTCTAGATCAGGACTTCCCAACCGGAGGGGCGTGCCCCCCCAGGGGGCGTAGAGAGATCTTAGGGGGGCCATGAAGTGTTCGAATATTTTAATCTAATTACTTTTCATTGTTTATTATTTAAAACACAGATTTAGTCGCGCCACTTAGTTCCAATGGTCAATGTTCTGCAATTACCAGAAGATGTCCAAGAAGAATTTCTGGAAATGAAGGCAGATTCGACAATGAAAGATGACTTTCACCTCTTGACTTTGGAGAAATTTTGGATAAAACGCTTTCTCCTTAATCAAAAAGTTGCCACTCTTGCCTTGCGAATACTTCTGCCATTTTCTTCGACTTATGTACTTATGTGAAACCGGATTTTCAGCATTAGTGCAAATTAAGACTAAGCAGCGAAGTCGTCTTGCAGTCGATAATGATTTGATGATAGCTCTGTCAAAAACAGAACCTGATATCGACCAACTGGTTCAAAAAATGCAGGTGCAAACATCCCATTAATAAATAATAAATCGTGTGAAATAAATATCGTAAAAATTTTGTGTTTTTTATTGAAGCAATGAAGAAAAATATAGGGGGGCATGTTTTTTTTTATAATCCGAGGAGGCACCATGCAAAAAAGGTTGGGAAACCCTGCTCTAGATTATTGTATATTTAGTTTATGAGCTGTATGTTTTCCGAAATAAAAAAATAATTTAAATACGACTATGTAAGATTCGATTGGGTGCTGGCATTACTATGTGATTCCATGACGACACATAGTAATTTCTAAAAATCGCCATAATGCCCTACGTTTAAACCTCCGCTAGTGTGTGTGACAACACTGTTTTTTTTACCATGGCAATGATATCAATATACTCCTCGATAATTTATAATCCGTCAGAGATTTTTTTTAACATACTGAATTTGTTTATATGTTATATTTTAAACGTTGTTATTTACCGTTATATTACTTTTTAATTGTTAAATTTATTATGTACTTACTTAAAAATGATAATTATTTAGTTATGCAACCTTATAATTTCATAGTAATGTATATATTATAAATTAAGCCGCCTAATTATTTTCCTTTTGGAAATGTGAGTTTCTACAAAAAAAAATAAACAAGAATCTTGTGCTCACAATTCGTCAAATGTTTAAAACTATTTTAATACTCTTACTTTATAACGCGTTTAATAACGCGTTTAATGTTACCTCTGAAATAATTGATAATCCTAGAACTATTATTTATTTAAACAGCTTGTAACACTAATGGTAGAGTTTTACGACTATTACACTTTTTTTGATATGCAATTAGAAAAAAATAAACTATTACCTTATATTACTAGGTTTCGAGATCGACGTAGCTTAGACAATCAACGGCAGGTTTTAGAAACTGTAAAAGAAAGAAAATCACATTTTAACGTCATATTATAAGGTTCTTTGCCTGGAGGTTCATTGGAGGATTGAGAAAACAGTACAACAATTCCATAAAAAAAATACGTGGATATCGATACAAAGGGTTCCAAAGGGTTGGAACTCCTAAAGCTTTCTTTGATATATCGAAAAAATGAGTTTTTAAACATTAGCCATAATCCATTTTTGTTGTGTTAACGTAAATCTTGGATAATAGAAGGAAATTTTGAGTTATTTTCAACTCTAGCTATAGTCCAGTCATTGAACGCTGAAAAGGGGGTATAGAGGATATGGCTAATAGGAGGTAAACATACTAATACTCGGAACAACGAGATGACCTGGGTTGTAAGTGGGAAGGCGAAAAATAATGAAGTATTTTAAGTTAGGCAGCATTAACCCTTAAAAAGCTTGCTATGGGAATAAAACTCACGACTGCATGTTTTCAACTCGCCAATTTCTTTGTAGAGGGTGTTAGTGCACGCATACTAATGTATAATGATGGCCACTTTTTCAATGAAGGTCACTTTAGAATATAATTTACGTAAGTGCATAAATACGGAGATCGGCCATCCGCGAGTTGTCGCAATACAAAAACCACCAATCGATGGTATTAGCATTCAGTTCAATAAATATTTTATTCAATCAATATTAAGCAATGTTTTTCTCCAGTGGATAGCGCGCCCTAAAAAGAGGAAGAAAATTAAACTCAAGAAGTTTAATGCCATTTATGGAATTATTCCGTAAGAGATGAGTTGCATGGAATTTATTTCTTTTTCCCTCGTTCCCTTGTGTATTGCTTTTGCTGCACTATCAGCGTCTCCAGATCTTCAATCATCGATCAATCACTGAGAAGTCGTAGAGTCCTCGTTGGGCAGTTAGCAAAACACTCGTATAATACAGCTATATAAGGACGCGTAGCTTTATTTTAGCACTACGGCGACGAGGCGGCGAGCGAACGTTGAAAAGCTGCAGCCTTGCGCAAGGACAAATACGGATGGACGCGAAAACCAATATTTATTCTGCTATCATCGAGAGGACACTGGTGACGCTGGTCGCGCCAACTCTGACATCACCAGGAACAATGCCGCTTCGCGCTGATCAACGCTTCCAAAATAGTCGATAATAATATTCGCGATCGTTACATAGTGGCGATACCTGTTGATAGTTTTGAAAATCCTTTATGAGAGCGAGAAACGAGGTTTTCATTCGTCACGCAAAACACAATTTTACGTACATTACATTACATTAAATTCGTCTCAATTTTGTAAGTTTACCGCTCTCTAACATATCACAATATACAAACTACTGTAAAGTAAGAAAAAGTTATGAAATAAAATAGTCTTTAATTTTATGGCTAATACATTTACTAAATTCAAGACAGTATTTACAGTATATTCGAATGAGAAACGACTCGAGTATTGAATGATCAATACTAAACTATATATTCGGGCGTGAAAAATTTTGACGGGGCATTTGTCATTTTTCTAAAAATCAAAAAAATATATAATGACTAGGACATGCAGAAGATAGTGGGACATGGAATCCGTACGAAATCATTAGGTAAACATTCTCAACTAAATGATATGAACATATACGTGCAACGTCGGCATTCGAATACTTAGAGCCCTTTAATTAGGTGTTTTTTTCAATTCTCATATATTTCCATTACATTGATATTATACATACCAATTGTTTACTAAATAATATATGAAATATTTGGCGAAACTAATTTAATGTTTTTACATTGAAATCTACAACAAATTTACGTATTTACTAACCTAACAGTGAATGAATTCCAATCGTCGCAAGTACGTGAAATTGAGTTCGTCGATAGCCATTTTTTTAGTAACAGCCTAAACAAAGATTTCTTCATCAAGGTGGTTCTTTTGACGAACCACTTACGAAATACTATGGGGAGCTTTGTGATCTTCCCAGAACCTTGAGGTTTTAGAAAAAGTGGTTTTAAAAAGATTCTGTCGGTTGTCCGCGATTTCATGAAATATCTGTCAGGCTTTAATATAATTTCTGCAATACACAGATGGAATCAACTAGACATATATTTTTTTTGAATAATTTTTGTCTGCGACATGTTTATTTCTAAATATACATAACAGCTTTTGTAATACAACGAAAAGGTCTAATCGCCGAAACAATATAGCATTATCAAAATAAAAAGCCCTATCGAAATATAATTCCAAATACTTCAACTCCTTAATATTATAGTAATAGTTAGATGAAAACCTAAGATTTCATCTCATAAAAGATTTTTAGTACACTTCTATATTCTTCTATTTACGCAAAGAAACATCGATAACGATAAAAACGATTTTTAGATTATAATTTACAAACATGCGCTGTGTCAATTTAGCAGTCAGTAAGTGATCAACCCTTTAAAAGGGTTAAAAATCATAGTTTTTTTACTAAAATTCAGCAGAAATATAAATAAATAAATAATGAAATTTTGCTGATTTTAACGAAAAACTTGTAAACTCTGAAGGATTTTGATTTATTTAGGACGTTCTTAGACTTAGTGACGTTAGGATTAAATGGGTTAGTTTGATGATAAATGTTTTAAATGAATAGAAAAGGGAACATACGTTTTTAATAATAAGAATAATAATAAAACGCTAAACAAATCGACGAGCTTATTGCTTTGAAGCAATATCTTACAGCTAACCTAAACCTAATGGGAAAACATGTTTTGAGGCAAAAATAAGACAAAACTAATATTTAAATCATTTATAAAGGCAGCTCGTATCAAATGTACCTAACATTAAACGACAGCAAAAAAATAAATAACAAAATGAAAAACAATGACATCATAATGACGCAAGGAAGGGAGGAGGGGAGGAGATAAGATATATTTATGAGCGCGTGTTAGTGTTCCTTGAGCCTGCGTTCAAAGCATTGTAAACTCGGTGCTGACCTTACATGTATTTAGGAGCTTTACAATATGAAACCTCAAGAAACATGCACTTTAAGCCTTTATCATCTACCAATCCATAATTTATTAATCCATAAATTCGTTATAAACTTATGTAATTTGTTATATTGCTTCAAAAGCGTGAGACTAAAAACATAGAAGTAGTAATATGAATATTACTGGTATTGTCAACTACTGACTTCTTTAATAACATGGTTTTATTTTGATACATCGTCAGGAATTAACAAACGACCAGAATTAACAAACGTCATTTAGTACCACCACAACGCAGGTTAATTCCTAGTGAGGTGGTAAAACATTATATGTCAAAGAGATGAACCTCATTTCTGATCTAGTTTTTATAATAGGTAATATAATACAAAAATGATTTCTACTATGATAAGGACTATTTTAATACATTGTACATTGAATTATGGATAAATAAATAACTATCAACGACGAAGTCTTACTCTCTTCTGATATTACTCAGGCTAATTCCTAGTGAGGTGGTAAACCATTATATGTCAAAGAGATGAACCTCTTTTCTGAGCTAATTTTATAATAGGTAATAAAATAAAAAAATGATTTCTACCATGATTAGGACTATTTTAATACATTGTATATTGAATTATGGATAAATAAATAACTATCAACGACGAAGTCTTACTCTCTTCTGATCTTACTCAGGTTAAAATTCCTAGGGAGATGCTAAACCATTATACGTCAAAGAGAGGATTTATTTTTCGAGCTAGGTTTATAATAGGTAGGTTTACTAATTGAAAAATGTTTTGTATTAGGATAAGGACTTTTTGGTGCATTTTTTTTATTGAATTATGAATAAATAGATGAATATCAACGACGAAGTCTTACTCTATTCTAATCGTACTCAGGCTAATTCCTAGTGGGGTTCTAAACCATTACAAGTCAAATAGTTGAATCTCCTCTCCGAGCTAGGTATAATAATACTAATTGAAAAAGGTTTTATATTTGGATACGTATTTTGTTTACTTTGTATAATGAATTATGGATAAATAAACAAACAAATAAATATCAATGGCGAAATTTTACTCTCTTCTGATCATATAAGCGTGGTAACAGTACGCGATAAAAACAGCTCTCATTTTCCTCAGAGAAAATAACGTCTGTTTTACACGTAAGAGCACGCAGCGTCATTTATCTAATTTTCTTTCGCTGCGATAATCGTAACTTTACTGTTAACTTTCTTTTAGCATTTTTTTCTTCGCTTGTACGCGATATTACCGATAGTGAAGCATTCGCGGTATCGTGCTCGTACACGGAATTAAGGGAGAAAAAGATGATCTATTGAGGAGCGCTTCCACAGCAGCACGCGAAGCAATCAGACGCCGCCAGTACTCGTGACGAAGCGCACTGCACATACGAAATGCGCTTCCTCAATAGAGGCCGCTAATAAAACACACTTCCAGGCCGGGATTCCTATAGCTGGGGATAAGGCGGCGACGGGCCTGCTACCGATACACACTTACAAACACTATACCTAGCTCATCGACGAGATACACTGTATCGTAGGAAATCGATGAATTGAAAAGACAACAATATGCTAGACGATAACCTGGAAAAATCGGTAAGTCCAATCTTTCGAGATTGAAGTATGACTATCGCGCCCCCTGGTGGACCGATTTCAACAACAATCTTTTAACCTCTTGCCATGATCAAATGATGCCTGGATGCCAAATTTCAGCTCAATCGGATGAAGCGTTTGGGCGCTATCGTGGAGGAATACATACACACAGACACACAGAAGTGCGTTCAGAATATTTTCCATCTGCAAGAAAAAACAACTGTAATTGCCTAGGAATATTATTTTTTATCCAAGAATATTGTTATTATTATCCTTGTCTGTCTTTATGACTATTTATTATTATTTTATTTTAGTTACTATTAAACATTATCTATATACCATTTTATTTTATTTAACATGATTATTTATTTTTCGTATTCTAAGTAAAAACTCGGCAGTACCTTTTGCATCCCGGAAGGGACGTTACACATTCAACCCCTAAAATTACAATATTTCCTATTGTCATTTTAGTTACTTATTATTAGATATAATATGTAATGGTTAAAGTAATATAAATTATTATTTACCTTGCCGAATATATTATGTACATAGAAAACTAGATAGCTCGATGCCTTGGAACATGTCCTGGCACTTAGTTGGGCAGCAGCAGTACACATATGGTCAATGCTACACAGAGCTCATATTATGCCAAGTTCAATTTAACTTTTTAAAGATTAAATACATTATTAGTAAATTTATATGAATATCAGTTATACATGTACTTTGTAAATGCGTTAATTAATTCATTATATCAATAAATACGTGCAAGCACCGTCCCGTTCATTTTGGTTATATTTAAAGAAATCGCCTAAAACTGCATCTAAGATAATTTATTGAGAAAAATACCATTAATGCTATGTTATTAAATGTCCATTGCCTTTATTTCTCAGGCATTTCATTTTGATTGTTTCATATTTTTTCTCGTGAGACAAGTTTTTAAATATGATAAATTTAAGATTTGTAGGTTTTGCGGAAATGATTAAACGCGGAAACGCTCAATGTTTCGGCCCAAACTGCAATCCTAAAATCGCGGTTTTCGACTTAGGTAGCTTGCGTAACTCCACCGTTGTCCATATCGAGTTGAGATGTTCGCATTTTATGCTATCAAAAAGTGCCGCGGCATTTATTAACACGGTTGCATCGCTGCCTTCACACACTACCGATCAAATGCCAACTCACCTCTTGTTAACTGTACGGCGATTTACTATTGACGAGATATTTATTGGATCTGAAATATTTGTGAACAGGCAATCGTGCTTTGGTATTTCATGAATGGCAGTACTAGTTATTATTAGATTATTTTCTATATATTAATGGTTTCAACCTGATTATAAATTACTAAAATTAATTTATATTGTCACAACTATGACGTTAGTTAATATTATATTCTCTAATTACTTACATTACTTACAATTTTAGACGCAATGTGAGGAAAGCCTACCTACTAAGGAAGAACTAAATTGAATTGAATATTCTTTAGCTCTCTGCACCCCTGCCACTATTTTTTCTTTCTAAACTTGAAATAAGTGCGTAAAAGCTATTGATTTTCGTCCGATAAAGAGTCCATACTGGCGTTTTCGAGTACATTGATGGTAGAGGTCCAAACTAGTATTTTAATGGTATCGAATCATTGAATGATCTCTTTTGCATTTTGTCTTGTATTTTCTTCTTTTTACATTATTCTTGTGTTTTTTTTCTTCATTTTGTTTTGTTTATTTTATCTTTTCTTTACGATAAAAAAAAATATGTTTGCTTACTAATATCATTGATTTTATATCTATAAAATCAATGCTAATATGTATGAATGTTCGCTAATCTGACTTGTATACCATTATACCAATAAAATGAATATGAATATGAAAATAATATGAATAAACGATATCAAAGATATGTTGAGTTTCAAAGGAAAATAAAGTTTTAATAAAAACGTTTTCACTGTTAGGCTGAGGACCTTCTGCTATCCCTCTATCAATAGACATTCTTAATTGTCAATGAAACTTTTACGACGATCAAACTAGAAAACGCTGGGATAATGTTTTCATTGATACTCAAATAAATCAATGAAACACCAACGTTGTTGTTATAAAATTGAACTACCGCAATAAATGTTTTAAAAGTGCAATAAAAAATGTGACTTATGAAGTTTTATTACCATCCTTTAAAAATACACACTTGTGACACGGTTAATACGAATAAAGCACACTCTTAAAAATAGTATCCAATTAATTACGTCGCTAAATTTGATGATAGACAAGAACGATAAAAGTAGAAATCGCATTATTTTTGTTTATCTGATTTTAAGCGAGATAGGTGTTTTTAGACTACTCGAAAATATTGTCAGGTCGCTATTTTCGACTAAGTGTTAAATCTGAATTTACACCCTCATAAATATATATTTGACCTTTCCGTTTACGTTAAGTAGAAGCAGTAAAACAGGCATGCCCATATTTCAAGTAATTTGGTACCTGCCATTATTGTATTTGATCGAACGTTGGTCAATAGGGTCACGTCTTTTTCGCATGCAATAGGATTGACGTTTACCGCATAGTACAGAACTTAGCTGCGTTAGGAATCGACAGTGTTACCTTTACGAGTAGAAATATATTTGAATCTCAAAAAAATGATTATTTTTGCAATGGCAATAGGTAGTTGTATGACAGTTCAATCGCATCCCATGCGATCATTCCGGCCAAATCCCAAATCCTATACAACATCCTTTTCGATCTGAGCTCTGGTTACTGACTTGTCTCGCATCGATATTTTGACCGCTATTTTACCCATTTCTTACATCTATATTTATATATTATATAATATAAAACCTTTACTGTCGTTTACATAATAATATTACCATAGCCGTATCGTAGTGTGGAGTACATTTATACGTGGTGGATTAGGTTATGTTTTGGTGTTGGGTTGGGTTATGTTATGCTTGCAAAAGGTGTTGTTAGTATTTTTAATTATTTTACGTGATTTTTACTATTTAAGCATAATTTAAGTGTTGAGTGCATTTATAATAAGTAATCTTTAGTTTTAACTTTGTGGGTTGGGTTATGCTTGTAAAAGGTGTTGGTTGGTAATTGTGGTTATTTTATCTCATTTTCACTATTCAAGCGTCATTTTGACGGTGAATTGCATGTACTAAATGTTATAGTTCACATTTTACATTGCTTATTTCACTGTAATTTAAGTAGCTTTAACTTTTTGCTCGTTTATAATTATTAGTTTCTTTTTAGTGGTGAGTCGCATAACTAAGAAGTGCAATTGATTATAGATATACCTATCAGTTACATTTTATATTCATTGTTTCACTGTAATTTTGGTGGCCGCTCACGTACAAGATTTTGTAAATCTTGGCTTTGATTTTTTAAATAATAATTTAATGCTAGTCTTGGTGGCAGCTTAATTATTATTAGTGAGGTATATTTGATTTTGCTGGTAGTCTGTACGTAGATACTTTATAATTTTAATAATTAATCGAGAAAAAATGGCAGGACAAGGAAAATTTATATCATCGACGTTAGATGAATGTAAGTCTATTTTATTAAAGAATGAGATATCCAATCAAACAAAGTTTATATTAAAGAAAGGAACGAAAGGATTCACAGACAGAAATAGTATGTATCTAAATACGTATCCTAATAATAATTCAACATTAAACATGCTGCTAATATAATTTAATGTACATAAATGATTTTCTCGACTAGGTTCATTAGTCCCATTGCATTGCCCTATGCAACCGAACCCGTCCACGGGTTGCGGATAGTGGAACGACGGTCAGTTATGGCGGCAAGCTGTGATATAAGCGGGAAACCGTCAAATAAGCAGCCGCGGACAATTGGGCAAAGCGCACTTGCGAGTTTGGCTTTGAATCTATGATGTGAACAAAGACCACTATAGCTCGATGAAGGTATGTGATGGTGAATCAAAACCTGCAGTTCTAAATCCTGATCGGCCTCAACATGGGACACCTATGGACATCAGGCATTACAAGAAGAGCAAAATTTCAGTTAGAGAAGCTGCAGTTCGGCTAGACGTTTGGATGCTTCGTAGTCAAGCAAACGGAAGATACTTTCTAAGTGAAACTGGAATATTTAAGAACAACATATTATACATTCAGTTTTTACTATATTAGAATTCCTATGTCAATAAAGTTATAAATCAAAACAAATAATAAGATGTTATCTATTTATTTTCCTAACACCTATTATCTTGAACAATATGCTCAAGTGACACATTTTTACAGCAAAAGTAATGACCCATTATTTTGATAGTTTAATGTACACACACAAGGGTTTGTGCTAGAGGTTCTGCAGTTCCAATAAGGATAGTTCGCACATGTTCATCTGGTGTGCGAGAGAGATGCTGTAAAACATTAAGTTAATAACTGTACATATAGTCTATAACTGACGAGCAGGCGCTTTAAATACAAGTTTTTAATTTGACAATTTTAAAATTTTTGTTCTTAGCCTAAAAATAAGAAACATGTAGCAACAGATGAGGGAATGTCTCCTGTTACGGTCTGTTGACATATGTCAAAGGCACGATTGAAGAACCGCAGTCCTGAAATTCTGCATATACCTATATGCAAATAGATATCCAGATAATGAACGATTCGACAGTTGTTATAAATATATGTAGTATTGTTTGGTTTTCCTACACAGAGTACTTAATATCCGCATACTTCGAAGGAGTCATAGAAACGATTTTTTCTCCAAGAAAATTTGTATTGTACCTATCCACTGTTTGGCCAATTTTTTATTCATAATATCGCAGAACGATTACGATAAAATGTTAAAAACGTTGTTAGTCAAAATGTTGAAGTTGACACAGCTGTCACAAATGTCAAAACGAGCTATGTTTTCATTGCCGAAAATAGACATTTCTTTGCATTTTCAATTACTAAATTAATACATAAAATTACATTTAATATTATAACGTGATCCAAATGACAGAGAATTAACTATAAAATCAATGATTAAAGTTTCGTTTTAAAGACTAAAGGCAACACTGGTGCAACAAACGCTGCTAAGTTCTCGTTGTTGAATCTCCTGGGATGCGATATTGTCTCGACCGGTCAATAGTGTTTACGTGACGAGAACGGGTGGTAAATAGTGTTTCGATCTGTACCATCGAGATTTGCTGCAAGAAAGTTTTGACAGTTTTATGTTGTTTAGAGATGAACAGCACCTAGATCTGCTGACTAATTTTCAAGTATCTAATTAAAATTTGCTGTAGCCATCTTGGCAATGTGACACATAGGGTCAATATGGCTAATTATGGCCAAAATATGTAATTTTAAAGAGCTCTTAGATCATACAACCTAAATTTTTAATGATATGTTTTATTTAAATTATCCTCAATATACTTGCTTCGAAAAGATTATGAACACGATTATTAGCCTTCGAACTTGATTAGTATTTCTTCATCTGTTAAATAATTTATTTATTTATTTTTATGTTTTAAAGGTAAAGCAGAAAATATAATTTACTGCAGCATTACAAAAAAAAATGTGTTTGGACCAGTAGCGAAAAATAGAGCACACTGCAGTATCTTGGTCACTGCGTCAACACCGCCTAACTAGGCCTAGGCCTGTACTAAGGCAGGTGTACCAGGAAATATTTTACCTGTGCACACAAAAAAAAGTAAAAAATTAACAACTAAACTTAAAAATTAAACATGTTAAAAAAATAAATTAAAATATCATCAAGAAGTATTTGAAATTATAATCAATGTAATAATATATTATACTTTGTATTTTATATCTGTTTAAATTACGTATACTTATTATATTTTATTATTATCTTACCTTATTATTTATAATATGTTATTATTTTATCAATATTATATGTATTAATTTAATTTAATTATTTAAATATAACTATTAAATGCATAATGTGGCTTCCCTACATTTTTCCTAAAAATTTACCCTCTTATGCAAGTAAATACTATATTTTCTTCTTGCGATGTAACAATATGCCTAGTAAAATGTAACAATGTGTTAGTATCAAGTATAAAACGCTGTAAGTTTGACTTTAACCCAACTTTTCTCCTATGAGGATAAAAAGTTTTTTCTATGAGGAAACGTTATTGAAATCAGTTTCAATTTCGAGCGAAATAAGATAGGCAGAAAGTTCTGTAATCGTAAAAATAAATTGACCTCGATATTTTGACGGATTTTGACGTCTTGGCACTCTTTAGTCAAAATAGGAATTACACAAAATTTCGAAAAAGTATTTGTGTTTGAGTAAATATAGTATATATCTATACTAATAAATCATATCTATAGTTGCTACTTCGGAAAAACTATTTTACTTACCCCTGAGTGCGAGAAATTTTGTGCGGCCTGCCTTACCGTTTGTTGAAAACTGTTTTATGCATCAATTTGATCAAACGTATCTGTCCCGACAACAAAATGACAACTTTTACTAAATAACAAAGCTTACACAATATTGTAAACAATGTTTCTTTGTCTTAGCTGAGTTTTAGGTTAATGTGAGTCAGTTAATATGATAGGAATTTATAAAAAATCAATTCTCTCGACTGCAGCTTATACATATTGTAGAAAATTGCAATGCATGAAAAGCAGCCGTTAAAGGCCGTGCGCAAGGCCGCTCGCTTAAGTTACGACTGCTAAAGTATGAACATGTCCCTACTTGCAATGAGGGGCGAAAATGAGGAATTCTTACGCCATAGGCTATTTTATCTGTGCGCGATCTTAAATTATAGCCGCTGTAAAAGTCTGAATTTTAATGAAAATCAATAAAATGGACTGTTTATGTATCGCAACTTTTACCGCGGCTTTTGTTAGCGTTAACACCTATTTTATCACCTCGTCGCTTCGGGAGCCATGTAACTGTAATCTTTAATACATTTTAATGTAGTATGCTATCGGCTACATATGCAAATGATAATTAAACTTTCTATAAAGTAATAGATGTATGATATATATTTTGAAACAATTCGTCTATAGAATGATGGTTTGCTGCAAAAATAAAAAATAATATGAGCTACTCACCTGGTAGCGAAGGATGTCCCGGGTTAGATTGGGAAATGCTTATGTTTAAACGAGATGTAGTCGTATATCATATGTAGGTTTAATGGGGGTCCCTTTATTACCGGTGAACGATCACTCTTCATCCATCCATCTCATAAATCAAGCCTACTTCTTTGCCTAAGGCTGCTTTTGATCAAGATACATGTTAAATAAAGAGTTTATTATTATTATAAAAAAACGGTCCATAAGCTGAGTCCCGTATATATTGAGAGTGAGATCATTCCATAGCCTTGCAGGGTATGAGTATGCATATGACACAATTTTAAGAAAAAAAAATACCTATTCACTAACGTATCTAATACATATCTTTCTGTGGGAAAAGATCTTCAACAGTTTGTCAGAAACCGATCGAAACACGAGTCAGTGATGGCTTAATGGCTCAAAAGGGCCTAACATCGCATTCACCTTTTGTGTATTCGCAACCACTTTATTGCGCTTTATATTTGGACAGCATAGTATTAAGGGCTTTTTTCACTCTAGCTAGACCCTCAAAGGGTTTGCTGTTGGGGTATCAATTTCAAAAAGTTTTCACCTTATTTAAATCAATTTAATTTTATTTTGTTGTGATTGTGGAGTTTTATAATTATTCATTGCGATACAATACGCCTATTAGGCGTACATATTTTTACATGATTGCTCACAGATTAGCTAATTAACTAGGCAATAGATAAAAAATATTGATCCAAAACAATTTAAAAAAATACATATTTCAAAACACAACTGACTGGATAAATAAGGTTCTAATCACTTATTTCAAAACTCAACAGACTCACAAATAAGGTTTTAATACGGTCTAACAATGGTCAAAAATGCACAAAATCAGAGTAAATTAGTAACGTAATACTTATACATCATTTAAAGATCAAAGAAATTGAAATTAACGATTTATTAATTAAATTACATTAGTAATACAATTAAGATTTAAAGGGGAAAAAAATAATTGAAGTATTGTACTAAAATAAAATAATGTTAGGAAATAGCTTAAAAATAAAAGAAGTTTTAAAATTGTTAATAGTCAAGAGAATTAGTAATACATTTGTCATTAAATAATAAAAAAAAATGGTGTTTAAAAAGTAAGAAAATGTGTTAAAAATCAAAGTATAATAAATATCATAATCAAAATAATTTAAATTTCATAAAGAATGTCAAATAATGAAATATCTGAGCAATAACACAATGAAGAATTGTCATTTATGTGTAAAATTACTGCAACATTAATTTTCCTTTCATAATCATTGTGTTTCTTTGATCAGTCTGCAACAAATCTCAAATATTTTGTGAATTAAAATTATTTTCTAATAGGAATTTCTTTAGGGCATCACTGAACTGAATAAACGTTTTTTGTATTGTTTTTAACGCTATAGGCATATTACAATACGCTATATTGTAATATTTGATGGTAGAATATTCTGGGCTTTGTGCATATACATACAGGTTGAGGTTTTAATTAGTGACACCTTTGAAGTGGGTGAATTAAATATTTTTTTTTTTTTTTGGTAAGTTCGAAAAATTTGACTGATAAATAAATGTTTGACAAACATTGAGCGCGCTGCGCCATCTAGCAACAGGTAAAATATCGCGAATAAACAATATTCGAGATATTTTATCTACCGCTAGATAGCGCAACGTGCTCTACTTTTTCTATACTATTTTTCAAAACATCCCATTTTTCAAATTAAATAAAAAAATAATATATGTATATCATTAAAAGTCACTTATTTGCTCGTACCGATTCACTCACTTTAAAGATGTCACTAATTATATATTAAACTATATAAAAACATTATACCATACCAACAACACGGATTTGTGTCTAATCGCTCAACTATCTCTAACCTCTTGCTTTGCCTTGACTATTAGACAAAACATTTCGACTCTAAAACTCCCGTTGATGTTATTTATCTGGACTTCGAGAAAGCATTTGATACGGTGCTACACCGTCGGCTCCTTGCAAAACTAGAGCATCTCGGAATAAGTGGTAGACTGCTGACATGGCTGGAAAATTACCTAACGGGACGTACATACCAAGTGAGAGTGGGGGGCCTATTATCGGATGTCCGTGAAGCGGTCAGCGGCGTACCTCAAGGTTCCGTTCTGGCTCCGACCCTGTTCGGGATCTTCATCTCTGATCTTCCCCAACTCGCCGGAATATCAACGAGCCTCTTCGCTGATGATGTTAAACTTACTGCAGACGCTGTCTTGAGTTGTGGAACCTTAAGAGAAGCTTTAGATGAAATCACAAAATGGACTCAAGACTGGGTTATTAAAACCAACCCTAAGAAATGCACAGTTCTACACCTTGGTAAAAACAACCCTAAAAATGACTACCAACTTGGATCGATCAGCTTAACTACCACAAATGCACAGAAAGACCTTGGTATAACGATAACGGACAACTTGAAATGGGCAAACCATATTGAAAACATCGTAAAACAGGCAAACTCACTTCTATATTTGGTAAAGAAAGCTTTTCAAGTATTGACGATACCGACATTTCAAAAAATTTACAAAACCTACATTCGTCCTCTGATCGAGTATGGTTTTCAAATCTGGAATCCTTATTTTGCCAAGGACATCAATCTGCTTGAAAGTGTACAACGTAGAGCGACAAAACTGCCAAAAACCCTAAGAAAAACACCCTATGAACATAGATTAAAAATCCTCAAACTGACAACTCTGGAGCAACGGAGACACAGAGGAGATCTCATAGAGACATACAAAATACTGAGGCAACACTACGACTGCCCAGAGTTGGAAAGCATGTTTGTGTTCAATTCAAACCATCACTTAAGAGGTCACAGCCTGAAACTCAACGTTACAAGCTTTTCAACTGAAGCAAGAAAGCACTTCCTGACAAACAGAATCGTGAACAGCTGGAATAAACTGCCCGAGGATGTTATCGAAGCACCAACCGTAAACGCATTCAAAAATAGGCTTGATATCTACTTAAAAAATGATATATAAAAGAATAAAAAAAAGGAAACAGCAACACCAGTGAATTTCATAGATATGAACACATCAGCGTTAAGCTGCTAGTTCATCAACAAATAATAATATTAATAATTATATACTCACCCTGTATGTACTACTTTTCGTGAAATATAAACTAAAATTTTGCCTTTTTTTTATCGCACTCTTGTATCTCAGGTCTTCTTTCTTTACTATCTCTTTACTGAATAAAAACCCTATGTTAATTTATTTAAATACAAAGATGCTTAGGTTAGAATATTTAAGCTCTTGAAGAATCGAATAATGACTTTGTAGTTATTCGAATTTCGCGCTTTGTAAAATAAATATATGGGATTTATTGCAGTCAAAACTATTTCTCCAGCAGGTTAGACTTAGTTATATGCTGTAATATAAGTATGTAACTCTAAGGTATGAGATGAACTGGTTTCCAGCGTGGATTGATGCGTCCGTTTCGCCGAGTTGACGCGTGGCTACGCCGCGCCGCGCCGCTTCCCTAATGATGGACGCTACGCTGATTAGGAGTCTAGAAAAACCATTCAAGCGCCTCCACCTCGAATATATCAAACTGATCGCTTCTTGCCCTTTTAGTGAACCGCTCGAGTTCCAGCGCCACTTGTAACTGCTAACCACTGGATATAACTGGATACATGGTATGTTATAATAAACTAAACGAAAATATTAAAATTATATGCATAAACACGAAAATAGCACCGCTTACGTTCAATTTATAAAGATACAATATTGAGAGAGAAGTGTATGACATCAACGAATTCTAATTATGATTCTGCCGATTTCCATTCTGATTTTCAAATTCAAATTTCTTTATTAAATTTATAAAGTTACACATATTTTAGTTTCAAAGCCATCCTATTTAAGCCTCGCCTGTACTAAGGTAGGCTTAATGTACTAAGGTACGTAATAACGTACTAAGGTACGCCTGTAATAAGGTACGTAATAATATGAAATTTATGTATATACATAGATAAACACATACATACATAAATACATACATACTTCATAAATAAATAATAAATAATACTATATGGATTTCAAAAATAGTGCTCTATTTTAGTATATATGTTATGAGTGTCTCCGTTTCTTCTCGACATATAGTCAAAAGTGACTTAGTTAGGTTTTTTTTTACTCCATGACTAGTCCCAAATTTCAGTCCTGTAGGAAAAACACTATTCATTTTGTTGAACAGTCGAGGAGCAATGTAAGAAAAGTGTTTTTGTGCAAAACTTGTTCTATTTTTTTGGAATTAAGTGCTGACTGTTTGTTGTACTCGTGTAGCTTTGTGGTGTGTTGAAAATAGATGACGATCATCATAATCATAATATTTTCTTCATTTAGATTGATATTTTAACCATTTTTTGACTATTATATTATTACGACTATATTATCCCTTTATATCCATTGTATTTTGCATTTTTATATGTATTTTGAAGTTGTACCATATAATTTTATAGTTCATGACCATCCAATTGATAATTCTGATGTCAAAATCTTCTAAATTAAGTAAGTTTTTTTAATGCCAAATAATTACCTGATTGTCTTTTTATTTTGAAGAATCCAAAACGATCATTTTAAATTATGTGATAAGACTCTTATGAAATCTTTAGTGTCGATTTTTGGAACTATTTTAAACTTAATCGGCTATCGAAAGTATTGTGTCTAATGAATCTCTAAACAACTATGAGAAAGGTTTTAAAGACTAATAATAATGACAAAAAAGAAATAAACTTCATTTGATTTGATTTTATGAGATATCCTAAAAATTTTAGGTCATCCTCTGGATACAGTTTTGACGTGACAGCAGCGTCCTGATACCCCAGCTTCGTATGCTAAGTTTGTGAAGGTTAAGCGAAGGTTAGGACATGGAATTCTGATGCCTGGTCCCTAGAAATCGCTCTCTAAGTAGTACTTTTAAGGGTCGGTACCAAGTAAATCTAAATAATTTTACATCGTACGAATTATATACCTTTAAATTATTTACGGATTGGTAGATAAATATTACATTCAAATTGAAGTCTAATTTGTTAAACTTTTTTTAAATACGATGAGAATTGGTTATAAACATCAATGAAAAAGTTTAAAAATGCTGTTCCTGGAATCATATTATCACACGTTATCAGTTATCCGCCAAACTTAAGGCAATCATACGTTATTAAAAACTACCCTATTTAATCTCAAAGACATTAAATTCAAGAAGGTTGTAAAGCAATTGGGAGTGTACAAGTCTTCAATTAAAAATCAGAGAAATTACATTATATATTTTTTTTTGCAGTTTATTTTGTAGATTTCACAGGAAACTAAGTAAATCTGACTAAGTATTTTTAACCATTTTGAAGAGTCCATCAACATGCTGACACATAAATATGGTATTTTAAAAATTGTAATTTACAGCAAAAGTAATCGTTCCTTGAACTCCATGTAATAAAGCTAATAAAATTACTTCGAAAATTTTAACACAAATATTGATTTATTTATCAAAGTAACCTGTTTATCTATTATTTGTTCAAATTTGTCAAAGTGTTGTGCTGTTTTGTAGTAGGTACTCTTTTTAATATGATTGTTTGTTTTTTCGATTATTTCTAATATTTTTTTTGTCGTTATAGGATTTATATGTCGTTGGAGTTATTATAGGTTTAAATGTATTTTATTTCTTCTAATTCATCTACTATAATTTATTTTGTAGCTTTGTATTTCGCCGTTTTTCCGTCGCCATCCTTTAGTATTTTGTAGTATTTCAGTGGTATTTGGGTTTTTTTCAATACAGCGATTTTAATTATTTTGTGACATATTCTAACCAAAAATGTGGTTTGGTTTCTACGATATTTTACAATGTGGATTAGGCTCTACGACGCATCTAATTACTGAATTTCAAGTCTCTAACTGCAATATTTCGAGATTGAAGTATGACTGGCGCGCCATCTGGTGGACCGATTTCCACCACAATTTTACAACCTTTTTAACTTTGCAATGACCAAATGATGCCTACATGCCAAATTTTAGCTCAATCGGATGAAGCGTTTAGGCGCTATCGTCAGGGAATACACACATACACATAATTGCGTTCACAATACTTTCCTCTGTCAGGAATGTAAAATTGATATTAGGGTCATGCATTGAAAATAATAGCAATGATAAATAAAGAGTTTTAAGACACGAACACTCATTTATAAATAAAAGATGAAAATTTTTACAAAAAAAACTGTCCATTTTTTTATATAAGTGCAGCAGCCATGTCATGGTAATACTTAGAACGGGTTATCATAATTGAATGCGTATACAAACATTTGTGTCTGGGTTGTTAACCGTTGAGGAGTTACCTCATTGGAAGCCAACCCTGGGTGCCGCGGTTCTGTCTTGGTGAAACTTAAAACGGGCTGTCGTAATTGAATGCATATACAAAATTTCATGTCCGTGCTGTTGACCGTTGAGGAGTTCTCTCGTCGGGTGCCAACCCTAAGTGCAGCAGCTATTTCATGGTGAAACTTAGAACGAGCGAGATAACTGAATGAGTATGCAAAAATTCGTGTCTCTGCTGTTGACCGTTGAGGAGTCCCCTCGTCGGGAGCCAACCCAGGATCATTCTTCCATAAAAATCAGGTCATTCTTTCCATAAAAAAATGCGTTTTGTTGCGGAATTGAACCAAGATTTACATTTTCAACTTCATATGATAATATTTCGATTCATAATCGATTCATAAATGACAGAGTTCTGAGGTAACAAACATTAAAAAAATAAAAAAAAAACGTGATACAACCGAATTGATAACCTTAAAAAGTTAGGAAAAAATGTAAATTAGGTAATATATCTCGTACTAGTTAATTTGATGACAAAGAATCTGAATTTGAATTTCTTATTTTTCCCAGTGATCTTTGTTCGCGGCGCATTCGTGTGCATTTCTTGATTGCAACAAAGACAATAAATGATTATTATGATTAAGCGAGACTCCCATCGAAGTATTTGGTATTATCAGTTACGCTTGACAAACGGTCCGCCCGCTAAGCGTAGCTCTAAAATTGAAGATAATTTATCTAAACAGCTTACCGATAATTGCTATGCAAAGTGCAACGGGCTCGGAATTAATTACACATTGAGTTAAGCGTCATATTTCAATTTGATCACTTTGTGGGGAGTTTGTTTGTTTGTTTGTGGCAATTAAAATATTTTAATCACTGCCGAGTGTAATTTATGAGCGAGCCCGTCCATTCCTAAATTATGATTGACTACGTCATAAGTACAAGATTAACAGCTGATAGGCTTTGGAGATTTTAATTGATCTCTCGCTCTATTTCGTAATGACATGCATTCGAGCGAAATCCCGTTAGCTCATTGCGTTATCGCCGTGGATGTGCAGCTTGGAGTCAGACAAGGCTACATAATATCGCCTCTCTTTTTACACAACAGTCCAAAAAAAGGAGTGTTATGTGTTCAGGATTCATCTATGTATGCTTTCCTTTTCTTTATTCCACTATAACTTATAAACGATCGAAACGATTTAGAACTGTGTCTTATTCTAAGAATCGTTTTGTCCTCCCCAGTGTCATAGGGTACGAGCCGCGACCCTTTGCTCTCATATAAGAAGAAAGCAGCGTCTTTAATATAAATCGCCATGTTGCACTTGTTGACATTTATCATTTGACAGTTTAGTTTTTAGTTTTTCCTCTTCGTAGCCGTCAGGAATAGATCCGGTAGGACTAGTAACAAAGAGAAATATTTGAAATATTCATTTAGCAAAATCATTGTACAAAGTGTTTAATTATTACACTTCACAAAATATTACCGATTTTTAAATAGCCTTTTATGATTCTTACGAATTTATTTCAAACCAACATTTTGGAAAATTATATAACTATGCAATTGTAATCGGAAAAAATCCGGTATGTAATAATGATGAAACCCTTTTCTTTATTCCACCATAACTTCTAAACGCTTGAACCGATTTAGAAGTGTGTGATATTGTTAGAATCGTTATGTCATCCCGAGTATCATAGGGTAACTAAACTGTCTAAATGTCAAAATATACTTGTCTAAATGTCTAAATGTCAATAATTTAACGTATATATAACGGTTTAGTGTTAAATTTATTTATTTATTTAATTATTTATTAGTTTCAAAGAGTATTCAAGGGCATTACAGATTAATCCAATTCGCCCTTGAATATTAAAGCTAGAGTGTAAGTCTAAAATAAATTACTACATAACTAAATTAATGCTAACATTGAACAAGAAAAAAACATAAAAATATAAAACTAAATAAAAAACAGATTATGATAAACATGAGATAGCAGGGAGTTGCCTCTTTAGCTGCCAAAGGGATATACAAAAGATATCTATTTCTGTGGGTAAGGAATTAAGAAGAGCTATAACCCTTCCCACTGGCCTGTCTACAAAAATATTTGTACGGGGGTACGGCACATTAAACAATAGATGCGATCTCCTCGCTGTGTAATTTACAGGTACGTACAATTCAAACTTACATAGTATCTCTGGCAAATAAATAGTTCCTTGAATTAATTTATATGCAAATATAATTAGTGAAATATATCGACGCGTTTCAAGACTGTTGTATCCTACCATTCCTAGCACAAAATCAGACGGAAATAAGTATGGATAAATATTGTATTTTCTGTAATAAATATATCTTAAAAAATTTCTTTGAATACGCTCTACCATCTGAATGTATTTGTTTTCACTTGTACACCAGATGACCGAGTTATATTCAAGTATGCTACGGACTAAACAATTATATAGTAGAAACATTACATGAATATTATTAAACTGTTTGCATATGCGAATAACAAAACCGACCATTTTGCTAGCACGATTGCATATATTTGTAATGTGTGCACGGAAGTTCAACTGCGTATCAAATGTAATTCCCAGGTCCCTCCCCATTGTTGACCTTTTTAAAATAGACCCGTTTATTGAGTATGGGAAAAAGCAAGGTGTTTTCTTCTTAGTGACGGTTAAAACAGAGCACTTATTAGTGTTGAATTCCATGTTATTGACAGAGCCCCATCTTGAAAGTG
This sequence comes from Micropterix aruncella, assembly GCA_944548615.1. NCBI lineage: Eukaryota > Metazoa > Arthropoda > Insecta > Lepidoptera > Micropterigidae > Micropterix > Micropterix aruncella. The sequence continues at coordinate 18,600,785 of OX155964.1, read as the reverse complement.
CATCTATATCTTGCTGTAATATTTCCGCTTCTCGAGCATCTGTTATTTGATGAAAAATTTTCACGTCATCAGCAAATAGTGAGCAGTGACTATATTTTACAAATTTAGGTAAATCATTAATGAAAATGAGGAACAAAATCGTAGAGAGTTTCGCACCTTGCGGCACCCCCGAATGAACCTTAAAGAGGGCTGACTCGGAGAAACCAAAGCTGACTAACTGACTCCTGTTTTGAAGTAGCTTGCGAAGAACTTCACAAGATGTACAGAGAAACCGAAGTCAAAAAGCTTCTGTAAGAGTATGTCTCTGTTAACCCTGTCAAATGCCTTGGCCATGTCCAAGTATATAACATCTACTTGGAGGCCCCGGTCCAGGGCGGTAGTGGCATACTCTGTCAATGACAATAAATTCATGTTGACCTTTTCTTTCTGAATCCATGCTGGCTTTCCGACAGCCAGGTGTCTGCGAATGAGTAAATACGGTCGTGTAGAATAGACTCGAATAATTTTGCAAATGTACACATAACGCTGACGGGACGGTAGTTCTCGATTACGTTCTTAGGACCACTTTTATGAACGGGTGTAGTACGAGTAACCTGCCATTTAAGCGGAAAGCAATGTGATTTTAGGCTAATATTGAAAATATGTGATAAAGGTCCTTGTAGGGCCATCGCGCAGTGTTTAAATGAAGGTTCTGATTGAGTACATTCCGGAATATACATTATGGATAGATATATAAACTATACATATTTCATAAAAAGAACTGTAATTAAAATAATTATGTTCACTTATTGTAACGGCATTCGTGGTTTTTATTTTTTTAAATATATTTATTTGCATTATGGCGGGATGTAATTCGCTTCTGACCGACCGTTAGCTATTCTATTGCAGATCAGTATATTATTGTGTTGGATTTTGAAACCATTCTAGAATATTTCAGAACAATGACTCAAGTTTAAATTGTCATAGCAATAATTTTATGGCTATAAAATAAAAATAATCTAATATTAAAAATATCGAAATTTTAATTAGATGTCAAATATATTTAGAAAAATTCTTCGTCCAAAAAGCCAAGCTAAACGCAAAATTACGCGCTTAGGCAAAGTCAACTATCAGGATAATGTTCTTTTCTATAATTTTACAGAAGTATCCTCTTGGAAACAGAGCCAAAGATGTCGCCAGGCAAAAGCCATGATGAAGCAACCACTTCCTAAGGAAACCAAGGCCCTACATGAGCAAGAAGAACCTTATAACCACTATCGGTCAACTTATCGGACACATGACCCTTAGAGCACATCTATTCAACCTTGGCTTGACCGAGAGCAAGAACTGCCGAATAAGTGGAGAAAAATCCGAAGACAGCATACACATCGTTGGTCGCTGCCCAGGCCTCGCCGCAAAAAGACACAGTTTACTGGGACGAGCCTCTCCCAAACCCAGCAATCTGCCCAACTTGAAGTTCAGTGATCTGTATGGACTGGCAATCAGTACCGGACTACTACTGATCACGAAGTGAGTAGTTACAAAAGATCCTATAGATCCAGGTGACATCAAGGGCTAGAAACAAGATACTCACTTCGTTTGCTACTACTACTACTACGTCCTCTTGGAATGTAGATTCAGAAATATACAAATCATTATATTGGATTTTTAAATAAGACATTGCCTGTTTTTTACATGATCTTCTCTAAAACTTGTGATATGCGCAGGAATCTTATTATAATAAAAGAAATTTTAGTGAATGAAACCTTCCGCACCCTGTTTAACAGGCCAGATTTCCGGAACGTATTTAAAAATGGTGGACTGGGAAGTTTGTAATATCGACTAGAAATACGTAACGTCGCTGTCCGTAAGTCGTATTTAGTTTGGGTATTTTTACAAGCTTTTATATACCTTGGAACGTTTGTCAGTATGTTTAGGTCAAATCTTGCAAGCAGAATTAGAACCACTTCCTCTTATCCTATGAAGTTGAAATTTTACATGTTGATTCAGGTCCGATGAAAATGCATTCTTATGGTAAGCATGACCTGATTCTGCATCCAGGTTAGGCTCCTGACGAGGGGATTCTTCAACGGTCAACAGCACAGACAAGAAATTTTGTATACGCATTCAAATATGACAGCCCGTTATAAGTTTCATCATAACATGGCTGCTGCGCCCAGGATTGGCTCTCGATGAGGAGACTCCTCAACAGTTAACAACACAGAAACGAAATTTTGTATACGCATTCAATTGCGATAGCCTGTTCTAATTTTACCGCAACAGGGCTGCTGCACCCAGGATTGGCTTTCAAATAAGGGACTCCTCAACGGTCAACAGCACAAATACGAAATTCTGTAAAGCATTCAATTATGATAGCGCATTTTAATAAAGCTTGTTTTAAAAAATGTGTTTTTACTATAAACCTATTCGTTGTTGAAGCTATTTTGTGTCGTGGTGATGCTTGCTGGGTCGATTTATAGTATATTATGGCTTTCCCATGTAGTACATTAGGGTTTTTCTTATTATTCTTCTACAATTATTACCTAATTGTACTATCATATTATACTCTTTATTTATTTGTTTATTCGCGAAATATACATTTAACAATAATTAATTAAGTACTAACTTCTGAGTAAGAAACTACTAGTAGAGTAAAAAGTGACTAAAGTACTTAACTAATAAGTAATAAAAGTAGAGTTCCAGTGGATTTTACTGCCTCACTAGGCCTAGGCCAGTGGCGAGACAGTAGTAAAGGCAACTATTATCACCTATGTTTCCTAAATGTTTTTTATTCTGGTAGTGGATAATTTCAATGTCACGGGCTGTAGAAATGTGGCCGCGAGCTGCAAGTTGACAACTTCTGCGCTATTGCAGTGTTTAGTGTTCAACAATTAGCGTTCCAGCGATAAATCCTAATCTATGTCGCTAACCGCTATCATTTGCGACCACATACTGAGATGACTGTCGCTGCTGTTTGCCCGCTCGTTGAATTCCCTTACGTTTCCGCCTTAACCAAACCGAGCAGAAATATTTCAGAAGAGCCATATTAAGTATGGAGTACTGTAGGCAATTTTCGCGTTACTCGCTCACCCGAGTCGAGTAGTTTTATGCTCTGACAGTGAAACTGCTACTACAAACATTATCGCGGCCGTGTTACTTAATATTAGAAGTACAATGTTCAGAGGTTGATCAAATATGTATGTCGCTACAAAGTCACACAGAACGGTTTACCGTATCAGGACTGTCTCCACTACTTTTAGTACCCACACAAACAGCACCGAGAAATTCTGCAAAGGGTGCTGTAACAAAATCGCAACATCTATGAAAATAACCGGTTATTGTGAATCAAAGTGGGTGTTTTAACAAGAGTAAATAAAAATTACCAAAATGTACGCCGTAGGTCGTGTAATGACTGAAATAGAATTGCTTCATAGAATGTGTGTAAAATATGTATGTTTCGTATGTATGTTTGTTTTTGTACGTATATGTATGTAAATATGTGTGAATTTATATATAGGGTCTGTTTTACTGTAAATTTTATTACATATCATGTACATACTTGTATTTATTTCATATATAACTCAGCCTTTTATTCTTTTATATTTATAATAATACTTGTGTATTAATTTATCGTATATAATTATATTTTATCTTATCATATTAGTATTATTATTAAAAGTAGTTTATATATATATATATATATATATATATATATATATATATATATATATATATATATATATATATATATATATATATATATATATATATATATATATATATATATATATATATATATATATATATATATATATATATATATATATATATATATATATATATATATATATATATATATATATATATATATATATATATATATATATATATATATATATATATATATATATATATATATATATATATATATATATATATATATATCCTTCTAGCCGTGTTCGGCCATAGCGACTGCATTGTAGATTCTAGTGACTTCTTTAGTCTTCTCAGAGTCCACTGTTCGGAAGCAGTCAAGTGCGCAGGCTATATTATAGTGCGCAGGTGGGCGCGCGACCACGGGTGCACTCTCTCTTCCTCCCTCTTCTGAACCCGATGTAACGGAGACCGTTACGACCAGAGAAAAGTTTGGATGCAGATACAATAAAATAAATTAATTAATCGCCAACGCAGCAATGGCGGTCATTGTTAAATTCCAGAGCTATTTTTTCGGATTTAGTTCGTTTTAGTTTAGTTGTGAGACAACGTCAGTTACCACTCAAAAAACAAAGGCAGTGTAAAGACACTGCCTTTGTTTTTTGAGTATCGTATCGTATGACTAGATACAGGCTCTTCGGTCTAGTTAGGTAGTTGTAAAGCAGGATCGTTTGGGTTATTTTCATGTTTCCCTATCGTTTATATTACTTAGGTACCATTTATCTGAACGATTGCACTGATAACTCACCACCCGAATGAAAAATAAAGATATAAAATTATTCGGTATTCGCGAAAGTAACAACACAAACAAGAACCGATGGCGTGGCAATTGCCAACAAAGCAAACAAGCTTTGAGGATTTTATGGAGACTCGACATTGACTGTGGATTTTCGAAAAATATTTTCATTACTGGCACTTTAAACCAAATCCAAGTTAAAACTACTAGAAGCATGAAACGTACGAGAATTTTTCAGAAAACTACGTATAGAGCTGAATTCCGATCGGTTTGTATATGTCAGCTCTAATCAGCTATATATGTCAGCTCTAATCCATAAGATGAATATAACTACTAGGCGAAAGAATTGTTCAAATCGGATAATTCGTTTAAGAGTTACGGCCCTTTAAGTCAATGAGTTTTAAATTTTGTAACTCAAGAAGTTATGTAAAGTAAAGTGCAGTGTAGTAAGTTTAGTAAAAACCCCTTTTAAGTCAAGTATATAAATTGCATAATTATGTTATTGGATAGTAAATTTGTAGATTTTTACACTGGGTGTGCATACAGAATAATATAATCTAATAAGGAATTTTGTGAAAATATTGGTATTTGTTAGAGTTAATTGCATGTGTTTTTATTATTCTCAATAAATAAAATGCAAAGTCAGTTTTTTTGTTACTCTATACTCTAATTGATTTTTTTGTGAATACGCTTATTTTTGCCAACTATCTATTTGATACTTTTTAAGTAGCGTTTTATATTAAAAAAAAATGTTTTAACCGTAATTTTTCTTGAGTTAATAAAAACCCATCGTTTTCTAATCATGTGCTTCTTTTAAAGGATTTGAAGAAACGCATACAAAAAATAACTACAGATAAGTAGGTACTATGTACATATTTTCAAACGAAACGAAGAAAGTTACTAAATTAACTCTCTACAATGTTAACTACATAAAATCGACCTATAAAAGTAATAAAAAATAAATGCCAGCAGATAGGAAAACAGTGACTATACCATTTACAAAACCGTTACGAACAAGAATTCCCAGCGTGGTGCAGTTGATTCATTGAGAATGAGTTGGAAAGTGGTTCTAGCCTTAGCAGAAAGTAAAGAGAACCGATGGGCTGGGCATCTTACGTAAAGGTCATCGATATTGTATATTTTACATATTTAAAAATGGGTTTTTAATATCAGAAGGTAGTAGATATGACAAGATTTAACCATGAATACAAATGATGGCAAATCGAATGTTGATTAGTTGCCTTCAGCTCTTAGACTTGAGGTACGTCGGTCTTTATTATCAAGCTCTGACCTATGATCCTATATTTTGCCAAGATACACACTATTCTTTAATGTGCGAGTACAATCCCAAGATTAAAATATGTATATTGGTGTCTTTTAGTATAATAAAATTATATTACTTACCATATATTAAAAAAAATATGATTTGTTGATTATATTTTCATAACTTTTTTATTTTTTTCTCTATTTTTCTCTTTTGTTTCCTTACTCATACCTTTCTATTTCTCTATCTTTTAATTTTATGTCTAATCTATTAGTCTCACTTAATTTAAAAAAACTTTATTTGAAATTTAAATGCCGATTTTTATATGTTGTGCCGTTTTTATATGCCGATTTAAATATGCATTTTTATATTTGAAATTTAAATGCCATTTATTTTTTTGAGGACCACATTTCAAGGTAATTTGGTTTAATAACCATTTTACTACAACGTTTAACACTTTAAGGACCATGGGACATATGTGTCCAATGAATTAAAAAATCATTTTATAAATTATCAAGTATGAATAATTTACAAAATATATTTTTCCCATGTTATTGAGACATCAGAATCTAAATGTTATTGAGACAGCAAAATAAAATAAATTATTGTTAAAAATATACCGATTTTTTTATTTTAAATATCGCAAACGACCAACGAACTGTTTGATTTTAAATAAATAAATAAAATAATAATGGCGGATTTTTCAATTAGATTTTTTGTCTTTTAGTAGGTATGATTACTGACGTAAATAATCAAATAATCGAATTTTGGAAAACGTTGTAACTTTTCCTCTTTATGGACCACAGGGACACGTTTATCTTATCAATTTATACAAAATCTATTGAACCAATTTTCACATAATTTGACATACAGGTTTTTTACATCGGCCTTTAACAGTTTTATATATCATACATTCCATGCGTTACCGTAAAGCTTATGGTTCTCAAATGGTTAAATAATTAATTGTATTATTAGAGGCCCGCAAGCACATGTTACCCCCCACCCCAGAACAGGTTAGGCCCTGTTAAGGTTACACAATCGAATAATCATAAGGTTAACATTTTGCCATTTGGTTCCTATTATTTTTGTGGCAAAAAAAAAGAATTTTTGAATACATTATAATAAATAAGTTACGATTACTGCTCGACAGAGTATCGCGAGAAATGAAAAACTACATACCTCTATTGACGGCGATCTTCACTTTTAACTTGCTTCGCCATACTTCCTTCTTGCTATGATATATCACATACTCTGACCATTTTTGATAAATACATATTTTGGGGGGTTTTATATCTTTTATATCGTATATATCTAGTAGGTATATCTAAGATTCCGATGTATAGTTTTAAAATTGCTAATAAGCAATTTTTTTTTATTTGTTGTGTTGGGCTTTTCTAAGGTCCTTATGAGCCTTGTAACACTGCGACCATTGCTGATCTGTGTTCGCCACCTACTATAGTTCTGCGCTAAGCCTCGTGTCATTTAAGAACCGCAACAGGCTTTTGGCGCCAGATTGTTTTACCTCCTCAGGTTGGAGGTAATGACCACCCAAGTGGGTGTATCTTTTACGCATCAGCGGGCCACACTCGTACATGAGGTGCAGAGGAGTTTCCTCTGCCCCTTGGCAGAACCTGCACATTTTTGTGTCTCGGAGCTTGAGGTTGTACATGTGTTTGTTAAGACCACAATGCCCCGTGAGCGCCCTCACAAGTATGCGTAGATTGTTCGTATTTAGCGATAAGGCCTCACGGTCGTAAGCCTTAATTAGCGATTTGGATTGATTCAACCCTGGCGTGTTGTTCCATTGGTTGACGAATTGTTCTAAACATATTTGTTTTGAGCATTAGGTTTGCAATGCTTTTTGGTACGCCACAGCAAGGTGCAGGGCCGTATACCGTTCCCTTTGCTCCCGTCTTAGCAAGTTCGTCGGCTTTTTCATTTCCCTCGATGCCGGGAACCCATCTTAGAATTACCCTGTTCTTTTCGCCCAGGGAATTCAGTAGTGATACGCAGTTTTGCACTAGCTTTGAATTAATGGTATTCGAGGCTAGTGCCATAAGAGCTGCCTTGCTATCCGAGTGGATATAGATACGGTCGTTGGCGTAGTTCTTATGGTAATAATAAATACCCTTGAGTTGCTGTACTGTAGCACAGTTATTCGAAATACTAGTAACAACATAATTCGTAGTGAGGTAAAATTCTCGAGATTCCCTAGAAGGCAAATTATGTAGAACTAGAAGTGGAACGGAATGTTAAACGGAAAATCCAGTATATAATTCATACGAGAGTAAACCGGGTATTTAATTGTTTGCATTGAAACTGAGGTAGAATACGAGCACATTTTCTTTCTTAGCGAGCTAAACTGAATGCCGGCGAATGTAGGTGAAGAATAAAATTCACGTCAATATAACATGTTATTTTAATTGAAAAAATATTTTTTGAAACAAAAGCTACAGATTTACAATCGAATATTATAACCATTTAACTTACATACTTGACGTAAACCTAAAACAGTTTTTTTTCTAAACTGCTGCCTCTTAGTTACTAATTTTCACAATACGTACTTATTGGTGTAATATTCAAATATATATAAGAACTAGCGGTGCCCCGCGGTTTCACCCGCGTTGTGATAGAAAATTGTGATAATGATGGCAGAAAACTATATATCTTTATAAAATATAGCGTATGTGTTATTTTGATGTGTAAGCTATACTATTGTAAAGTTTCATCAAAATCCATTCAGTAGTTTTTCCGTAAAAGAGTCACAAACATCCATGCATACATTCTTACATACTTTCGCGTTTATAATAGTAGTAGTAGGATACATAATAATATTAAAATGGTAATAATAATACTCACAAAAGATGAAAGATCTTAAGAATTAATAAACGATTTGAACACATAATATTATATACATAATAGTCATTAGTAGTATATAAATACAAACGGAGGTGTCGACTACGACGGGCGTACCCGTCACCCCAGGCTGGGATAACGATATAGATCGTTCTTTCAGCCGTGGGATGAGCGTAGAAGATTTGGGGACAAGACGATCTACTGTCTAGTTCACCAGTAACCCGTTAGAGACCGACGCCTTACGGCGAGGCACCGGGAAAGGTACAAAGTGGGCAGCCTTACCGCCTAATTACCAGTTTTGGCAAAATATCTCCGTCTGGAATTAACCTTTAGGATACCTCCGTTCCCTCGACAGGTTACGGGTCCGAAGTCGCTTAGGCGGCCTCCACCTGTTGTATTACAGCGGTAATTAAGTTAGAATTTATCGCGGACCTGGGCGTTCTTCGCCCGTAGTGCCACGGGATCGAGTGGCCCAATGTCTCCAGAATCGAATCTGAAACTTGATCGATTATTGAGAAAGGTGGAATGTTTTTTGCCTTTGGAGCCATTCCGCACCAACTGTATTGTGGGTTTGAAGGGTAATGTCAAACCCTAGTTGGCACGAGCCACTGAGAGGCTAATTACCTCGAGAATAAAGCAAGGACTTTTTCATGGTGGTAAGTGTACCGTCTCTGATCTAAGGCCGCCTTGCAGCAAGCTAGAATAGGTCTAGCTTTGCAAGGGCTGTTGCTACAAGGGTTCTTTACTAAATTTAAATTAACGTAGGTTAAATATGTGAACTACAACTATGCTAATTCATCAGTCTAATAAGACTGGATATCATTGATATTTGTGATTGCGAGTTGCCTAAATTAGGAACTCACAATATCCAGTCATCGCATCATAGCATTAAAGATAGCGATTGAGTAACCGCATTATTCGTGGTACCGACGAAAACAGAGCATTCTTAGTCGAGACTTGCTGTGGGTGAAACATGTCGCGTCGTAGAACTTGGTGGATAGAAGAAATATTCAAGCGATTCAAAGAAATATTCAAAGAAATAAACAAATAAATAAAACAAAATGCAGCAAAAGAGCAATTCGGGACAATCTAGCCTGTGGGGTAAGAACGAGTTCACAATTGCCAGATCTATTACGAAGCGTCTTCCCTTCAAAGAACGACCTACGAAAAAAGCCATTCTTGTATTCTTTGAGCGAATCTGCTTTAAAATTTAATTGGTAAATGCAAACATATGTCTGGAAAAATAACTTTTAGGAGAAGATCATAACTGAATATATATTTAAATACAATTCCTACAATTGTACATTACATCTCAATACATTCGTATAATTGTACATTAGGTACAACGTAAACCTAAAATAATACGTCGGTGACAGAAACTTATTTTAATATTTAAGAACATTGAACTTGAACCGAAGACGAACAAGACAAATTTTAGAAAATAGCTTAATAATACCCAGGATGAAAACTCTCTCATTACTCTTTCATTACGCCGAGATTTTACAATCTGATCAATAAGGAATTAAAAATGAATTTGACATTTAGGGTATTCAAAAATAAAACAAAGGATTGGTTCTCGAGTCATGACAGACTAACCATACATCAAATGTTAGAAATTATAGTTTAATAAAACTTAGGTGCACACATTATTAATATTTTTTAAAATAGTATGTATGTTGATTATATTTTAACATTCAACTAATTACCAATTCATTTTGTTGTTATATATTGTTTTGACAATGAATTGTACTTTTTTTTGACTAGGTATTTTATATTAATTTTTATATTTCTTAACATATATTAAATATTATTGACTTTTTATTTTTTTTTATTATAGGTTTATACTACTCTTTACTGTAGTTTTAAGTCAATCTGTTTGTCACACTCTATTTGATTGTTTCTTTTTTTTGAGGACCATATTTTAGGAACATTTTTTTATGAATATTTTAATAAAACTTTTACATCATTTATTTTGAAATTAGAGTCCTGTCCATCCTAGAATGGGCTAGTCCCAGTTGGGTGACAGAATCAAATAAGCAAAAGGTTAAGGTTCCGCCATTCGGTACCTGTTTTATAGTAATTTATTCTTAAATAAATAAATAAATATAAAAAGTAAAATCATTTTCAATATAAATTATGCATCTCAAAAAAAAAATGGTAATTCAATTAAATAACCTTAAAATAATCGAAGCTAATCATTTAAAATTTGATGTGTCTATACTTATAATAATAAAAAAATATTTAAATATGAATATTTTTTTTTATATACAATATGGTCAATGATCTTGTCTTGTTTTTATTAAATGGCATTTGCTGTTGGTATGTCAGTTATAATGAATATAATTGTAATGCTGTTAATTTCAATTGATTTGTTGGTGAAAGCATTATTTAACCTTTTTATTAGAGCGTGCCGATCGACTATAAAATTATATGTCTTTGAGATAATATCATACCTATAATAATATCGGAAATTTTTAATCGTCTTACATGGCGATGCTTTCGACGGTGACAACGAGATTTTCTGTTTTAAGTTAATCGTCTTTTCGTGGTAAAACGGTGAAGCGGTTTTAAGTAGTTTCCTTTATTATTTCACATGTAAGTTGTTTGCTGTGTCAATATTGTCGGTATCCTACGGTTTAAGTACATTAGTTATTAGGTATACTCGCAAGCAAATATATTTTTAAGCTTCACGCTACAGTGGAGGTTTTCCGCATTCTGACAGTTTTTCTGCGGAACAACTACCAAAATAATATTGAAACAAGCAGATAGATGTAGAAGTACCTAAAATAAATATTTACAACGTAATATATATCTATGTATCTAACTCATGAGGCGATAATTTGTTAGCTTGTCGAATATAATATCCATATTTTGTTAGCGTACACAACTTAGAGCCTCTAGAGATTTGAGTAATCTGTAAAACAGGAAATTGACACAATCTACTGACTAAATCAGGAAATTGACACAGTTGTACTTATTTTTACAAGCTTTTATTTGCCTTGCAATGTATGTTAGTTAGTATGCAGTTTGTTTAGGTGAAATCGTGCAAGTTGAATTAGAACCACTTCCTCTTATTCTGTGATGTTGAAATTTTACCTGGGTGAGCATGACCTGACTACAACCAGGATCGGCTTCCGACGAGGCTACTGATTCACGGTCAACAACACAGACATACAATGTTGTATACGCATTCAATTATTCTACATTTCACCATGATATAGCTGTTGCGCCCAGGGTTGTCTTCCAACGAAGGGACTCCTTAACGGTCAACAGCACGGAAACGAAATGTTGTATACTCATTTAATTATGATAGCCCGTTCTAAAATTCTTCGCGACAGGGCTGCTACACTCAGGGTTAGCTTCCAACGAAGGGACTCCTCAACGGTTAACAGCACGGTAACGAAATTTTGTGTACGCGTTTAATTACCGAATTTTCCATAGAGATAGAAAGATAATGTGACTAAATAAGACAACTTATTATAAGCCAGTTGCAGTTGCCTTCGACATCCAGACATCGCTGCCAACGATAGTAGGTGTAGCAGAGATGTAAATACAATAAATAAATACAAACGGAGCTGCCATGGAATTCACCGACCGGAGTCGGGCCCATCATAATACTATTTTTTACACTTCTGGGGGGTGAGCAGTGGATTCCGGACTTACGAACCGGCTGTGGTAGGTTTAGGACAGCTGTCTTGCCACATGTGAGCGTTCACCTTGCCACCCATTCACTCCCCCTTCGAAGCCATAGAATTTGAGATGCGCAAATCGCAGTTTTAGATAATTTTTCTAAGAAAGAGTTGATTATTTTTCTGGAAAGGCCAAGATCTTTAAAGAGGTGAAATAGAGATTTAGCTGGCAGGCCACGAGCGCCAACTTCCACCGCGTGAAGGTGAACAGTGAAGCCGTTCCGGGTTACGGCATTTGCAAGATCATGGTATTTATTTAATTTGTACTCGTGGTCTTTTGGGATATTTGATTCCCATGGAACAGTTAATTCTACAATAAGAGCCACCTTCCGAGATAGAGAGTAAAGAGTTATATCTGGACGGAGGGCTGTGCATCCGAGACTTTCAGGGAATTTATACTGCTTAGAGACCGAATCAACCTCCAGAATCCAATCTGTAGCTTTCTCGATTATTGAGAAAGGTTTTGTAGTTAAATGTTTTTTGCCTTTAGAGCCATCCCGCACAAACTGTATTGGGGGTTTGGAGGATACTGTCAAACCCTTGTTGGCACGAGCCACTGAGAGACTAATTACCTCGCGAATAACAGCGAGAACTTTGTCATGGCGGTAAGTGTACCGTCCTTGATCTAAGGCCACCTTGCAGCCAGCTAGAATGTGTCTAGCTGTGCAAGGGGTATTGCTACAGAGGGGACAAGAACTATCCTCGGCAAAGCTCCAACGAGCGAGGTTACTGGGGTCTGGAAGTGTATGCTGAAAGGCATTCAAATAAAATTTCAGCATCTCTGGCGTCCAGTCATAGAGCATTACCTTCCAGTGCATTGGAGGCGGAATGCAAAAGTCCCCAATTGTTGTTCAATCATTCTGGCATTGAAGGCCAATAGCATGAGCCATACTCTTGCTGTTGTAATCTCCCCGCAAAAGAGACTTCTTCAAGTCCACGTCGCTCGTGGTTGTACTGCCATACCCCAGACCAGTGCCATTCTGGCTGATTCCAGTAAGGAACTTTTTGTGGAAGTCTACGCGGGCTTGTAGATCATTTGAATCACTACGGCCACTTATTACGTGCTTCGATATTGCCAGATCTTTGGAATTGCACAGAATCGAATTTTTGGTTATTCTGGAGTTGGCGTAGAGCAGAGAGGGCAGTTTAAGCGCTAGCCCAAAATTTTGATTTTATATTAATTTTTAACAAAATTATTTATTTTATATTAATGTTTTTTTTATATAGTTTTCGAAAATGATATATTGTTTCTTGCAGGTGTCCCACTTTTTCGCTGGATGCAGGAGGGTTACAAGCTGAGATGTGGTAGCTACCGTAGGCCGCACCCAGCCTAGAGACAGGATGCATCCTTTAGCTTGGTGATTTGTGGTGATCATAAACACCCTAGAGCGCTCCGGGGTCCCCCGCTTGTCAATGAGGGACTCCAATGCTGCGGCAAGATTATCACTGACGCTGCTGGGACCATGGAGGAGAAACCTTTTGCACGGCAAAGTAAAACGTTATCTTCATTCCTATTCGCAATCTTTGCACTCGGCAGTTGAAAGCCGGCTCGCTAACATCTCGCTAAGCGCCATTGTTAGGATTCACTTAGGCGCAGCACTGGTGCGAGGCGGGAATATCCTGAGAGGCCATCTGTTAAATTATTCAAGGGGCGAACCGTCATCCTTATCGGCGTACTCAGAGGCGTAATCGCCGTATCCAGTACACGTGACACACAATTATTGCGTCATTTAACGCGAGCATAAGAGACACTTCTGTCCACGACACGTAGGGGAGACCGGGGCTAGTTGCCTCACGGGGTGGATAGACTTACGCCTAATAAGACCCTTACCTGCTGATTAGGAGAATGCAGAAGAACTCTACAAGTTGGCAGGCCTCTGGCTCGTGTCGCTTTTCTGTATTATGAGCAATTATTTTATTCGTTATGTTTTTTATGCGTTCGTTATGCGTGGCAATGAATAATGCAAAAATGATGTATCTTATTTATTTCGAAAAATATATGTAAACATAGTCTCATCTTTTGCCAAATTTCTAGCACTACCTCGGACGATAAAAATAAAGAAGGTCGCCTTTGGATAACTCAGTACCTTGTAAATCATCATCTACATTGTCATCAATGAAGTTGCGCGACAGCAACTTTTGTAACTATCCGATACTCTGCAAAAAAAACACATATGCGAGCGGCTGTTGTCAGTATATATAGTGGAATCTCGAGCTCGCATATTTCTGGCAAATTTAATATGGCAAATGCGATACACGTTTTTAATTTTAATATTTGCTAACACATTCAGAATAAGGCATGAAATGCCAACAGCACATTAGTCATGAAAAATACTAGGACTATGAATACTGAAGGCGTGACTCCTTTGCGTGTTTTATCGAAAAATTACACAAAAAACATTACACAGAAACAATTGTTTTCCTACGCAAACATTCTCCCGCGTTGTTTCTTTCTTTCTTTCTGCATTGAACACAAGTTTCCCTTTTCCCTGTTATACTGGTTTTTAATGGAAGTCCATTTTGTGTTGACCACCTTTATAAAACAACTCACCAACAAAGCTTTATCTATAATAGGTTCATTTTTTGTAAAATCCCTGTTTTCTCGGCACTGTGATCTTAGATGACGGGTCTCTCTCTAACTAAGGTTAAAACGTAAAGAACAGTATCTCTATTCCAATCCATGGTCAATTTTTTGTCACAATGAGTGGACAGGGCAATATAAACTCAACAAGTAAATACTGGTATATTAAAAACAATAAAAAACCCGACCCTCGTTACAGAAAGTGAACTATTCTATTTATAATTGTTTTTATTAAAATTTTATAATGAAATATTTGTGGTTTATGTAATTATCCATGTATATTGATGTATATTTTTGGAATATACTCAATCACACCTTTCATTTGACACCAAACACGATATATTTATGTTAATTTATTAACATTTGGACATTTTGATATTTAGAAAACTACTTACTTAATATTTGGACAGTTAAGTTACTTTATGATACTCTGGATGACATAAAAATTCTAATAATACCACACATTTCTAAACTGGTTTAAGCGTTTAGAAGCTATGGTAGGAAAAGGATATAAGGAAACGGAAAACATATATAAATGCACCCTGAACACATTACACTCCTTTTTTGTTGCGCAGTCGTGTTAATACAGCATTGACTGACAGGTGTGCGCGGTGCGCGCTGCAGTTGAAAATGAAACAAACCCTTTACCTGCTCGGGAATGTTTCCCAATTGCCTTGGAAAGCAAAAACATTGTGTGTATATACACAAATGTGCATGTCCATACCTCGTTTATTGATTTTTTGTGTATTGTTTCGAAAAAAAAAAACACATGCAGGAGACCCGGCTTGACACGAAGAAGAATATTGTTTCGAGGTGGCAACCGAGTCTTACACCCAAAGGACTCCCTCCTTTTATTAAAAAAGTATCCAGTCAAAACCGACATGCCCATCATTATTCTGTCGTATAGATGCACGGGCGATCCTCGACGGACATCATTAAGCCCATTACTGACGATTTCGCTGTCAGGTGCTTTAGATTTCCGATAGTGAGGCAAACTCGGCGAGTGAACGCGACGGGGTGCTAATAATTGAATTACTGCGAATGCAACGCTCCGAGAGGGCTATTGGAAATTACTGACGCTCTGCGTGCTAAGTGAATTCAGATATAAATAAAGAATTCAGTTGGAACGGATCGTTTCAACCTTGGCATTCTGAAGAAGTCTGTTTTATGGCAGTAAGTAGCGCGCATAAAGTGGGAGCAGCAAAGGCGCCAGAATTATTTATTTAATTTATTTTTTATGGCGATGTACAGGTTTATAAGAAGCAAAATACGTAAAGTAGGTTATATTTATATTAAATATCTACCTTTCCTTCATCCTAGACCTGGCTAAATCGAGAGTACCTTTTGCTACCTCTATGAGCATTCTCCTATCGACTAACTCTATAAATATTCACAAAATAATGCCTAAATACATTCTCTCAAATAATCAATCAATTAATCGAATACTAACTGGTATTATATTTTCTGGTATTACATGTAATACTTAACTGGTATTAAATATAGCACTGTGGTATTATATTTTAATTTTATCCTTGGTAGTAGCAGATCCTTAGGTGTAAATATCCTTGTTTTTCCTAAAGTAGTAGCAGATCCTTAGGTGTAAATATAGTTAATTAGTAAAACTATTCCTCGTTGTAGATTAGTTAATGTACACGTCCAACTACCTCATACAAAGGCCAATGTTATCAGCAACAATTATTGAAAACCATATTCTGCACCTGGACTTACAAGAATCCCCACATAAGACTAAAAGAAAAAGAAAGAAGCAGAATTGCTACTGAATTTGGGTACCTACGCTTGGGTGCATCGCCACATCATAAAAAGATGGTTACATTTATGACTTTATAAAGTACACTTTTATACTTTATACAGTGCAGTGCACTGTGCATAGTGCAGTGCAGTACACTGTGCACTTTGGACAATATACTTTATGCAGTACTTTGTACAGTTATAAATAAACTAGCCTCTTTGTCTGAACACTGTCCAGATTACTATAAAATATAACACAACCCCGCTTCAAAATAACAGCTTTTTTATTATGACCTCCGTATTCTAGAAAAGTGATATACATTTTTGGCTCTAGAGCACTATTGTCACTTTTAGTTTTGGGCAATTCCATCATTCTTAAGTCATATCTTCTATTTTTAAATTGCCGAATATATGTCAATACAAATCTAGAGCGCTCGCTGCCCTGGAACAAGTCCTGGCACTTAGTTGGACAGTAGCAGCACTTACATGCTAATACTCATGTCGGCCGTGTTCAATTGTTATTTTTATTTTAATAATTTTCAATACTTATTAAATATTGACATGAATATTAGCAATGCATATTTATTATAAATGCGTTGTTAAATTAATTAATTAATTAAATAAATAAATAAATTAACCCGTTATCATTCACGCTCCGAGACGGTTTGCGCGACAATAAGTCAATTTTCTACTTAAGCTACTTTTAGTGACTATAAAATTTCTTTCTGGCTGCCATTATTTTTTTTGTGGCGTATTCGGTGATAAATATGATTTATTTAGCATTCAGTTTCCGGAAACGATACGAAAGTGATAATTTTAGCTTGTGTATTTTTTGATGATTATGGGTATTTTTATATTTTGAACTAGCTAAACCCGACCACCATTCGCTGTAGCTCAGTCTGATGCGAAATGAATGGGAAACGCATCAATGTCGAAGCGCACCTAAGATTTTACCGGTGCGGAAAGACTTTCGTAGTGTGCATTCGAATGCAATGTTGTGCCAAAATCTCAAGTCAATTGACCGAATACTTTTCAAGTATTGCAAGCAGAAACATACGCAGGATGAGTCTTATGCATAAAGATTGTGACGTCTGTAACAGTATAAAGTAACCCAATTAAAATTGTGATAAATTATATTATATGAAAAAATGGGATATTTGTTTATAGTGATTATATTAGTTTTTATGGGATGTTTGAAATAAAGTCGATTAAATACATGCAACAGAAATAGTAGACTTGAGAAAGATACTGAAAAATAGGTAAAGTAAAAAAATACTTTTATTTTCATGAAATTGTATTTATATGCAGCAAAGTACATTTTAAAAATAAATTGTATTACCCCCAGTTATTTTAATCATTAAGGATCCAGATCATTTTTGAATCTAGTGGAATGAATTCTTATTTTTTTTTGTGATGTGTTTTGTTTTATTTCAATGTACTATTACGGACGTACCCATCGATTAGGCAAGCTACGTAGAAACAAAAGTATTAAAAACGTTTGCAATTGATAAGGAATCGAGTTTTTAATATTGCTGTCATAGCAGAAGATTTTAAATCTGAACCATCGTTCGTTCGTTTACATCGTTCGTTCAACAGCTCGTGAAAATTCATCCAGTGCGACGATTCATCCAGTGAACGGATCTATTGGCCGATTCATTTAACCGGTCGTCCACTCAAATATCATAAGCAGCCGCCGACGTTTACAATAATAAAAAGATATCAATCTGTGTATTTTATTATCAGGGAGCAAATGGGCCCTTGTTGAGTTGGCCACGAAGACCCATTTGTTCGGGGTCGGTCACACTCACGGGTGCATTTTATTGCTAGCTTCAGTATATGATTACATCCAATTATGTCAGCGAATGACTTGTATTAATAACGGGGGTTTTAAGCATTTTTGTAGCCTCTCATAGCGATATTAGAAACACAATTACGTAAATATTCCTACCTCCTCCCAAGACTCATCGATGATATGCGGAGTAAGATCAGAGAGTAACTGTCAGAGATGTCAGTAATATTGTGAGATGCAAACAATGGTTCGATTGCTTTGCTTTACATTTTTGTTTCTTATAGTTTTCGGGGAAACATTATTGATTTACAACCTATTTAAAATAAAATACGGGCAAATATTGAAAATACCTAAGTAGATGTAGAAATATAATAAGTTTTGTCCATAGAACTCAAATAATCAAGAATAGTTAGGCAAATTTGGTGAGACTTAAAAAATATAAATATAATATTGTCAATAATTGAAATAACCTCACGTGGTAAAATAATGACTCTTAAAAAAACCTGGTTTTCTAACCAGCCTAAGGCAACAATATCTCGAGATGGCTATCCAACCCACCAGCATAGCCAAGGAATCTGAAAAAAATCGGACCATGGCTTGCGTTACTCTGATAGTTTTAGTGACAGCAAATCTGACTACATAAAAGCGATTAGTCTTGGGAGCAGGTATGAGCTAGTAAAGGAAACTTAAGAAGAGAAGGCTTATTTCTATTTATGATGTTTAAATTATGGCGGTCTCCGACTTTATTGAACGGCTTCAGATGTTGTCGGACATATGTACATTATATTTACTAATATAAAGAAGCAGGCAACGGTAAGGATATCATTTCTCTTGAAAGTTACAGTTAATATTTTATACTGGCTTTTTTATTTTAAATAGTCCGTATATCAATTCGAAACCGAAATGATGATGAGTCCGATTGCGTTTCTTCAGGAACTATAATCGGAATTAGTTCACGGGAGCGAGACAGATATATAACTGTATAAAACTTTCGATCGAACATAAAAGGGGTTACTGTCTGGACGAAATGTTTTCAAGCTAATACATATAATTTTAAGTTCGGCAGGTAGTTTTTGTGAAGGAAATGTTCATTTATTTTACATTTCGCTCTAACGCACTGCTCTGTCTCGTTCGCATGAGCTTTATCCGATATTAGATCACGACGAAACGCAACCGGGTTCAAAGTGAAACGATTGGATAAAGGTTTTTGTGCTAGTAAATATGACTTATCCACTTAAGAATCGGTTGGAGGCGAGATAATGCTACTCCAACTCAAGCATAGTTTATTCACAGCATAATAGAGAGAATACTACTCAAGTTTTGTAGTACGTATGAAAGGCCTGTCAAGAGCTTCTGTGCGCTAATTGGGATTCTTGAATCCATTCTGTGGGATATCCCGCTGGATGCAATGTGGTTCTATTACGCAATCGCTTTATTTATAACTAGCTATTGCCCACGGCTTCGCTTCGCGTAAAGTTTCAAATTGATTTGTTAATTTAAGTGGGGTGGCGTTTATTTTTTTGGGAGCTACCTTTAGATATATGTATAGTGCAAGACGTCCCCTAAGATGCACGCTACCTATCTCGTAGATGTACGCGTTTTGTTCCTCGTCACCCGCGCCGCCTTCCGCTAAACGCTGACCTTGCTGGACCAGTAGCCGACGCCGCCGCCTGCTAGGTATTTCGAGGTGCTTGCACCCGTTACTAATTCCATCATATCTCTTTAAATATAGCACCTAAAAACTTACAGTAAATGGCTAATTTTGTCTATATTTAATACGCGTGATAATGGAATAATTTATTTCGATAAGCATTACTTTAAAAAACACTGCCTACTTATTATTTTTTTTTGAGATATAAAACCAGCTATTGTATAGCTTAAATATAAAAGTTGGATTTATGCCGTCAGACTTTTTTGTAGATCTCATTGAGGCCGATGTTTTTGTCGTATATAGTTTTCACATATATCAAACCCTTTCGTCAGCATACGTCAATAAAACAACTGACCAGCTCATTTTCTCCGACTTGATTTACAAATATTGTGATTTCGTATTGATAACCAATATTTATCGCTTTAAAATATAGCATATAGTACTCGTCAATAATGGAGGTTTCTATTAGTGAAAGTATTTTTTAAATCGAATGAGTTGTTTCGGAGATTACCCCCTACATACAAACTTACAAACTTACAAATATTACTTCTTTATAATTATATATTGCTGAGTAATGAGTCGATGAAATCAATTTTATTGCGATGCTTTTAACGCTTATCACAGACATCGATCGACTACCGCCTCCGTTTCGGCACTCTAATTTAGTTTTCACTTTTCGAAATGACACTATCTCTGATATAAATTCTCCAAACTGACACTGACGGGCAATAAATGTTGTAATCCGTGAGATGGTGCATTTTTATGTTACGAATGCGTAACAGATCCACGTTGCTTTGAGTGATAAAGATTTTTTACAAACTTCCTATTACGGTTTGGAAACCCTCATGTAATAAAACATATGTCGAAACACCTTACACTCGGTTTTATGGCAAAAAAGGAGCATTGGAGCTCTGGCGGCGTCTTGGACGCCATTTTGAAAAACTTAACAAATATTTTTTAAAAGTGTATTTTTGAATTCCTCATCCTAAAAAACATACAACTAGGCATTTCGGATGCGTTCCTATGTCAAAAAGGGGGCTTTACATAGCCGATTTCGAGGTTCGGCGCCATATTTTATTTATTTATTTATTTAGTAACACATCTAGTAAATATTTAATGTCATATTTGTAAGTAAGATGTTAGCAAGAAATTGATGCGACATTACTTTTAATGTTTGACACAGTGGCCTAACTAGGCCTAGGCCTGTTCTAAGGCAGACTTTTAATGACTAGATATTAAGTGTGCACTGTCAACTTAAACTACAGTTAGTACTTATTTTTAAATCGACAAATATGAAACTACAAATATTTACGCATATACAAATATAGATACTCGTATACATCTATAGATAAAATATATATCCATATATGCACACATGCACATACATATATGTATACGAAAATAATAATAAAACCAATATAAATAAAAATAAAAACTAAAATAATATACATATAAATCAATTACATATTGATATAATGTTTACATACTTATAATAGTCATTTAAAATTATCATGGTAAAAACTAAATACTATCATTCAAAATACAAGTCAGCATATTCCGTAAACCGTCCCTACCCACCTCCAACAACCAATCGGTTAAATATTTTGGACGCCATCTTGGATATCTCACTTCCGGTCAGGATTTCGCTAGGGAAACTGGCATTTACGGATTCAGCAATAAGGAGAAGTAACATGTTTTGCTGACTTTGCAACTATGTATTTGGTTTCGAGCGGTACCTGTCTGCTGTCTTGGGCTTTTCGCGTGACTTGAAGTAAGCCAAAATGCACATTAATCACGGTGCTTGATGTTAATAGTCTGAAGTTTCACCATAATCAAACTGATAGACCTTTTGCTGATAAATGTCCAATGCCGCGTAAAAGTGCAGAAAGACCATTCAGACCCTTGAACACCTTCAATGGGCTGCTAGAGGGAGATGTATATGCGAGCTCTTGAATTTGGCTCTTGATAGGGCAATACGTAACTCTGGTAGTAATACTGCCGTCATCATCTTCAATAATCGGTTCAGCTACTGCCATACGCTGATGATATTGATATTATTGTACGTTATCCATAGGAAGGAAACCATTTTAGCATTGGACATTAAAAAACAAATACTTGGCTTCCTACCACGGAAGAGTAAAGCCAGCTCCACCGTTAGTTATTAGTCTCATACATTTGAATCTGTTAAGGTATTCATATACCTCGGCCCATTAATTACCTGCGATAATAACAAGTATTTTTATTGGCTGCTATTATGTGTTAATTTGGCTTCCAGTCTCAAATGAAATCCCGTCAACCTTCTACGAAACAATCAGATCAGCCTTAATTTACGCTTCAGAAATATGGAATCTCGCCAAAACTGATAAGTAAGCATTAGATGTCTTTGAATGCAAAGTAATCAGCGGGAATTTGGTGCATTGCTTCCTACCCGGTGCGCCGCGCCGCGTTTAGCAGCAAAGTAACAGTTATATAATCCACTCCGTAACTCTTATCACTATTAGCCGGTTCATTGCGCCTATAACAATCGCGCAGTGTATTGTCGACGCATTCTATCCATATCTGGGATGATATAAATAAAAAGGGTCGTCGACCCGGTCGGTGGTGCTTCCTAGAACCAGTCCGCAGATTGTGGTTAGGTGAGAACTACCGCCGTAGGTATGAGGTATACGTTAAGGTATAAGACTAAGTGAATACGAAGGAGAGCTTAATCAAATATTCTAAGCAAGCGCTCCCATTGTATCCTATCCGAGATTCAGGTTTCGTTTCCAATTATCAAACATTTCCTCATTCTCGCGGTTCGCAAGTTGCGGAAACCAGAAAGTGGCTTCCCGTACACAATGAACCACGTCTGACTCTTTTCCAGATATATATATATATATATATGTATATATATATATATATATATATATATATATATATATATATATATATATATATATATATATATATATATATATATATATATATATATATATATATATATATATATATATATATATATATATATATATATATATATATATATATATATATATTTATTTATATATATATATATATATATATATATATATATATATATATATATATATATATATATATATATATATATATATATATATATATATATATATATATATATATATATATATATATATATATATATATATATATATATATATATATATATATATATATATATATATATATATATATATATATATATATATATATATATATATATATATATATATATATATATATATTTATATATATATATATATATATATATATATATATATATATATATAATTTTTAAATGAAAACTTTTAAAACATTTTGTTTAATTGTAAGATTAGTAAAGGTTGTACCTTTGCCGGACGTTTCGGAGCCCGTGGCTCCTTCTTCAGCGGCAAGAAGAATACTCTATTCTTCTTGCCGCTATAATTAAATATATATATATATATATATATATATATATATATATATATATATATATATATATATATATATATATATATATATATATATATATATATATATATATATATATATATATATATATATATATATATATATATATATATATATATATAGCGTAAATAAAAGCGAAACGTTTTTTGGTAACGACACGGCGGCGGTCACGCATGCAATAAAGAGTACTGGGCATGTTATCAAAAAAACCTCAATTACTTTGTAATACACCATAACTGTTATATATTTCTTAAATATGCGGACAATGTGAATAAGGGAGAAAACCAGACCGATTTGTTATAATAACAATACATTAACGAATTTCACGTTTTGGACTGTTGACCAGTATTTGCAATATTCCACTGTGCGGCAGCGCGGCCAGCGTCGGGTAGGTCGGCACTGCGATCTCCTTTATCTGAACGTGGACGCTGCTACGCTGGTGGATATCATGTATAGTAGGCAATTGTGGGTGGCGCGACGGCGGGACGCGACCACAATCTCAAGCGGCGACATGCGCTCAACAAACACCTCATGAATATTTACTTCGACACCTTTAATTACGCGCCAGCCAAACCGAGACGACGAGAAAACCATACGCCGGCGAGCTCATTGGCCCACACCCTTCCTTGCGCGGGCGGCGCACCGTGTATCGTATGAGTTAGAACTTAAAAATATTTTACGTCCTCGGTGTCAAATAATATATCATCGAAATGAATTGTTTTGGCGTAAAACATGACTCCTGTTTGATACAAAACTGCTTAGGTAGTCCTTGTTAAAATTATGGACAAAAAAATGAGATGCAGAAATATAAGTACCCTTATTTAAGTATGTACATTGTAGGCAGTCTATTTTCCTAATGCGTAAAGATAGGGTACCGATCGAGGTATTGTTGCAAATCCGTTGATAGTACACAAAACTAAAGCCATAATGACTTCAACAATAAAAATTAGAACTTTACAAGCTTTCAAATTTGAACAATCAAAATTTGACCATAATTTTGACATAAATGAAACAATATGAACAGAATAGAAGTATGCGGTAATTAAAAGGAATAACGGTTTAAAATGAGATGATGAAAATGATAATTGGTATGATGATGAAAATGATAAATGATAAGCGGTAATTAAAAGGAATAACGGTTCAAAATGATAATATGAACACAGAGCGATCGAGGTTATAAGAAAGGATAATATTCAAACCGCTTAAAGTAGGTACCTTAACAAATATTACCGTATTTTTTTCAGGATGAGTATAAAATATATTCATGCGATTGTCCTATATTGGTTTGCATCACTACTAATATGTGTGATACCCATGAGTTCATGTCTTTTCGTCAACCTCAATTTCACTAAATTTTGAAAAGACAAATATATTTGATTCAGTTAGAAATTTTATTTTGACTATGAATTATTTAGTGAATAATATAATAAATTCGAAATAAAAGTCGTTGATTATTGATGAATAGTTAACATCTCTTCTTTTATCTTTTTAAGGCAGAAAAAGAGGGAGTGCGTTACCTCTTCGGATCGCTTTAGTATTTGTGTCACTGTAGCACTAATCGAACTACTTGTATTTGTTTGTTTGAGGAAACGGAATTCAGCAGGAAAAAGAAACCTATAAATGAAGTACTTATAATTAATATTTACAATTTTATATTTCGTAATCAAGAAGGAATTTTAATATCTAAATAAACCTTAGCTATGCAATAGGGATTCGAAAGGGCCAAAAATAGAAAGTATTACCACCAATTTACTATCGTATACTTGCGAAAGTCTTATGATTTTTTAACTTTTCCAAAAACAATGCATCGTATTACACGAAGTGTCTAAATAGGGAAAATCAGATTTTAACGTTTTAAAATCCTTGGAACACAAAAAAGACATCCAAAGGAAGTGTGTGTATGTTTGCGAAAGTGTGAGCGTTTGTGTTCGCGTGTTTTTGTACGTATTGCATTTAAGAAAGTACACGACGAATTAAGACCAAAATACGTACAAACGCACTCATAGTTCATGCGTACAAATAGCTCATACTAATATCGAGATTTTAAATCTGATGGGAGACTCTAAGTACATTGCCTTCAACTCTTGCTTGCGACACTTTCCAAAATCTTAAGTAGGCTTTGAATGAAAAATGTTTTAATCTGAAAATGAAATACTGAATAACTCCATTATTATTAATACAAGAATGGAAAACAAAAATGTATTAGAATCCTGGGAATAATAACTTAGACTTTGTCCTAAGTTATTTCCTAATATATTAAGCAGTTTCAGAGTTTAATAATTAAAATTTAAAATGATGGGTAGATAATGAAGAATTTGAAATCGAATTTGAAAATTGCGGTTATTATAGCCGATGATTAGAACAGCGCTAATGATTGTGAAAATCGAATGCAAATATATTATCGAACTTATTATAGCCAAATAATTACCTGAAGAGCGACGCATTATATGTAGCTTTATTAAAAGATAAAGATAAGATAATTTTTTAAAGATATTTTTTTGGATATCACGAACTTGTTAAAAAAAAAAAATGTCCACCATTATTAGTAAGTACTGTAAAGTAATATTTAAGAATAATGATTTTATTATTAATTTATTGATACATTACAATTCCCAAATCAACAACAATGTTCTTTTTATGTAAAGTAAATGTTTTCTGAAAATATTATTACATTTCTCTTAAAATTTGAATTTGAAAAAAAATTGGCACACTTTCCAAATATTGTTCTTTTTCTTCTTCTTTCTTCTACTTCTTCTTTTTTCCATATTTCATTCACTTTCCACAAAATGACTTTAATTAATTTTCCGCATATCAACCAGATTTTTTAGATATTAGATATCAAGAACTTGTTGATGTATCATATTAAATTATATATATAATAATAATTGTAGCAAGTAATAATCACGTATTACGTCAAGACCATCAGCGGTTGTAAGTACTGTAAAGTTATATTTCAAAATTAAATTGTCTACCTTGGTACAGGCGGCAGCCTAGTTAGGTTAATTTGAACTTAATAAATAATTTGTAATTTGTAATTTGAAAAAAAAAACATGAAATCATGAATCATGGCAAATTTAATAAAATTCCCAAATCTACTATACCTATTGATACTGTTATGTAAAATACACTGTAAGGTTAATATTTTCTGCTAACATGATTATGTTCCTCTTAAAATTTGTCTTTGAAATGGGTACAGAATTCCATATATTGCATATCTACCACAAATTCATTTATTTATTTAAAGACCCCTAAAAGTACAAGTGGGATTTCTGAGCGTGACTAACACGCAATGAAATGCTTTTTTTTAAGTGCATGAACCATTGAGTATCCGCCATTTGACACTCCTTGATATTTCCTGATAAGGGTGATAACATTCAGTTATAACCAATGAAGACGTCTCTCTTGTTTGTGCACCCTAGGTAGAAGTTATCAAGGACTTCGTTATCTAAATATGCTTATAGCTGCCGGGATTATGGTGAGAATTGACCAGTGCGGCCTCAGTATTAGACGAGCAGATGGTGGACTGATGGCTCGTATATTTCTTTATGATGCCATCAATATTGTCGCTTCCTGCTATCCCTCAGGATTTCCTTCTCCGCCCATATTTATCGCTAACTGCGTAAATTACAGACGCGCATAACAGATTTTAAAGCTAACATCCGACGCCAACCTTAATGAATATATCAAATTTACTATCTTAATGATGTATTGGCAATCCTTGAAGCAGTTCTTATTATTGATATGTAATATGAGTCTCGATGGGGGTAGTAATAATATACTTCATCTGTGGTCCCGGTTGATGGCAATGATTAAGCTCTGGAAACGAAGGAGGTCTATTTATAGATCGGGAGCTCACTGTCGTTTACTCTATGTTATCGGGAACAAATATCAACTGATCACAGTTAGACAGATCTGCAACTGTGATCTGTTAGAACACAGTTCCCAAACTGTGTTCCGCGGAACTTAATGCTTTTGTGAGGACTCTTTAAAGGTTCCTCTCGACAATTTGTTGACCAAAATAAAATTGATACCCGAACAACTGATATACCAGACTATTATTGTCCATTTAATTATTTAATAGATTTGAATTGATTTGGGTCTTGTATTTCATGATGCTAGTTCAAAGTAACCTAATTTCGATATAAAAGCACTCGATTGGGTAAACTTCATTCAATAAGTGGATATTTAAAAAAATTAGCTACGGCGCTCTAAATGGAAACTATTCTTACCTCCTTGATCCACCCGGCAAAGGGTTCCGCCAAACGTAAGCGACTTACTAAGAATTCCGTATTTGATAAAAAATTTGAGAGCCGCTGTGCTAGACTACGATGAGGTTGGATTACTTGTTAATTGCGGCGTGGACCAATAACCGATATATTAGGACTAGCTGACCCTTGCCCACTTCGTTGGGCGGTAAAACATGTTACTTGTGAAGAAATTATAAGTGTGGTTTGGTTAGTACTGAGTGCTATGATTTATTTCCTGACTGCCAAAAGAAGGGTTATATTTTTACAGCATATGTATCTATGTATTCGAATGCCAATTTGGCTATATTACCGGGTTTGAAATGAGTGAATGAAATGATTATGATTGAATAAATTATGTTTATTTTGCATATGTATGTATGTATTTGCATGCCAATTTGACTACATTACCATTATTTGTGAGTGTCTTCTTGTGAGTGTCTATTTGTGAGTGTCTTATCTCTTTAACCATTTATGCAGTAAAAGGGAAATTATATGCAGTAAAAGGAAAAAGTCTTTTGTTTTAAACACGAGACGATAAATTTACTTATTTTGATATGAATTCGTAATTGTTGATAATATGACCAATAAACATGACCTAACGATTTAATTTATTAAAAAAAAATAAAAAACTACTTTTTGTGACTTAAATATAAAATTTAGACATATGCTGTCACTGACTTTTTTGTAGGCATTACCAAGCTCTACAACTTTTCTCTAGAATTTAATCATATATCTCTCATCGTTAAGGCAGCGTTAGTTAGAAACGTTTTCGTTCTTCGACTTACTTTGCAAATCCGACTACCACGAAAAAGTCTTTTAATTTTTCGGATTAATATATAGCATATGACATTCACAAATAAAGTGGATTTCTATTGGTAAAAGAATTCATCAATCAGAATAAAGAATCAAAATCGGTTCAGTAGATCCAGAGATTACTTCCTACAACCTAACAAACTTCACCTCTTTATAATATTAGTATAGATATATCAATTTCAAAAACATTTTGTCCCGAACTGATTTTGAATATGATATAACCCGATTGCATTCAATGATGATAACCCCAGGTTAAACTGTAATGGGCTCTCGGACTTGACTATTTTGCGAACCGCATTGCTCTACGTTTCAATTTAAAATCCTATTTATGATTTCAAGACCATTTAAAATCCCATATGAAATTGCTTTACTATTATTTCTCCCTATAATGATAAAACGTCAATGGCTCTTAAGATTCCACAGAAAATTGGTTCGATTTGAGTGGTGTAACTGAGCCCATGCATACGTTCTGCCCTAATTGCTTTCGTCTCTATTCATTCCATCGCCGCGTTTGCTCTTCCTGCATTTTAATTTTTAATGCGCAAAAGACGGGAATATTTATGAGGATGATTATTTTGCCTGCTCACATATAACTAACATATTAATATATAACAGGAAGTCTTGTGAAGGTTTATGAAACAACTCGGGAGCTATTAAACGAAAATTCTTGATACATGCACCAATCGATTCCCAGATAACGGTTTCGCAATATAAATCGAAAACAAGTAAATATATTGAAAGGAATAAAATACACGACTGCCGTTACAAAAAGTGTCCTACTGTATTTATAATTATTTTGTTGTACGGTTTTTTAAAAAATATTTGTTGTTTATGTATTTATCCATATAGACACATGTGCATTATCGGAATGTACTCAATCAGCCCTTTTATTTGACACTAAATAATATATACTTATATAAAATTATTGACATACGGAGATTTGGACATTTAGACAACTATTTACTTGATATTTTGGTAGTTTAGGTACTCTATGACACGGAATGACATAACAATTCTAACAATGGGTGGTATTGTTAGAATTTTTATGAACCTTTAATTCGGTTCGAGTATTTTTATGCTTGAATAAAAAACGGAAAACATACATAGATGAACCCTGAACACATTACACTCCTTTTTTGCTGGGCATTCGTGTAATAAACTGCAGGTCACTGATATTTTAGGATTAAACTTAAAACGTTTTCAGATTTGATTCAAACTGCGACTTTTACAGGATATATTAAAATTTAATACCTACCGATTTTAGTTACTGTGGCCTAGAATAGGTGAAAGAAAAAGCGTGCGCCTCGTATCTTTACACTACTACCCAAAAAATGTAAGTTATGTGTTTAGGATTCATGTATGTATGTTTTCCGTTTATTTATTCCACCATAGCTTTAACCGATTTAGAAGTGTGTGTCATTGTTAGAATCACTATGCTATCTTAGGTGGCATGGGGTACCTACATTGCTCAAATATTAAATATATATCGTGCTTAGCATTAAACGACAAGTCTGATGAAGTATATTTCGGAAATACATATGCATCTATATGGATAAATACACAAACGACAAATATTCCATAATAAACTTTTTAATAAACTGAAGTAGAACGAGTGATTTCAGCAATGTTTTAGGATATCATTAGTTCATGTTATCATAAGTTATCATAGCTCATAAGTTGCCATTTTCATCATAGTTCATATTTGTCATAGTTTTCATAGTTCATAATTGTAATGTCATAGTTCATAACTTATTTCCAACCCTTCTACGCAGTTTCCAAACTAAGAAATGATATTGAAAATGTTAAGGATCGCTTATGTTCCTGTGAGATATTTGTGTCTTCGCCAACCGAAATGTTTATATAAGTTAAAATTTCACTATTTGGCGAGGAAAACAGCTAAAAGCCCGTAAAATACTGAAGCAAACGCAATAATATTTGTAGTACAATTTACGATTCGCTCCTGGTTTATAGAGCCGGGTCTGTAAGCGGGCGTCAGGACATTAGTCGTATCTCTTTCGTTTATATAACTTTTGAATGGTTGTTACTTTAAAGGATTTAATAATAAAAGGCACGCGATTTCGATATTAATGTCCTCGTTCAAGGAACATAATACATTATTTATAATCGTAAAGGGGGCGCGACTCTATACGCTTTCATGCAGCGGAAGGGTAAAGAATACGAAATTCAATGGGCAACAATGGACAGCTTAGCCTTAGTCTCTGCTGTGGAATCTCAAAGAGGACTGGAGAGATTGGACCTGGATAAGGCTGTATATCTATCCAATCTGTGATGTACACAAATCTATGCCAAAAAAGAATTTTTTTTTTGTATTTTGTTTAAGAACTAGTAAATGCTTAGAAAATAATGCATCTATGAGTATCACCCAAAAGTTGCAATACATAAAAATGTTCTACTTTATTTTGTTCTAATTTTGATGTTTTTATTTACTACCAGCAATTTCTTTTATATATGTAAATCTTTATATTGAGGTATATTTTCGTAAATATTAGATTTCAAGAATATTAATTTCAGTATTGTACAGTAGTTCCATATCTTATCTTTTATTTAAAATACTTTATTCATATTTTTTTGTACGTTAAAATTCAAAAGATAGCTCTGTTTTTATATAAAAGTATAAGTGATAATTACCACATTATGATTTAATTAGCTTTACCTCGATGTACATCTTATACTTTTACATGGTTATATATTCAGGCTCCGGATTCTTTCGTTTTCTGTCAGTCCTCTTTTACCTCGATTCATATTAGTTAGAACGAAACAACGTTACAAAATAGTACTCTACATTCTCCCTCTGAAAATAATATTATTAATTTTATTTAAAAAGACAGCTAGTAGGCTTATTGCTTTTGCGATAGCCGCAACCTCATTTCATTAAGATAGAAAGAAGGAATAAGGACGCGTGGCGTAACATTCATTTGTTTAATGTGACATTATACACAGGAAATACTAAAATATAATAAAGTATAATAAAGTATACAGAAGTTTCTCAGCGAATCCCTCAATAAAGAACGAATTTATAATTTAGAGTCAAAAAAGTTGCTCATTGCCTGGGACATTCAGACTTTGAACTGATTTCAAAAACTTTCAGGCGCGATTACTCCTGCAATGTAAGAGGTGAGTGTGGTTTATTTTATCTTAATTATACTGTTTAATTCTCTAGCGTCGCGCTTAGCCGTATTTTTTATTTGTGCCCTAAATTAATTACACTTTACCATTAACTTTTTTATACCACTACTGCCCAATGACAGTTTTACTGTGTAAGCGCTGCTACCGAACGTTTAGTTTCTGCCCGCACACGGGCGAGTACGCACGTGGAATCTGTGCCTGACGCTTCATCAACCCTGGATTTTTGTTTGTCAAACCCTACAAGTCTGACCCCACCTATATATTCGCGGGTCAGCACATTTCAGATATTTTTGTCAGGTCTTATGTCGCCTTAATTAACGATTAAAATCTACGCAGACTGCATTAGATTATAAGCTCAGAGGTATCACCATTGACATGCAAAATACCCAGTCGTTATCTTTTCGTGTTGCAGCTGGAAGCGGACATGGAAAGTACCCGTTCGTTGATATCTCTTCGCGAACACACGCTCTAATTTTGTATCGCCAGTAACCTTGCGTTGATATCTTTTCGTAATCCCCAAATTTACCCATCTTGCAATGCCATGTAGTATTCGTTGTTACATATCTCTTGGTGTACCGCAAAGAGGCCTATTACAAAATAGCGTAGGTATTCTTTTAAAATGAGTTTAAAAAATGAACGCATTTTTTTTTGGATGTAACTATAAAAGATAGGATAAATAAATAAATAAATAAATAAATAACTATTCAACCCTGGGAGAAAACCGCGGCACTGAGCGCTCTTCTCTTGCGCAAGCAAATATATACACAATTTCTAATTGTTTTTTGCAGTGTTTTCTCCTTTCTAATGACAATAATTTATATTATGTCGTATTGCTAAAAGAGTGAACTTTAATATAGTATAAGTATTATATAAGAATCTTATTTTATTTCTGAGAAAATTAGAATGATACAGGAAGTTTTTTTTTAAATTTTGTGTAATTGTAAGTAATGTATACCTTGGATATGTGGTCAAAAAACGAAAAAATAAGGCCGCTATGGTCAACAAGAATACATGACGGACATAAAAAAAAATAGTATACGGTTTTCGTTGTAGTGATATTACTGTATTAAGGAGCTCAAAGTTTGCCTTCCGAGCGTTTTACGAATAACGACTTTCGGAAAATGGGCTGAATAAGTAAATAATATTCGTTATATCTAAAATTAAAGGCCGCTATGGTCAACATCAAGAAATGGTCCAGGTAATTCAGTAATTAAAGTTTGTAGAAATCTCTTCATTTCTTGGAATTAGAACGCCAAAAATCCACTTTTCTTGCCTTTCTGGAAAAAATATGTGATAGGGCTCTTAACGTGAAGCGCAAGTTGTATCATATCAATCTGTGATTACGAAACGCTAAAAGTGATTCATTGTGTTGTCGGAGGCGTGGAAAGACATGATTACATGCATTTTTCCCCTGCATCTAATCACTTTCATGTTAATTTGTAAATGTAAATTAGGCCTCTACAAATGCGGTGATTATCTGAAATACGTATCTCGTCTCTAGTCGATTACTTGACGTGATCAGAGCGGCAGCCCGTCAAGATGGATCTCTTATCGATTGTAAGCAGCGAACAAATTACTTCGCGCCTTTAATGAGAGGGCCGATTGTTCCGGCTATTAACCCTACCTATAGATATATTATCGCGGAAGTGGATGAGAGTATAGAGATTACCCGCTGCTGGATTCGAGCTTAGAATCTTCGCTACGTCGCTGAAGATAAAAGAAAATCTAAAATTGTAGTTGTGAAATATCAAGTCTATTAATTTTAGACGGATATTTCCCAAATCGAGATGGAGTTTACTTGTTATTTGTAAAATTCTTCACATCTATACATACAAGGATTATTTTATCTGTTGCTGATTCTAACCATTTTTCGGAGGCTTCTATTAATATCAGCTCGTCCGTGAGCGAGCTTTTTTTAATAAATCAATTTAGTGTTTGTTTTACAGCTATATAATCTACGTGGCGACTTTAAAGATCCCTCTCTGGCGCTTAATTCAAGTACTGAGTTCTTCAATAAGTTGCCTAATATTTTCGAAGAGTAGAAAGGAAAAAATCCAAAAGATTGTCACCAGGACATCAATTTGTAAAATATAGCTGCAAAAATAGTTCAGAAAAATTGTCGGTATTGAGCTTTAATACCACTACTGGGGTCTTATTTGTAGATGGAAGCCCCTTGAAGACGAGGCCCGGGGCAGATACCCCTCCTTAGTTCATTAGTTGGTAATCATTTTTATGTAGTTCTGTTGTCGACGAGCAAGATGAAAGGACAATGTAGCGTGAGCGAATTTGTGTATTGGAGGCACAACGCGAAAATGCGCGTTTCAAACGACGTGTGGTATGATTTCTTAATGTTCACTCTTGTATTTCTCGGGTATTGATATTTTAGACAATTAAACCATTATTACTTAGATAATATTTGTTAGCTTATATGGAATATACATTCTCAGCTAAAAGTGTTAGGCACCCATTAAAAGTCTAGTTATTTTAGAATATAGCTGAATTGTAGTGAGACAAAAACACTTATCATTAAAAAAATGTATTTTTAATTCATATTTTAATTCTTTATTTGGCCACCATTACAGCACCTTGATTACAGCACCATTTTTTTCGTCAAACACTTTACCACTCCTGAAATTTTTATTTTAAAATATTTTTAGTGTTTTTTCGTCGTTATTGATTACGTATCTCATATTTCAAAGTAACCTAAAAGTATTCTAATGGGTTGAGATCAGGAGACTGGGCCGGTAAGTCCAGAAGATTCTCGTTATTTTCCTAAAACCACTTTGTCAACTTTAATTTTTGATAAGGTTGCTGAAATTTGTAATATTCTATATTAGTGTCTCCAAATTTTTTAGAGAATTATGGTTGTAGAACAGTTTCTAATTTATTCATGTACTGGTAGAATCTATCCGAGCTTCAAACGCAAGCATTTAATTAACTCCATCGACCGCAACGCAACCCCAGACCATTATACTGCCTCCTGGGTGTCTTACCGTGGGGACGACGCACGCGAGAAAATATTCTTAGACCACTCTTCGCCAAAGTCAAACCAGGAGATTGTTAACCAGAGAGTGATATATGTAATATTAAGGTATGTACATACTTTGAATACTTAATCCTCAATCACTAGCGCATGTATGTGACTAATAATAATATATTATTTTGAATACAAATAAATATGTAAATACAATAAAAACTAATGTTTCACATTTATATTTTTCATGCCTTAGATTATTTTTTCATATTCAGTTCTGATGTATCATGGCAATTGTGTATTGTTAATAAATATTTATTTTTGAGTGTTAATATTATATTTATTCACGTTAATATTATATGTATTCACTTTTTTTTCAGAAGAGGATCATTTGTTGCAGTAAATGGAGTACCGTTCAGAACGTGTCTCATCGCAGCGGAACTTTTTCAGGTAATTTACAGACATTTTCAGACAACGTCCCAGACGCGACCAAGAAACTGCAGAAGCGACTAGACATCCCGCAAAGGCTAGTGGATTGAGTCATCCTCATCATTCGTAGGATCGGAAAGGATGGATGGAACACTCACCTACATTCAATTATCTATTTCTTAGAAAAATTGGGAACAATGAATACCATATTTGCATGTCGCACAGTATCAAATAACCGGGCTTTGAAAAAAGCGCAAGCCAGCATTTGCCAGTTTCTTATAAAACTAAGATCCGGCTCGCTTCATTTTAACTGAGTGACGTCACAGCGACAGAAAACAAGCGCTTTAGATAAAACCCCCTTTATGCATGAAATTATGGATTCGTAATTACTTAAAAATAGATAAAAGACGGCTAGTGAGCGGTTTTCTTCGATAAATCTTCGTTTACGATGGTAATATTTTAGATAAATTCGCCGGTGTAAACAGGTCATTATTTATTTAATGGCTGTTTCTTTAAACATTGAGTCTAATAGGATAATAATGGCATCTCCCTCACTCGCATAGGCGTGAAAGGGACATATAGCGTTTTGTATCTGCTGCTCTAGCCTATCTGAAGCCAAATTGATTTTCTAAATCCAGCTAAATTAAAATTTCACCTTTTAGACGGAAATATTGATCGTAAATAATTACAAACCATACTTTATTACTGTAAATTTCGCAAATAATATAATACAATCGTTTGTCCTGTCCCTCGTTACAAATAAAAATAAAACACGGCTTAGATGTATTTAACGTATTATCATCAGTGTTTCTCAAACTTTTAAAGGAGCCCTTTTTTGTAAAAAAAAAACACGCGACCCTAAACTATAAGCATCTTACTAATGTAACTGTAAGCATCACATTAATAAAGTTTTTGTAAAAACAATGGCGTAAACCATATTAATTTCAACTGTTTTTCACTTTCGAATCTGTACTTTACTCTTTCTATTTTATATCAATGTAAAGTTTTGTAAAATCAAAAACAAAACACATAAAAAATATGTGGCTCTTTCCAAGCGGTAAATGTTTGCATGTTAAATGAGTAAAGATTTTGTAATATTTTAAGATAGACTGCGACCCCCCAGGGGGTCCCAACACACTGTTTGTAAATCACTGAACATGTGATTCAGCAATAATTCTTATTTAAAAGTACTCCTTTAAATTTTCTGTTAAATATTGCCCATTTTCAGTGAATATTATATATATTGTCGCAAAAAACACATCGTTTTTGAGGGTTTTTCGGCAATGTTCGATTCATTTCTGAGTTTTACATTATTTTGTAAAGAATTTAATTTAACGAGTATAATTCTACATATGTAAAGGCTACATTACTGAGACAGAATTGTCTGATATCGATGATTTCTAATTGTGTATATGATATCGATGACTTCTAATTGACGACTGACAATTTCCATTTTGATTTTTATCATTTTGTTTGTTTTTTATCATTTAACTTGATATTTTTGCCATAATAATTGATAACTATAGTATTAATATTCTATTTTCTTTTTCGGTAGTCAATTATATTTTGTAATTGCAGGACAATATTATTTTCTATTTCTTGACAATTGATATTTCTCACTTGAAAATTTTTCTTTTGTGTTTGCATCTAAATATATTTTTTACAGTATTTTGTCAAATAATTATCTGATTTTAATTTTAAATATCTGGTACGATTATCATGAATTATGTAGTGAGTCTCTTAAGAAACCTATAGTATCGACTTTTAGAATTATTTCATTTTAAACGGCTATCTTTTGAAATATTATATCGATTGCGTATTAACTGATTTAGTTCTCCAGATTTTATAACGAAAACATGTAATAGCATGTATCTAAAGTATTAAGTGGAATGTCTAAACAACTATGTATAAGGTTTTGAAGGTTTCCAAAAAAATATGTAAAATACTACTTTTGATGAAATAACTTCTTACGTCCGAACCTGTAAATAGCTGTAGCCTACATCTAATCTAATTATCATCGAAATAAAGATTTTGTCACTTTATATTAAAATAAAATATATAGGTAGAATAGACCTAATTTACATATTGGGTGTAACGGAAATTTAAAAAAAAAGGTTTTGCAATTGGCAATATGGAGAGAAAATTTGGGCAAAGGAGCTAATAAACCACTTTGTAGTTCGTAAAAACCATCACAAATTTACTAATTATCATGTCGTATTCGTAATTATCGAATCGTATACTTCGCTATAGATCTCACAATCTAGTCTGCTTATAAATATTAAAACACTCATATGATTACTTATCAGCGTAATATTCCTGGATATACAATTTTATACCCACTAGGCATAATTTATATATAATTCAAAAGATAAGACATTATCACAATAATGCGTTTTAGTATCTTAAGGTGTAGGAAATATGGATCGTCTTTTACTTTGGTCTTAAAACTATACGCAAAAGAGTGCGGCCAAATTTTCTTCGGCCTACAGAATAAAAATAAATTTATCCTTACCCGTATGAAGATGCGCTGTGGTGGTTTTCCGATAATAATACAGTTTATGGTTTCTTTTAGTCGAACAACTCCTGAAACAATCAAGAAAATTTCTATTAGGACTGGTATATCTTAATTAATATACACGAGAAGGGCTTGGAGAAATGAGAAAATAAAAACCAACAAAGCATACCAACCAGCTAGACAACCTTAAAAACGAAGAAACGGCTTTCTAGCAAAAATGGGTCAGAGTATGAAAGGATATATTAGCACCACGTCGTGTCATTTTAAAATAAGCACATTATATTTATTTATTTATTTAAACAATTCACAACTAAATTACAAATCACCATTAAAACATCAAATAAAATATTATACTAAATTATTTAATGCACAGCAAGAAATTAAACTCAATTATTAAATGATTTTTAGTGTTCGATGTAGCACAAATAAGCAAAATATGTGCTAAGGTGGATATTCTATAAACAGAGAACTATATTAATTTATCTATTTGAGTTATAAAAACAAAATAATAAATAAATAAATAAAATAATTAAAAACGTGGTAGTTATAAAATAATCATAACTATAATAATACTATATAAATATGAATGTAATAAATACATTTCAATAATTATAAAAATCATTAAAAACCAAAAAATATTTTATTTTCCTATAAATATTCTATTTCAAACTGTTGATTACTATTATATATAAATTGCAGAATATTTTTTAGGAGTTTCTGTTTTTTGCTTTTTATTGCACGAAACAATATGATGACAATAATGATGATGTATATGACGAATAAAATACACTAAATATTAACCAACTTATTTCAATACAGGCTATGTAAATGTTGAGAAGCTATCACCCCGACACAGATGTATATATATTGGGGTGATAAAATCCACACAAATCGATAAGAGCTTAATTGCTTCGTCGAAATTACTCAAATGCAACATGTCACATTAAATTTATTTAAAATAAAGCTGTGTGATATATATTTTAAACAAACCGTGAATATAACTTACCGAAAACATGCATTAAAAAGTAATGTATCATTTTGGAATGTTCAACTCAAAAGTCTATAAGGCATTTAAATCAATAATATGTTGAATACTGAGGTCAACAAGTGATTTTAGAGTGGTCTTTAATTCGTTGACTTTAAAATTAACAGATGATTCTTATTTTATATCTCTGAAGCGATTATTATGATCCTCACAGAAAAGCCTTTTGAACATTTTACCGAATTTTGACAATGGATTTCTCGCTAGATCGAATATATTGCGCTATATATTTCGGTTTATACCTTATATTGAGTTATTTATGAATATATCATTTATAGTAGGGACCTATGAATATATAATTATTAGAAAAATCATTTGTAAAAACGATAATATCAGTGCCTTTTGCTTTAATAAAATATTGCATAACTAGTAAAAAAGTCACCCATTGAAATTCAGTTATTATCTAAACTCGTAACGACCTACAATTTTAATGCAAACTAAATTATATATTTCGCAATAAATATTACAGCAGATCTATTTCTCGATACAACAGAAACGTTTTATGAAAAAGTCGAGACAGAGATATATCGTATCGATAAATGATTATTTCGATCGTTAAATTTTTAATCGTATCGAGTTTTTTATCGATACAAAGACAGACGAGCCCATCAACTGTCGTCCGTTCAAGGCTAGACAAAAATGTCAATCATGTCATGCCATCCAAAATTCCATAACGTTATAGAAATTACCATCATCTGCCGGTAATTTTTAACAATATTTTTATACCGACTTTTATTTTATTTCAGAAATGGATCCTTTTTAACATAAGGCGTTTGTGATAGAATAAGAGGACGAGGAACGCGTCATCCGCAGAAGAAATTGGTGGGCTCAAATGAGTTTCCTCAGATGTCGGCACTGAGATGATCCACCGGAGATTTCCGACGATCTTTTATTGGGAGCTACATGACTGGTTTTGCATGAAAGTAGAAAGAAATCCAGACAATCACAGCCATTAAAGTTATGTTGTAATGTCTGTCATACTTTCCATATTTAACGGCATGCAATGTTGCCAATTAATTATTGGAAGACGTAGTTACAACCAGTAGTCTACCATGCACAACGGCGGCTGCAACTTTGCTGAAACTTCGAGTGTCGATTTTATGTACGCAAATCAATGGAAGCAAGTGGCAAACGCTTGCGAGCCATCCACACGCTTGTTTGCATTAGTACAGATTGTGACCGCGCGGCGGGCGCGTCGTTTCCTACTCTACTATATATAATAATTTGTTACTAAAAATTGTTTACTATATTATTTTTTGTGGAATACTACCGCGACACTACTAATAGAATACTAGCGACACTATATTATTTTTTTCTACTACTAAGCGAATACTACTAAGCGAAGTCCTGTGTAATGTAATCTTACTGAAAAATTCTATAAAGATAAAATAGCGGCCTATGCTTGGCAGGGGTTAAACAGTATTTTGAAAAAACACATAAAAGATATTTATCTACCATCTTCTTTTACTGCTTCTTCGTTTTTTTTTAAATTGCCTAATTTTAAAATAAAATTTCGTTAACGTGAGTATAGCGGCCGTTATAGTTACATCAATGTCCGCTTTGCTTGGGGGCTCATAAAATCAAAA
Source organism: Micropterix aruncella (assembly GCA_944548615.1). Taxonomy (NCBI): domain Eukaryota; kingdom Metazoa; phylum Arthropoda; class Insecta; order Lepidoptera; family Micropterigidae; genus Micropterix; species Micropterix aruncella. Next base: position 18,560,553 of record OX155964.1, on the reverse strand, counting down.
TCAAAAATCAAAATCAAAATGTTCTTTATTCATATAGACACAATTAAATATTATTTTTAATTTATGTTCTGATGATGCGTCAAAGCCTTACTCCCAAGCCGTTTTGTCATTTACATAATCAGATATTGTATAGTATGCTTTTTTATACAATTTTGCTTTGATGGTAGCTTTAAACTTATTTACAGATAGTTCTCTAATAGTATGAGGAAGTTTGTTATAGAAGCGTATACATTGTCCCAAAAAAGAATTGTTTATTTTGTGGAGACGAGTAGCACGTACAACAAGGTTATGCTTATGTCTAGTATTAACATTATGAGTGTCGCTTTTTTTTTTAAACTTGTCAATACATAACGTACTACAGCACTCGCGAGCGTGTGGATTGTCTATATTTGACTTGCCTGCTATTGCCAAGCGTTTGTACAAGCGGTTTGTGGCAAGCGCGTGGATGTTGCATTACATATTCAATAAGATCGAGTTTTTAGCAAGGCAGATACAACATATCCCTACAGACCATGAACTTTCGGTCGTACCGTACGAGAGCAACAGGTTGTATGAAAGCTATAGAAGGGAGCTATGGCTATGTTGCCGTCTAGCGCCCGCCGCGAGGCGACCTTGACCCCCCCTCTCGTCTCCTTTCCTCCCGCCAATGCCAGCGAACGAGAAGCGCTCAGCGAACTCACGCTCGACAGAGGTTCACGGTCTACAAATTTTCATCATAATTCCGTGACCGTTAGATGAAATTGATACCATTTTGCGCTCATGATCGTAGTGATAATCGTGATGGTAAATACAATGTAAACGTAATGGCGTGAATTATAGGCGAGGCTACAGGTGTGCTAAAAAGATATAATAACAATATAAAACTCTTTATTCAAACTTAAAAAAACAAATACAAAATGGCGAGCTTATTACCACGTGTCAATATATTACAGCTAACCGAAACACGGTGCAGTAGGGCGGTGTCGACTACAACGAGCGAACCCGTCATCCCAGGCTGTTATAATGATATGTGATCATTCTTTGGGCTGCAGGATAAACGTAGAAGACTTAGAGGCAAGACTATCTACTGTCTAGCTCCGCCAACAAGATCGTTAGAGGTAAACGCCTTACGGCGAGGCACCGGGAAAGGTACCCAGCGGGCAGCTTCGCCCCTTAACTGCCAGTTTTGGTAGGATATCTCCGTCTGGAGTTAACCTTCAGGATACCTTCGTCCTCCCGACTGGTTACGACCGAGCGCGCGTTCTTTGCCCGTAGTGCCACACGGGATCGGGTGGCTCATAGTCATTTCAAGAGTGGCATGACAGCAGGTTAACATCCATCCCCGCTGCTTAGGAGACAGTATATTTCCATAGTCTCCAGACTCCTTCAGCAATAAGTCAGAGTGCATAACCGATTGGCTTCGCCGAACGGTTCACAAACCGCCCAGTAGCGCCGGGATGCAATCCCGCCAGGAGAAACCGGTCCACCAGCTGTGAGGCCTGAGATGCGAGAGTCTTAACCGGGGTAGCCTTCCGCACTAGGAGGCTTCTGAATAGGAGCTGAATCGTGAGTTGGGCCGATCCGAGAACAAAATGCGTCTTGTGGCCAAAGTTGCACGAAACTGTACGCTACCCTTAAACACGGTGCAAAGCTATAAATATGAGTAAGAAATAAGTATTAGTAAGATTTTCGGCATAAAATACAAATTCCAATACATAAAACTAAGATTTCTCGAGGAGACGAAATTGGGCCAGAAAGGAGAGACAATGAGAAGAACTTGTTATTTCTTAGAAAAGTATTAATTTTAAAGGTGAGTGTTTACAGAAAGAGTAGCAGAAATCAGTATTATGACAAGGAATTTTGAGTAAATTATCAGAGACTGACCGAAGTACGAGTCCATGGGAACCTTATTGTTCGAAATTCTTGTGGATATAGGATGGCGTTGATTGGGAGTGTATATGATAGAGGAGAGCCAGTATATGAACATTTCTCCTTTGGCGTACTGTATGTAGGTATCTTCTTATAAAAAATCGCATAGTTCATTGCCTACATTGTAGTTTTAAGTTCTCAAATCTTTTATATGGGATGTATAACTAAAATTTCTTTAACGTACATAGTTTGGAAACATTTAATAAAAATCTGCTTAAATTAAAAAAAAATGCTTTGTTTTTCCATAAACTACCTATCAAAATTTTATTAGTTTATCGTATTGATTCAGCCACTACAAGGATGTCAGTAATAAAAACTCACCCTGTATATAATACGCTGTATAACCAATAGTACAGGGTATGCAAAAATATCTGTTAGGATACCTCTCTTGGAAACATCCGATCGATGGACATACATCCAGTGCCGGATTAACCTATGTGCGGGCTCTTAGGCTGTTGAAGTCTCGGGGTCCCCTTTGCACTTTTCGGACCCCCTTTTAGGCTGTCATACATTCTGACAAAGATACAGTTTAGGACAGACGTGTATATAAACAAAACACAATCGCACCAGCAAAGTGGGCCGGTAAAAATCGCCGACAACGCTTATGTCGCGTAGCAATAACTCGCATATAAATATATACGATCGTACAGGCTGGCAGCGGCAAACCGTCGATATTTATAACAATTATAATGGTTGGTTGTATTGTCACAGTTTGAGGGTTGACGATGATGATGTTGATTGATACGATGAGACGAAGGAATGGTGCCTTATAATCCACCATCCGTTGTCTGATTAGATTCTGACTCCATAGATATATGCGTTGTTACGCCTGAATGAACAAGTCCACACTGATCGAAACTATGAATTTATTTGTTGAAATCATTGTTTGAATATGAACAAGGTATGATATGCGGACACGAAGTACACTTGCGATTGTCGCGGAGCACGCGTTATCTCATCGGGGAAATATGACGAATGTGTGCAGGCTGAAGTGTCCAGTGTCTGCGGGGAGAACAGCGTTGGGGAGAACAGATACGATGACGTAAATGTTTGTTATTTGATCTGCATAAATGCATTCGCTTATCATCATCCCATGTGCCGCTACAATATTATTATTCAGATCGAAAAGTTTATTATAGATTTTCTCTGTATTAAAAAAACTATTTAAACAATTATGATTGCAATGATTTCCTGTCGCGGGGCACCTGGAAGGTAGGTAGGCACCTGGAAGGTAGCGCCTACTTGGCCTGTTGGATAATCCGGCACTGCTGATACAGCTCTGTCGAGTGCCTGCAGTGGGTGTCGCTGATATAGCTGACGCGAGGATGGTGTTATGAATATCGCCAGGCGGGCAGCGTCCGTGTTCTCGCCACTTGTGCGCATAGATAAGTTATTGAAAGTGGCGTTGCGCTGGTAGATAGTGGCAAGCGCGAATCGTGCCCGGTGGAAGGTTGAAAAGTTTGCCTCCGTGGAGATAAATATAGGCGAAGAGTGGCCCGTATTTAAAGTGGTGTCCGGAGGCGTCGCGTCGGCGCGGCGCGGCGCGGCAATCGGACCGGTCTGCCAGCAACGCACCACAGATTGAACGGAAATTAGTGCGAATTAAACAAAGATGCGACACGAACGACGGTAATCGACAAACGCACTGGGGGTTCAGGGGCTCTCTCCCTCCGAGTATTTGCCATCTGCGCGCTATCACAATCATTTTAGATTTCAGCATTGATTATTCAACGTCGTACTACGATTTGACATATAGAATTTTACGACGGAGCGCAATGTCTAGATGGCCCGCATAGTTCCAAAAATTCGGCTCAGTCATACATATTACACGGCCCAGTGGCGTAGTGGTTAGGTCGCCTGATCTTACATTGTAAGGTCCCGGGTTCGATTCCTGGCTGGGTCACCAGTTTCCGTTGGGATAAAATTAACGGAATTGCATTTTCAACTCTGGCGATGAAATGCAATAACAAAACACACCCTTACACATATGTTACATGCACACATACATATAAACATTTCATAGTAGGGTTGGTTGTAAGAGATTGTCATATGACAATAAACCCGCCCATTGTGAAAATTCACAATAAAAAGTAGAAAACAAAAAAAAAGAACAAACATATACATATAGAATTATAATATATAATTATAGATATATAGTTACTAAAAGTAACTAATAATACCTATTTAAAATCATAAATATTAAACTAGAAAAGAAAAACCGAACATGGGACTGGAAGCTTATTTCTATTTATGGTATTCCTATTATGGCTGTTGCCGATATCGAACTGTCTCAGATTTAGCGTAGCGTGCCGAGAAAGGCGCGATGCGTCTGGTTGCACCTAGGTTTTTAATAATCTGTGTCGTGGCCGCGCAAAGACCGAGGGCATAAAAGTGGAGCAGAGTCGAGTCGATCAGTCGGGGGGTGTAAAGATTGTTTATAGGGAGATGTGAATCATCGGGGCAGAATGCGTAGGTAGGGGCCTACTATGCCCTCTGCGGTGATGATGGCTATTAGTCACGCGCCCCTGTCGGCATACCGCACGCGCTTACATCTATACTAATATTATAAAGAAGTAAAGAAATTTGTAAATTTGTAAGTTTGAGGAGGTAACCTTCAAACCTACTGACCCGATTTTAAAAGTTATTCCCCTGATGGAATGCTACATTATCGACGAGTGCCATAGGTTATATTTTATTGTGATAAATATTGGTTTTCAATACTTTAATACAATCAATCGAAATATTTGTACATTAAGTCAGAGGAGAATGTGCTGGTGAGTTGATTTAATGGCGTGCGCTGACGAAATGGTTTGATATACGTGAAAATAATGTATGACAAAAACGTTGGCCCTAAAGAAATCTATTAAAAAGTCAGCGACAGCATATTTAATTTATTTATCTTATTTCAAACATAATGATAAAACATATAAAAAAGGTCATTCCAAGTAATGGCGCGAAGTAAACAACGGCCCACATTCACGGCCCAACTAGGCCGAATATAGCTTGTATCTGGAGATACGACTTATTTTATGACTTGGGTGGAGAAGCCTAACTGACGTAGATACTCATATAGATACATATACACATACACACATGCAGTGGCGGATCCAGGATTTATATTTGGGGGGGGGGGGGGGGGGGCTAAGGGTCGGTCTCGCTAATAGCTGTATCAGTAAATAACAATAATTCCAGAATATTCGTAAAAACCTGTAGTGCCACTACATTAAGAAATTAGGTATACCTACTAAATTAGACTGAACTAACAAATTTTTAATATACAGTTCAGTAACAAATCTGAAAGTTTTGTTTATTTATGTTTGGGGGGGGCTTCAGCCCCTTAGCCCCCCCCTGGATCCGCCACTGCACACATGCATATACATATATAGACAAACATATAAATATAACAATCTAGATATGTTATAGTATTATTCTTTTGCATTATATTACAATATATTACATTTTGTTTAATATCTTATATATATCATATTATATAGTATATATCTAACTTTTATATTTAAGCTATAATAACTGCTCGAATACGTGTAAAAAAATAAGAATAAGGATTAAGCAATGTTAATTTGAAAACATTAGCAATAAAATATGAATACATATACAAATACATTATTCCATCATCACGAGAGTTTAAATGGAGATAAAATTAGCCATATACTGTAAGCTTTTAGGTGGTATAGTTTAAGAGATATCATGAAATTAGTAATGCGTGCAAGCATTACGAAATATCTAGCGGCGGCGCGGCGGTGGCTGGCCCAGCAAGTTCAGCGTTCAGCGGAAGGCGGCGGGTGGCGAGGGACAAGACGCGTACCTACGTCTACGAGCTAGGTAGCGTGCATTTGAGAGAGGCGTCTTAAATTATGGCACTCTTTACCTAAAGGAAGCGTCACAAAAGGCTAATAAACACCACCCAACTTGAATTACACCCTACTTGAGTACTATAACAGCAACTTCATTCGAAACTCTACGCTAAGCGAAGACGCGGGAAACAGCTAGTATTTAATATATTTATATAGGTATGGGTAATATAATACACTAGAATATACGTCCGTTTATAACGTTGGTTTTTGATTTAAGTTTATAGGCCGACTTCAAAAATATATCTTCTTGTAAATTGTGGAAAAATCGACCTTTTAAAAGTGTACAAGTTTTTAATGATAATTTCATGTAGTGTACAAGTTTTTCATTAAACTTAGATTTTTACGATTTTTGTTGTAACCAGAAATTTACTGATGAACTAATGGCATCTAAAAGAATTTTTACTCTTTTAGATAGCTTATCAAATTAATAAGAACACAGTGACACAGAGTTATTTTCTTAACCGACTTCAAAAAAGGAGGAGGTTATCAATTTGGTTGTACCTTTTATTTTTAAATGTTTGTTACCGCAGAACTCTGCCATTTATGAACCGATTTAGAAAATTCCTTTTTTATTCGTAAGGATATACTTACAGATTGGTCCCATTTTTATCAAAATCCGGTTCTGATGATGGGTTCCCGAGGAATAGAGGGAACTCCTCAAATATTATCATTTGAAATTGAAAATTTACATGTTGGTTCAATTCCGATGACAATTCATTTATTTTTATGGTATACATGACCTAATTCTACACCCTGGGTTGGCTCTGGACGATGGAACTCCGCAGCCGTCAAAAGCACATACCCCAAATTTTGTATACATACTCATTCAGTTCTAAGTTTTATCATGACATAGCTGCTGCACCCAGGGTTGGCTCCCGCCGAGGGAACTCCTCAACTGTCAACAGCACAGACACAAAATTTTGTATATGTATTCAATAACGAAGCCCGTTCTAAGTTTCACCAAGGACTGCGGCACCCAGTGTTGGCTTCCAACGAGGGAACTCGTCAACGGTCAGCAGCACATACATACAAATTTGTATACGCATTCAATTATGGTAGCCCGTTCTATCACCATGACATTGACTGCTGCACTTATAAATACATTTGGAGTCGGTTTTTATTTTTGTTTTATTAAATATATCGATATCTAAAAGTTTATATCAATTATTTGCGTATTACTCGTAACATATAGAAGATTACTAAATGAAAGTATACTCACATTAAAATATAGATCTTTAACTATCGATTAAGCGATGTCTTGCATTGGCACTTCCCTATATAACCTCTTTATGCCTTAATACCTTGAAGTGCGCAGTTTTGGGGTCCATTTGCTTCTGGTTTCTTGATACTGACATTTTGTATTGGAGAGTAATTTGCAATGGTGTTTTGTTTGAATAATCACCCTTCTACCGACCCCTCGATTTTATACCTGCGATATATTTGTATTTTTGGCAACCGAAAAAGTATACGAGAAGTCTTATTTTTATTATTAGGTGAAGAAAAATGGCTCAACAACCTGCTAAGCACTAGAGCAGAAAGCAAAGATATATGCAGTGCGATTCGCTCCTAGTTTATAGAGCCGGATATCTGTAAGCGGGCGTCAGGACAAGTCGTATCTCTTTCGTTTATAGAGCTGGTAAATACTTTAAAGGGTTTAATAATAAAAGGCACGTGATTGTACATGGGATTGTCCTTGTAAAATAACGCTTTGCTTGTGATACTGTGTCATGATGACATTTAATGACACGGTTTCATGACAAGCTTTATGATACTCTATTTTTTTATTTGAGAGTAATTTGCATTGGCATTTCATATAAAGTACTACTCTTTAATAATGTTGTTATCGTAATATATCTTTCTGAAAATGGATTTTTTCAAGAATTTATATAGTCAGAGAGGGTCCGCGAGGTAGCCTAATCGACGACAATACCGCAAGCCTTTTTGGGTAGCCGATGTGGGGTCAGACGTAGCCTAAAATGTTAATTTTCCCTTGACCGGTCAACACTGTTTCTGACCATCGCTATACTTCTAGCTCCAGTAGAGTATACTCTGCACAAACATTCCTGCACGTATTAAAAAAACATCTGCTTCAAGTCGCTGAAGTTTAGTTAGATGATTGAATTGCGACTATGGCTAAGCCATATGTGGGCCACTATGAAAAAAATCGGTTGTGTCACCCCAAGACTTTCCTGACTAGTATCCGGGGAGGTGCGAAAAAACAGCGACATTTTTTACTCTAGTACCCCAAATTTGTATGGCAGGTACCCCAAACGTTGGTCGTAAGTACCCCAAAAACTAATAGGTTCTTCCGATGGTTAACAGAAGCTTCTATGCCAAATTTTAACTTAGACAGATTAAGCGTCTGGGCGCTATCGCGGAAACAATTTTTTCGCCGGGAACCCCAAATTTGTATGGGAGGTACCACAACCGTAGGGCGTAGGGACTCCAAAAACTAATGGGTTCCTCCGACGGTTAACAGAAGCTTATATACCAAATTTCAGCTCAATCCGATTAAGCGTCTGGGCGCTATCGTGGAAGAATACATACATACAGACAGACATACAGACATACAGACATACATACAGACAGAGATCGGTCTGGAAATAGTCTCAATCGTCTCAGGGAGTCTCAAAATATATATTCCCATCTTCATCTCAAAATTTTTTTTTAGCGCGATCACAATACTTTCCTTTCCGATAGGTCGTCAGGAAAGTAAAAGTGGGATACATAAAATATATTGATGATTTTAAATATATTTAGTTGCAACTTTTTGAAGTAATATCACCCAGCTTCTATACATAAGTTTATTCGCTTAAACCACGATTTCAAACACTCGTTGTAGTCTTTTCTGGGAACGTCAATCACAGTATACTCAAAAACACTTCGGGCATCTCCAGAGCTGCCAAAGCGATTTCCACGGAGTCAACTTTTGATTTTTGTTAAGAGGTAGAAATCATATGAAGCGAAATCGAATCGGACTGTAAGGCGGATGCGATAGCTCTAGAGTTTCTATGGTCTTCAAAATATCATTGGAGAGTATCGCTTTGTGAGGCGATGCATTGTCCTGGTGTAAAAGGTGCCCTCTCAGTCCAGACTGTGGAAATTTTATTTTCAATTTGTTAAATACAAATTTCCACGCTTACCACTAGAAATTGAATATTTTACGATGTTTTAATGAAACTGGGCGTGGGCGTCTCTGGGACTAGCAAGATCCCTAAATGCCGATACAATTCGAATTCGACAGTCAACGTCACTTAAGCTGATTTTGAAATCAAACACGAAAATGTTCGTGTTCTATTGTCGTAACTAACAAAGCTATCGCTATTTTTAAGACGCTTTTATTAGGTCGACCTGTATGTAACTGACTATGTAATGGAATCTAAGGTAACTAATTTAACCATCTTCCAAGGATCGTAGCGTCATGAAAATTGGCAGCAGTATGTAGTTCTGATGCCAATACAATAATATGGTACTGTCAAACTGATCTGATGATAGAGTCGGAAGATATAAACTGGAACTTCATGATGAAACATCGTATCATAGCTGTGTTTGGACTTGTTAGAAAAGTCTTGGAATGAAATTTGACCACGATTAGGTTTCAAGGTCTGACGATGAAGCCGGAAGATAGACACTGGCATTCCATGATGGAATATCGTATCATGGTTGTGTTTGCACTTGTGAGAAAGGTCAGGTAATGGACTTTGAACACGATCAGGTTTCAAGGTTATAACAAATCTTTTTTGGTTTTTACGTGCATTTATAAAAGCGTGTTTTTAGTGTTTTTTTTAAACTAATAATTTATTATACAATTTGCGTTACTCCATCAAATGTCAACCAATGATCACCAATTATCAATTTAGATTTTTCCGTAATTTGATTTTATAACCGATTCTTGTATATTTTTTGCTTTCTTATGTGGGGCATGTAGCACCCCAAACGCGTACTTGAGAGACTTTTTTAGTATGCATACTTAAGGGCTAAGAATTTATTTTGCAGAGCGACGACAAAGTTACAAATAATTATAGGATAGCAAACTGGGGTCCTGTTATTATTATAACCATCGAGTCGTTCACTGTTAAAAATGATAGCTCCGGAGACTGAGTATTAATTGTATAATGGTACCCGATTGCGTCAGTGGCGACGCCATCGGTATTGGTTTTTCTTACAAATTGAGTACTTTTTCGTTGTGAAGTATGCTTGTAAATAAATACAGGTTTTGATACATAGCTGAGATGCAAGCTTTTAGACCGGGAGATAGTGGCAGAAAATTTCAAGTCCAAGTCATTTGTTACAATTCAGGAGTCAAATTAGGCAGTTAATGAAAAAAGAATGGCCATAGCGCTGGTTATCGGGGCGTAGTCGCAGGGTAATTATTTAAATTTGTCGAATAAATCACGTGTTTCAAACGATTTGTTAAACAAAGATTTTTGTAGTTTTCGGTTGTCGATAAATAATAAATGACATTTCACTAGGGCAGTGAAATGCCATACTTTTATGTTAGATATACCAATTAGAACGGGTGTTTTTTATGTGTTTATTTTAATCACTTTATATATATATATATATATATATATATATATATATATATATATATATATATATATATATATATATATATATATATATATATATATATATATATATATATATATATATATATATATATATATATATATATATATATATATATATATATATATATATATATATATATATATATATATATATATATATATATATATATATATATATATATATATATATATATATATATATATATATATATATATATATATATATATATATATATATATATATATATATATATATATATATATATATATATATATATATATATATATATATATATATATATATATATATATATATATATATATATATATATATATATATATATATATATATATATATATATATATATATATATATATATATATATATATATATATATATATATATATATAAAACACGTCATAGTAGGGTTGGCTGTAAGAGATTGTCTAATGACAATAAACCCGCCCATTGTGACATTTTCACAATAAAGAGTATAAACAAACAAACAAAAACAAACATTATTTATTTAATATTATAAAACGATTTGTTACAGTACGGCACTTGGATCGTGAAAAGTGTGTATATCTGTTTGCTGCTGTATGGCGGCTGTTTAGATCTGTCGAAATAGTATGGCATAGTGATTTTCGTGAATATTTATCGTGAAACACATAAAAAAGAAACACGTGTTCTCAACAATTGGTATGGCAGGTCATAAGCCCCACCACAAATGGATGGCATTGTGCTAGAGCAGATTCATTATTTAACGACAACCGTAAATTACAAAAATCTTTGTGTAACAAATCGTTTGAAACATGTAATTTATCCGACAAGCTTAAATAATTACTTTGCGATAACGACCCGACGACCACTTTTTTGCACTAATTACCTAATTTGACCCCTGAATTGTCGCTATACTTGTAATAGATGGCTTTTTATTTTCTGTCACTTTCTCCCGGTCTTTTTCGAAATGAAGAGCAGTACTGACAGGATTTTTCCGCATTAATTCAAATTACTCTTTAGCGGATACAAAGCGAATACTGGAAAAATCCGAAACAATCCTGGGAATGAAAAAATAACTATAACAAGATGTATTTTAAAGATAGGTTAGACAATTATAAATCTGTAATTATCTATAATTCTGTAGTAGTTTGTTATTTTTCGTATTTTTAAAAATTATTTTTATTACTGTCTGATAAATATATGAAATTTGTTAAGTAATTCTGATTAGTATTTATTACTATTTTCCATATGGTAATTTTTCATTTTACACGACTGCCTAAAAGAGGCGTCACGTGTTCAGGATTCTTTATTCCACCATAACTTCTAAATGCATGAACCGATTTAGAAGTGAGTCGTATTGTTAGAATCGTTTTGTCCTCTCGAGTGTCATGGTACGGGCCGCGACCCCTTGCTCTCATATGAGGAGAATGCAGCGTCTTTAATATAAAACGCGGTGCGTGTTGACGTTCATCATTTGACAGTTTGGTTTTTCCGTTCTTACTCTTCGCGACCGTCAGGGATAGATGCGGTAGGCTAAGTAAAGAAGAGAAATATTTAGAATATTAATATAGCAAAATAAAATATAGAAAGTATTTAATTATTACGCTCCACAAAATATAACCGATTTTAAAATAATCGTTTTTAGTTCTTACTAACATTTTGGAAAATTATAAAACTGCGTAATTGTACTCAGAAAAACTCTGGTATGTAATAATAATGAAACCCTAATTTTTATTCCACCATTACTTCTTGAAAGCTTGAACCGATCGCTCATATAATATTTGATAATACGCAAGCAAGGAAGCCCGGAGAAAAAGCCAATACAGTCAATTGTCTGACAGAAATATGACTTGAGCCGCGCCCAGAATGTATAAATTTCGACGCAACGCTTATTCCTATTACGACATGTCATAAATCTAGTAGTTTTCAATTAATTTCGGCGATCGTTAATGATGGAAAAAATCAATTAGCTGAACGTATGTGTTTTGCACTAATGAGCATCGCAGAGGCGAGGAGAAAACATTAAAACACTCGCCCATTTGATTTAACAACAAACAAGTGATATTTATTGCTTTTTATGGTTTAATGGCATTGTGGGTTTTACTGTAATAAATTAATTAATCCTGGCGATAGTAGTACAAAAATAATCGTACCGAGTCCGTTAAGAGAAATACAGTTGTTAACTTTTAAGTGCTCGCGCCACTATTAAGTGGTGTCTACTGTGGCAGTTAATTTTTGTTTAATAGCGACTGTTTTCTGTGTTCAATAAATAAAGGAGGTAAAATATTGCCCCCGCAAATATTGAGGTAAAATATTACCCGAAGGGGCGGGGGGGGGGGGGTGCTTCCAATGGTATTCAACTTTTATGCCGCATCCACACGCTTGCCGAGCCTTGGCAAACCCTTGCAAATTCAAACGTGTGGATCTGGTAATATTTTTCCTCTACCGGGAAAGGGGACCTTCCTTAATTTTCCCCCAAAATTAGCAGAGCTCATCTCGATAACTCGAACGGCCATTAAAACGTCAACGACTATCGATACATTTTTTGTCGTATTTAGTTTGAAGCGTCTTTCAGAGTGTAATTTTCTATTAACTTTCTCTGGGGTCTGCGTCGGCCGTGTAGACGTGGGCCTAAGTGGAAATCGATACCGCGTCGATTTCGTATGATTGACTTTTTAATTAATCCGTCGAGTCGACTCTTTTTACGGTCGATGTGTTTTGGAGTCGGTGTGTTTTGACGCGGGCGCATCTCACGGAATGTGGCGAAATCATGCCACCGGAAATTGATGGATCGTAGATGTCGGTCAGGACCACTACCTACTTAATCTCACATAGATATAGATGTAGTTGATGAAAAACAAATGACGCAGTTAAGCCAAAAAATAAGCACACAATCCCGAAGGGGAAGTCCCGCATAGGCATTCCATTCATACGATTCTATATAAAAAAGGATGTTGATATATTTGGGCTTAATATACTTCAACATCGTTTGACCGATCACCATCCAAGTTGGCACATATATAAAGGGTACAGGAATAAAAGGGGCTCATCAACATTAAGCTAATTTTGAATAAATTGCAAATTAAGGTACAAATCCTTTATACTGACAGAAAAATCAAAATGTGATTTTATATGTACGTAATGAGATAATTTATTATTTGGCCATATTGAGTAATTCCGCGATTAGTTTTATTATTTTTCTAAATGCAAGTAGAAAATTTTAAAAATCATACTTTCTCTTGGAAAAATATAATAAAATATTCTGGAATCATTTTATTAGTAAAGTGCTTTATTAATAATGGATTTGAATTGCAATCAGCGTGATCTTTGTAGTTTTTCATACACTAAACGAATCGCCAAAAAAAAATTGCCTTCGAATGGCAATTTTAGGTTGAAAATATCAATTATGTCGATGAACCCCTTTTATTCCTGGATCATTCATATGTAATTTTTCATGGATAAGGTTTTTTTGCTAGCTACTTTTTTCTAGCTCGCCACTAGGTGGCGCTGCGGCACATCAAATTCTATACCGTTTAACCGATCGCCATGAAAATTGGTATACATAGATATTTGAGACCGAATAATATTTTCACGCTATCCACATTATTTTAACTTGTCACTGATGTTGCTGCAGCACATCAACTACTATACCGTTCAACCAATCGCCATTAAACCGCCATGAACGCCACTCGGTCAACACCGGGTAATATTCCACTAGTTGACTATAAAATTTCGACTAAAAATAAGGATATAATATTGTGCGTGTCAGCTTCGACGAGCGACTGCAGCGTGATTCTCTGAGATTGAAAACTGCCGATTTGATATCTGTCTCATTTAATCATTCGACAAATGTATGGTCAGTGTGGGTTGGTTCGGAAGCTGGCAAATTTCATCAGTGTTATGATCTCCTGTTGGGTATTGTTGCACTCTTTTACTCTACTGGCACCTAAATTCTTACACTTCCACGAAGTTTGGCTGTAAGATATTGTACTTTAGGCAATAAGTTCGTCTGATATATGTTTTTTAATGCGCAATATAGAATTTCTATATATCTATCTTTTAAATTTTCGAACGTTACTGTCATTAAACATGACGCATTTTGTTAACGCTAGATTTTACTACCCATCAAATTATCGTACCGGGGCTTTAAATGAAATCGATTCTTATGCACCCCCAAACTATTAAGTACACATAGGAAACACACTACAATAAGTAGTCAACTAATGCATGTCCATTCAGTGGGCTGGACACACACGAAGCCTCTATGGCAATGTGTGCACTTCATGTGGTAGATACCACTATGTAAGAAGTAAACTATAATAATACAATTACTTTGTGTTTTACAGGCAAATATGTCAAGTAATAATAAATGTTTATCATATTATTTGCATATAGATCTTTCAGCTACTGACAGCGTTGCCAACATAACAGAATTTAAGGACTAAAAACTACACTTTTGAAGTCACATTTCCTATTATTTCGAACTTTGAGATTTTGATATCGATTACCTTAACAATTATGTTATCAAATTCTTCGGTTCCTTTCACAATATTGTGTAGAACGTATAAAATACCGATCAGTCGTCGCTTCTTTGACGACATTATGCGCCATCGATAACAGATTAAGGGGAATTACTCCGTAATTTATTAAAATATTCACGATATAATAGTATATTGGGTGGCGTCGTAATTTTAATTAGAGGTTTATCGCGAAGGTTGAGATTTCTGCTATTTTATCATCTCAGATATCTCAAAAAATAATTAATGGCTTTTTTCATTCATTGTAAACGTGGGCCCTTTCAGAGAAAGCGCGCGCTATGCGGGCAATAAAGTTAGCCGCGTCAGATTAATAATTAATGACTTGCTATAATTAGCCAACGTTCCGTACATAAACATTATATTTACAAATTAATGACAAAATAATGATGATAATAATCACTTTTCGCCTTACATTAGGCTGAGCAGCAACCGCATGAAGAATGATAAATGATGTGACGTTTGATGCATAGATACCTATTATGAAATAATTTGTATTTCGGTAACCAAAATGTCAAGGCTCCATTAAAATAATAGGTTCCTTACAGTTTATGATGACGGAGTAAGCTTTTAAGACTTTATATGCTACAAGCGGCGGCCCTACCCGGCACTGTTTGTTTGTTTGTTTGTTTTCTACTCTTTATTGTGAAATTTCACAATGGGCAAGTTTATTATCACACGACAATCTCTTACAACCAACCCTAATAAGATGTGTTCATATGTATGTGTGAGCGTAATATGTGTGTAAGTGTGTATCTTGTTATTGCATTCGATCGACAGAATTGAAAATGAAATTCCAACGGAATTTCATTTATTCCAACAGAAAATGATGACCCAGCCGGGAACCTAACCACTATGCCACCGGGCACTGTACAGGAAGAGTTAAAATTGTTTCGTTTGGGTTCAGGTTACAAAAACGATTAAAATTTTAACCGAATTCCTAGCCAATACTTTTCATGAGAATGCAAAGTATTGGTCAGGAATAAGAGTTAATTATAGAATATGACCAAATGTATTGGATAATATATTTAATGAGGTACTTTTATCTCAAACTTGGCCATATTCCAATAATTTCATCGATTTCCGGTGGATGTTTTATAAAATTTCTCAATATACTCTATGGCTTGGGGTTGTCAACTGCAATGGGCAAACCCGTCACCTCAGGAAGTTTTAACGATATTTGATCATTCTGTGTCCCGTGAGGTGAGCGTAGAAGACTTATAGACAATATGGGCTGTATTAGCTTCCAATGCCAACAAGTAAAGATAACATCTTGACGCGATACGTGTAAAGTTTTCCATGATCAAAATATTTACAATAGGCCGTACAGTCATGCTTGCGGGTTTTAGACATTCTGTCCGACTATTAGATCGATATAAACCCAAAAACCGCCGGATAGACTCATATCTAGTTTACACTGTTGGTTCGAAAAATATTATAAAAGAGGTTAACCTGTGAAATACATCAATATCCTTAAAAAAAGGGACTGCACAGTGACGAGTTGACATAAATGAATCGATAGAAAACAAGCACGCATGCGACTATTATAACTTTAAAAGCAGTTATAATTTGAAAATAATATGTTTGGAAATCGATATCAGTGAGTCGACTGGTGTATACTCAAAAACGTACGTTTGTTACTTCCCGTGATAAGAGCAAACCACCTCTTCTTCGAAACAACTATTGCAATATAAACTTTTTTGATTTCAAACTATTACTCCATTCAAACATGCTTCATTTTATTGGCATATTACAGGTTCTAATTGACCTAATAAGACAACATATATTCACCATTACAAATGGATTTGAGAATTTTAGAAAAATCGACCCACCATGTATGTTTTAATATGATTTAGAAATAGTAGAAATATAGGCATCGCAAAAATAAGGTCTCTCATTAAAGTATTTTTTCTGAGATTCTCTATTTCCGTGACCCTTAAAGGTGGCAATGCAATTAATTAAAAAATGCATCACGCCTCCGTACTTCGCGGTGGCCTTGTCCTTCGGCAGGCGCAGGCGCCTCGATCGGCCGGTAGCAATTTTTCATGCAATTAATTCTAGATCGTGTAAGGTCCGCTTAATGCACAGTGAAAAATTGCCCACCGACAACTTAATGCTCTTAATGATTAACAACGGGCTCGTTTTAAATATCTAGGGTGATGTTTACGAGTGGAAGAATGGATCAGGCCAACACGGTTCTTGTTGCACTTCACTCGCTCGCCAAGAAAGGAAATTAATGGGACTGGGTATTCTTAAATATGTATGATGATTATACAAGGTGTCCTGAAGTATCGGGTATTTGTTTGTTTAATAAAACAAAAACTACTAGTAATTAAGTATATATTTTATTGTTGACTAGCTGACCCGTGCCCACTTCGTTGGGCGGTAAAACTTTTTACTTGTGATGAAATTATGAGTGTGGTTTGGTTAGTACTGAGTGCTATGATTTATTTCCTGACTGCCAAAAGAAGGGTTATATTTTTACTGCATATGTATGTATGTATTTGCATGCCAATTTGACTATATTACCGTTATTTGTGAGTGTCTTCTTGTGAGTGTCCTATTTGTGAGTGTCTTATCTCTTTAACCATTTATGCAGTAGAAGTGAAATTGTATGCAGTAAAAGGGAAAAGTCTTTTGTTTTAAACACTTGAGACGACAAATTTACTTATTTTGATATGAATTCATAATTGTTGATAATATGACCAATAAACATGACCTAACGATTAAAATTATTTTTTTTTAATAAAAAACTACTTTTGTGACTTAAATATAAAATGTAGACATATGCTGTCGCTGACTTTTTTGTAGGCATTATCAAGCTCTACAACTTTTCTCTAGAACTTAATCATATATCTTTCATCGTTAAAGCAGCGTTAGTTAGAAACGTTTTCGTTCGACCGTTTTTCTCCGAGTTACTTTGCAAATCTGACTACCACGAAAAAGTCTTTTCATTTTTCGGATTAATATATATCCTATGACACTCACAAATAATGTGGATTTCTATTGGTAAAAGAATTTTCAAAATCTGTTCAGTAGATCCAGAGATTACTTCTTACAAGCTCACAAACTTTACCTCTTTATAATATTAGTATAGATTATTAGAATAGAAAATGGAAAATTATTTCGAAAAGATAATGTTATCCAAATGGTGACCGTTACGATGCTGGCGCACTCTTCTCATCTGCAACGAAGATTGGTGATGACACGCTGACACATAGTCCTCGATATTGCTGCCATTTCTGCCCTGATGTTTCGTTTCGAACCTAACGCAATTGCGTTAGGTTCGTCATATTATTCTTATAAACCTTACTTTTAAGGTATCCCTATACGAAATAGTCAAGCGGGCTACGGTCTTGGCTTCTGGGAGGCCAGTTGATGTTACTTCTACGCGAAAACACCTTATTAAGGAATAATTCGTTAACAGCTGCAATTGATTGATTTGATGTAGTCCGTATCCTTCAATTCTTGGACCAATTGAATTTTATACGCTTTTAAATTCAATTCTTTCTTTAAAATCGAATGCAAAGACGATTTTTTTATGTTCAATGCTTGGCTTCGCTTACAGATCGATAAAGACGGATTTTGACGAACTGACGCCCTTTCTTCTTAAATTGTTTCCTGGTCGCGACAGAACGAGGGCGACCAGAGTTTTGCATTTTTACCGTCGCACCTGTATTTTCGAACATCCGGATTCATTTTTTAATGCTATCGTCACATGGTGCGTTGTGTGTACGATACTCCGCACGATACAAACGTTGAGCAGTCACCATTGAGTCACCGTTGCGATAATACGCTCGTACGCACAAAGCGCGATTCGTCCCCGGAACTGCTCCATTGCGACAAAAACTCCACATAATAGCGGACGCCAGGATCCCCACCCCGCGCCCCTCCTCCGTTCCGAATCAACTTCAGCGCTCAAACAAATACCCGATACTCTTTTTGGACACCCACTATTTTAACAATCCACTTTATTGCCAAACAATCTTAAATATTTATTGTTATTTATTGGTTTTACAATACATTATATTTATTTTGACTTAATATTATTAAATAAAATTTTATATTACTTACCATATCTTTCAACTTTTTTATATTTCTGTCAGATTCTTTCTTTCTTCCTCTTTCTCTTTAGTTTTCTTTCTCATAACTTAATTTTTTTTTTCAATTAGTTTTAGTCTATTCTTTTTATCTCATTGTATTGAATGGAATTTTATGCTCAATTTTAATGCCGATTATGAAATTGGAATTGCGATTTATTTATTTTAACCGGCTTAAAAAAAAGAGGAGGTTATCAACTCGGTTGCACTTTTTTATTAATTTATTGCTTGTTACCTCAGAACTCCGTAATTTATGAACCGATTTGAAAAAATCTTTTTTGATTTGAAATAATATACATATATAGGAAAGGATTTTATTTGAATAGACAAATTGGTCCCATTTTTATCAAAATCCTGTTCTGATGAGGGGATCCATCAGGAATTGAGGTATTTATTTATTATTTTATTTGTTGTGTTGGGCTTTTATAAGGTCTTTATGAGCCTTGTAACACTGCGACTATTGCTGATCTATTGTGTTCGCCACCTACTATAGTTCTGCGCTAAGCCTCGTGTCATTTACGAACCTCAACAGGCTTTTGGCTGCAGATTGTTTTACCTCCTCAGGTTCGAGGTAATGACCACCCAAGAGGGAGTATCTTTTACGCATCAGCGGGCCACACTCGCACACTCGCACATGCGCACATCGAGGTGCAGGGTTTTCTCTGCCCCTTGGCAGAACCTGCACTTTTTCGTGTCCCAGAGCTTGAGATTGTACATGTGTTTGTTCAGGCCACAATGCCCCGTGAGCAACCTCACTAGTATTGAATTTGACTTACTATTTCGATGTACTCTCCCTATAAACACCACGATAACACCTATTTCGTTCTCTGCACGAAGGAGCATCGTATGCTCTCGGCTGTAAATTAAACCTGCCAGTTTAAATAAGATCAAAGGTTGTAAGGTTCGTTTTCATTCCTTACCACCCGGGCAGATTAAATACATTGCGGCTGGCTTTTTCCTTTTTGAACGTTGTCGCGGCAGCCCGGCGAACTATGTACGAGTTGCTATTTATTGTTATAGGTAAATTAACCAACAATAAGAGTATATGTAGAGTTAATAGGCAGAGCCGAAAAAGTTACGTACTTTTATGATAAAAACACTTTATAACGGATGATTTTAAAATAAAATGAGCGCCATGACGTTTTGTAAACAAACGCTGAATCTATAAATAAATTTAGAAAAAAAATAAACAAAGTAACTATACTTACAAATATTGAAAATCTTATTATCGTTATATCGAGTCTTATTATCGAAAATAGGTTATCAAAAAAAATATTACTACTTGTCTTGCCGAAGCGATTAATTGCTACCAATATAACACAAAATTATTTCCATAAATCCATGATATATTCTTCTGTGATCCGACATAAGAAAGTCGCCCACAGCGCCGAAATCCGAATTTGTATCAAATACAATCTATGCAATGGTGAATGTTAAATTGCCGCTTATGTTGTATTCCTTCGGCCTGCTTTGCTTGCGAGTAAGCCAAGCTGTGCATAAATAAAGCTAATATAAAGTGCCTGGAATTGCGGATAAAAGAAACAAAAAAAGGCATGGTAATATCGATCAGCAAAGTGTCAATCCACTAATTTAAAAAAAACCAAAGCGACACTTACCCAAATCAGAATTAAAAAACTGTTATATTTCTCTGGAGAATGAACACTGAAAAACCCTTACTTTTATCGTGCACACATGCACAAAAGTCATTTCTGTTACAACTTTTGGTTTGTGTATATTAGGGTGGATTGTTTTTTTCCCCTTCAGAATTTCAAAACCTCCCTATGCGGAAAAGATGTGCTACGGTATATAGACCAAGGCAAAAACTTTTTTTTTTGGTAAGTACTGCCGCAAGGGGGACGAACTTAAGGCGTTCGAGCCTTTTTGTGGTAAAAAGTGGAAGTGATTACTGTTACAGGGAAACAGGTATTTAGTACTTTATAATGATTATATAAGAGAATACAGACTTGTAAACATTTGGTTATAATAAAAAAAACCTTTTTTAGCTTCTTTTTAGAATAAAATCAAGAAAAACCTAAAAAACCGTCAAAATTACAGTGGACGGTAATCACGTGTAATGTTGAAAACTGGCATGAGGTTTCGTGATTCCAGACGATTTCTTATAAACTCCATATGGTCCGCTACCATACCATACCGCTCCATACCACTAAATGTTTCCCTGACCATTTTCGTTCGTATAGTTCTGTCGTTTAGTGCGGCAGGAAACTCTTTGATAGTATTGCCGCCGGGTGATCGGGTCTTTTCTCGTGGTCAAGTCGAATCACGTGGGGAAGACTTCAGACGTACCGCTTACGTCTTTTGAAGGGGTAGCAGTTTAAAATGGGACTCAAAAATAAACGAAAACAAATCTGTTAATCTCATTATTTCTCAATCATTTAAATAGCTTCAACCTATTTTCTGCGAATATAATAATTGTTTTTGACATAACGACTATTTTGTTGCTGTCACTAGAATGTCTGAAACCTTAAGGTATTTTGGTCTTAATACTTGAAACCTTTCTAACATATCATAGAAACAAAATGTTCTAAAAGCAAGGGTGTACGCATCTCAAGGGTTTCATATTCTATGGCACCGATATATTATTATTACAAAATCATTTTTTTTCAGATTTTTAGAATGCTAATTTTCTGCGTCAACAAAGTTTTAAGTAAATACGCAGAAACCCTATTGGGCCCCAGGGACCTTCCTGTTAACCTTAGAAAGCAAACGTGCGTCAAAACGACAAACATCTAATAAATATCTCCCTATCCCTTTTTAAATTGTTTCATCTAAACACTCGCAGTTTCGCGCTAACTTAGTAACAGCCAGAATGCGTCGCGTGGTGGTCGCGTTTAGCCGGTAAGTAATTTTATAATTGAGATACATACTGCAAATAGTCAGTTTGACGAATGGTTAGATTATTACTCAACTTTTACACCCTTTTTTTAAGTAGAGTAAATAACAAAATCGAAGTAATTTAATAATTAAAGCTCATTTGTAGGTTTTGTAATTTAATGATATATTTATTATAAAAAAACATAAGTATAAGTACAAGTGCCTTACTGATCTCACAGAAGCACATGAAATTTAATATTTGTGATTTGGTAAATAAAATGGCAATAAATATATATATTTTTTAAATTCCTTTTATTTATATCCCATGTTTCCTATACATATTTATAATAATCTTTGTTAAACTTAAATACATAAGTAATCATGAAAATATAAATATTGCAATAATTAACTCACATTTGTAGGTTTGTTTTTACCAAATATTAATTACCAAAGAAAAAAACGTAAGTATAAGTGCTTTATTGATCTCATGTCACGTTTAATATTCGTGATTTAGTAAATAAAAGGTAAATGAATGTTATTTTTTGTCATTATTAACTTTAATTTATATCTCATGTTTCATTAAAATACAATAATCTTGAATAATCTATGATAAAATTTTAATTTTTAAAAATCGGTTGTCTGTAAAGTCGGTTTACTGACGATAGTTGAACGTGACAGCGTCATAAGAAAATACTGATGGAATGGTTGCATTTGAAGCAGTTTCATTTAAGATTCTGATATTGTTTATTACAAACACCCAAAAATATATGCTTTTATACTCACCGATTTGACTACAACATGTAAATGTATTATTGTATAGCAGTATAATTGTAGAATTGTTTATTGGTTTTTTTAATTTGAAAGTTTGAAATCTCAAACTGTTAAATAACGGTTTGAGAAGCGTTTGAGCACGCTGCGCCATCTAGCGGTAGGTAATACGTCGTAAATAAACAATATCAGCGACATTTTATCAACCGCTAGATAGCGCATCGTAATGATAGCTTTTCATACTTTTTTATTTTTTTCAAAATAAAAGTTGCTTACTTCGTTGCACTTCGTTGTACCCATACATATAAAATTATGTCATATAAAATTAAATTATATAAAATACTTGTAAAATTATGTCAAGAATTTAAATCAATCTAGTGATTTTCATTCGTACTATTTTAGACTGAGGTTAGTAAATAATTCTTTCGCAACCGGTAGATGGCAGCATTTATATTGAATAATAAATATAATAAATGGAACGCCTCAGAGCGAAGTAACGCCGCATAAGTGATGTTTTTTCGTGCGTGCAGCCAGCTCCATCGAATTATAAGACGTTGTCTCGTCAAAAATACTTCATCGAAATGTCAAGAGATCGCGAGAATGGTTAGCTTGTCATATAAGTTCAGGAACTTTAGCTATCTAGGGTTGCATAGTGTTCGGGTCGAACGTGATACTCAACCGCAAGAACATTTGAAGAAATAGATATTGTGCAATTGCACAGCTGCTGCAGTCAATGTTGCCGTGGAGTACCTCAAGGCGTTAACTCACTCGCGAGTGTCGGCGGTGTCGGTCGCAACACGGCCACCGGATGCCTCCACATATAAATCTACTTCTATGAGCGAACGATTATGTTATGAGTTGTGCACTCTCTGTCGATCGCGGATTGAGATTAATCCTGTTTTTCTGGTTTCTTATATGACTTGAAGTGCGTTTGCAAATACCACGCGTCATATATCGGTTATTTTTAATTGTGAATAATTGGAAATAAAGGCCTACGTGGCGCATATATCAATTAAAACATGGCGATGAATAGTAAACTGTATAGACGTTCAAAGTTCAAAGAAGTTCAAAGTGATGTTTTTTATTTCAATTTAAATGCATTTCGTATGTGCAATGAATCCTCGCTTATCCGAGGTAAGGTGGGCCGAGGTTACCTCGCATAATCGAAAACTCGGATAACAGGAACTCGGACTGTCATAAATCGAGGTGGAAATCTACGGTAAAGTTTAAAATGAATGAAAACGTAGTCAATGAAATAAAAGAATACTTCTATTACATATTTGAATGTAGTCAGTTAAAAATGCAATACAATACATACATACATACATAAATTATAAAATACAGCACTGCTTAGTAAGCAGAGCGGTGACTTTGGGGGTAAAAACATAGCCTTTTCGACCTCGGTCAATCCGGAACTCGGTTAATCGGGGCTCGGATAACTGGGGCCCTACTGTAAATATGCTGAATAGTATAACATACTTCATAGCATCTTTTCCGACGGATTTTATCGAATTCTTCACTGGAAAGAACAACCAAAGAAAACTCAAAATCATTTTATTTGTTAGTCATTGTATATTTTTTTTAAATAATTATTTCGTAGCCCAGGTAGTATTTGACTCTATCAGTAAGTAGTCGCTGACTGTAAGAATATAAATATCCATGACATTCTGCCCGTTAAATACATAAAACAAAAAGAAACGAGCATAGCCATCCATATACATTAAAATGTAACGTCAGTAGCCGCGTTAAAACACTGGTTCCCGTCAAATCACAGAAGTTAAGGAGCAGTCGTACGCTGTCAGTATTTGGATGGATGACCGCCAGATTACCACTACGCAATGCTATAAAAGCCGGCTGACTGTAAGATAATTGGCTACAGACATTACGGTGGGATATAAACGCAAGGGATATAAACGTGAATACATTTATACTATATTAACATGTAGATTCTGTAGCCGCGTTGAAACACTGGTTCCAGTCAGAGGTTAAGCAGCGTCGTGCGTTGCCAGTACTTGGATGGTTGAACTCCTGAGTGCCTTATTCTCGCTAGTCATTAAGATAGACCTTAAACGCAGAGGGTAAAAGGTAGAAAAATAATAATAGCAGAAATACAAGTATATGTAGATTAAACAACACCATGCATCTTCATCAGCTAAGTAATACTCTATTTTATAATAGGTCTTTTAATACAATGCGTTTTTAATACGAGACAAACTCTTTACCCAGTAAGTTTTAAATGTCTTCAGGAATTCTATTATGAGGGTGAATACCCAGTCCCATAAAAGAGAAACCTACTTTATTAATCGTAACTTGGGAAATTAAAGCTTATTTATATTTCTTATATTAATATTATGCTTGTTAATTACTTTTTGTGAATTGAGTTTTTGCGGACATATGGCGTTTAACGCAAAGAGGTAAGAGATTCTGAACCCGTTTAAAAGATTGTAACCCGTTTTAAAATTACCACATGGTCTTTTTGAATTTTATTCATCATTAATCTCATTTACATTACTGCATTAGCATTACATTGTATGCTCAGGATATTGCCCGTGGTCCAGTGACCGCTGCCCGCGGTGCTAATTTCCGCCGGGATGTTCGCCCTTCGTCCGCTAGATGGCCTCGGCGCCGAGATCGGCATTACCATCGCCCGTTGCAGAACGGAGCGGCGCAGCGACTCCCCCGACCCATAAATCTCAATAAGCTATGGATGAGCCTCTGCTGCAGGTGCGTGTGGTCAAGCTACTGCAGCTCGAACGATGATCAACGCAGCTTGCAGCCCACCGCCGATCTGATCGTCTCTTAATGACGCTCGTAAGTTTGGTATTATTAGTTGGAATACACCGGTCATTAGTTGTTTGCGAAAGAGAACGGCTCCTGTGGAAATGGTTATAGCTGCTGGAAGCTTCGATACCATTGGTCGAATGGTAGCAAACTTTGTATTAATACCGGTAAAACATAAATCACTAGATTCACTTTGTAATAGCTTGTTAACTTCTATAATTGTTAACTTCTATATCGTCGGCATACAGCAGAGACTAACTACTTCCAAACAGTAGCATAGGAGATAATCGCATTTAAATAGTTAATTCCGATTGTAAATTCATAAAATTATTATATAATATTAATATATATTTTTACTAACTTTTTTAGGTTTAATTTTAAATGTATGGGTGTTTTTGATATTTACTATACACCTATTAAAAGAAAATAAAATAAATGGACTTAGTCATTTTGGACTTTTAGACCAACGGACATAGTATTAATCTTTTCTTATGTTACGCGAGTATAATAAACAAAAATACATATGTTTTTAGCAAAACGATGAAACGAAAATTTATATTTATTATAAAAATATATTTTACGTCCAAAAATACAGAAATAAAACAAAATATACACAAACAAGCGTTCACAAAATATACAACATTTTCAGCTAACATCCGAATAAAAATTACAAGCAAAGTTTAAAAATAAAAGATAAATGAAAATGATACAATTACACATGAAAGCAAAAAAATATGTTAACTCTTTTAATATTCTTCCCCATACTCATCGTCCTCAGTATGCGGCTCGGGAATTAAATCTTTTGCCAACTTGCTACACGGCGTTAGCAAGTTGGCAAAAGCGTTAAATGATATTATATTACAATATTTTTAGTTTGCTATGTAATAATTGGCCATATGGCTATTTATCTCAAAGTAGCAGAACTCAACACTCAAAATAAAAATCGGGACATTTCGACAATAACAGTTAGGGAAATTTATTGTTAGTGTGTTATTTGATAAACTAACTACATATACATGACATAGATGGACTGAGCTCGAAATCAGATCAGTTTTTACCGCGGAACCATTTCCATGTTTTGACATCGACCCGTCAATAACTGTTAGTTACATTTTAATTGGCATATAAAACAATCTGCTGGTTTTTTTGCTGAGCGCATCGTGCGTCAAAATAAAATCAGAGCACATTGCGAATATGACCTGTCAGAATTATTTAGATCGGAAACTGGTCGCGTTCGAAATTCGCGAGCGGGCAGACACCAATCTGTCAAAAGTTACACACATTTTCAAAAGTCGTGACTTCGGATCTTGCGCGCTTGTCCTTGGGCCGGTAGAGCGCTCCATATTTTTAATTACTGTGAATTGTAGTTTAATAACGGAGATGTATGGAGAATTCTAATATTTTTATGAGCCCTGGGTCCACCAATCAATAAGCGTGAGAGTAGCATATATATTTATGTGTATTTTAGTTATATTTAAAAATTAAATCTTACTTTCAATGCCTTAATGGTATTTGAGTTTTTACAGGATGTTTGGCAGATAAACCAGCACATTCTTTTGGAGGATTCGGGGGATCATTTACACATATACGCTATGCCCAAAAAGCCACGTTAATGTTTTTTTTGCAAATTTATAAATTTTTTATTCACATTTTTTACATTTTTAAATATGTAGTCAAGATCTAAGGGCCTAGGCGGCCGCCTGTTCTAAAGTAGATTTTTTTCCATCGTTAATATTTTAGAATTTCTATTAACATCATTCATTCACATCACATCACACATCATTTATAAACTGACATTTTGCGTTTAAGTCGTCATAACTTTTTTGTTTGTGGTAGTAATAGCACAAAATAAGTTTTATTGTTTTCTGCAATGCATTGTTAATGGATGGGTTGACTGCATTTTTTAAAATCGGTTTCGGAGCTTATAACTTGACAATTTTCATACATCTACACATTTTTAAGATTTTGAAAGGTCATAAGTCATTTTTTTGAAACTATTCGCATCAAATAATTATTTATTTGGAGTAACAATATATTGAAAAATACAACACAAGTTATTTTGTGCTACTACTACTATAAGCGAAAAAGTTATGATGACTTTACCGCAAAATTTCGGGTAATAACAACAAAAAATTA
The DNA here is from genome assembly GCA_944548615.1 of Micropterix aruncella. Taxonomy (NCBI): domain Eukaryota; kingdom Metazoa; phylum Arthropoda; class Insecta; order Lepidoptera; family Micropterigidae; genus Micropterix; species Micropterix aruncella. Next base: position 18,533,046 of record OX155964.1, on the reverse strand, counting down.
TAAAACTTAAACGGTGATTATCAGGACATAGGGTCTATGGGGGAAAGCTACCAATTTACCTCCCTAATCCCTCAAAACGTTGTGTCGGTTTTTCTGCCAAACATCCTAAATATTTCAACTATTAGGTCTTTGACGAGAAATGTCTGTTAAGAAATATTATTGTTGTTGTTATTACTACTTTATGCTTTATCGCACAAAATTAAAAAAATATTGAGCAAAAAAAAAGTGGTACAGCACAAAAGGAAATATGGCCTACGTGACACCTGCCATGTGAACGATTGCAGCCCTTGGTCTGTGTCTCCCACGCGACTCACCAAGTAAAACCAGCCACCATCGACATCTATTGCCGTATATTACAGTTTACCCTCAACGATTTAAGAAGAGCTGCCATATAAGCAATTATAATACATAAAAGATCTTTTATATGACATATGTTTCATTATTATTGTAAGGTTTACAGATGGATTATTGTATATGGTGGCTCAAAGAGGGACATTCTCCTTTGTGATATATAGGTATATACATTTTACTAGCGCAAACCAAGCAAATTTAGTTTCTTTATTTTTAGACGTACAGAAAAATTACGTATTATAATTAGGGTAAAAACGAATTTACCGCGTGAAGTTTGTAGGTGCGAGGAAGGAACTTCAAGAGGTAAAATCGTTTTTATCCTATTTATAATGTCAAACAACTGCGATAGCCTTCGATTTCATATTAGTCTTGCTTATCATTACTAATCTGTACTGGTACCAAAGAGCTCACATGCAGATTGACCATTTATTTCTGAATATGTAGAAATACTGCGCGGAGTCTGATAAGGTTACATAATATCTCATCTGTTTTTAATATTTACTCATATTTAATTCCTTTAATAATATTTAATCATATTTAATTCATTTAATATTAGTAAATATTGAAAATCAGAGGTGATATTACGTAGCCCTGTCTGACTCCGCGCCGTATTTCCACATTTTTAGTAATATTACGGTCAATCTGGATGACCGCCTTTTGGTAACAGTAGATATTTGTAATGATAGATCCAAATAGATCCAAAAGTGGGGTCAAGCTATAAATGGCGTAAACATCAACAGTATAAGGTATGCTGGTGATACTGTTTGCCAGCAGCCCTAAAGAACTCCAGTTCCTCATTGAAAATGTTACAAGAGTATGTAGCGGATTTGGGTAGAAGCTAAACAATAGTAGTATATAATCCTTGTTTATTTGTGTTATTACTTCAAAATCTATCCATCATTAATGAACAACTAGAGTTGTAAACTACAACGGGCGAGCCCGTCACCTCAGAAAGTTTTAACGATTAGTCGTTCTATCTCCCTGGACTCACTCCAGGGAGTGAGTCCAGGGAGATAGAACGAGTATGTATCTCCCTGGAGTGAGCGCAGAAGACTTGGACAGAACAGTCCACCGTCAAGCTCCGCCACAAACCATTAAGAGGCCAAGGCATTAACAGCGAGATAGCCAGGAGTTTTACCCAGCGGGCTTACACTCACGCCCTTACTTCCAACTGCGACCAGATTACTTCAGTCTCTCGATTGGTTACGAGTTCGAGGTCGCTTGCTCGGTCCTCTCCCTTACGAAGCGGTGAAACGGTGTATATCGAATCTATCGCGGACCACGGCATCCTTTGACCGGCTGTTCACCCAGCATCGCATAACCGATGGTCGTTTCAAGAGCAGTCGCCGTAAGGTCCGCAAACACCCCCGCTCTATAGGAAACAATACTGCTTCCAGACTCCCCCGACTGTTAGTCACAGTGCGCAATCGATTGGCTTATGCCGTCGTGGCAGACCGTCCAGGAGCGCCAGAAGGTTGATTCCTAGGGGAAACTAACCCTAAGGCCAGATTCCTACCCAGGCTCGCACTTCATGCGTGAAGGCCGTCGGATGCCGTCGGTTGACCCGTGAGTGTGACCAATCCTGAACAGAATGGGTCTTCGTGGCCAACTCAGCTAAGGCCCCTTAGCTCCCATTATCATTAATGAACAATACCGTATGTATACCGAAGATGTCCAAATTCGTTTCCACTTCCGCCCAGAAGACATCGATGCAGCTATATCTCCTATCAACGCCGCGATGATATTCGATTGTTCGAAATCCCATGGCTTGCTCCTAAATCCGTCCAAGAGCCAAGCTGTCATAATCGGCATCAGCTATTTTATAAGAGGATCGATACTAACTTCTTACCAAAAATTGGCATAGATGCAGATAAGATCCCAATCTGGACACCAGTTGAAATTTTGGTTATCCTTGACCAGGTTCTTTCATGTAAGCCGCACAAAGAGAATATGAAAAGTAAACCCTTTAGCCGCTTTCACCCACTAATAGTAGATTGTATCACAAGGGAGCAAAATAATATTTTTACGGCGAGGGAATTCTTTAGTAGAATCCTGAACGTAGCGAGGGATTCAAAAAGCACCCGAGCCAAAAATATTTTGCGCCCGAGTGATACATTCTACTTTTCATCACCCTCTATGAGAACATAAAAGGCGCCTCATATTTTATTGTAATATTATTATTTAATAATCACATTTCTTGCCTCAATTCTAATGCTTTCAGGAGTTAAATCTTTACTTTCACTGTCACTTAAAGAACTCATTTTTCAAAACAAAACGATGAATTTCTTACGATCCGTGAAAATTGTCGAAAACGCGGGCGACAAAAACAATTGACGTTCGCGCGTTTTTAATTTCATTTGTTTTTTATTCAGCCGGCGGCGGCGCGACTAGGGGCCGTCGTACCAGCCAGTCTTTATTCGAACAATATTTGCGTTCGATTTCTTCGGCGCTGAAGAATAAGATGTTCCAAATTCAAAAAGTGCGCCGCAAAGATAAATTGCGGCGCACTTATTCAAAATTTGAGCCGCAAAGATAATGGAGAATTTTACTGGGTGTGCAAATTCGCTTCAAACTTCGTCATATTAGAGCTTATATGTAGACAAATATATTAGTTTTTATTTAATTCATAAATACCAAGTAGTTTTTGTTTGGCACACATTTGAAACTCCCGTAAATATCGAAGCCGGCGCTCGGGCGTCCGGCTACTGTGTGACGTCATTTTCCAACACTCCGATCGCTCGCGCCCTCGTTATTAGACGTAGCTTCAAACATAGTGCTCGCTTGCACAGTATGTACGTAAAAAAAGGAAGTGGAATAGGTGTCTAAACCTAATTAATCATTTAAAAAAAAACGGTGTGGATTTTGAACATTTTGTGAAATAGAAATGACGGAATCACGATGTCTTCAAGTAAAAGAGTCTACAATATCTCGATTTTTCGATTCATTGGTGGTTGTGGTTTTACATTTTGGCACAAAACACGACTTCCTACTATTTGGAATATACATTTCTAAAGATATTAGCGTAATCTTCTAATGAAACCTTGTAAACCGTACGGTGGCGCGCGACGGACTGAGCGAGTGTTGAACTATGACGTCACACGCAGCGAGCGCCGGCGGAAGAAACTAGCGTTGCGCATCTATATTTAAAATTCCATATCTCGAAAACTAATTGACGTATCGAAATAATTTTTTGACACGATTTTTATATATTTAGAACACAATACGGAGAGCTAAAAATAAAAATTAGTGCACATTCTCCATTGCGGCGCACTTCTAAAGTTTCTGATAGAATACACCACTTTTGGGCGCACTTAAAGGCGAACCAAGTCGTCCTTTTCGAATAGATGGGATGAAAAGAGATTTATCGAAGTTTAAGGTTTTGGAGCCCCTCCATTTTTTACAACGGTAATGTTACTTAAATTCGGTTATTTTTTGTATCTACGTATTTCCCATTCGCTGCACAGTTATGTATAATAATCAGGGCCAAGGCGGCGGTTTCGTTCCAAATTGCTGGTGTCGGTCTCGCATTTCACACCGACAATTTCTTATCATTAATATTCGGGGAAATAATCCCGTGCATCGGCTTGTCCGCGAGCTGTCATTATATAAGCCGCCTTGTTGGATGTGTATTGCGTAATAAATTGACACCTTCGCCTAACAATAAATCATCCGCGCTGTTATTATCATAAAATTACTACTTGCCCGGACGCGCTTGCAGCCGTTACTGTAAATTTAATGAATTGTTATTCTCGCCTTTTCAAAACTGACCATGTGATGCAATTTCCATAATTCCCCTACTACAAAGAAATTTAATTAGATATCTAGCTAACTGAATAACCACCTGTCTAAATAAGCGCTTTTGTGCAAGCAACGATACATGTAGACAGACGACGTTACACGCGAAGGCGTACGATGAACGCTTGACGAATGTTTCAGAGATTTTTGACGTTTTTATTTAATGCGAAACGTCTCTAAAATTAGGCTGAAATATACGACTTCCAAGATAGAAATTTTGATGATAGCGAAAATGTATACAGCGAGAACTTTATCTATTGTCAGATGATGTGATACGCTAAGGCGCACGAGAAGAAGGGGGGGATTATAAACGTTTCAGAGAATTCGAGTGATTTTATAAATTGTTCGACGTGAAACGCATTTAAAATCAGACTGAAATATACAGCTTCCAAGATAGAAATTTTGATGATAGCGAAACTTTTTAGGCCCACGTGGTGAACGGGTGCCAAAGCTTATGGCGCACAAGAAGGATAAGGGGGGGGGGGGGGGGGAGGGGGAGAAATTATAAACGTTTCAGATAATTCGAGGAATTTTTTAATGATTTTTTAAAGTGAAACGTCTCTAAAATCAGACTGAAATATACGGGCCCCTGGATAGAAATTTAGATGAAAGCAAAAATGTATACAGCGAAACCTTCATCTATTGTCAGATGATGTGATACGCTAAGGCGCATTAGAAGGAGGGGAGGGAGGGGGGGGGGGGGGGGGGTGGGATAATTATAAAGAGTTTAATAGAATTCGACGGATTATTTATTATATTTTTGACGTGGAACATCTCAAAAATCAGACTGAAATATATGGGTTCGAAGATAGAAATTCAGATGATAGCGAAAATGTATACAGCAAAACCTTTATCTATTGTCAGATCATGTGATACGCTAAGGCGCACGAGAAAGATGGGGCAGGGATGACGAGCGCTTCAGAGAATTCGAGGGATTTTGGATGATTTTTTTGACGTGAAACGTCTCTAAAATCAGACTGAAATTTACGGGTTCCAGGATAGAAATTTAGATGATAGCGAAAATGCATCATCTAAATCAGTAAAACTGTTATCTGTCGATCTTGGTGGGAATTTTAAAACAAGGGAAAGATGGAAGAAAACAATTAATGCAGGGAAAGGGTGACTAAACAATCATTCCAGCTCCTTAATTTTGATGTTGTATCTCAAAAAATAACAACATAATGGCGTATACGATATAAAGAAGTAATATTACTACAGAAAACCCACAATTATCCATACGCATAGATAATTATTTAACCACGAATGAATGACTACATGCCATTGCAAAACTTATGTCATTCCATTTTTTTTTGTGGGTAAAACCTAAACATGTATTGCGATCAATTGCACCATTTGTTTGCTGCAAAGCAATACCTGTAATTATGTTGTTGTGCATAGAATAATTTCACAGTTGACGCGCACACTTTTCTCTGTAATTTCCATGCTTTGCACCAAATAGGCGATCTATACGCGGCACGCTAAGTTGCATAGTAGCACATTCAACTCGTTGATCACCCATGCTGTAACCGATAAATTACACTGCGTTATGGCAGACGGTTGCCTAAGTGCGCTGACTGAAAGTACTAAGACTTTTTAGATGATCGCTATCTTACACCGTACACCACGATCGCACACCACGATCGTACACGGCATCGTCTTCAAAGCATCAGAAAAAAATTAAATAAGGAAAAAATAATACGACGAAGGTTTTACTAAATATGCAAATTGTGCGCTGACTGTATTTTCACAAATAAATACATACAAAGGACCATTGACTATATAAAATATAAGATTGATCAATGCCGTACTCCGTTTTAGCAGCTAGGTTTTGCAACTGCTACCCCAGTTTACCCTGGACAACGGCGGCTGCAACGTCACCGAAACGTCGGGTGCTACAAATTTCACGAGGTAAATTCGTTTCTATCCTAAACAACTGCGATAGTCTTCGATTTTATAAGAAAACAAACTTTATACATATTAATATTTTTTTTATACCTAATATAAATTTGTTAGCGTCTGCCCCTTTAATTTCTATAAGTATCGAAAAGTAAAACTATCATTCCCAGTTTTATTTTTTTCCATAATAAAAATAATTGTATCCCTAAAAGAGGTTATTAGTACTTTTAGAAATATTACCCTCTAGCATTGATTCTATATGTTACTAGATTACTCAACTCCACAGTGCGATTTGGCAACCCATCTAACACGGCAAAATGCAGGTGGCGCTGATAGCATTGACGGCCAAATTAGCAATTTATTTGGCCATCTATAATTATATTGATATTGAATGATTTATAATGAAGGACTGCTTGACTATATAAAAAAAAATCTACCAATGATAACAATAATAACATTCAATTTTTAGTATATCGATCGATTCAACTATATAGGCTAATTACACCACAAAAATAATACGGAGAGATACAATGACATATATTAATCTATCTGAACATCAAAGTGTATAAAATATCAAGTTAAACAATGGCATCTTTATGCAAATAATATTAAAATAATAAGAGCTATTTTAAAAACTTGGTTTTTAAAATATATTATTAGTTTATACAGTGTAGGCGTACTTAGAGCGCCATTAAGCGTATATTTTTATACGACAAACGTCGCCATATTGAACTTAATAATAGAAGATTAATCAATTTTTGGAGCTACGAGTGCTATGTATGCTTTGCATTTCGTAGTAAAATTCTGGTTACCAAATGTAGTACGACGTTGAGCAATCTAGTGTATAGTATAATCTATCTAATGTATAATTATTTTATCATTATCGTCTGATTATTTCACCTTATTGTCTGATTATTTTATATGATCTCATAACTGTACTTTTAGTTTAAAATGCAAAACGTTGATTTAATTTGACTATTTAACATTTTACTGACAATTTGAATATTACGATAAATAATTTTACTACGTATCTTTCGAATTACTAACTACTTCAAATATTAGGCTTCTATTTTGATTATTTATATTTATAGTTTGACAATCTAGTAGTTAATTCTTGACAACCTACATATGTATGTTCAGTAAAGAGTAGTAACGAAACTTACTACATAATCCAATTATTTTGACACGTCCAAGAGCGGTCTTTAGCCGTCAATTGGACACGACGAAAATGTAATGTAATGTAATTCATATATACATTAGCGATCCCATAGAGCATAGAGAATAAAGCAATCTAATGTATAATTTTCTGTATAATAAATGCTTCTAGCTTGTGTCAAACGAAAGGAACACTCGTCGCACTTGCAGCGGCGTGTGGCAGTCATCTCGGTTGTCAAAAAAGTGCATCTCGGTGGCGTTTAGCCGTCCGCGGTGGCAGTACACGTGTTTTAACTAACAGATAAGTCGGCTGTAATTACGGCGCAATTTGTTGACGGCACGATAAATCAGACGGGCGGCGGCTGTGGCTCTCGCGACGTCGCCGGTTATCAACAGACCATCAATTCCGACCAAAGTGGCAGCTCGGGTCGCTCTCGTTCGTTGTTGGCCGCTGTTAGGCGACTTTCAATACAGAAGACGTTGCGGCCTTCCATCACCAAATGAAATGACAATCAATATTGCACAGTTGCATAACAAGGATGAGTAGCCTTAGTTTAACCTTAAACAACCGACGTTCGTCAAGGAACTACTTCAATAATTATTTTCCATGTTCTATTTTAATTTATTTATTTATCGTTTTGTATTTAAATTATTTCCTATTGTTTTTATTAGTAGATTATTATTACTTATAACTTATTTTTAATAGTTATTATAAATGTTTTGTTTATTATTTTTTAGCTCGCGGCCTAAAAACAAGTCTTGGAACTTAGTTGAGCCGCAGAACCATATGCTAATACTCATATCGGCTGTATTATTTTAAAAATATAAATAAATATTATTTTTTTTGAAATGTATAATATGAATTTAGTAAGACATTCTCTGTACATGTATTGATTAATTATTTAAATAAATTATAAATTCAACCTAATGAGCTTAGTAGTAGCAGTAAAAAGAGTGGGGGGCTTGTATCCAGCCCTTGGTGTTACCTGGATCTATAAGATCTTTTGTAACTACCCACTTTGTGGTTAGGTTAGTGGTCTGCTAGTAGCCCGGTACTGTCTACCAGTCCATACAAAACACTGACCTTCAGGTTGGGCAGATCGTTGGGCCCGAGCCGCATACTGTTAACAAAAAAATATGTTAACAGTATGCGGCTCGGGAATTAAATCTTTTGCCAACTTGCTACACGGAAGCTTCTTGTACCATGGATGACATTCTTGGGGAATTCCTTTAGTTGAACATAATTTAGTAGTAGTAGTAGATAGAGTGGGGGGCTTGTTTCCAGCCCTTGTTGTCACCTAGATCTGTAAGGTCTTTTGCCCACTATGTGGTTAGGTCAGTGGTCAGCTAGTAGCCCGGTACTTCTTACCAGTCCAAGTAGATCACTGACCTTCAAGTTAGGCAGATCGCTGGGTTCGAGAAAGGATCCTTCCCAGTAAACTGTTTTTTTTTGCGGCGGGGCCTGGGCAGCGACCAACGATATGTATTCTGTCTTTAGGTTCTTCGTCACATATTCGGCAATCCTTGTTCTCGGTCAAGCCAAGGTTAAACAGATGTGATCCAAGGGTCGTGTGTCAGGTGAGGAGACCGATGGTGGTTCTAAGGTTCTTCTTGTTCATGTCAAATAGGGCCTTGGTTTTATTAGGTAGTGGTTAATCCATCGTGGCGACATCCTTTTGCCTGGCGACATCCTTGGCTCTGTTTCCAGGATACCCGATGTTTCTACTCCAAGCAGTCTCTGATCATTTTGTTACCCATGGCGAAGGGGATCCCAACCACTCGGGAATTCCAGTATGCTCAATTTTGTGACTCTGTCGGCCTCTTCGCTGCCGGGTATGCCTTAATGGCCGGTGTCCATATTGAGGTGATTTTGTTGGATTTTCCCAAATTGTTTAGCTCTTTGATACAGTTCCAGACCACAGAAGATTCTGTGGTGGCTTTAGCCAGAGCGTTTAATGCTGCTCTGTTGTCAGAGAAGATGAGGATTTTTCTATTATTTACTTTAAGTCGACTTTGGAGTTTTATGCATTACAATATGGCAAACACATCGGCTTGGAAAACTGTGCCATATTGTCCAAGAGGAATGCTGATTATGTGGTTGGTTTTGAGTCCGTCCGCGCCTGCCCCAAAACGTCAATTTGTTCCTGATCCGACGGTGAACCAAGCGTCCGCATTGTGGCTTAGGAGCCAATGTGGTTTCTTCCAGTCTTCCCTGGTGGGAATTAGGATTTTATAGGATTTCTCTACCAAGTTTTTTTTAGTCTATCCTGGGTAAGGGTGAATGGGTTTTTGTGGAGGAGGTTTAGCTCAGGGTGATTGAGCCATCCCCGCTTCCACTCGCCCAAACACTTTAATCTGTAAGCTGTAAGTCTGAAGGAGTGTATTATTAGTTCACCGGATGAGCTTGCAAGTACATGAATTTGAAAAAAGCTATGTAAAACACTGGTAGCAAACACACAATCTACAACAAACATATCCTTAAATCTACCTCATTATATACTTATATACTTATTATGCAACAACAGTTATATGCTTATTGTGCAACACAACAGTACCTACTATAAATATCTATATATTCACTATAGGATATATCTACATATTCACTATAGGATCATATATCTATATATTCTCTATAGGGAATATCTGTATATCTATATATTCACTATATGATATATCTGTATATTCCATCGTCCAAGTCATTCTGCCTAATAACTTCCAATTACCTGCCTTTCTCGGCGAATTTATATTGAAACTTAATATTTAATTTGAATACGTTATCTTTAGTAATTTTGTTGTATTTAATAAAAAAATATTAACACGTATTTTACCTATTTAATAAATACGTAAGCTGTATATTCGAATTGTGGAAGAATCGTCTGCGTTTGTCCGGTAAGTCTTACCGGACAAACGCAATCCATTGTCTTGCTCCACCGACGAGCCCGTGATAGTCCAACGCCGAATCGCGAGGCACTGAGAAGTGAACCCAGCGGGCCGACCTCACAACTACATTTGGCGAAATTTCTCCATCCTATATATAACCTGGTCGCGGATTTGAAGTCGCTTGAGGGGCTTGTGTGCCTGCCGGGAAAGTCTTGGGGTGACACAACCGATTTTTTTTGTTACCATGTTTTAAAACTCATTTAGCTATTAATTCTCAAATCATGTTCATCACATCCAATCTCTCATATATCATATAGTGATAGTGATAGTGATAGATATATCATATAGTGAATCTATATATTCACTATATGATATATCTGTATATTCCATCGTCCAAGTCATTCTGCCTAATAACTTCCAATTACCTGCCTTTCTCGGCGAATTTATATTGAAACTTAATATTTAATTTGAATACGTTATCTTTAGTAATTTTGTTGTATTTAATAAAAAAATATTAACACGTATTTTACCTATTTAATAAATACGTAAGCTGTATATTCGAATTGTGGAAGAATCGTCTGCGTTTGTCCGGTAAGTCTTACCGGACAAACGCAATCCACTGTCTTGCTCCACCGACGAGCCCGTGATAGTCCAACGCCGAATCGCGAGGCACTGAGAAGTGAACCCAGCGGGCCGACCTCACAACTACATTTGGCGAAATTTCTCCATCCTATATTATATAACCTGGTCGCGGATTTGAAGTCGCTTGAGGGGCTTGTGTGCCTGCCGGGAAAGTCTTGGGGTGACACAACCGATTTTTTTTGTTACCATGTTTTAAAACTCATTTAGCTATTAATTCTCAAATCATGTTCATCACATCCAATCTCTCATATATCATATAGTGATAGTGATAGTGATAGATATATCATATAGTGAATCTATATATTCACTATATGATATATCTGTATATTCCATCGTCCAAGTCATTCTGCCTAATAACTTCCAATTACCTGCCTTTCTCGGCGAATTTATATTGAAACTTAATATTTAATTTGAATACGTTATCTTTAGTAATTTTGTTGTATTTAATAAAAAAATATTAACACGTATTTTACCTATTTAATAAATACGTAAGCTGTATATTCGAATTGTGGAAGAATCGTCTGCGTTTGTCCGGTAAGTCTTACCGGACAAACGCAATCCATTGTCTTGCTCCACCGACGAGCCCGTGATAGTCCAACGCCGAATCGCGAGGCACTGAGAAGTGAACCCAGCGGGCCGACCTCACAACTACATTTGGCGAAATTTCTCCATCCTATATATAACCTGGTCGCGGATTTGAAGTCGCTTGAGGGGCTTGTGTGCCTGCCGGGAAAGTCTTGGGGTGACACAACCGATTTTTTTTGTTACCATGTTTTAAAACTCATTTAGCTATTAATTCTCAAATCATGTTCATCACATCCAATCTCTCATATATCATATAGTGATAGTGATAGTGATAGATATATCATATAGTGAATCTATATATTCACTATATGATATATCTGTATATTCCATCGTCCAAGTCATTCTGCCTAATAACTTCCAATTACCTGCCTTTCTCGGCGAATTTATATTGAAACTTAATATTTAATTTGAATACGTTATCTTTAGTAATTTTGTTGTATTTAATAAAAAAATATTAACACGTATTTTACCTATTTAATAAATACGTAAGCTGTATATTCGAATTGTGGAAGAATCGTCTGCGTTTGTCCGGTAAGTCTTACCGGACAAACGCAATCCACTGTCTTGCTCCACCGACGAGCCCGTGATAGTCCAACGCCGAATCGCGAGGCACTGAGAAGTGAACCCAGCGGGCCGACCTCACAACTACATTTGGCGAAATTTCTCCATCCTATATTATATAACCTGGTCGCGGATTTGAAGTCGCTTGAGGGGCTTGTGTGCCTGCCGGGAAAGTCTTGGGGTGACACAACCGATTTTTTTTGTTACCATGTTTTAAAACTCATTTAGCTATTAATTCTCAAATCATGTTCATCACATCCAATCTCTCGAGTGTTACCTAAATTACATATCTGAGCTCATACATACTTATCTAAATATCATATTCTATACACCTAATGTGAAGTAAGAAACAGAAAGTTGATTTTGGAAATACACCTAGTTTTGAATTTATATAATATTGTATACCGTAAACACGAACGAATTAAATTCGAAGTAATATTAAATGTACCTAACACATAGTTTTAAGTTTTTACAATCTGTAGACATTAAAAAAAGATGAATTGAATTAAATTGAACCTTTAGCTGCCATTTTCTCAGAGCAGACTGTCTTAAATAGCGACTTAGTACGTAATAAGAAGAAGAACTCAGCCGACGGATATTACCGATTTAGTTCGAAGCTTCACACTCCGATTTTTTAAATGTCGACTGCACAATGTGACCTTTTTTCGCTCGGTTAAAAGTACGAACGCCTGAATTAAACCGTATTAAACTGATTTAGAGTGCGAGAAACACTTTTACTCGCTGGAAAACTTTCTAAATGAGACGCGCGATTCGGTGGACATGCCGCTGGATGCAAATGTTCAAATTTGCAGTATATCAACGCTAACCGGCGAAATCGGTGGCAGGTCGTTTACTAAACGAAATGAATAGACACCTCTGACACGTGCGTGATAGGTTTATCGATAATATTTTGATTGGACTTCACAATTCAGAGGGCGTAGGATGGTTCTATTATGGTCAAGACAGCCGAGGTTTACCTCGGCTGTCTTTGACATTCTCATTTTTAAATGAGCGATAATTACCCAACGATTAGTCCTTTACTTCACTAGGTGACCATATTAATACCATCATCAAATCGCACATTATGTTAAAAAATCTTATCATCTAACAATTATTATTTGTTAGTTTTTACACGACTGCCCAACAAAAAAGAGTGTAATGCGTTCAGGAAACACCTATGTACGTTCTCCGTTTCATTATTCCGCCATAACTAATAAACGCTTTAACCGATTTAGAAATGTGCCATATACACAGTTAGAATCGTTTTGTCCTCCCGAGTGTCACAGGGTACGTGCCACGACCCCTTGCTCTCATATAAGGTGAAAGCGGCGTCTTTAATATATACCGACGTGTTACGCGGAAGATGTTGACATTGATCATTTAACAGTTTAGTTCTTCCTCTTCGCGGCCGTCAGGAATAGATCCGGTGGGCATAGTAACGAAGAGACATATTTGGAATATTAATTTAGCAAAATAAATTATACAAAGTCTTTGATTATTACACTCCACAGATTATTACATTTTTTTAAGTAACCGTTTTTGATTCTTACGAGTTTATTCTAATTCAACATTTTGGAAAAATTTTAAACTACACAAGTTGTGCTCAGAAAAAAATATGGATATCAGAAGTATTTAATAAAAAACCGTAATAAATATATTCATAAAAATATTAGTTTACTTACTGTAATGGCATTCGTTCATACTATGTATATTACATTATAAATATAATATTACGTATATTATATCTATGTATATTACCTATTCTTTAACATTTCTTTTTTATCTTATATTTATATTTATGTTGTGATATTATTTTATGAATATTATCTATATATAAGACATTTATTTTATGTAAATAATTAAATATATCTATTAATTCCTAATGTGGCTTCTATATCCCTTTCCCCCAAATTTACCCTCTTACGTAAAAACTGCATTTCTTCACATTTCCTTCTTGCGCTGTAACAATATGATTAGTTTAATTGTAGACATTTTAATTGGCACTATTTTAATTGGCATTGTGGCACATATTACTAACACATGCGTTAGTAATAATTATAAAATGCTGTAAGTTTTCTTAAAAATAAAATAAAATAAAGGGTAAATAAAATAAATCAGCGCAAAACACTCAAATTTCCACGAGATTAACGAGAATTTCGAATGAATAATATCAGTATTTTTCATTAATTCATTAGTTACACACACATTTAAATGCATTAAAAATAAAATAACTTCAGCAACCAGGAAACTGGATATAATCTATCGTCAGATAAATTGGCACCACCTACAATATAAGCATAAAATTTATATAACACAAGCATAAATGCTTGATCCTAATTTATGGGATCACTAAAATCCATATTTATAGCTACAGTCTAGTAAAATGTTATTAAATATATCAATAAAATTTTAAAGTCATCTATATTCGTATTGTGGAATTGCTTTATGTATTAACTTTATAACTTCAGGACCGATAAATTATATTAAAATAGAATATGTCGCGACGCTAGGAGAATTTCGTCGGAGTGTCAAACCGACCACGTGCGGACTAATTTTATTTTTATTGTGTGAAAAATTGGTAGTAGTAAAAACACATAAAAAAAAACAAGCTTTTATTAAGATGCTCTGTCCCGAGCCGACCCTTGGTACAGCAGCTATGTCATGGTGGAACTTAGAACAGGCTATCATAATTAAATGCTATACGGAATTTCAAGTTTGTGCTATTGACCGTTGAGAAGTCCCCTCTTTTGAAGCCAACCCTAGGTGCAACAGCCCTGTCGCGGCGAAGCCTTAGAACAGGCTATCATAATTGAATGCGAATACATAATTTCGTTTCTGTGCTGTTGACCGTTGAGAAGTCCCCTCGTCGGGAGCCAACCCTCAGCCATGTCATAGTGAAATTTAGAACGGGATATTAAAATTGAATGCGTATACAACATTGTATGTTTTGTGCTGTTGACCGTAGAAGAGTATCCTCGTCGGGAGCCGATCCTGGGTATAGAATCAGGTCATGCTCATCATAAAAATGCATTGTCTTTGGAACTAAAACAACATGTAAAATGTCAATTTCATAGGCTAAAAGGAAGTGGTTCTATTTCAGCTCGCAAGATTTGACGCATCGATCTATGACGCATCGGTCGTGCTGCGCAATATAATGGCCGCAATGGCGCAATATAATGTGGTATGGAGATGCTGACGCCATGCGTTAGATTATGAAGCAGTCTGACCATATATTTCGAGGTCTTTATTTCATCCACTGTCTACTGATGAATTTTCAGCTTTTCCCAAACGCTTCGGGGGTTTAACTACAATTACATTTTTTTCTAGTACGCCAGCGCCAGGTGTCCCGGAATCTGGCCCGTTGACTGTTATTATTATCCCTGCATTCTATTTATTATCCCTGCATTCTATGGCCAAAATACTGTTTGATCTAAAAGTATCAGCTTTTCCAAATCTCTTGCACTTTTTTGTCGCTGGCTCTCCAACTATTCGATGTTAATCAACTTTTCACATACCTTTTACTCAATCAACTTTTTACGTACCAAGGTTCAACACTAACTATGGTTCCAATTCGTTATTGCCGCGCGTTATGCATGCATACAATGTATGCTTCAACGATATTGACATATTTAACCACCAAAATAGTCGATCCTTTGTTAAGGAGGTACGTGAAAAGCTGATTATCAGATCGGATTGAATTAGCATGCACATACAAGCACATTCGCATTACAGATACACACACCCACACACACAAACAAACACACACACACACGCACACATACACGCTCTCCATCACACAAATACACACCAGCACCCATACACTCCCTCATAGCGATTTTAACTGTTAGTTTTAATTTCTTTTTGGTTTTCTTTGTATTGTATTGTTTAGCATATTTTGTAATCCTTATAGGTACAGCAAATAATTTAAAACATCATTGCCTTTAATACTGTTATATATTATGCTTAAATGTTACTTTTTTATGCTGTATGTTTTTAACAAAAATAAAAATATAATAAAAATAATTAAATGAAAATTTTAGCGTCCAGCGACTAATGTCGCCCGGAGCGACTAATGCCGGGCGACATTAGTCGCTAATGTCTCCCGGCTCATGCTGTTCCATTGGCGCCAGTGAAGGACCGGTTTTGAGCCCTCATTACACAGTCCATGCGTCGCATTGCCCAGCCTTATTATCGCAGCGTACTGAATGTAATTAATTAAGGTAGCTGTTTGCCCACTTTGTCCCCAGCGCTATAAAAAGTACGATAATTCCATTACGCTGCGCTTCAGTGGCATTTCGCTCATTCCGAGAATGCTCTTAAAATAGTAGCCGCTGTATTTAAATTATCCTGTTTCTGGATGTAATGTAATAAAGACTCGTTTTCATGACAAGTATTTACAATTAAAAATAACATATAACTTTTATTTTCGCGATGGAGTAATAAAATAAACTTGTAGCCAGATCGATTAATCGTAGTGAGACAAGTGTAGAGCGGCGATTCCCAAAGTAGACGTTTTGTTATCACACAAAACTTCAGGCCCGTTTACAACGGGCAGATTATTTAAAATCATTAGTTTATTATCTTATTACACTGTGCAAAATAAATAGTCTTGAAGAAAGAAATAGGCGTTTATCGATTTGCATAGATTTTATGACCCCCACTAGTTATATTCAGGGACAGTTTTAATTAACTGGTGAAGTGAATAAATCAACCAAGCAAATAGGCAATTTTTGTTAAAAATATATGTATTTGGAAATATGTATTTGAAAACTTTTGAGCAAAAGTTTGAAAAGCGTTGATTAAATAAACTATTTCCTAATTGTCAACGTACAATACACACAGAAGCAAATTATGCACACAGAGTTAAATTTAAAATAAATTATACAAATATATAGGATGTTTGGCAGAATAACCGATACAGTTTTTTGAGGGATTGTGGAGGTGATTTGCTACCTTTCACCTACAGACCCTATGTCCTAATTGTCACCCTTTTTTTAAAAATTATACAATTTTTTTTCGAAATTTTGCTGTAATCATAATTTTTTGGTAAAAAGCACGAAATAACCGTTGTTGTGTTTCGCAATGTATTGGTATTCCAAATAAATTAATACTTTATAGATTAATACTTTATAGAATAAATTAAAATAGTTTAAAGAAAACGACTTACGGGCTTCCAAACTCTTTCAAATGTGTAAATCAAAAAAGTCCTAGATTCATTATTTAAAAAAAACCGAAAGGTATTTTGCACTTTTGCAAGTTCTGTAATTTATAGCCGTTCCAATGACATGCTATATGCAATATAAAACATTCAGTATTTGATCAAAATAAAACATAATTCTTTGTCAGGGCTGAATACTCTAATAATGAAACCGATTTTAAAATATGCATGCATGCATTAACAATACATTGCAGAATACATTAAAAGTTGTTTTGTTCAATTACTGCCTTGTACAAACAAAGTGGTTATGACAACAATGAAATGCAAAATTTCGGGTAAAAATAATAAGAAAAAGTGGCTTTTAGGATATAGGGTATATGTGTAAAAGCCAGTAAATGACCCCCCAATCCCCCAAAAAAATGTGTCGGTTTATCTGCCAAACACCATGTATGTCAATGACTTATGCTAAGGTTGCCCAGGGAAGGATAAAGGAGAGGACAAGGTGAGGTATTTAGTTAGGTTGACAGGTATACAGGGCTTCCACCGGGTATTTCCTATTAAACGCGAATGAAATGTACTCGTTGTACTCCAACGTATACCCTTGGTTATCTGCCCTTCGATACACTCCCTGATGTGTATCACTTATGATAATGATAAAAATACAATTATATTATTATTATTATGGAAAGAGCAACCATTCAGCGCGCGAATGTGCGATCATTACGTATTTACACCAGCAGCCCTGACTGCGGTTGCGGTGACCGGGACGAGCGAGATTGAAGCAAAAACTCGTCGCCCGTCGCTCGTCGCGTCCGCGTCGCATCGCCTCGACTCGTCAAGGAAAGTAAAAACGTTTCAATGCGCGGTTTCCATTTCATTGACACCTGCGCGCGCGCCAGAAAATCTCACCATTATCGCAAGATCGCGGCCAAATGTCAACGATCAAGCTTAATGGATGTGCGGTTACGGATGAATCATGGATCGTGGATCAATGTCCTATCCATTGACTGGAAGGACATACCGTAATGTGTATTTTATGCGGTCGTTCTCTAATAAGCCCTCAAAATTCGAATCAAAATTATTTATTTATGTTAAGGGCTCTCTAGGCGATTAGGCATGCTTGTCAAGCATTTACGTGATTAACAATCATGCTTGACGTGGCATAATGACACAATAAGCATGCTTGTCAAGCATGTTTATACTCATTCGCCGGAGCAGCGCCTCCGCGCCAAGCCGTCAAGTCGCTTTGACCATCTAGGGAGCCGTAAGCATGCTGGTCAAGCTTCCCGTCGCGGGCTGGGAGGGGATCGTAAACCGCAGGAAATAAGCAAATATTTTTTTTGTTCAATATTTACCAAAAATGCCTAATTTTGTAGTTTTATACCAGGGAGTCACGTTAATAAGAAATGATTGGTTGATGATTGATTGATTGATGATTGATAATTGATTGATGATTGATTGATGATTTGCTATTGATTAATTAATGATTAATTGATTGATGACTGATTGATGATGATTGATTCATGATTGATTGATGATTGATTGATGACTGATTTATGATGATGATTAATTGATTGATTGACATATTGAGTGAATGATTGATTAATCATGATTGACTGATTGACTGGTGGTCTGATTAATTGATGATGAATGATTAATGATGATTGATTGATTGATTGACTGACTGATTGATTGATCGAACATTCAATCACATAAATCAATAAAATCAATAAATCACATCAAACAATCACATAAATCACAGCAATAAAATCAATCAAATCAATCAATCAAGCAATTTTGTATGAAGCAAAAAATTTCTTTAATCTAATTTTAAAATTCTGTGTAGGTATTCTCAGAAATGTGGAAAAATCTTTACATTTTGGTATTTCGGTAGGACAGACCCCATATCGGTAGAAATAACGAAAATACGTAAGGTTCGAGATCACTGGACGTGAGTCGCATTGCAAAATGATAATTTTCGCAGAGTCGTTTGCTTCTCAAGCCATCAAACTTAGGTTTTGGACGATCAAGATTTCTTGTCAAGCACGAAAAATTTACGTGCCTGACGAACATGCTTGCTCGTCTTTATTGTAGATAGACCTAATTATATTTTCTTATAATTAGGTCTTTACGTTTATACGGTCTATACGTTTCTTATAATTATGCGTTGTTCGTCTCTATAAACTTTAATAGGAAAACATAATTAGGGCTACCTAATATAAAATGAATAAATTCCTAATAAAATTTTTAAATTACCTATTTATAACTTTTTATATCCTTTCATTAACACCCGATACCTTTATTGTAGGGATTATGGCCTATTGAGTAATAGGCGCTTAAACAAATTTAATTTATTGTCTATATAAATGCTCTTCAGGGAAGTACTTAAATATGCCTAAAAACTAGATATACAGGTTGTGATTACATTAAGGGCATTTATTTTAGTAGATAAATCAGTACGACAAAACTAGGAACTTTTGATTTAAAAAAAAAGTTTTTTTAAAAATCAAATTTGTAAATTATATCTACCGAGACAAGTTTGAGATGTGTTGAGCGCGCTGCGCCATCTAGCGTTAGGTAATACATCGCAAATAAACAATGTTAGCGATAGTTTACCTGCCGCTGGATAGCGCAACGTGCTCGTAGCTTTTTATACTATTTTTAAAAATGTAAAAATATACAATTTTTTTTCAATCGCATGCGGCGACTAGGGAATCTCCTGTTTAGCTATTTAGCTTCTGCTTTCCAACCCTTCTCGAGAACCTACGCACCCTATCAATGCAGACGCCATCCAAAGCCCCACCCCCCAAAAGTCAAGCTGGGCGCGGCACTGCTAGAATTTACAGATATATCCGTTTCGAAAAAACCTATACTCTAAATTAAATTACACAGCCCTACGCCGTCACAATTTGATTGCGTTTCTCTAACCTGATAATGATAATTTGCAACACGTGGTGTAAATTACCATAATCTAAAGCATTAAAAAGGAAATGTATCCGAAACACCGGTGAATGATTGGAGTTATAACACCGGCGACGTTTGATAACGACCGTTAATTTTAATAACAGCATTTTGAAAAGCAGTTCCGGAAATCACACGACACCTTGTTTGATGTGACAGATGTCAAAATAATAGAGGGAAAATTATCTAGGACTGATATATATATATATATATATATATATATATATATATATATATATATATATATATATATATATATATATATATATATATATATATATATATATATATATATATATATATATATATATATATATATATATATATATATATATATATATATATATATATATATATATATATATATATATATATATATATATATATATATATATATATATATATATATATATATATATATATATATATATATATATATATATATATATATATATATATATATATATATATATATATATATATATATATATATATATATATATATATATATATATATATATATATATATATATATATATATATATATATATATATATATATATATATATATATATATATATATATATATATATATATATATATATATATATATATATATATATATATATATATATATATATATATATATATATATATATATATATATATATATATATATATATATATATATATATATATATATATATATATATATATATATATATATATATATATATATATATATATATATATATATATATATATATATATATATATATATATATAAATATATATATATATATATATATATATATATATATACCTAGTTTCTTAAAAAATAGCGTATGTATCCAATCGAATATAAAATAAAGTTTATAGTTAGTACATTTTGGTGTAGGTACCTTTCTATGATAAGTTTGATACATAAAATTTTAATTATGAATTTCTAACCAAACACTGTTTTATTCGTTAATATTACTGATATTAGAAATAGAAATCGAAAAAAGTATATATTTGCAGCTATTGTTACACAAACATACACAAAAAAGAAACAAAAACATACAGATTGAAAAATTGACACTGTAAAAACTACAAACGCTGCAAATTAGGGGATATCTTCAGGATATATCTTATGCTAGATTTCAGGACACACCTATTACTTATTGGTACATACAGGAAACCACAACTAAATGATATTAAAATAAAATAACCTTATTAAAAAAACTGAAATGAAAAAAACAAAATAATCAAAATCAAATAAATCTAAAAATCAACATATTCATTATCTAAATATTTAACATCAAATAATCACGATACAAATTTATAAACCAACGAAAAAATAATAGTAATTATCAAATTATCAAGTATTTATTTTAAAATATCAAAATATTACATCAAAATATCTTTGTTTAATAATAAACTCTTATAGTAGTCCTTAAATACTGCAAATGATTACAATTACGCCCTGCGGCAGGTATCTCAAAATGAGCGCGCCGCCGCCGCATTCAGTCGTCTGCCCTCGGGGCTCAAGTATTTAAACGGTTTTTAATTAAATGTTTGTGGTTTATGTATTTATCCTTATAGATACATATATGTTTTCGGAATGTACTCAAGCAGACCTTTCATTTTATACTAAACAAGACATAATTATCCTAATTTATTGACATTTGCACATTTAGACAATTATTTATTCAAAATTTGAGCAGTTTAGGTTACCTATGATGCCTGAGATGACCCAATGATTCTAACAATACCACACAGTTCTAAATCGGTTGAAGCGTTCAGAAGTTATGGTGGAATAATGAAACGGAAAACACACATGAAACATTACACACCTTTTTTTTGGGCAATCGTGTAAAAATATAAAAAGTATGGATTAAAATGAATCAAATGTACCTCCATATCTACGCACTCAATCAAATACGGTAACAGAGATGTAAAAATCAACCGAAAGTTTATGAACTCTTGATCTCCCATACTTTCGAGCTTGATAGTATCTGATGAATTTTGTGAGTTGCAATGATAACGACGTCTGATGGGTGTTGTAAATGATTGATCAATTGCAATCTGATTGGGTCAGATGGTAATTTTGATAAAAGATCGCGAGAAAAAAGGAGTGTTTTACATTGCAAAAGATGGCAGACCGAGATTTTGTTAACTGGAGCACCTTTGGGTGGTAACACTATAAAAAAACTCGCACAGAGATCGTAGATCATGCTAAAATAAATTAACTAAACTAACACAGCGGTTTATTTAAATATATCTTCAACTGCGAATACGTATTCGAGTGATGTGTAAACTCTTGGATAGTGCTAAAGGCATGGAAACTAGCGCAGAAATAATTTTATTTATCTGGGGGCATTTGTAGTGGACTCTTTGAGGTGTCGACCACAACGGGCGAACCCATCGCCTTAGGAAATTTTCACGAAATTGATCTTTCTGTCTCCCGTGAGGTGCGCGGAAAAGACACTGTCTAGTTACGCCACTCGTCTTACCGCGAGACAGCGGGATGCACCAAGCGGGCCGACCTCGTGGCCTTACTTTTCGTTTCAGCCAGATTTCTCTGGCGTCCCGACGGTTACAGGTTCGAGGTCGCTTACGCAGTCCTTTCCTTTACGTAGCGGTGATTCGGTGTCTACCGAATCTATCGCGGACCACGGCTTCCTTTGTCCGGCTGTTCACCCGGTATCGGGTAGCCGGTTGGACGTTTCAAGGCGCTTGACGTAAGATTAACAACCACCCCGCTTTTAAGAAGAAAGCCTTTACCAGACTCCCCCGGTTATCAGTTTTAATGCACAGTCGATTGGTTGACGCCGCACGGTGCGCAAACCGTCCAGGAGCGCTTGAACAACGATTCCCATGGGAACTGGCCCTCAATTACAGAGTCATACCCAGGCTCGCAGTTCTGCGTGGAGGCTACCAGATGGGTGCTGACGTGTGAGTTAGGCAGACCCTAAGACATGGGTTAGATAATTCTTGTACTTTGGTGTGTATCTAGAGTATAAATGTATTGCTCTATCTCGTATTGCTCTATCTCGTTCGCTTGAACTTATTTTAGTTTTAGGTCACGTAGAAACGCAATCGGGCCCAATATATATGATAGCAAGCGATTAAAGGAATATAAGTAGATAAAATCAGGATTTTTCTTTCTATGCTTGCAAGAACTACGCACGATTTCTGGAGCGGAATAAGTAAATACTCTCGGTGGCTACATCAGGTCATTCCGTTCTTGTATGGAGATTTTTATTTTATTTTATTGATACCTCCTTATTTAGGAAAGATGGTCTATGTTATAGAGCTTATATGAAAAATGATAAATAAAAAACCAAATTTAACACTGCCGCAAGAGGGTAGAATTTTCGGAAAAAATTAAAAAGCATATTTTATTTTATTTCTATTTTTCGGAAAACTTACAGCGTTTTAAACTTAATGCTAACACATATTATACAAGTTTAAGGCCAATTAAAAGTTTTCACAATTAAACCAAATCTATTGTTACAGTGCAACGAGCTTTGAAAAAAAATGCAGGTTTAAGTAAGGGGAAAGGGATAGGGAAGCCACATTATGAGTTATGTAGATGTATTTAAGATATATGATTATATATAACATACATACATATATACATACATACACGTGCACAAATAATAAATTAATATAAATAATACGACAAGGCAATAATAAAATATAAAATTATAGGTAATATAAATATATATAATATAAATCACAATGTATTTATGATGTTAATATACATATGAACTTTTATAGAAAATACTAGAAAATATTATACTGGCTAGAAAGCATTGTTATAGTGTAGTAAACAATACCACAGCCTGCGTACCTAACGGACGAAGAAATACCAATTAAACCCGAAGGCTGTTTATCGTATTTCTAATTTGTTCGAAGCAAGTATTTGAAGATAAATTAAAAATATCCAAATATTTAAAAATTTAGGTTATATGATCGAAGTGCTCTATAAAAATACATATTTTGACCATAATTGGTATTGACTCGCGGTAGATAAAATAAGTCGCGAGCCCTTGTCTTATTATTTGGGATTCGGTAGGAGATTCTGCCAACAGAATAGGGACTGTCTATTTTATTATTAATAATATTGTACAGAAAACGTTTATACAAATTGGAGGCGCCTATCCTCGAGTGTGTCCATGTTATGACGGTTAAGTCTCTCTGAGTAACTTTCGGAGGTTTGAAACGATTTGAAATCAAGATGTCTCATGAAGTATTTCTGGAGTCTCTCAACTCTATTTTTATAGACTGTATACTGAGGCGACCAAATGATAGATCCGTATTCGAGAATGCTGCGTACATAGGAGAAGTATAAAATCTTATCTTTGTTAGATGATTTTAGACTCAAAATAAATATTTTTTCTGTAATATAAATATGAACAATTAACCAAAATGGTGATTGCTGAATAGTAAGCAGCTAATAAACAACGTACGTACATTGCAGCACTCCCTCGCCGCCCTGTCGAATCAGTCCGCTAATCCTGTAGAGCAGTAATACTACTACAGACAGATATAGTGGCAATTGCAGTTTTTCCGAGTCCCATTTTAAACTGCCACCCCTTCAAAGACGGAAGCGGTACGTACATATATAGTCTTACCCGCGTGATTCGACCCGACCACGCGGATAAACCCGATCACGGGTTACTTTGCCACTCTAAACTACAGATCAAATGCTCAAAATAGTCAGGGAAACATTTGGTGGTGTCTGCGGAACATGTCGAGATAGATTAATAAGAAATCGTCTGGAATCACGAAACCCCATGCCAGTTTTCAACACCAAACCTGTAATTTCGTAATTTCGACGGTTTTTAGGGTTTTCTTTATTTTATTCTAAAAAGAAGTTAGTAAATGTATCTGTTTTTTTATTGTATCCACAAGTTATTGTATCCACGGTTACAAGTGTGTGTCCTCTCATATAAACATTATAAAGTACTAAATACTTGTTTACCTGTATCAGAAATCACTTTCGCTTTTTCCACCATAGGTCCATCATAGGTCCACCATAGGTCGTTTCATATCTTAGAGACCGCATGTCTAAATGAGCCCTTGAAAAAATATAGTCTGTGGTGCAGAATAGTGAGTATCGACTCGCGTCCCCGAGGGTTTAAACTGTGGGATTGGCCTAATTTGTGCGAATTTTCTTGTAGGTATGCAGGTTTTTTTACCATGCAGTATTCCATGCAAAGAGCAGCATTCGCCGGCTTTTATTCTTAGCGTATTGTTCTTCATTTTATCATTGATCATTTGGTCATTTATCTTCATTGAGTTAATCTTTACGAGCGTCTTATTAATACCCCGGAAGTAACTACTGATTAACTTTACCGATGGTTTAACTAACTGATCCAGTTTTCTTTTACTCCGCTCGCCGAACGATTGATTACAAGAGTGCGTTACCGGGCCTCGGAGCTGCCATGTTACCTGGGCCGGTCTGCAAGTTGTCGACAAAAGTAATTGCTCATGGGTATAATCAATATAATCGACCATTAGCTATATTGCAACATTGGCAACTGGTATTGCGCTTCGCAAGTGCAGAACATACTTCACGATCCAATCAGATGCGTTATTATTAGTTTGGCCTTCTCCACGGTTATTTTCAGTTTTAATTTAATTGGAATTTAATTTCATGGGAGTTTAATTTTAATGGAACTTGTGTATGGTTTCGTCACGGGAGGCTCAGCTTCCGTCACGAATTATAATTTTATGTTGTAAACGACGACATGTATAAAATGTGATCATTCTTATATCCAACCGATTCCATATTGGAAATGTCGGGTATAAGGTATAATATCGCTTCACCTGCATTACTTCACGGGATGTAGACACTTTCTTACTTATTTATTTGTCTCAAATATTATTATTACCGGCGAATCCAATTCATGCTTAAATATGAAATCTAGAGGGTAAGTCCAAAATAACCGACTTACATAAGCAAACTAATGCTAACAGTTAACGAAAAAAAAACGTAAAACTAAATAAAACAAATTGAGAAACATAAGATAGCAGGGAGTTTCCTTTTTAGGTGCCGAAAGGATATACAAAAGATGTATATTTCAGTGGGTAAGAAATTAAGGAGAGCTATGACCCTCCCCACTGGCCTGTTTACAAAAATATTTGTACGATGGTACGGCCCATTAAACAATATATGCGATCTCCTCGCTGTTTAATTTACCGGTACGTACAATTCAAACTTATAGAGTATCTCTGCCAAATAAATAGTTCCTTAAATTCTTATACATGCAAATATAATTAGGGAAATATATCAAAGCGTTTCAAGAGTGTTGTATCCTACCATTCCTAGCACAAAATTGGATGGAAATAAATATAGATAAATATTGTATTTTCTGTAATAAATGCCTAAATATTTTTTAAAAATTTTGAATACGCTCGACCATCTGAATGTGTTTTCACTTGTACACCAGATTCCCGAGATATTCAAGTATGCTACGGAGTAAATAATTATATACTAGAAATATTACATGAATATTATTAAACTGTTTACGTGTTGTTACAAACTGTTACAAACAGTTTGTTACAAACTACTATACGGAATAGTAAGCAACGCGGCAATGTAGATAAATGTTATTCTAAAATAAATTAATTTGTTTTTTCTTTTCATTATTTATTTTCGTATCATTATACTTTTACTTATTTATTATTGATATATATATATATATATATATATATATATATATATATATATATATATATATATATATATATATATATATATATATATATATATATATATATATATATATATATATATATATATATATATATATATATATATATATATTTTAATGATTTCTAGCATCTAATCGTTCAAGGCCAGGCTCACGGAGCATATAAACCTAAAACCATAAATTAACCAACCCTCCTCTTCCCTCCTTCTTTTCGCTTCCTTTTGATTCCTTCCTCTTCTTGCTTTTCTCTGTGTCTTTATTTAATTTTAGTAATTTGTTTTCCTTTTTTATTGTCTTTCTATTTCTCGTTTTCTGTTTGTTTCCATTTTAATCACTTTAATCTCGTTGATTTATTTACTTGTATGCTGAATTTGTACATTTTATTACTACAGTTTTTTGTACTTTATATACTCGAAAAGGCATTTAAAAAATAAAATTTGAATTCGATCATCATGACGAAATTCGGTCAGTACGAATCAGGTAACTACTTTCTAGACAAGGGACATAAACTACGGCCGCATTCTCGCACCACTGATTTGATCACTATGAGATTGAACAATGCCGTATTACGTTTTGGCAGCTAGGATTTTACTATGGAACAAAACGTGTGGATGGAGCTCATAGTTCCAAACATTGATTAATATTCTCTTATGTTCAATATGGCGGATTCCAGGTATGGCAGTATAGCGGCGCACTGTACATGACGCTCTAAATACGCCTTTACGGTATCTTATCTCGAAATAAAATAACAATATAATAACAAACACATTTTAAAATTTTACCTCTTCTTATTGTTTTAATATTGTTTATACAAATTGACGGTTTTCAATTTGGAATGCAGGTTATATACACATGTCTTCTTTTGAACGGCTTCTTTGGCGGAGACTTCAATATCACCTTCACATTCATAAAGAAGATAAGAAAGGAAGAATGCTGTTCTGACAGTTGCCACATCCGCATCATCGTGCTTGTTATATCATAGCACTGACAGTTGCTCGTTAGCACGCTTTTCTTGCAACGTGTCCTTTTCAGGACCAGTTAGACAGACATCAACAGCGCGTGAAAGTATTTCATTTTATTTTATCAATTTATCGACTGTACTTGCATACATATTGTATGTGGTATGTATTGTATTGTATGGCTTTGTATATTACAAAGCCAGGCCAGGTCATTTATGTTATAGCATTAAAAAATAACATCAATTCGTATATCAATATAAAATAACATATTAACTATTGTGTGTATGTAACTTATTATGTAATAATGACTAAGAAATTTATTATAATGAATTAAAATTTAAATAAAATGGCCACAGCATTCATTAATTCAGAGTAAAGTCCCTAAGACACGCGTCTCACTCCATAACTGCTTTAATATAATATTTGATTTGAGAGAGTTTAGATTAAGTGCTATTTAACACAAAATTAACGATTTTGTAATCCCTGAATTCGATTCTGTTCTACCTGCACGATGAGGTCATTTCGGTTTCTTCTATACCACCCCTACGTAGAAGAGTTTATCTAATTATGTGGATTTGTAGCCAGTATCAGTGATACCGGCCATATTATTCTGAATAAAGAATTGAAATATTTGGAGAGCCGAAAAAAATGCCCTTTCTTGAAAATTTTATAAAATTGTATGTCAAATATACCTATTGCTTAAATAAATCGAAATGCCACAGTTACATTAGGTATACATAAACTCTCGAAGATGTTATTACCATTTTTTGGCGATAACATCTTGGAGAGCCTAAGGGCCCAGCGGCAGGTCGCCTGATCTTACTTTGTAAGGTTCCGGGCTCGATTCCCATCTGGGTTACCATTTGCAGTTGGGATAAAATTAACGGAATTGCATTTTAATTCTGTCAATCGAATGCAATAACAAGACACACACTTCCACATATGTTACACGCACACATACATATAAAACACTTCATAATAGGGTTGGTTGGAAGAGATTGTCGTATGACAACAAACCCGCCCATTGTGAAATTTCACAATAAAGAGTATAAATATTTTTTCGTAAGAAAATATAAGCTTTTGAATAAAAATCCTCAAGCGCAATATTTAAAAAAAATAACCTAGGTATCAGAGTATATAATAATAAAATACCCAGTCGGGTTTAGAATAAAAAATAATAGTTTTTTTCTTCTGAAACTGTAGTTAATACATGTTTAACTTTAGTTTCTCGTTTACTTTTTGTTATTATTATCAGTTAAGATATTAGGGAGTGGTTGAATGTTGATAACTTTAACCGAATTCCGAGACTAGCTAGAACATAATTGAGATCGGCGCCAAAACGCGGATCCGAGTCGTCCGAACGCGGATCCGAGTCGTCCGAACGCGGCCCGAAAAAGAACGACCTCCGTTTCTGCTTCTGCGTCTGTCACTTTTTTAACACATCATCATAGTCTTTAAAATCGGGCCGGTGCATGACGAGACTCCCGGTGAGAGCTGCCACTTCCGAGATGTTCAAATTTCCACATCCAAATACGCATTTGACTTGCTGCTGAATCGAGTCGTACCTATATAAGTATATAACTAATTTCCCGGTTCACCAACTGACCAGGAAGAAAAATATTATGAACGCGCACATTATTTTTGACGATATGAAGACGGAAATATCCATTTTGAGCCTCCCCCTGAGACGAAGTCTATCTTTCTATTTGTGTGTGTGTGTGTGTGTGTGTGGACGCTGTGGACGCTGTGGGACGCTGTGGTCCGCGATAGATTCGGTAAACACCGTTTCACCGCTTCGTAAGGGAGAGGACCGCGCAAGCGACCTCGACTCGTAACCAATCGAGAGACTGGAGTAATCTGGTCACAATTGGAAGAAAGGGCGTGAGTGTAAGCCCGCCGGGTAACCTTCCTGGCTATCTCGCGGTTAAGGCGTTGGCCTCTTACGGGCTTGTGGCGTAGCTAGATGGTGGACTGTTTTGCCCTCAAGTCTTTTGCGCTCACTCCAGGGAGATAGAACGACTAATCGTTAAAACTTCCTGAGGTAACGGGCTCGCCCGCTGCAGTCGACAACCCTAGTTGTGTGTGTGTGTGTGTGTGTTCCTCCACCAGTAAATGAATTTTTATATGAATAATATGCCAAACCTAACTGAATACTACTGAATATACAACTGTATATGTAAATGTCCATATCATCAAATACCCATGGCGCACCCATACTGATACATGTTGGGAACGATATCATTGAATTTATCGACCAGTACCTATGTTTAGGTATTTGGGTCAGACGATCCAACTAGGCATACTCAAGGAAGTCTGCCGACTCATCCAACTCGGATGGGCAGCGTTCGGGAAAGTACGACATATTTTCTCTACACAAATCAGACAAACAAGCTCAAATTCGCGCAACGAGCCATGGAGAAAGCCATGTTTCTAGTTTCACTGCGTGATAGGTTCCGAAACGGACATTTGCAGAAGAACTAAGGTCATTGATGTATCTCGTAAAATTAGCAACTTAAAATGGCAATGGGCATGCCATATAGCTAGCAGAACCGACAGACGTTGGGGATGAAGGTTATCGAATGGCGATTGCGAACCGGCAGAAGCAATGTAGACCTCCCACAAGACTTACCGACGACATTGCCACGGTCGCAGGGAGTAGTTGGATGGAGGCGGTTCAAGACCGTCCGTCATGGCATTCTATGGGGGAGGTCTCAATTCTATCTCCAACAGAGGACGTCTAACGACTGATGATCATGTTGATGATGATATGTATATGTAAAATACAAACAACTGTACATTGAATATACAAACATATCTCGTTTACTAATCATTTACATAGCGACATATTAAAGTAAAATATCTATTTATTTATTTTGATTTATTTATTTATTTAATTTAACAATTCATTTACAAGTGCACAAGTATCACTAATAATCATATCAATAAAAAAAATATATATAATTAAAATTAAAATTAAAATTAAACACGGCCGATATGAGCATTAGCATTCAAGTACTGCTGCTGCCCAACTAAGTGCCAGGACTTGTTCCAGGGCAGCTAGCTCTCTAGTTTTTATATCACATATATTCGGCAATGAATAAAAAAAAATAAAATAAAATAAAAAGGAAAAGAAATATATATCTATACAATCTATTTTAAACTAGCTGACCCGGCGAACTTCGTACCGCCTAACAGTCAATGAATGTCGAGTTGCAGATTAGGTGAACTTAATTTATGATTTTTTGAAAGTAATACAATGAATACAAAATAAATATTAAGTTCACTACTTTAGATAATAACACAAAAAGAAATATAAAAGTAAAAAAAAAAAGTATATCAATCGCGTGTCAGCCAGACATGATTTAATTAAACTATTTACATATTGTGCAGCATGGGATGCACTCGGTTTAATTCTCTTCATTGAAGCACCTTGTGATATACGACATTTTTAGTTTTTTTTTATCAGGCGCAAGAACAAATAAAGTGGACACGTACAACTGACTATGAGAAAAACACAAATTTACATTTTGTATGGTTTTTTTTCTTTTATTTTATTTTTTCGTCAATATCCAAATTTTTGTTTTTAATAGTTATTCTGCTATTCGGGACGGAGACAAATACAACAAATCAAAAACCATGAAAATCGCTCCAGCCGTTCTCGAGTTATAAGTGTTCGAACAAACCCGAATTTGTTTTATATATATAGATAACAACTTTAAAATACAATTAAAAAATGCTAATCATTTAATTACTGATTCGCTCATTCAAATAAGGAGGCATCAATAGCAGAAAGCTATAATGGGATACATATTAGCATAAAGCGAATAAAGGCGCACTCATTCACTGGGTTAAGTAGTCAATTTATGAATGTATGACCCCTCTTTTGAGTGCGAGCTTTTAAGAAAATGCCGTTTTAAGGATTTTATGCGTCACTTTTGATTTCTCCATTGTTGGTTTATTGTATGGCGTGGGTTTATCAAATATGATTTCCGAGAATTTATGGCCGATAAAATATAATTGGAAATTCTATATATATAAATTTAGAACTGCTTCACCTTTAGTAAAACGGGTTTGTTTTCCTAATTTATTGCTAAATAGTTACATTTGACCTGGAAGGACCATTTGTAAGGAATTGTGCACATTCACAAGTACTCATTTACGGTCCATTCTACTGGTTTATGGAATAAGCTCCCACACTCAGCCAGGCACACTCAGCCAACCTTTGTTGCTGTCTTTGAAAAAGTTATTAAAGAAACATTTGCTTCGACACAAACACTAACCAAATACCTCACCTTATCTCCTTCATTACATGTTCCCTGGGCAAAAATAGTAACAAGCAAACATACTAAAAAGAGTAAAAAATACGAGTGCCGTTACAGAAAGTGAATTATTGTACTTATAATTATTTTTATTGCTTTTTTTAATGAAATATTTGTGGTTTATGTGATGATCTATTTAGATACTGATACTAATTTCCGGAATGTACTGTAAGAATGATAAGAATAAGAATAAATTTATTTCTGAAAGTAATGTTCAAAAAGGTATTTTGAAAAGTCTGCCTAACTAGGCCGAAGCTCGTACCAAGGGAGACTCGACTAGGTTGATTGTAAGTTTTGTATTCATTATTTATTACTGAATCAATTTATTACTCAGTCAGACCTTACATTTGACACTAACAACGATATATTTATTGACATTTGGAGATTTCGACATTAGGATTATTATTTACTTGATATTTAGACAGTTAAGGTACCCTATAACACTCGGGATGACAACAATTCTAACAATACCAAATACTTTTAAATCGGTGCAAGCGTTTAAAAGTTATGATGGAATAAAGAAACGGAAAACATACATAGATGAACCCTGAATACATTACACACCTTTTTGTAGGGAAACCGTGTAAAAAATGGTAAATTGTAACCTTAGCATAAGTTATTGACATTTATTTGTGTTATTTTATTTTATATCATACTTTATTACTTATATGTGTATTGTACAAAAACCATTAATAATTAGTTTATCAAATGGTTGACTGTAAGATATCTCTCTAGAGGTGAGTCCGCAATTTGTGCATAAATAGTTATTTAAAACCATTGCAATCTTCGCTATATAAAATTGCTTTTTATTTATCACAATAAATTGATTATATTCTATTCTCTTCTACATTTAATTGGTATATGGCAAGAAAGTATGCACCTCATATTTTATACAAAACAGTAAACATTATCACAAGCCACGTGCCCTTTTCGTGTAAAAAATAATGATAATGAAGATATTAAACTCATCCAACTCTAGAGAAAGCATTCGGCCAGTTAATTAGCATGGCAACGTACAGATTACCTAATTTACTTAAGGGCCATTCCCAATTATGATCGAAAACCTAGAAGCTTGAGAGAAAGCCTCATAATAAGTATTATGACTTACGATAAATTGGTGTTGTTTAAAAATTTGAGCTTGTATGCTTCATTCGAATTTATGTGAGGAACATTGGTTTATAGTTATACTAGCTGACCCGGCGAACTTCGCACCGCCTAACAGTCGATGAACGTCGTGTTACAGATTAGCTGAACTCAATTTATGATTTTATGAAAGTAATACAATGAATACAAAATAAAGATTAAGTTCACTACACAAAAAGAAATATAAAAGTACAAAAAATAAGTATATCAATCGTGTGTCAGCAAGACATGATTGAATTAAACTATTTACATATTGTGCAGCATGGGATGCACTCGGTTTAGTTCTCTTCATTAAAGCACCTTGTGATATACGACATTTTTTGTTTTTTTTAACAGGCGCAAGAACAAATAAAGCGGATGATTTGCCGACACGTGAATATGCCACGTACAATTGACCATGAGATAAACACGGATTTACATTTTATATGGAAAATTGTATTTTCTTTTATTTTAATTTTTCGTCAATTTTCCAATTTTCGTTTTTAATGGTTATTCTGCTATTCGGGACTGAGAAAAGTACAACAAATCAAAAACCATGAAAATCGGTCTAGCCGTTATTGAGTTATAAGTGTTCGAACAAACCCGACTTTGTTTTATATATATAGATATGAGTTTGTAAGAGCATTATTTTTGTGTAACGATGTGGCAATATATGAATGTAAATACGCACTGTCTATACAGAAAATGAACTACCTACTGTATTTATAATTATTTTTATATAGATTTTTTAATAAATATTTGTGGTTTATATATTTATCCATATATACATATGTATATTTCCGGAATGTACTCAATCAGATCTTTCATTTGACACTAAACACCATATATTTATGTTAATTTATTGACATTTGTACATTTAGGCAAATACTTACTTGATATTTTGCCAGTTAAGGTACATTTGTATAATTTATTTTGCTAAATTAGTATTCAATAAACTTCTAATCGTTACTGGTCTTACAGGTTTTATTCCTGGCGGCCGCGAAGAAGTGTCATAGTGTAGGAGCTAATAGGCCCTAGCTGAGTTGGCGATGACACATTCATCTGTTCAGGGTTGGTCACACTCACGGGTCAACACCCATCCGGCGGCTTCCACGCATGAAATGCAAGCCCGGGCAGGGCTCTGGCCTTAGGGCTAGTTTTCCCTAGGAATCAACCTTCTGGCGCTCCTGGACGGTCTGCGCACCGTGCGGCGTAAGCCATTCGATTGTGCACTCTGACTAACAGTCGGGGGAGTCTGGAAGCAGTACTGTTTCCTATATATATAGAGCGGGGGTGGTTGCGGACCTTACGGCGACTGCTCTTGAAACGACCATCGGCTACCTGATCCTGGGTGAACATCCGGGCAAAGGATGCCGTGGTCCTCGATAGATTCGGTATACACAGTTTCACCGCTTCGTAAGGGAGAGGACCGCGCAAGCGACCTCGAACTCGTAACCAATCGAGAGACCGGAGTAATCTGGTCGTATTACCTACAATGTATTATTCGTACAAATTTAGTGTTTGGATTTGTATTATAATGTTATTTATTTATAATTATATATTATTCAATCTTAAAATAATAATTTTTTAAAAAACAATTAAGTACATTCATTTATTATAAAAATAAAAAGTTTTTTCAAGTTAATTAGGCTAATTGTTACATAAGTTGTATTACTTATTTTAATTACTCTGACCCGCCTAGATACGGGACAGTTTAGTCCTAGTTAGGTGGGCAATGAGCATTAGCTGCATTTCGGTGTTCAATTTTTCCGAGTTATTTATAACATTGATAACAATGGGGCTAAATGTACAAAAATAAAATGAATAAAGTATTAAAAATAAAAAAATAAAAAAAATTAGAAGTAAGGGCGTGAGTGTAAGCCCGCTAGGTAACACACCTGGTTATCTCGCGGTTAAGGCGTTGGACTCTTACGGGCATGTGGCGGAGCTTGTCGGTGGACTGTTTTGTCCAAGTCTTCTGCGCTCACGGGAGATAGAACGACTAATCGAAAAACATTCTGAGGTGACGGGTTCGCCCGTTGTAGTTAACAACTTTAGTGTCATAGTGTACCTAAACTGTCCAAATGTCAAAAAATACTGTCATAGGGTACCTTACCTGTCCAAATCTCAAGTAAGTAGTTTAAGAGTCCAAATGTCAATAAATTAACATAAATATATTGTGTTTAGTGTTAAATGAAACGCCTAATTGAGTAGGTACATTCCGAAAATATACATCAATCTATATGGATACAAGAACTACGCATGTACAAATACAAGAATTACGCATGTTTAAAAAAATCGCAATAAAAATAATTACAAGTAAAGAACTACAAATGATTCCAGAAGCTAACGAAAAATTGGGAACCTCAATGAAATATATATTTTTGAGTAGCTTAGACCTTCAGGATAATGGTTGATTTTGGGCAAAAATCGCTCAATACATGGGAAGGGGGTCAAATCGCTCAATACATGGGGGTAAAATCGCTCTCAAAACACTAAATTACATCAAGCGACCAGGAATTGTACTAATGTAAAAAGATAGTTCGAAAGAGTGCATTCAAATGAGTATAGAGGGAGTTAAATTTTATATAATTATTTGAGGTTTCAATCAAATGTCATTAAAATAATGAAAGATGCATTGCATCAATGTATCAAATATAAAGAATATATTTAATAAAATCAGTCTTATTTTGTTGTTATCTTCAATTCTTTACTCGTCCTCTCTACCTTGTTATAAATACATTAGTTCACTTTCTGTAACGGCAGTCGTGTTTTATATTCTTTTTAATATATTGTGTGATTTTGATGTTAAGTGTAGTGCCCTTCTACTTAATATTTAAGCCATTTAACATATTCTTGAACATTTGTTTTTTTAGTCATTATAATATAGAAATGAACTCTGAGTACTATAATGCGTTATTTCGTTTACCGAAGATGTCGGCATCCTATATCCTTTATTTAGACTTTATCGTATATTGCCACTTTCTCTTTCTCTTTCTCTGCCCTTGTATTTGATCCTTCATGACCATTCATGAGAGAAGATTATAATCATAATTCCATGAGGAATTCCACGAGAATGGACCAACTGTCTCGATCTCGTCTGAACATTGGTCTGTTTTCCTTATTTTGAAAGCGAGTTATATTTTCTCACTTTCAGAAATCTGCAACACTCTCATGCCGCCTACTGATGTTGCGAGCCATAGCCTCACGATCTCACTCAAGAGAAAATATTGTGGAACGAGATACAATCCAACGTGGTTGATAATCACATGTTTATTGTGTGTAATTTCTTGTGTGGATAGGGACCAACCGCCGTAAATATTATGTCCAACAGCAAATGAACGCTATGGGTTAATATCTCCAAGGCAATCAGAGTTGACCGCTTTTTAGCGTGCTGTCTTTTTGCTGACTTGACCACAAGCTGAGAAAAACGCAATACTAGACACTCATTTAGAAACCTAGAGACAGTACCTACCGGCAACAGCCCCATTATCTTAGCATACAAGCTATTTTTAGATGTTGTGATGCACTTACCTACGTGTACTGGCCGCGCCAGATTTCTTGGTCCCTAGCCCAGATGCTTGAATCACATGTATTGCATTTATTGGACACTGAAAAGGGATAAAAACCTAATCCTTTAAAGGATTTATATCCTTTTTTGATTTCAGGGCATTAATGTTCAATAAATGCAATACGTGTGATTCGAGAATGTGGGCGAGGGATCGAGAAATTGGGCGCGGCCAACACAAGGTCCTATGAAATTGTCGAATCTCAATGCTGGCTATTTTGAACTCAAATACCTAGCTAGTGAAGTTCTGTTTCGAAATTAGTTATTCATTCGTTTCGCGTCATTTCATTTTACTCTGACATAGTTGAGCTCACAACTACAAAAAAGTTAAAAAATCACGTTACTCAACAAAAAAGTAGTGTAATGTGTTGAGAGTTCATCTATGTATGTTTGCCGTTTCTTTATTCCACTATAAATTCTAAACGCTTCAACCGATTTAGAATTGTGTAGTATTGTTAGAATCGCTATGTCATCTTGAGGACTACAGGGTACCTTAACTGTCCAGATATCAAGCAAGTAGTTGCCTAAATGTCCAAATGTCCGAATGTCAATTCCTTCTATTTTAGTATTAATTAACAGTGATAAATGAAACGTCTGATTAAGTATCTTTCGGAAATATACATCTGTCTACATGGATAAATATATAAACCACACTTTTTCATAAATAAACCGTAATAAGAACAATTATAAATACAATAGTTAACTTTCTGTAACGGCAGTCGTCTTCATTATTCTTTGTTATATATTTACTTGTTTTCGAATATGTGTTCCGCCGTGGCCTCAGCGCTGCAGTTACAGCTAATATCAATAATGTAGTAATATCAATATCATAGTAGCTAATATCAATATCATAGTAGCTTAAAAATCAATAATGTGTTATGGGCCAGCCAGCACTAACAATCGTTTCCATTCTGGAAATGTTGATTTAAAGAACGAGCCCCGTGGACGGCAGGAAACGCAAGTCGATAATGAAGAATTGAAAGCGATAGTGGACGCTTGACCACACACTGCACGACAGACGGTCGCCAAATTAGAGGAGCTGCGACTGGAAACTCTCCGTCACCCACCGTACTCTCTGGACCTTATTCCAACTGATTTACACTTTTTTTTGGAATTTAGGAAACTTTTTCCTAGGAAAAAAACAATTCCGACGAGGCAGCCAAAACTGCATTAAATAATTAATCGATTTTCGCTCCAGATTTTCTTTAGCAAAGGAATCAATAATTTTCCTATAAAATGGCCGAAGTGCATCTATAAAAATAGCACCAATTTAAATTGTTTATATATACATATTATTTATTAAAAAAAGTTTGTATTTTTTGATAATTTAAAAGTCAAATTACAAAAAAAAATAGAGTTTAGGCGCATCTGTTTCTTTACAGCTGTTAGTTAAATTAGTTGACCTCATGTATGCTGTGTGATTTTCTTTAACTACGTCACAAACAGCTCATTGAAGACGTAATTGAACCAGACAATTCCGATACTTTATTCTGGTACGCGTTATAACCGTTGGTCAAAAAATGGTTTTTGAGTTTGACATGCAAACCAGCCTCTGAAAAAAAACACGTCAAAGCACCTTGAAAATCAAAGTCACTTGACTACCTTTTCTAACTATCGGTGTATTGTCAGCTCCAGATTCCTCCATAACAGACGGTCAACAGACAATTATTTTTTGGACGGTACGAGGCGACTGTGAAGAGGCGTTCGTCGGAAAACGGCAGATTTGCGGAACAACAATTCTTGGACATTACACCACGATAATGCGACAACAGACACATCGACACACACGAATTTTATACCAAAAGTTAACTATCAAGCACCGTATTGACCAGATACGACCCCGTGTGACTTTTCCGGTTTCCCATACTTATATTATCGATTCATGGAAGACATTTTGAGCTCATTGAAGCAGAAAACATAATTCGCAGAGGGAGGTCAAGGCCATACAGGAAAACGTCCATAACAAATGCTTGGACGATAGGATTATTCGTTACCTTAAGACATCGCCTCAAATGGGGTCTATATTTAAGTTGAGAAAATCAAATTGAACTAATAGGCCAATATTTTGTATTTCTATGTACAATTCTCTTATGTACAGATTGTTAACAGTAACCTCTAAGTAAATCTAACTCAGTAAATCTCACGTTTAAGTAAACCGAACTCATTACATCCTTTTATTTACCTTGCAATGCATGTTAGTTAGTATGTATGTATAAAATCGAAGACTATCGCGGTCTTCTAAGAGCGTCCCAATTTTCCGCTCGTAGTCCACAGTATCGAGTATCACGGTTGCGTTGCCTTTATCGGCCCGCAACACAACTACGTCCTTATTATCCCGCAGAGATTTTAAGCTTTTTCTCTGGGCGGCTGTGGTGTTCGACTGTGGGAGCTTGGCCTTGCGTACAAAGACAGCCACATCCTGTCGCAGTAAGTCGGCCTCTGGCGCAGGGATCTTGTTACGAGAGATGACTTCTTCAATGCCACCGATAATACTTTCCACAGGCAAACGGTTCGGTGTCGGTACATAATTTAATCCCCTGCTAAGAATTTCTGAAGGACGGCTCCTTACCATTTTTGGATGTCAAAGTGACGAGGAGAAGTGACAATACTCTCGGACATACGGTATATCGGAAGCCCACACATACGGACAGATATTTGCATGCAAGCTCACACCATCATCCCTATCATCTACGTTCAGTGCAAACGTCGCTCGTGAATCGAGCACGCGATCTATGCGACACTGAGCATTTTCCGAAGGAGATGGAACATGTCAATGATGTCCTTAGGAAAAATGGATACGGAAAATATCACGAGACACGCACACGATCTAATACGGACGAAACTCAAAAACCGAGCAGATCAAGAGCATTCTTACCATACGTCAAGGGCGTGACTGATCGAATAAGTAAGATGCTAAACAGATTCGATATAAAAACGATCTTCAAACCGACCCAAAATATAGCTCGATTTTTGAGGCCTGTAAAGGATGTAATACCACTGCAAACCCCGGGTGTGTATAAAGTCGAATGCAGCTGCGGTCTAGCCTACGTTGGACAAACGAAACGGCCCATAGCCACGCGACTGACAGAACACATCAAAGCTGTTAAAAACGTTCAGCGAGAAAAATCGGCGATCTGCGAACATATATTGGATAGCGGAAGTAACCACTGGATGCAGTTTCAAAATCCCATTGTTCTATCCAAGGAACAATTCTACTTTCCTCGCATGATCCGGGAAGCCATTGAAATAAGAAGAACTCCGAACTTCAATAGAGATGACGGCTACAAACTCTCTTCTACGTGGAACCCTCTTCTTAAAATGTTCCCGCCGCCGAACGCCGAACGCAAAGACGTAAAACAGGATACAGTGAGTGTTGTGTGCAAGACGGATTTTAAAAATTCCCGCGCTCCGAGCCCGGCCCCCCACCACCGTTATAACCTACGCAGTGGCGGCAGCGGTTTGCGGCCTACCCGCAAAACAACGGACTGACAGCTCTTCAGTTTACCCTAGACAACGGCGGCTGCAACGTCACCGAAACGTCGGGTCCTACAAATTTCACGCGGTAATTTCGTTTTCTATCCTATTTATAGTATGTATGTATGTTCGTTTTAAGGTCAAATCTTGAAAGTTGAATTAGAACCCGTTCCTCTTACCATATGAAGTTGAAATTTTATACGTTGGTTCAGTTCTGATGACAATGCATTTTTATGGCCTGATTCTACAACCAGGACCGGCCCCCGCCTCCCGACGAGTCTACTGTTCCTCGGTCAACAGCACAGACACGTAATTCTGTATACGCATTCAATTATGATAGCCCACTCTAAAATTCACTTTGACATGGCTGCTGCAGCCAGGATTGGCTCCCGACGAGGGAAGTTCTCAACGGTCAACAGCACAGAAAGGAAATTTTGTATAAGCATTCAATTATGATAACCCTTTCTAATGTATACTATGACATGGCTGCTGCACCCAGGGTTGGCTCGGGACAGAGCATTTTAATAAAATCTTGTTTTTAAAAAGTGTTTTTACAATTAACGTGTTTACTTATATATTTATTATGCAGTACAACACTACCTATTATAAAAATCTACATCTATATATTTACTATAAGACGTATCTGTACTCATATAGGGAATCAGTATATGTGTATGCAGGACACACACCAATATAATAGTTTTGGTATTCGTTTGCCGTTTGTAATTTTTTTGAACCGAAAATCGATTAGATTGAGGTAAGATGGATTCTATCTATCAAACTAAGACTAAAAAAATACTTTTTATGGCACACCGATTACTTGGCCCGTCAGGAGCCTATGTTTCAAATTTCAAGTTAATTAGTTAAGTCGATTAACCAGGAGGTACCTATAGAATCCCAGAACTATTATATTGATTTTCATATACCATCGTCCAATCCCTTCTTCCTAATGACTTCCGATTCCCCGACTTTCTGAGCAAATTTCTATTAACCGTCGATATTTAATTTGTATTTATATTTTTTAATGTATTTTTTAAAATTTTAACAAAAAGCGAGTGGCAAAGCGAGTTTTAACGCAAAGGCGTATTCTTCATATTTGATAAATACATAATCTACGTAACTCGTTTAGGGAATTAAAAAAAAATATATAAAATAAAAACTTAATATAACTAGCAAATAATATTAATTGTTTATTCGAAAATCAATAAACGAGTAGTCATTGAGTAATTAAATACACTTGTTATTATTAAAGATCACAAAATTAGGCAAAATCCGATATTTACAGCTGTAAATCTCGTAAAATGTATAACACATACCAACTTACACAAATTTCTAAATTATCATCTCACACCTGGTTATATAGGCGACACGCGGATTTGGTTACGAAGGATTTATGTTTATCTGACGCGCCGCAAAGCAATATTTTAGGTCCGGTTTCTTTTCTCCTTTATGCTAATTAAGTAACTTAATCTCATAAATTAGCAATAGTCAAAACAATATCCAAGTTCCACAGCTCGCATTAATTTAGAATTCAACTATACTGTATCCAGCGAGTCCGTGATATACCAGCGAGTGCTGTCTCTTTCGGATAGTTCCTCTGAAAAGAACTAGGTAATTGCATCTGCCATGGATTGGTAAAAGGATTATTATAAAGACCTGCGCCTGAAATGAATATTAAGCTCACGAATGTATCAATTTGTGAAATTAAAGGGCATTTTTAAACGAGTCCAGTTTTTTGCAAATATTTTGACTCTTACAACCAACCCTACTATGACGTGTTTTATGTATGTGTGCGTGTCACATGTCTGTAAGTGTGTGCCTTGTTATTGCATTCGATCGACAGAATTGAAAATTCAATTCCGTTAATTTGATCCAAACGGAAAATGGTGACCCAGCCCGGGTATCGAACCCGGGACCTTAGAATGTAAGATCAGGCGACCTAACTACTATGCCACTGGGCCGTGTATATATGACGTTTGTGGATATATATGATTGTTTAAAGTTATTTAGTTTATATAATAATTCCCTATCCGAAGAGATTCCAATGATGCTGTAGTTGTATTCGTTACGTTTTACAAAATTAGAGTTGTTAAATCATATGTTCCTGTATGTATCCCCTTTCCTGGAGATTTCCTCCAGACCCTTTCCAATCTATTTTGTTATAATAAGCTGACAGGTGTTTTTAATGTGAATCAATTTATCGAAAACGTTTTTTATTTTTTTTATTTATTAGAAATATATAATAAATTAATGAAGCGGTGAAACGGTGTAAACCGAATCTATCGCAGACCACGGCTTCCTTTGCCCGGCTGTTCACCCAGGATCGGGTAGCCGAAGATCGTTTCAAGAGCAGTCGCCCTAAGGTCCGCAACCACCCCCGCTCTGTAGGAAACAGTACTGCTTCCAGACTCCCCCGACTGTTAGTCAGAGTGCACAATCGATTGGCTTACTCCGCACGGTGTGCAGACCGTCCTGGGGCGCCAGAAGGTTGATTCCTAGGGGAAACTAGCCCTAAGGCCAGAGTCCTGCCCGGGCTCGCACTTCATGCGTGGAGGCCACCGGATGGGTGTTGACCCGTGAGTGTGACCAACCCTGAACAGAATGGGTCTTCGTGTCCAACTCAGCAAGGGCCCATTAGCTCCCACTAAAGACAGTGAGAGTATGATTATTGTAAAAAGAATATATGTAATCTAAGCGGCGCTATAATGCTGCCTTGAGGCACGCCCATATCGTTATCTCCCAGTGAAACGAAAGCGGTCGGTGCACACTGTCTTCTTGCGCGACGGATATCCGCAGCACCTGTTCATCTTGCTTATCCGTCGCGACCAGTATTATTGATATTTTTCCACAAAGTGTGTGGCGACATTACTTTTGATAGTGTTGCCTTGACAACCCATAACTGACAGCCACTCTGTGCCCGCAGGCTCTTTGTTGGTAGAGGACGTCCGATTTATTTTATGGCAACATAAATATTTTTTATCGAAGTGGGTGCATGACAAGAGAGGTGTATAAATTTAGCATGTATTACAAGTACCTACTACACACAGGCGCAATGAATCCGAGTCGCCAAACTTAACATCTCGGAAACTAACAATGCTAGCATATTCAAATAAAAAGTAGGTATTTGTTTACTATTTACCATAATACCACTAAACAAAATGAATAAAACTTGTTGGTTGCTTTATAAATAGAATAAAAACAAATTTACTGCATGAAGTTTAGCACCTGACGTTTCGGCCATGTTGCAAACGCCGTTGTCTAGGATATACTGGACGACGGCTGTTCAAACATGGCATTTATCCTATTTATCATGTCAAATATCCACGATAGTCTTAGATTTTATATTATTGAATGTTGTTAAGTAGGTAATGCAACCAAATAGGCTAGAAACAAAAAAAAAGATTTTTTGAAAATCAACCTACCAATACACTGTATTTATAATAAATTTTCCTGCTACGCAATATTCATTATTAATGCGGTAATTATTCCTGTAAAGGGCAGGCAAAGGGCACCACGGTCCTCGATAAATTCTAACTGAATTACCGCTACTGTAGGCTCGACGTCCTGA
The DNA here is from genome assembly GCA_944548615.1 of Micropterix aruncella. Taxonomy (NCBI): domain Eukaryota; kingdom Metazoa; phylum Arthropoda; class Insecta; order Lepidoptera; family Micropterigidae; genus Micropterix; species Micropterix aruncella. Next base: position 18,489,345 of record OX155964.1, on the reverse strand, counting down.
ACAGAGGCCGCGCAAGCGACTTCGAACCTGCGACCCAACGGAGGATGGAGGAATCCGTCCAAATCTGGTAGTGGCGGCGTGAGGCTGCCCGCTGGTTTCACTTGCTAGTGCTACGTGGTAAGGCGTATGACTCTCACGGGCATGTTAGCGTAGCTAGACAGTGGACTGTTTCGTCTCTAAGTCTCTGCGTTCACCACACTGATAAAATAACGATCAATATAGTTATACCTCCCGGGGGTGACAACTCCAAAGTTGCCATTCCAGTCCATCATACACTTGCAGCGTATATTATCAGAGGTCTGCACAGTTTCGCTGTGTCGACTATAACGACCGAACCTGCCACCCCAGGCTGGTATAATGATATGTGATCGTCTTTCAGCTGTGGGATGAGTGTAGAAGACTTAAACTTAGACAATTTACTATCTAGCTCCGCCAACTAGCCCGCGAGAGACCAACCCTTATCGCTCGACACCAGGTAGTTAAACCAGCGGGCAGACCAAGCGCTCTCGCTACCAGTTATGGCCAGATTTCTCGGGCCTCCCGTCTGGTTACAGGTTCGAAGTCGCTTGCGCAGTCTTCTCCCTTGCGAAGCGGTGATTGAGTGTCTACCGTATCTATCGCGGACCACTGCATCCGTACAAGGTATACAACTGCACCCGCTTTATAGGAAACAAAGCTGTCTCCAGCCCCCCCCCCCTCCCCGCTAGAATCAATCGGAATGCACAGTCGATTGCCGCCAGGTGCGCAAACCTTTTAGGAGCGCCCGTAGGTTGACTCCTAGGTGAAACTGGCCCACAGGCCAGAGTCCTACCCGGGCTCGCACTTCTGCGTGGAATCCGCCAGATAGGTATTGACCCGTAAGTTTGGCCGACCCTAAACACATGCATCTTGGTGGCTTAACTGCAACAGGACCCATTACCTCCCCATAGGTATATCTAAGACTTTTGGTCGAATCCCCCCTTACCTACTCTCAATCATTGGTTTATTTTCAATCGAAGCTAATAGACGTGGTCGGTCTCTAGATGCGCCATTACGTATGTTACCCGGGGGCTCTCCCGCCTATCGTCGCAGCATCCGTTGATCTCGTCTAACGTTGATTTACGTTTAATATTAATAAACACAGCTCAAAGATAGACTCACAAGTTTATTTTACGACAAGATGCGACCGGCGAATGTGTAATCCCTGCACACATAATAGCATGGTAATACATCGCAGATGGCCGTCAAGTCGGCTACAGGCGACATCCTATATCACCTCTTATTTTTAACCGACTACATTTTATAATACACATATGGGAGTGCCTTATTTTATGCGGCTTTTTATCGCGCCACAGCCTCGCCGACAGCACCTATAAATTATTAATATAATATTAAGTATAGTTGAGTTGAATTCAAACAAAAATGCCGACTCTTTTCATTGAATCCAACAGTTTGCTAATATGTATGTAATTATTAGGTTCATATATTTTTTAATTTATTAAAGAAACCAACAGTCATTACAAGTTGTATCACAGGGTCTACGAAATTTTAAAGACAGCCTGGAATACGGCTACTAAATAAAAGAATGCAAACAACATCCGGCTTCGTATGGCTCACTATTACCAATAGCATATGCACCACAGGATAGTGTAGAATCTACACTATCTTGTGGACTATCGGTCCATCTACTACACTGTAGATTGACCGACAGTCTTCACTCAATATTCCTTTGACTACATTCTAAGACTATATTATGCTCGGTCTAATTACAGGTCCTAAGCATCTCGTAGTGTCTTATAATAATAAGCATATCGCTGGAAATATTCTCTTAGAATCTGAGAGGAAGCATGATGTGCATCCACTATATATGTTGTTACATCTACTACATATGAAGTACCGGGAAGCGTTTTATTTACACGGCCTCCCATAAAAAAGAAAGTAATTTGTTCAGTGCTCATCTATGTATGTTTTCCGTTTCTTTATTCCCCCATAACTTCCAAACGCTTGTACCGATTTAAAATTGGGTGGTATTGTAAGAATCGCTATTTCATCTCAAGTGTCCTCAGCTGTCAAAATATCAAGTAGTTGTCTAAGTGTCGAAATGTCGATATATTAACATAATTATATCGTGTTTAGTGTCAAATGAAATGTCTGATTAAGTGCATTCTGGAAATATACATGTATCTATATATGGATGAATATATAAAGCAGAAATATTTCATAAAAACCAAGTGTGAAAATCTTTAAAAAATCCAAGTTTGAAAAAACAGCAACCAAATCTCTCTGTGAACTAAAAACAGGTTTTCTCTGATGTACACAAAAGTAAAATTTGTATTTTTAGAAAAAATTAAAGGGAAGAAAAAGGAATACGATAAAATCACATAAAATAATAGTATTTTATGTGATTTTATCGTATTCCTTTTTAATAATTCACAATGAACATATTACACTTTTTTTTAGTCGGGCAGTCGTGTGAAAAGAAACACTGTTTTGGTTTTCATTCGAGTATAACTATATTTTCTCATCGTATAACATAGCGAATCGTGACAAAAATGATACACGATTCGGAGAAGCCTAGGGAGGAAATTCATATTGTTTTCATTTATGTATGTACGTTAGTTTTTCTTAAATAACCTAAAAAATGGACTGAAAACTTGTAAAAATAGGGATGTGGTTGTAGCCGCGAGTGATAGTGACAGCACATACATACATAGTTACAGTTAGAAATACAATACAGGTACCACATATCGCACCTCCGATCAAATACTGAAATCACTCGAAAAATTACAGTTATGTTGTTTCTTTATAAAAATTATCGCCATTTCTCATTTTATCTCAATCTAAAAAAGAGTTATAACTGTTAGTTCACTAATTCGTCAATGATACTAGTCAAATAACAGTTATGGCTCTTTTTTGGAGTGTAAAATGAGAAATTGCGATATTTTTTATAAAGAAACGCCATAATTGGAATTTTTCAAATTATTATTCTATTTGATCGGAGGTGCGATATATAAAAAAAATATATTTTTAATTTTCATTTGATATAATTTTGTTTCCGAAACAATTTTTTTGAACCATTATCACAGCCCTTAATCACCGTTTTAAAAATAGCCAGCTATTTCTCCGCCACATCTCGAATCAAAGCCATTTTGAATGAATAAAGCAAAGCATTCTTCTTTAATTGCTGCTTCATAACAATTTGCTTGGAGTCTTGAGCGGCTGTGATCCTTTTAAAGAGGACTATAAAATTTAACGATTGACAACTTCGTTACGTGCCATTCGATCGGTGGTAGCGATGTGCACGTTGATTTTAAATCGATCGTTTCGATTGAAAATAGTCCGATTTCGATGAGACGATTCGGCACAAATGCTTTCATATTGTGTTAGTTAAGTAGTTTTTACATACTTTTTTATTGCCTGTACAACTAAAAAACTAACCATTTTTAGAAAAAAAAATGTACGGAACTGAAGTATTTTATGTATACGTATTATGAAGAACCCAATATATTCTGTATATTTTTTATTAAGAACCCAATATATTCTGTTAGGGACTTTGACGGATTGGGACATTGAGGGATTATTATTATTATTATTTTGATAATCATAGGGGGACTAAAATTTTTATTGACTATTTTTATTGCGCCATTTTTATTGTTGTAATTGTATATTTGTAATATTTCTAATTTGACCAATGTATAACTAATTATTCGTTTTTATATTTGCACTAATTTTCATTTATATCTATGTACCTAGATAATTTAGTGGCTCGGATTATTTTTTAAATATTTTATATTTATAATATAAATTTAATAATGTATTATTTAAAAAAAAACTAGTCAATATGTACAAAATAGAATTATACTACTTAAGGTAGGTATACCACATATCCATGTAAAATCAATTTTACTATACCAACAGTAGTAATTCCTACCAACTGTATTATTTTATAAGTAAAATAAATAAAACAAAAGTATAATATTAGGTAGCAGATTAATATCGAAAGTATTAGTCGAGTAAAATCTAGCGAGTATCTAGGTAGTGAATTATGTAGACGTTGTTCTGACTACTACTGAAGTAAAAAGCCTGTACGAGGTACGTGGTAGGAGAACATTTATTTATTTATTTATTTATTTACTTACACAAATCATCATTACGATAATACAAAGTGTTTGAGATGCTCCTTATAAATTTGGAAAAAATACTATTGCACACATAATATAAACCATACCACATACACTATAATTTAAAGAGAAATTGCTAAAAATATATAACATTAAACTACTAAATTTACATTATGTCATTTAAAAAGGTGTGGGCTGTCTATGGAGAAAAGATCTGGTGTTGCGCGCGCTATCAAATATTGTTTAAACAGTTTATTTGTTTGTTGTACAACATCATCAGTTGACGGAAAATATTAGGTCAATAAGTACATAACAGAATAAAAATTAATTATGCCAGTACAGGCTGTATCTAGAGAGTAACAAGTAAATATAATAAAAAGTATTAAAAAACACGACTGCCGGTACAGAAACTGAATTATTGTATTTATAATATTATATTATATTTTTTTATATTTTTTTGGACAGTAACTCAAATTTAGGAATAATTCAGAACCGGCGACCAACGAGACAAGTTTTAGAAAATAGCTTAATAATACCCAGAAGGAAAACATCATTTGGACAAAGACATTACTCTTTCATTGCGCCGAGATTTTACAATCCGATCAATATGGAAATAAAAATGAATTTGACATTTAGGGAATTCAAAAATAAATTAAAGAAATGGTTATCCAATCACGACAGACTAACCATACATCAAATGTTAGAAATAATAGTATAATAAAACTTAGGTGCACAAATTAATAACATATTTTTAAACATATATGTTAAGTATATTTTAACATTGAACTAACTACCAAAAATTATTTGACTTTGACAATGAAGTATACTTTTTAGACTAGGTATTTTTATATTAATAAATATTAATGACTGTTTCTTTCTTTTCTCACATATAACTTTATTTATTTTATTTAATCGACTTTTATATGATATTTATTGCCGATTAAATAGTGAAATTGCATTTTATTTATTATATTATCTTTTAATATTTTTTTATATATTTTTTTTAAATTTATTCTGAAGACCACATTTTAGGGAAATTTAGTGTCATTAGCTTTTTACTACAACTTGTATATTTGTAAGCAACCAAGCAATCAAGCAAACTTGATTGTAATATTGGAGTCCTGTCCACCCTAGAACGGGCTAAGGTTTTTCCATTCGGTTCCTGTTATTTTTATAAGCTAATCAATGTTTCATAGTAATTAATTCTTAAATAAATAAATAAATAAAAAAATAAATAATTATTTTTATTACGGTTTTGTTATAAAATAATTATTTGTGGTTTTATGTATATTACCATACCTATAGATACATGTATATTTCCGACCTTTCCGTAATTAGTATTAAATGAATCAGACCTTTCATTTGATACTAATTAGGATACTAATTAGGAATTGGACATTTGGACATTTAGACAACTGCTTACTTGATATTTAAAAGTAAATGTACCTTATTATACTTGGGATGACAGAACAATACTAAAAATACCACACCCTTCTAAATCGGTTCAAGCGTTTAGAAGTTATGGTGGATTAAAGAAACAGAAACATACATAGATGAACCCTGAACACATTACACTCCTTTTTTGTTTGACAGTCATGGCAGTCAATAAAAGCAGAGCCGAACTCAATCTCAAATTAATAAGTATCTCAAAGCCTACACCTTGAAGAGATGTGGGTTCGGAGTAAAAACATCTAGATCTGAAGCCAACGAACATAGCGCATATGCGAGTATGTGTGCCGAAATTTACGGATCTCATTAGTTGTTGTTATTATGTTTTCTATAAATGAAAAGATTTTTGAGGAATGCAATAACCCCTGAAGTTTATAACTTCTTTACGTTCGACTGTATCGGCTCACAAATATAGCGAAAAATCGGTTGTGTCACTTTAAGACTTTCCCGGCAAGAAACCAGGACTAATTTAACCTGAATGTAAATTTCATTAAAAAATCGGCGAGTGCCCTCTATCGGTCGGCGGGAGAAACCCGGTTGGGTTGCGTTCCATCTTTTGGCCGTAACCCAATACAAATGTTCACAATGTGATTTTGGCCAAAGAAGACCAAATTTCAGTACAAAATTTCGAAATTGAAATATGACTAGGGCGCCCCCTGGTGGACCGATTTCAACCACAACCTTCTCAACTCTAGTCATGATCAAATAAAGCCTGCATGCCAAACTTCAGCTCAATCGGATTAAGCGTTTGGGCGCTTTCGTGAAGGAATACACAGACACCGCCAGACACACAGTAGTGCGTTCAAAATACTTTCCCTTCTCTACGGTTAATGAGCAGGGCAACTAAAAATAGACATTTAAAAACATTATATGTAACATTTCCATATGCACCGAGAAAAAATATTAGATTGATTCTTACATTACCATTTTGTTATTACGGTTTTATACAGAATAATGTCTCAATCGTATTTCTGTTACATTACAAGGAATTTTGTTAAAACTCCATTACTCGATTATATGTATCAACATTTTCCTTACGGTTAATACGGAAATAACAGTATACTGTAGCTTCAACATGATTCATGTGTTCAACTATAATCGTGCGTATGCGGCTCATGTTAAAAGCGAGATCCCAAGCTCGCGACATAATAAAATACGTCGCGACGGAAACATAATGTTTTAACATTACGCCGAGGTACCACAGTTTGTTTGTTTGTTTATACTCCTTATTGTGAAATGTCACAATGGGCGGGTTTATTGTCATATGACAATTTCTTACAACCAACCCTACTATGACGTGTTATATGTATGTGTGCGTGTGACATGTGTGTAAGTGTGTGTCTTGTTATTGCTTTCGAACGACAGAATTGAAAATGCAATTCCGTTAATTTGATCCCAACGGAAAATGGTGACCCAGCCTGGAACCGAACCCGGGACCTTAAAATGTAAGATCAGGCGACCTAACCACTATGCCACCGGGCCGGGCCTAACCACTCACGCCAACGCCGTTACGCTTGATGTTCATTCATACGTATGGACCACAGTCCGAGTTATATAAATAATCCTTGTTGGAACATGCGTATTTCTGTATATTACATCGTTTTATTATAAACATTCCTCTATTAGATATTACTCTTCAACAATGAAAATAAAATAGCCAAAAATATAATATGCGGCTTAACAAAAAGGTTGTTTAAATGGCTGTTTTTGGCAGGTGCGCCGTCGCTGTAGCCTGACTTAATAATCGATTGCAAAAATAAAATTTTCATCTCTCTGTCACTGCGAGCTCTTTATTTATTTTCCTAATTATCGCCATAAACTTTTTTTGCCAGGGCGTAGTGTGTTTTTTAGCGTATTCCAATAATTAACCCAACGCACTGTTAATGAATGACAGCGATCATTATGTGAATTAAATAACTGACTTGCAACGATCGAGCATTCCGCCATTGCAAAAAGTTGAAAGGGGTGGAGTTGACGTGGTGACTCCGCCATTTGTCCGTCTATCTGGATGTACCTATCTAACTGTCGATATACCTCCAACCTGAGGAGGTAAAACAATCTGACGCTAAAAGCCTGTTGAGTTCCTAAATGACACGAGGCTTAGCGCAGAACTATAGTTGGTGGCGAAAACAATAGATCAGCAATGGTTGCAGTGTTACTAGGCTCATAAAGACCTTAAAAAAGCCCCACACAACAACCGTCAATTATTATTGATAATTTTAAGAGGACTTATCTAAGTTCTTTCAAATCCCTGCCCGCTACGTGTTCAGATTCACTGACCAAACTATATAACCTTCTAGCCGTGTTCGGCCATAGTGACTGCATTGTAGATTCTAGTGACTTCTTTAGTCTTCTCAGAGTCCATTGTTCGATAGCAGTCGAGTGCGCAGGCTATATTATAGTGCACGGGTGGGCGCGCGACCACAGGTGCACTCTCTCTTCCTCCCTCTTCTGAACCCGATGAAACGGAGACCGTTAACCAAACTACAGATCTTTGAATTAATTTAGAACCAAAATATGTTTTTTTCTGTTTAGTTTTTTATCGCTTGTCAATATTAAATATACTATATTTAAAATTGACAAGAGTCTCGTCTTGTCTTTATTTAAAATTAGCTGACCCGTGCCCACTTCGTTGGGCAGTAAACATTTTTACTTGTGATGAAATTATGAGTGTGGTTCGGTTAATACTGAGGGCTATGATTTATTTCCTGACTGCCAAAAGGAGGGTTATATTTTTACTGCATATGTATGTATGTATTTGCATGCCAATTTGGCTATATTACCGGGTTTCAGATGAGTGAATGAAATGATTATGATTGAATAAATTATGTTTATTTTAATTGTTCAAAACTTCCCTGTATACTATATTAGATGTAATGTTATTATTTTGTACCAAAATATATTGTTTTTCAGGAGTTCCAACCCGAGATACGGTCGCGGTTCCATACTTATGTCGTATTATCTCTTTAACAATTTATGCAGTAAAAGGGAAAAGTCTTATGTTTTAAACACTTGAGACGATAAAATTATATTATTTTGATAAGAATTCATAATTGTTGTTAATATGACCAATAAACATGACCTAACGATTTATATTATTTTTTTAATATAAAAAGCTACTTTGTGTGACTTAAATATAAAATTTAGACATATAGCTGAATAGGAAGTAGACACTGCTATATAGGAAACAAAGCCGTTTTCAGAATCCCCCGGTTATCAGCCGGAATGCACAGTTGATTGGCTGACGTCGCGCGGTGCGCAAATCGTCCAGAAAGACGATTCCCAGGGAAACTGGCCCGCAGGCATATAGTCCCACCCGGGCTCGCACTTCTGCGTGGAGGCTACCGGATGGGTCTTGACCTGTGAGTTCAGCCGACCCTAACACATGGGTCATAGTGGCCCAACTGCACTGGGCCCACAAGCTCCCAAAATAAAAAAAAACATGTTTGGGTGTTTGCGGTAACCAGGCACGTTGCCAGAATGAAATAGCTAAATGATGGTTTTCCGAGCCCTCTTAAGCCGCGGCCAACCGCTCCTTCCAAGAAATCAAATCTGCAGGAGAGCGATTCGTATACGCAATATTAATTAAATTTGAATAGTTTCTTGGTTTGTGTATTCCAACTTGCAAATAGAGACGTTACAAGTAAGGCATTCCGACTTCTTACACTAGTAACAACGTTTACTTCCGTACCTTTTCCGAGTGAATGATTTATTTAACGACGTTGGCGTTAATATTTAGGCTAAATAAGTCATTCACTTCAACGGTTTGAATTTCTTTAGAAATTACAGTGCTCCCGAGAGAAAGTACAGTGCAGTGTAAACAATTAAAAAAGAATATTAATTTAATTAATGCGCTCGGGCGGCCGTTTGGAGTGAGTGGTAATGTATTTATGTCATAGTTTCGTTGCCATGCACTAAAAGTGAAGGTGGGACCATTATTAAGATAACTATTATGAAAGCGGCATGGAAAAGCGCCCCATTGTTTACGTTACTCATAACTGTAGATGTATTCCTAATTAGAGTCACTCAGTATATATACTTAAAGAATTAAAGGTAAACGCTGTCTACACTGAGAAAACAAACTAAAACGGGAAATCCTTAAATAACGATCTTTCTGACTAATATAATGGCCAAACAAGCACACTACTTCATAAAGACGCTAGGCAATAGTGATAATCTATACTAATATTATGTAGAGGTAAAGTTTGTGAGGTTGTAGGGAGTAATCTCTGAGTCTACTGAACCGATCTTGAAAATTCTTTTACCAATAGTAAGACACGTTATTTGTGAGTGTCATAGACTATATATTAATCCGAAAAATGAAAAGACTTTTTCGTAGTAGTCGGATTTGCAAAGTAAGTCGGAGAAAAAACGGTCGAATGAAAACGTTTCTTACGAACGCTGCCTTAACGATGAGAGATATATGATTGAGTTTTAAAGAAAAGTTGTCGAGCTTGATAATGCCTACAAAAAGTCAGCGACAGCATATGTCTATTGTTTATATTTAAGTCACAAAAAACAGTTTTTCATATTAAAAAATTAATTTAAATCGTTAGGTCATATTTATTGGTCATATTATCAACAATTTTGAATTCTTATCCAAATATGTAAATTTATTGTCTCAAGTGTTTTAACGAAAGACTTTTCCCTTTTACTGCATATAATTTTCCTTTTACTGCATAAAAGGTTAAAGAGATAATACGACATATGTAGGTATGAAACCGCGACCGTATCTCGGGTTGGAACTCCTGAAAGAATGGTACCAAATAATATCATTACATCTAATATGGTATACAGAGAAGTTTTGGACGATTAATATAAACATAATTTATTCAATCATATTCATTTCACTCACTCATTTGAAACCCGGTAATATAGCCAAATCGGCATGCAAATACATACATACATATGCAGTAAAAATATAACCCTCCTTTTGGCAGTCAGGAAATAAATCATAGCACACAGTACTAACCGAACCACACTCATAATTTCATCACAAGTAAAAATGTTTACCGCCCAACGAAGTGGGCACGGGTCAGCTAGTGTATGTAAGATATTAATGAATCCTTAGGGGCGTAACACCATTTTCACGTCAAACGCGTTACTAAATTTACTTTTCTGGAAGTGGTCTTCGTTTTGCATATCTGGGGTAGTCGGACTGCCAAAATGCTATAAACAGTTAGTTGTCTTACTAGAATGTAGCCGTGTCCTTATCGATTGTATGACCATTATGTACATATATACCGCCTTGAATATATGCTGCATTTTGACGTATACGAAGCACGCACGATACAACAGTCCTTCGTGGACCACAGCCCGGGAATTCTGAAGTGACGATACGGTACGTCAATGCGATACGACATTGAATTCGATATCGTCCATGATCCGATGACTTTACTGATTTTTCGATTCTGTTAGGGATTTGATAGTCCTTGAATCGTCAGAAGTAAGGATAGGATAGACGACAGCACGTGAGATGCCGTCTGGCCGATCACGAGAAATCGCACATCGTCGGGTGACGACAATCATATACAGAATTCCTCCACTGACCTTTCGCCTGGCTTTGGCATCAGCCTTTAGGGAGCTAATGGGCTTTGTTGGAGCTGGCCACGAAGACCCATTCGTTAAGGGTCGGTCATACCCATCCGGCGGCCTCCACGCAGAAGGGAAAGCCAGGGTAGGACGCTGCCCTGCGGGCCAGTCTCCCCTAGGAGTCAATCTTCGGCCGCTTCTGGACGGTTTGCGCACCGTGCGGTGTCAGCCAATTGATTGTGCACTCCAACTAACAGCTAGGGGAATCTGGGAACAGTAATATCTCCTATAGACCGGGGGTGGTTATTAACCTTATGGCAACTGCTCTTGAAACGACCAATCGGCCACCAGATCCCGAGTGATTAAACCGGGCATAGGATGCCGTGGTCCGCGATAGATTCGGTTGACACCGAATCACCGGTTCATAAGGGAGAGGACCGCGCAAGCGACCTCGATCCTGTAACCAGTCGGGAGGTAGGAGGTATCCTGAAGGTTATTTCCAGACGGAGATTTATGTATCTTAATTTATAGATATTTGGACATTTAGATAATTATTTATTTGACATTTGATCACTTTAGGTACCCTATGACACTCAGGATGACATAAAGATTCTAACAAAACTACACACTTCTAAATCGGTTTAAGTATTTAGAAGCTATGGTGGAATAAAAAAACGGAAAACATACATACATGAATCCTAAACAAATAACACTGCTTTTTTCAGCAGTCGTGTAAAAATGTAAGTACAGTTATATGAAGAATATAACAGTGTAAATCTTAATCTAAAATGAATAAGTAGGGTAATACTAACACCTTAAAGAGATATAATAACAATAATACTCTTTATTAAACAATAAAAAGTTTCGCACAATGCCGGCTTTATCGACTGTAAGAGATTGCCGACTATAAAGAAAGGTAAGATAACGGTCAATTGTCAATTTAATCAATGAAACTTTTAATCATTCAATTAATCATTCGGTTAAGTTTTAATTAGGGTTATTTAAGAGGCTAATATTCCTTTGGGCTACCAAAAAGAACCAGTTCCATTCACCAGTTAGGCATAAGATGTGCAATCCTGCGCATCCTTCAAATATAATCTTGGTTTTCTATAATATATCTCAATTGATAAAATTTCATTGGTCGTACAGTTTCATAAATCCACCTAATATACCTGTTTTGTTGACTCCATTGAGACTATAAAGAAAGATAAGATAACGGTTAATTGTCAATTCAATCAATGAAACTATTCGATTAAGTTTTAATTAGGATTATTTAAGGGGTTACTACTTCACAGTGTTGCCAAACAGAACCAGTCCCATTCATCAGTTAGTCATCTGATGTGCAGGATTTGTAGGCAACTCTGTTAATTAATTGACATTATAATTCAATAATGTGACCGATTACAGATATCCGATAGTGACTGATTTAAAAGGGATATGTAGAATAGGCTTCCTGTGTTGATTGCACCGATATCTAGTTGCGATTATAATAACAGGTATGAGTAGTTTGCGATTATAATAAATTCAATTGAAATACAAGGGAGTAAATTGGAAAAATACTAAAAATAATATCAAGAAAGTCATGAGGATGTTATGAAAAACTGAAAAATTGACACTTCATAATTCAGTCTTTATTAAAGCTAGAATGAGTGTCTTATAATCCTGAGAATGATATCCTAAACTTTGTTGTAAATCATTTGCTAATATTTATAGCGGTTTATGAGTTCAATAATTAAAATTTTTAAATGATGGCCAGAAAACGAAAGCTTGTTAGTGGGAAAGGGACTAACAGAGCAACAATTTTCTAGCGCAATAAGAGAAATGTTGAAAGTTAAAAAAAAACATACATTTCGGATACACAAATATCATCTTCTGCGTATATATTAATTATTTTCTCGCAACATTTAAAGTTTTTACTTCTGTCTGCATAATCAGCGCATTTGCCCATATAGCGGGGCGTTCTTTGATTCCTAAGATGAACTTTTCTGTATCAAAATCCATGACGCGCGTCCTGCGTACAGTGTCTAGCGACTGAAGGGCGAGAAGCGACTGACGACTGACGGGACGCTTGCGACTAAGGCTGTAAACGCACTATAGGCTGGCGCTTTAAAATTTGGTTAAAATGTGACAACATTATCATTGAAAAAAAAATATCACGCGTAGAGACATCCTTATTAGGATATAAACGCACTAACGGCTGGCCGTGATGCGGCGTGCCGTTGCGGCCAAACTTCGTTTTATATAAAACCGCATGATAGCGACGCACTGGCTTGCGGCCAGCCGACAACCGTTTCGGTTGTCTTGGGGCTGCGGCGGGCCGCAGCGGTTGAATGATACGGCGCGCGGCATCCCCTCCACGCACTCAGTGTGGTTGGGCAGCAGTGGCCCGTATTCCGTTTCTCGCAAGTGCCTAAATTGGCGTCTAAAAAGGCGCTAAAACGACGCTTAATTTTGAAATGACATTTTGGTATTCCCTTCCATGGGTCCTAACTGGCGCGTGCTTATGTAGAGATCATCTGGTACCTAAATTGACGTTAAGCACCGTCGAGATCCTTTTTGGTATTTCGTTTCTACAACTGTCATGGCGGATGGGTCTTGTTCGGGGTCTTATCTAAGAACGGTCTAAAATCGATCAGTCTTCTTCTGACAGCCGTGTAACTTGTTTTTGCTTGTGATTCCGAAGACTTTTCGCGTTGCAATTTTCAAAGATGTTTGCACAGCGTTGGCTTTTAAATCGAAGAAGGGATGATGAGCGCAGATTCTCGTAAGTAATTGTTTATTCATATCTATATCTTGCCCTGAAAATCCTGTGTATTTTTTATTGTAGGTTATGATAAATCGCCCTGTATATTCTTGTTTAGGCACATTCTCTTTATTATTGTTTGCCATTTTATTTCAAAACAAACGAAAACGCGAATCGACACACAAACACGAAACGGCGCGGCGTAGAGCGATCGGGCGACTGACCGGGCGGCGAGCTGTCAAAATTAAGACCCCGCTTTAGAATGGCCATAGACAAAACGGAAATTTTAAGATTTAAGACCGGTTCTTAATTTTGATGAAACAGAATACCAACAAAATAACGAAGGTGCTTAAGTTCTTAATTTTTAGCACCAGCTTAGTTTAAGCCCGCGAGAAACGGAATACGGGCCATTGCCGCAACGGCTCGCCGCGTCGCGGCCAGCCCCTAGTGCGTTTTAAGCCTGCGGTCCGCCGCAATCGTCAGCTTTATATTTCTGCTTTAATCAACTTTTATTTCAGTCTGCATAATCAGCACATTTGCTATCCCATATAGCGGGGCGAACTTTTCTAAATTAAACTCCATGGCACGCGCCCTGTGTACAGTGTCTAGCGACTGACTGTAGCGGGAAGGTGTGCTTGCGGCTAGCCGCGCCGAGTGCGTGGAGGATATGCGGCGCGGCGCATCATTCAACCGGTGCGGCTCGCCGCAGCTCCAAGGCAACCAGAGCGGTTGACGGCTGGCCGCAACTCTGATATGCGGTTTCATATAAAAATCGAAGTGCGGCCTGCCGCAATGGCACGCCGCATCACGGCCAGCCGCTAGTGCGTTTATAGCCTAATAAGGAGGTGTCTACGCGTGATATTTTTTGGCAATGATAAAGCTGTCACATTTTAAACAAATTTTGAAGCGTTGGCAAAAAAAATGTCGTTAGACAGCATTCTAGCGAAAAAGAATTAATTATTTGTCATAAATTCATAAATAATAAACAACATAAGTCTAATTGATGATTGTTTTTTTTTTTCAAATCGAAATTATGTTCCAGGCTTTTAACATTGATTTTATAGTCTTTTACGCTCCTTGAGAAGTCATTTATTTGAATAAAAGTTAAAAATAAAATTAAAAAAATGGATATTTTTTGGCTTGGAACGCATTTACATTAATTTATATGGGAAAAAATGTTAACTTGAGTGTTTTGCTTAACGTTAACGTTATGAGAGGTTCCACTGTACTTTGTAAACATTAACTAAGGTTCGAAAACTGAATATAATAAAATGTATAAATTATCCAAAGTGAATAATTATTTTGTACAGAATAAATTATGACATGACATCAACCATGTCGTCGCACTTTAAAGATGGAACAATAAATACGCCTTTTTATGCTGAATGCTGGACATGCCTACACATAGGCTTATCCTGCTCAGTTTTAACATTGTATCGATCGGCATGTCAATAATTTCCCATCTGCAAGCAGGAATTATTTTTACTCTAATGAGCTTGTTAATGGGAAATATCTCATTTATTTGCAGTCTAAATGTCACGGGTGGTTCGAGCTGTGTATTCGGAGAAGTACTTGCGTGTATTTTTAATACGTTAATGAAATTAAGTTGGCATCGAAGGCCGTGAGAAACCAAACGGATAATGCTCGTTGACATTTAATTTCGTCTTGTTATTTAAAAAAAAAACGGAGAATAAACTTTCAAGGGTGCCATGTATACCACTCATGTAGCCTGGACGATATTACATGCATTAATATGGATGTATAGCATCATATAGTTGTATAACTACAAATCTACTGCCGAAATAAGTTAATGAGTCAAATATAGAGATTCCTCGAATGAATACTTGATTTAGGCAGCGTCACTTTATAATCGCGGCTCCCAGAGCCTATATAACGTGCAGCATAACTCTATGAAATGTAAAGGGAATTTACCCCATGTAAGGAACAATGCCATAAATGACTGATGCACTATGGTTGCACTGTTGCACTTTGGTGGTAGCAAATGGTTGTTCATGCAGTTTGGACCATAAGATCCACTGTGTTTTCTTGTCGGCCCAAGTCACGATTCAGCTCCTATTCAGTAGCCTTCTCGTGTGAGGGACTACCCAGGGACGGACTCTCACGTCTCAGGCCTAACGGCTGGAGGATCGGTTTCCCATGGGGATTGCTCTCCGGCGCTACTGAACGGGTTGCGCACCGTGCGGCGTCAGCCGATCCACAGTGCAAACAGTGCACAGTGACTAATTACTGGGGGAGTGTGGAGACTATGGAAATATACTGTCTCTTAAGCAGCGGGGCTGGATGTTGACCTGTCGTCAACCACTATTGAAATTACCAATTATTATTAACTACCTGATCCTGAATTCAGAGCCGTGCAAAAGATGCCAATGGCCCGTAATAGATTCAAACTGAATCACCGCTGAATATACGGTAGTTGCGGCACTTGCGTATTCGACACAGTGCCTATTGGGAATTGTTTCAATAACAACGTATCAAACTAAATCGTAGCAATACTCAGATGATTGATTTCCCCGTCAACAATAAAGGGGCTAGTTTTTAATAAATCATTCGCTGCTTCGTCTAGTCCTGGTGACGCTTATTTTTCAAATTTTATTGTCATATAAAAAATTATGGTATAAAGTTATATTGAAGTTGGCGAAGTTGGACCTGGATGTGATGGTTATCTTTTTTATCTGTCATGTGTACAAATAAATACTATGATGATAAATTTGTTAAATTTTTCTTTAAATAAATTCTTAACAAAAATATATTTTGCTTATGTTGTATTTGAGCTATTCGCAAAAGGTAAAAAAATAATGCTATATATCGCTCAATCTGCTTTAAATTGTTCTAACATTGAATTCTTGATTTATTTTCAAGTGCATATTTATATTTTAAATATAGCTTTATTTCGAGATATATTTTCGTGAATTTACGTGATGTGTTTTTATTTGCATGATCAGCGTTTTAAACTAGTTCCAATTAAATTCCACCGATAGCTGTGTTTTTAAAATAACTTGATTTTTATTTTTTTTATAAATATTTTAAACTTTTCAATAAGACGTATGTTTTTTTTTTGTATATTTTCACAATTCTATTATTCTTATATAAAACTCAGGCTCGTTTTGGTTTCTGCCAACACTCTTTGGGATGCGTTCAGTAATTATATGAAACCATGTTTAGGTCAAATCTATTTTTATAGTAAATGTTTAATTTTAACTCCTATTTGAACGTCTACTGAGTTTCAACTTTAACACTCATATAACGAGAAATAAAATTGCATTTGTTCAAATTTCAAAAACTCACCAATTCAGGTACGCCCAGCAACCAATTTCATAAATTCCGCTTTCCCTGAAAAAATGGAAATATAAAATTTAATCACAATAAAATAAAAAGATCTTATTCCCAAAAATAAAATCAATATTATTATAGGTAATTGATTCAGTGGATCTTGAGTGCTTCCCACCCAAAATCTTAAAACGTGTTTCTTTACGACATAATGAAAAGTGACTATCGAGAACAGTGTTCGAAGAAAAGGGAATAGAAGCCCACTCGTGAACAAAAATTACTTGCTATGCCACTTCTTTAAAAACCTGTCAAATCGAGAAACAATATATGTATATATTGAGTATTTTTTTATCGCACAACTTCTTACCTATGACGTTGCCATATCTTTAAGAAAATTAAAGATATCTATTTAATTTAAAATATTAGTCCCTATTATCTATGCAATTTTTCCATTCAATAGGAGTTTGCCATAATTTTTTTTTAATGTTGAAAAATGTGTCAAAGTAACATTCCACATGAATTAAAATACGTGCTGTGTCTAAACCCAAACAGATAGCCAGTATCTTCTCGTGAAGTATAAATCTGACGAGTTTGTTTGTTTAAACGTGCTAATCTCTGGAACTACTAGTAGGATTTGAAAATGACTTTTGCATTTGATAGCCCAGTTCTCGAGGAAGGGAAGTAGGCTATTTAAAATCCTGGTACGACCCTTAGGAGTCAAGTAAAAATAACGCTTAGCGAAAACTGAGTAATACCGCGGGCGGGGGTTGCGACGCGGTAGGTCAGGGCCGAGGACGGCTGCCCAATATGAATTGAGCATTACCGAGAAGAGCCGAAATGTGCCTGCCTTATCCAAAGATCAGGTTGCAGCAAAAACTACAGTACTAAAGAACTAAAATCACTTGAAAATACGACTAAAAATACTATGCCAAGGTACTCTAAATTATTTCTAAATATTCCGATTTCTTTTAAATTAAACTGGGGAAGGAACCCCGCTGCACAGCTAGTCAAATTATAGACTGTGTGCTTTAATTAAATGCTACATGGAATGCTTTGCCAGAAGGCCTACTAATCAACATTGTCCTGCATACTACAATCAACTTGAATACGACACTTACAAGAAATAAAGTCGGTAGTTTGATTTATGATAATTTGAAGCAATTTATTATTTTGAAAATCCATAAGATTGCCACTTTTTATTTAAACTCCTAATAAATATTGAAATTGTTAAACCTCAAGTATATTATCATGTCGAGTTTTTGTTAACTAAACCTACCTACTTACCATATACTTACTAACCCGTATTTACTTTGTTAATAACAGGTAACTAACGTAATTTCCCCTGGATTTTTCTCAATGTTACCTTTATTTTTTATTATTTAAAAAGTAATGTTTTTTCAACATAATTCTTATGTGTGTGTTTCTATCGTGTGTATCTTGTTATGCAATTCCAGTACTTGTCTCCCAACGGCAAACAGTGACCCAGCCGGGAATCGAACCCTGAACCTCGCAATGTAAGATCAAGCGACCTAATCACTATTCCACCGGGCCGTGTTATTTTATATGCACTAGCAGAGAGATATTCGATGTAAGTAGAATTACGCGTACAGCAAAGCCGCGTGTTCTTCTTATAGCATGGACCTTATCTAAACTCTTAATTATTAAAAAATGCCCGAGAGTTGTACGTTTTTCGATGCCACTTTTTCTGTATATTTGTGCTTGATATGGAGGTGATTAATTTTGCTTTTATAGAGGCAGGCGCTCCCTAATAAAATGCATTAACACAGGAAGCAGTTGATTTTTATATAAATGTAGCAATTATGTGCAATTAAAAGAATATAAATTATGTTTACCGTTGACTTAAAAACCGCTAAAGCGTGTAGCCCATTAATGTTTTATTGTGTGCATTAATCAGTCATGTTTTCAAAATCTATTCCGGAAATGATGCTCTACGTACGAGTATGTATGTTGATATTCTGTGGGCGGCGAGAGCAGCGGGGTCCATTGAGTTTGGAGTTAATGGGACAGTTCCTGGAGTTTCTACCAATTTTTATTACATTACATGTACGTCATGTCGAATTGGCGGCTAAAATCCGCTCTTGGACGTGTCAACATATTTGTGTTACCCCTTTGGCTACGTAACGACCAAATTGTTTCACATCAGAACACCGTTGACTACGTAACGACCAATATTGGCGGCTTGCTCCCGGAGCGCACAGTAATATTATTTTCTAATTCGAACGCATCATAAAATCCATATCAAAAATCTCATTAGTACCATAGATACATAGACTGCCGCTAGAATAATGTCGCGCGTCATTTCGCGGATATTTCTGGTAAAATTCCATTGTCAAACCTCTTTTATTTTTTTTCGAGAAATCATCAAAATTTTTATTGGTTTTTATGAGCTAATATATAAATATTTTTGTACATGAATAAGCAAAACGAAATATTACATTTGATAGACAATCTAATAAAGATTACGACAGTAATTACAATTTCTAAATAGGATTCCGTATTTTTCCGAAAGACAAGTAAAAGTTAGAAATGTCGAGTTATTTTTCACTTTTTCGACTTTCTCATATTCATAATTATCTAATTATTTTTCAAAATGATATTTCAATATTCTATATACGAAATTTTAATTTGATCATTACACAGCTATTCTTTTTATGATTACTATAGTATTTCCATAGTACTTTTTGTCGAGCGCGGCGATATTGCAAGAAATTCCAATAAATTGCTAAGGTCTGCCATGAAATTATGCCGCTATTCGAAGGGTTAAGTAATAAGTCTCATTACTACTTTAATCTTTACATAACATACATATGTACTTTTTGTACATATGTTGTCAATAATTTAGCTATTAGATTGTAACAAAAAAATATATAGTATCTAAGAAACTTTGGGACCCACCAAAAGTTATTTATCGTAAAATTTTATTACAAAAGAAATTAAAGGCTTACCAATTAAAATAGTTAATAATTCTGATGGCTGCCTGCTAAATGCCACTCAACACAACACTTTAAATAGTCAATAGTAATTAGTCTTAAAACCTCGTTTACATAGGAAATACGAATCCCAAAATTCTGAACTAGTTGACATGATATCTCAAGTTCTACTTGAACGATTTATTTGAAATTTGGTGGAAATTATCTTTGCTTATCCCTCTGTATACGGGAGCATGGATTTTGATTGTTAAAAAATGTAATTAAAAAAATAATAAATAAAAAAACAGTGGCATTTTGGAATTTTTTGAAATTGTCGCTATTTTTGTCGAAAAAAAGAATATCTTTATAAGGTCCGGGCCATAGCAACGTTCTTACTAAACAAGATTATTTTTTGTTTTTTCTTTGTTTCATAACAATACAATGGTTGGAAACATGTCGACCAGGACGCACCTTCTTTTAAGCCCCCCACTAGCCTTTGAATTTTAAGTTTTTTTTTGTTTTTTTATTTTTATTGTATTCGTGAAACGTCAATAAACATTTTGTAAAACAATGGATTGTAAAAATGTATTTTTTTATCATACTCTTTAAAACGCCTAAAATTTAGGCCTCTAGACCAAAATACCCCTTTAAGTACAAATAGCATACATCTCACTTGACCCCATGAATTCTCCCCCTTAAGGTAAGAATCCACTAATATCGGGCAAAATTTTGACCCTTGGGGGTTATGGACCATTTGGGGGTTAGGATATAGGATGATAGCTTTTTTAAAATGTATTTTTTTAAATATCACCTTTATAATCATTTTTGATATATTTTTTACGGTATATCGACAGAAATAAATGTTGTAATTACCGATCGAGATGTTACAATTAAAAATTAATTATAATAATTAAGGAAAGACAGGACTTGTTCATGTTTTTCTTATTTTCAATATTCGTCGTAAATACGAGTATGTGCCGAATTGATAAAGATTAAAATAAATATGAATACCCTTGATTAACATTTTAAATCATATCAGAACGGAGAAAGAGCCAACAAATAAAAAAGTCATCCACCATTTCACTTTTAAAGGACGCGGCAGTGTGCACCAAAGACAGAAACTTGGTCACTTAAATCGCCGCATCGGTTGAGCCTTTTGATTAGCGTATGGAGCTTTATGGAGCGAGTACGGAACTAAGCACACTAATGAAAAGTGGGTGTGTATATACTAGAAGGAATGACTTTACTAAGTGAGAACAACCACCAACAGTACAATATTTTCTTCTATTTCACTTGGATCTAGAACTCGTCTTCCAGAGTGTCGGCTCCTTGACTGTATTAACGGTCCATACTCAAACAAGTGTATTTATATCCTCGGTTCCTCAAGGCAGATTCTGCATAGGTGGGTCCCAAGTAGTCCCATCGCATGTAGATGCATATTCAACTTGAAGTGACCCGTGGGAAGATGACTTTTTTATCAGCTCTTTTGAAACCTTTTGTCGTGGTATATTCTGCCAGTATTGGCGAGACTGTTTTTTGTTTTTTTCCACTCTTTTCACAATGGGCGGGTTTATTAACATACGACAATCTATTAAAACCAACCCTACCAATTTGTGTATATACGTATGTGTCCGTGTAACATGTGTGTAAGTGTGTCTTGTTATTGCATTATATCTGTTAATTTCATCCTAATGGAAAATGGTAACCCAGCCGGTAATCAAACCCGGAACCTTACAGTGAGATCAGTCGACCTAGCCACTATGACACCGGGCCGTGTATTCTATCCTGTTTTCGAACTTGTGGGTTGCTGTGATGTTGCGTAGATGATTCTGGGCGTATGATTGGTCATAGAACCCTTTTTAGTCAACTGGTCAGCTTTTTAGTTGATTTCCTTAATTAGTCCCTTACCGACATGATTTTTTTTCCAAGATAATCGACAATGACATACATATCGATAATGAGACGGACAGCGATGTCTCACCAATCTCACCGCTTGTACGCTTTGGTATGAAACGCTAAAACGCCCATACATATGTATTTAACAGAAAACAATTTATTAAAAAGCTTTTAGTTTGTTATCTCTATTTAGACAATCCCGAGCATAATAGTAGCTATTTTTAACAATAATTACAAGATTAGGAAATGAGCAGTCGGCGTGCGGCTATAAACAAACCCTATATTAGGATACGCTTATTAATAACTGGTATCGCTGAATGAATACATTAAAAGTAACTGTTTTTGGTCACGACTTTTGATCTTATGCACAAATTAGGAATGCTGCAAGGCAGGATGTCTTAAGTGTTCGCATTTGTATCACAATTTTAATATTGTTAACAGAAGCTGTTACCATTTGAAACGCCAATTATACGGATGCTGTGATCTTCTGGTTATCTATAGTTAATAGAGTGGATACAGTGTATTAAATGTTATCTAGTCTGTATATATACCCAACCAATTAAATACCGGGCATTAACAAAAACCTCGTATAATCCGTACAAAAACATGCTTTTAGTTAATAGTAATGTATTTAATTAACAAGTAGAGTTTTGGACCAATCTGTTAACGAGTTTGTTTGCGGACGTTTGTTTAGGCGAACTCTAGTGTGGTCTGCTATTTTTACATGACTGCTAAAAAAAGGAGTGTAATACTCATGAAAACAATTGTGCATTAACAAAGGCCTTTAATAACCCGTACAAAAAATGCTTTTAGTTAATAGCAATGTAATTAATTAACGAGTAGAATTTTGGACCAATCTGTGAACGAATTTGTTTACGGAAGTTTGTTTAGGCGAACTCTAGTGTGGTCTCCTATTTTTACATGACTGCTAAAAAAAGGAGTGTAATACTCATGAAAGGAATTGTGGATTAACAAAGGCCTCGTATAACCCGTACAAAAAAAAATAATACTTTAGTTAATAGCAATGAAATTAATTAACGAGTAGAGTTTTGGACCAATCTGTTAACGAGTTTGTTCACGGACGTTTGTTTAGGCGAACTCTAGTGCGCTCATTATTTTTACATGACTGCTAAAAAGAGGAGTTTAATACTCATGAAAAGAATTGTGCATTAACAAAGGCTTCATGTAACCCGTACAAAAAATGCTTTTAGTTAATAGCAATGTAATTAATTAACGAGTAGAGTTTTGGACCAATCTGATAACGAGTTTGTTTATGGACGTCTGTTTAGGCGCTCTCTAGTGTGCTTTACTATTTTTACATGACTGCCCAAAAATAAAGAAATGTAATATTTTTAGGGTTCATGTATATATTTATTTTATCAGTTTCTTTATTGCTCCATAACATCTAAATGCTTCAACCGATTTAGAAGTGTGTGGTATTATTAATAGTTATATCATCCCGGATGTCAAGGGTACCTAAACGGTCCAAATGTTAAATAAATTATTGTCCAAATATTCAAATGTCAATAAATTAAGATAAATACATCGTGTTTAGTGTCAAATGAAAGGCCTGTTTAAGTAGATTCTGAAAAAAAAAGATAGTTAAAAAGTTGATATTAAAATATAATTAAAAAGTTGTTAAAATCATCACGTGATTAATGGATGACCCCTAGGTTACTCAATTATTACCATATTAGTAATGAATATTGAATATCAGGAGAGCTTATTATAACTTTTTTTTGTGACAGTCAAAAGGAGTGAATCCGTAGTTCGATTTTCTAAAGTATAATTTATTTTGTTTAAGCCTTTTTGATTTTTGATCAATTTATAGCAACTAAGAAGTTTTATATATTATATTTGGGTTTATGTATTATGTATTATATTTAAGCTAGCATTCTGAGTTTCCGTTATATTAGGGTTATGTTGGTAAACCGGTTTCATTGATCCCGAGTGTAGATTCTGTGTAAATCTGTGTGTAGATCCGATCCCGAGTGTAGATCTGGGGTGGATGGGCAAATGTCCCTAATCACCATTTTGGAGAGAATATAATAAAAAAATATATACAAATAAGAAGCATATTCCTTGTTTGCTCTAATAAAGAAAAGACAATAATATTAATAAATCAGTAGCTTTGCTAAGAATACGCTTAACGGGCTGTTACCTTTTAGAATAAATTAAGAACCACTCAAATTCTTATTTAATTCCGATTGTAAAATTTAAGAATGAGTCTTGATTCCTAGAGTTTCTGTTTCATCAATCGATGTTCCTGATTGGTGCTAAATTTGACAGCTCGGCGGGGTTCCACCTCCGCCGCTATTGTGTATCGAAATTTCCTGTGCGTTTCGCTATATTAGTATATTATTTTATTGCAGCATTGTGCATCTAAATCTTAAAAAGAAAAGTTTGCGGATACGATCACAATAGTAAATAATGTTGACTATTTTGCGACGCCACCTACGCCATCGTCATTTTTACGTACATTTTTAGACCCCGACCAAGCCCCATTTAGACGCTGAGAAGAATCGCAATTCGAAACATATAATTTTATTAGAAACAATATATAAATGTTAATTTTTAGAGTCACATATGCTCTGTATAACGAAGTTCCACGTAATACTCATGAAAGGGAATACTAAAACACCAGTTGAATAGAGTTGATTTGTTTGAACCCCGAATGAGACACTAAAAAGTAATGAAATATAAGACCTTATTTTAATTTTTATCATCCGTTTTATCAAGTTTTTAATTAGTAAAATCCTTGTAGTGGATGAAGCAGTTCGACGAACTAAGCAAGTTTTGGTGGATTTTTTTTTGAAAAAAAAAAACAAAAAAATATTTTCAATATACATTTTTTAGTTTCTTTTTATGTATATTTTTTTATAAAAAGATAAAATATTGCAAGTACTGTTTATTACCGATACTTTACCTGCCGCTAGATGGCACAGCATTTTCCAAACTTTTCTTCAATAGATAACATTTACAAATTTGACAAATAAAAATTTGTTTTAAAAAAAAATAAAAATAAAAAATATTTTTTTAGTTTTGCCCAAAATTTTTAAAACAAAAATTGTATTCTTTGTCATACTGATTCATCACTATAAGGATATTACTTATTAAAATTTGTTTTTATTTGTTGTGTGGGGCTTTTCTAAGGCCTTTAAGAACCTTGTAACACTGCGACCATTGCTGATCTATTGTGTTAGCCACCTACTATAGTTCTGCGATTAGCCTCGTGTCATTTAAGAACCGCAACAGGCTTTTGGCGCCAGATTGTTTTACCTCCTCAGTTTGGAGTGATGACCACCCAAGTGGATGTATCTTTTACGCATCAGCGGGCCACACTCGCACATGAGGTGCAGGGGAGTTTCTTCTGTCCCTTGGCAGAACCTGCACATTTTTGTGTCTCGGAGCTTGAGGTTGTACATATGTTTGTTGAGGTCACAAGGCCCCGTGAGCGCCCTCACCAGTATGCGTAGATTGTTCCTATTTAGCGATAAGGCCTCACGGGCCGTCTTACGGTCGTAAGCCTTAATTAGCGCTTTGGAATGATTCAACCCTGGCGTGTTGTTCCAGTGGTTGACGAATTGTTCTAAACACATTTGTTGGAGCATTAGGTTTGCAAGGCGTTTTGGTACGCCACAGCAAGTTTCAGGGCCGTATAACGTTCCCTTTGCTCCCGTCTTAGGTACAACATACTTATCCTAATATAAGATATTTTTATTAGTAATAATCCCTAGCTGGAAAAGGACATTCATCTCTGACATATAATGGTTAACCACCTCACTAGGAATAAACCTGTGTTAAGGTGGTACTAAAATCGTCTGAAAATTCCTGTCGAGAGGGCAAGGCTCATATGTTAGGAGTATTTTTATTTATTTATTTATTTATTTAAGAATTAATTACTATGAAACATTGATTAGCTTATAAAAATAACAGGAACCGAATGGCAAAACCTTAACCATTTGCTTATTTGTTTCTGTCACCCAACTGGGACTAGCCCGTTCTAGGGTGAACAGGACTCCAATATTACAATCAAGTTTGCTTGATTGCTTGGTTGCTTACAAATATACAAGTTTTAGTAAAAAGATAATGACACTAAATTGCCCTAAAATATGGTCTTCAGAATAAAATAAAAAAATTATAATAATAAAAAAAATATTAAATGGTAATATAATAAATAAAATGCAATTCCATTATTTAATCGGCAATAAATATCATATAAAATTCGATTAAATAAAATAAATAAAGTTATATGTGAGAAAAGAAAGAAACAGTCATTAATATTTATTAATATAAAAATACCTAGTCTAAAAAGTATACAAAGTATAAAAAGTATACATAAATATACTTAAATAATTACTTAATATACTAAAAAAATACTTAATTACTATATATGAATTAAATTTAAATTTGCTGACGAATTATGGACAGTTATAAAAATACATAATTATTTTTCATTTAATAATACTATATATATGAGTGCATGCGTAGAAGAAGATGCCATTAAACGATGTCTAGAAACCATGTCTTTACGCGTCGTTCGATGCTAATGCGAGTGGACAGCCCGCGGAGCTTAGCCTTCACCGCGATAATTAGTTCATATAATTACGCATAGGCCTGTCGGCTTTATGATACACCTATTGTACGACCACAATGCAATGTAATGCTAGTTGTGAGTGATACCGCGCTATGCAGATAAATTAATGTGTTGGATGGGTGTCGGTGTGCAGGATCACAGATTAATCGGTGTTGTCTGTGTTCATAAAAGATACGACATTATTAGTATTGATTATATAGGGTATTAGATTGCTCAATGCCATAGTACGTTTTGTCAACCCTTGCAGGTGGCGCTGATAGTATTGTCTGGTGAAAGTAATAGATATTTAATTCGCCATCTGTAATAATATTTATAATAAATGGTTTTTTTTATAAAGCACTGGTTGATTATAAAAACCCCTTTGTTAACAATTAATAACATTCAGTAATATTCAGTTATTAGTGCCGTTTATCGCATTTTTGTATCGTCATCTATACTATCTTAATATATATAAATTACGTGTCACGTTGTTTGTCCGCGATGGACTCCTAAACTACTTAACCGATTTGAATCAAATTTGCACACAATGTGCAGTTTGATCCAACTTGAAAGATAGGATAGCTTACGTCTTAATTTATAGTCGCGATATTATTTTATTGCAATGTCTATTATTTGACATTCGCAATTATCTGTTAGTTCCAAACGATTTTAACAGATGGCGTTATCTATTGAGTAATCCATAGATGGCGCTGCTATGTTAAACCTACAAACGTCAAAGTCGGCCAAGCGTTATTCTAAATTCAAAATATTGTGAAGGTAATACAGTGAAATTATTCCTGCTTTTTAATTATTTGTGCTTCATTGTTCAAAACTCTTTAATTAAAATATATACATGTAAGTATTATCACATAGTTATAAAAGTGGAATAACTGCAGTATAGGAACCTCTCTCCAATTTTTTTCATTTTAATGCTAAATCTGGAAGAAAATTGTGTCGGTCCCTATAAATAAGCGAGATATAGGCATTCAAAGTTTAAATTTTAAAAACAGGCCAAAATAATATAATATAAAAATGGATGTTGGTATATCTGTATGCCCGTCTGTCCGAGTTTAATAGACTCCGAAACCGTTTGACCGATCACCATGAAAGTTGGCATATATATGTATTTTTTTATGGTTAAGGTTTTTATATATATCCGCTTTGTTGCAACTTTCAACTAGACGGCGCTGCAGCACACCAACTTCTATACTGCTCAACCGATCGCCATGAAAATTGGTATACATTGGTATTTGAGAAAAGATATAACACGGGCAACGCCGGGTAATACCACTCGTATATATATATATATATATACTAGCTGACCCGTGCCCACTTCGTTGGGCGGTAAAACTTTTTACCTGTGATGAAATTATGAGTGTGGTTCGGTTAGTACTGAGTGCTATGATGTATTTCCTGACTGCCAAATAAAGGGTTATATTTTTACTGCATATGTATGTATGTATTTGCATGCCAATTTGACTATAATACCGTTATTTGTGAGTGTCTTCTTGTGAGTGTCTTATTGGTGAGCGTATTATCTCTAACTATTTATGCAGTAAAGGGGAAATTATATGCAGTAAAAGCGAAGAGTCTTTTATTTTAAACACTTGAGACGATAAATTTACTTATTTTGATAATATTTCATAATTATTGAAAATATGACCAATAAACATGACCTAACGATTTAAATTATTTTTTAAATATAAAATACTACTTTTTGTTACTTAAATATAAAAGTTAGACATATGCTGTTGCTGACTTTTTTGTAGGCATTATCAAGCTCTACAACTTTTCTCCCGAACTTAATCTTATATCTCTCATCGTTAAGGCAGCGTAGTTAGAAACGTTTTCGTTCGACCGTTTTTTCCGACTTACTTCGGAAATCCGACTACCACAAAAAAGTCTTTTAATTTTTCGGAATAATATATAGCCTATGACACTCACAAATAACGTAGCTTTCTATTGGTAAAAGATTTTCAAAATCGGTTCAGTAGATCCAGAGATTACTTCCTACAACCTCACAAACTTTACCTCTTTATAATATTATAATATATATATATATATATATATATATATATATATATATATATATATATATATATATATATATATATATATATATATATATATATATATATATATATATATATATATATATATATATATATATATATATATATATATATATATATATATATATATATATATATATATATATATATATATATATATATATATATATATATATATATATATATATATATATATATATATATATATATATATATATATATATATATATATATATATATATACGAGTGGTATTACCCGGCGTTGCCCGTGTTATATCTTTTCTCAAATACCAATGTATACCAATTTTCATGGCGATCGGTTGAGCAGTATAGAAGTTGGTGTGCTGCAGCGCCGTCTAGTTGAAAGTTGCAACAAAGCGGATATATATAAAAACCTTAACCATAAAAAAATACATATATATGCCAACTTTCATGGTGATCGGTCAAACGGTTTCGGAGTCTATTAAACTCGGACAGACGGGCATACAGATATACCAACATCCATTTTTATATTATATTATTTTGGCCTGTTTTTAAAATTTAAACTTTGAATGCCTATATCTCGCTTATTTATAGGGACCGACACAATTTTCTTCCAGATTTAGCATTAAAATGAAAAAAATTGGAGAGAGGTTCCTATACTGCAGTTATTCCACTTTTATAACTATGTGATAATACTTACATGTATATATTTTAATTAAAGAGTTTTGAACAATGAAGCACAAATAATTAAAAAGCAGGAATAATTTCACTGTATTACCTTCACAATATTTTGAATTTAGAATAACGCTTGGCCGACTTTGACGTTTGTAGGTTTAACATAGCAGCGCCATCTATGGATTACTCAATAGATAACGCCATCTGTTAAAATCGTTTGGAACTAACAGATAATTGCGAATGTCAAATAATAGACATTGCAATAAAATAATATCGCGACTATAAATTAAGACGTAAGCTATCCTATCTTTCAAGTTGGATCAAACTGCACATTGTGTGCAAATTTGATTCAAATCGGTTAAGTAGTTTAGGAGTCCATCGCGGACAAACAACGTGACACGTAATTTATATATATTAAGATAAGATATATATATATATATATATATATATATATATATATATATATATATATATATATATATATATATATATATATATATATATATATATATATATATATATATATATATATATATATATATATATATATATATATATATATATATATATATATATATATATATATATATATATATATATATATATATATATATATATATATATATATATATATATATATATATATATATATATATATATATATATATATATATATATATATATATATATATATATATATATATATATATATATATATTATAATATTATAAAGAGGTAAAGTTTGTGAGGTTGTAGGAAGTAATCTCTGGATCTACTGAACCGATTTTGAAAATCTTTTACCAATAGAAAGCTACGTTATTTGTGAGTGTCATAGGCTATATATTATTCCGAAAAATTAAAAGACTTTTTTGTGGTAGTCGGATTTCCGAAGTAAGTCGGAAAAAACGGTCGAACGAAAACGTTTCTAACTACGCTGCCTTAACGATGAGAGATATAAGATTAAGTTCGGGAGAAAAGTTGTAGAGCTTGATAATGCCTACAAAAAAGTCAGCAACAGCATATGTCTAACTTTTATATTTAAGTAACAAAAAGTAGTATTTTATATTTAAAAAATAATTTAAATCGTTAGGTCATGTTTATTGGTCATATTTTCAATAATTATGAAATATTATCAAAATAAGTAAATTTATCGTCTCAAGTGTTTAAAATAAAAGACTCTTCGCTTTTACTGCATATAATTTCCCCTTTACTGCATAAATAGTTAGAGATAATACGCTCACCAATAAGACACTCACAAGAAGACACTCACAAATAACGGTATTATAGTCAAATTGGCATGCAAATACATACATACATATGCAGTAAAAATATAACCCTTTATTTGGCAGTCAGGAAATACATCATAGCACTCAGTACTAACCGAACCACACTCATAATTTCATCACAGGTAAAAAGTTTTACCGCCCAACGAAGTGGGCACGGGTCAGCTAGTTATTTTATATTGTCATAGGACAATATGCCCGCCCAATGTGAAATTTCACAATAAAGAGTAGAAACAAGCAAAAACAAAACAACCTTTACCGATGCTGGCTCTTGCAAGTGCTTTCAAATGCGTGACGCATCTATGTGGTGTATTAGAGTATTTTTGAAGCTATGGCTGTCTGCTGGCTACGAAGACTGCTGTATGAACATAATTAGCGGGCACGCGCCGCTTGGCGTTGGCGTCTCGTCCACAATTAGACAAAGCGCACGTGAGCGAGCCACCGGTTAACGTTGCTCTTTCTCGGTTCAGGGATTCTGACACGGCCCGGACTGCCGCGTGGTCAGGGAACTTCCGCCGGCCCGCGCACCTATCCGCACTGCGCGCGAGCGCAAACCGCCACTTTGCAAAACGGGATCCGGGCACTCTAACGGCACAACTTCGGAACACAGCTGATTCAGTTGTGCAGGGCAGGGCAACCTAGTCAGGGTAGCATTAGGACGTTACTTTATTCACATAAGTAGTTTTGGATCTATCTTATGCATTTGATAAGGTTTAGAGTCCGCTTCAAAGACGGCGCAGCTACTATAACCAGCTATTGGCTAAACCTGTTTGCTAACCCGCCTATTATATCTGTATTTTTGGCATCTGATTCATTGTGCAGACCAGCTGATTCAGTTGTGCAAGGCAGGGCTAACTTAGCAGGGTGGCATTACTATAATAGGTATTTTTTTACCTTTCTAATGCATTTGACAACGTTTAAAGTCAGCTTCTGACCCATACCTGTTTGTTAATCCGCCTATTATATTTTTGAGTTTACTAAACTTGGCAGCGTAGCATTATAATCATCTTTTATCTTACCAATATTTTACTACGCTTATGTGGCTTACCTAGACGCAAATAAGGAGCTACTCTTTAAACGGGAAATGATTCAGAACGCCTGCATTGGATTTGTTGATTCCCTGAAAAAGTTTGATCATATATTGACCTTTCGTAGGCGAATAGAGTGGCTCCCCATTAGACAATGTCGGAATTTTAACATACACTATGTGTTCGTGTACTTCATTTCGAAATTCCATCTTATTAGTATAATCTCTGTTCTCCGATCTGCGAAGCTACTCTTGAAAACAAGAGTTATTAACTTGTGGGATCAAAGCATTCCTCGAAACCCTTTAATATACATAGAATTAAAGTAACATCATATAATTTTGATCATATCGATGGCGACATTCCTTTTATTTAACTTTATCGAATAGTAGGGTATCGATACTTCATAGAGCATATTGACTGTGTATACAGCTTACATGACCTATGTATAGAAACAGTATAAATGCTTACAAAGGCGACATTAGTCGACTACGAGAAACGAAAATTAGGTATGTGTCTTTTTTCAAATGAATATATACTTCATTTTGTGTCAAGTACCGAAAATGGACGAAGATGCAAGCCCACTTTGCCAATATACTCGTAATAGCAACTGTGCAAATTGCCGACGGAAACGTTCCAAAATGAGATAGCTCGTTCGCAGTAGTGTCAGATTTCGTGACACGTCCACGTATTATGTTTCTTTTATGATATCTTTGGCATGTTGTACGAGATAAGGTTGACATTTATAGTTCTAAATATTTTGTATTTATTATTTTATTTAATGATTTCGTAATCCCATACCAGATATAAATCTCCATAACATTACTTTGTCAATATTATTAGTAATTCCGACTACATTACAAAGAAAGATGTAAAAATTATTTTCGTTGACTTCGTAACCAATTTCTTGAAATGAATTTAGTTGTGGATTATTAATTAGCGGGAGTCGATAATTACAAGAGTCGCTTAATATTCAAATCCAGAAACAAATAAGTTATGATAAACTTAGTGATTCCACCTACTGAATAATATTAATTTTAGATATTTACAATGAAAATATTTCGTAGATACCTACAGTGTGTAGGGAAGCTCAAGGGGAACTTTTCGATAAAAAAATATGTTTTTTTTATTAAACAAATCCTAATATTTGTTAGTAGATATTATATCATATGTATTTTAATTCAACAGAAACCAAAAATATATATTTAATAATCGGACGTACAAAAAGGAAATAATCAGGGTAAACTTAATATATAACACAGTTGGTATAACACAGCACAGCCAGAGACAGACCTTCTAGGTCTAGTTGGTTGTGCGATTTCGCCTCATTCGGATATGCTAGCATATTTATATCCATAGAGCTATGTTTTTCGCTATTATAATGTTTGTTCTTAATTATTCCTCATGTACAACAGTATGCATGTCCTTGTATTTTTTTGTTCTTGTACGTTATAAATAAATAAATAAATAAATAAATAAATAATTTTAATGTCTTGTTAGAAGCTATGCCACAAATCCTTTTGACATAGGTACTTCTAGTAATGAATTGTTGTTCTTTCTCTTTCGCGGCTATTGTCAATGTTATATGTCACTAAACCGTCAGGGGAATTCTTTATGGTAATAATCCATATCCAAATGCATGGATAACTTGAACTTGGAAATGATTTATTCAATCATGGCGACTATTCTATCAGCACTTTGCCAAGTGATAAATGTTTCTCTCTTTATTGAATATGTACCGAGTCATTGGAAAAAGGCATTCATAGTACCACATCCTAAAATTTCCAGACCGCTGTCAGGAAAAAGCTTCAGACCAATTATCTTTTGCCTTAAATTTTCCAAGGAACTGAAACGAGCTGTAACGGCCAATTGGATTATTTTCTTACTGCGGATAACAGCCTTGACCCACTAAATCCGGGTTTCAGTCAGGTCACAGAAGTACAACCGTTCCCGTTAAAGTCAATGATGATATTAGACGCCGTATGAGTGATCCCTATAACATAACACCCAGTAGGGCAACTATCTGGAAGAGGCTTCAGTGGTCTGGAGAGATAAATACTCTTCGAAAGTTCTGGTGCAGAAGGCAACGGGAAACCACAGCACCATTTTCCTTAGTACTCAGCTTCATATGGATAGGACAAAAGGAAGTATGTAGAGCTGACTGCCAACCTTCACTAGTTGGAGAGGCACCCGAAGAAGAAGAAGATGAATGATCGCAAATTCACTATCCTTACCTTATTCGGCTTTAGTACCGCATTTAATACTAATTAGTAGATTTCGACCTACTTCGGACTCGGACGACTTCATTGTCTCAATCTATCAGAAGATGTCCTAAAGTGGTTTAACTCGCTCTTACGTGGACAATCTTATGCAAGCAACTTGCCAACTTGTCCCATAATACGTCGGATACTGTTAATCGAATTGCAAGTGCGCTACAAGGAGGAATATTGCCCCTCTACTTTCTTCTCTATTCATCAACTCAACAGCTAAGGGCCTTACTACTAATTGTCATTTCTTTTCTGATGACCTGCAGCTATACACCCATGCGACGACGCCCCACAAGGTTAGTTTGGCTAACTCTATTATGCATAAAAATCTAGACGTTATTTCAATCTTGACTTAAAACTTGCTATGTATTGTAATTGGCAGCCAGAGATTTTTATCGTCTTTTATTATTACATCTGTTCTACTAATCCATATTGATAGTAATGTTGTACTATATTCAAAGACGGTGAAAGATCTGGGTATTATCATCGGTCACTATTTCCCTTGGCAGTCGCAGATCAATGAAGTCACCAAACGCATCTTTGCAGGTGGAGGTAGTTAATAAGGCCATAATTCAAACACTGTTTTTGCCTCTCCTAGAATATGCTGATGTTTACCTAACTTAAGGTAGTTTGAAGCCATCTTCGACAAAATAAAATGATTGGAAAATGTATTTATTCATTAGGTATATTTGTATTTAATAATTTTTTTAAACATTCAGAAAACTGAACAAAAACAAAATTATGAATAAATTCTTACATTAGATAGTCGTAGTACACTAAAGCTAAGAACAACATTATAATTAAATTAAAGCTTTAAAAAAATACAAATGAGCCTGGAATGAATATGCTATTTGTATGAATAAAAAAAACTATTTAATTTTGTTTTTAAAATTTGCCAGAACCTAAGCACTTTAAGATAATCCTGGATTGTATGTATACGTCAGTCGTATGGAACGTGTACGAAGTCATTGCTCCGAGCAGCAGGCAAGATTCAGCCAAAATGGCCGCTTTTCCATCTTCCATATTATCCTCGTTTTGTTTTAAATTTGCTTATAACTGCCCATATCTACGATTATTTTGTAACATCCTCATCCAAACGTTTGGTTGGGCAGGCATATTCATTCGAAACACTGATATGAAATACTTTCTTTTTCCAACGCGGTCAGAGTATGCGTTTGACATAACGTACAGTCTCTGAGTCTACCGAGTCAAGGCAATGGATGCAGGGCTGCCAACAGTCCTTCTTTGAAATTAATATTGATTTTTGACGTAAATAAGTCTTACATTCGGCGGATCATCAGATAAGTAGTAAAAATCCTAGAAAATAAGTAACAAACCGCTTTAATTTAAAAACGCTTTAAAGCCTAATAAATGAAATATAAATCTGATGCTTTTATTATTTTATTTCTGTATCCATAAAAATAAACTAGGTATTCATATACTTAAGTGAGTCATTCAGATTCAATGCATTCTATTAGATATTACAAATATGTAGAAGTAGATGTTATTGCAGAATATAAAATTTACAAACGAGCAGATTTAAATCAGTAACTATCTTAAGTTAACAATAATTATAATATTACCTGTTATAAGGTTTTTATGTGAAAACTATAATTAATACAATTTTATATCAAAGAAATGATCATAATCAAATACCTTGGAATCGTCAAAGAAAATGAAATATATGAATTTCTATCTACTAACAAACCAAAGAAAATGTAATGAAAACACAGAAACTAAACTTGATTTTCATGATAAAACTCTGAGTAATAAAAAATAATACTATAATCTAATAGTAATAAAAAAGAAATTATCGTTGAGAGAAAAAAATCTCAATGTACATATTCAAGATATGTCAATAAAATATTCGCAATCATAACATCATCAAATCTAATTTATCGAATTTCTTAATACAATAGAAGCGAGTTCTTGGTAATTTTACTTATAATGGTTTTCTTGGAGTCATAATTTTAAAGGAACCTAATGCTCAATCTTATTGCAGAATAAGTTGGTTTGGTAAAGGGAACTATTTCATAATTACCCATTTCAAAATGTGCAGCAAAAGTGTGGTAATAAATTATTTTTTATCTTCTGTTGTTTACGAGATAATAAGTGCAAATAAATTTAATTTGATTAAAATCGAATAAAATATTTACTAGGAAATAATTTTCGCCAGACTTGGTCTCGCGTATAGGCTTCACAAGTTCTTCCCAAAGATGTTCCTTTTGTATAGTAGCTTTCATTTATATCGTAGGTACGGAATTCGAAATCTATACAGCTCTTTTGATTGACGAATAAAACCTATTGGAGAAATAATTTCTGAAGTCGGACAATGCTTTATTGAGTTATCATGAGGACGGACATAAAATTCGAAATTTTGCCTCCGACTCAGGTTAAATATAGGCCTCCCAAAGCATAGCTTTTTGCTCAGCCTAAAAAGTGGTGTCGTCAAAATTCTCTAAATACAGAATAACTTTGACTTACTAGAGCAACATTAAATCCTGGCACCTGCAGCTGAATCAGGAAATGGAAGTGGCCAATAAACCTAAGAAATAGAGATATAACGTCTTTAGTTCAAGGAGGTCTTATTTTCTGCATTTTTTTGAGCTTGTGCATTTAATTTTTAAATTTGAAAAATATATCTGAAAAGCAACCGGTTTGAGTGTTTATTAAATTAAAAAAATTAAAAACACTGGTCGTTAAATTTTCAAGTTATTCAGTTTTAATCTCTCCTGTAAAAAGAATTTTCCTCATATTCAGTTATTAGCCATAGCTTGAGATTACTGCCCTATTCATTAATTTTTCAATATATATGGTAGTTAAGGGCTTAATTTTGGAGTGATGCAATTAAAAAGTACTTTTTTAATTATATATGTGAGGATGATTCCTTAATAAAGGTACAAAAAACCAACGTGATAGTGTATTCACTGTATATCAGCGAAATAAGTCCTATTAAAGGATATCCGATTCAACCTTTTCAAAAAAACAGGTTCAGCTTTGCCGCTCTTAATAAGTATAGTCAGGAATTAGCTTAATGTAGATTTTTTACTTAGTATAGCGCGGAAATGCGTAGAGCACGGACGGTGATTCTGGTTTCGTCATAAAGAGCTCGCGGAGCTCAACTAGTATTTAAAGTGAGACCGTAAATATAATAGCTATTTTACAGACACACTGACCATTAAAAAATTATTAAATATGTCATCTCATATGACTCGGAAATGTATAAAGCACTAGTCAGATAAAAGATCGTATAGAATGGTCCCAAATAAAACAAAAAATATTTGATTTCAATATATTATACACAAATGATGTTTTTATGACAATAACTAACTGCGGCATTGTTGGACATTGTTTATACTTTCTTTTTAAAACCCATAATTTTATGGAGAGCTGCTCTTTCCTTTCTCTTTAAATTTTTACACATATGTAAGTAAATACATGTTAAACAATGTATCAATAATTAATAGTAAATACAATGTATCAATAATTAATAGGTGTGTCCTGAAAACCAGGATAAGAGATATCCTGAGGATACCCCTAATTTGCAGCGTTTGTAGCTTTATTTCTTAGTCTTTGTCTATTTATAGTTTTAATTTTTAATCTGTGTGTTCTTGTTTTTTTTTTGTATATGTTTTTTATAACAGCTGCAAATAAATAAATAAATAAATAAATAAATAAATAAATAAACACACCTGCTACTGGTATTGTAGGTATGCTTGGTAGTGAAATATCCCTCTTCTTCTCGCCATATGGTGGTAGGGCGGCACTGGCGCGTTAGTGTGAAAAGACTAACCACGAAGTCCAGAACCTGGCGAGGAAATTGATAACCCTGATGCCGTGCCAATGTCATTAACCGGTGTTCCAACCTTGATTTTTCCCCGGGCGGCGCGGCCTACCAATTTCGGCCATTCCGCGAATTAAACGGACTATAAATAACAGAAAGCGAGGCTAAAGTATGTCTATAACCATTAGCCGGCCGATGTTAAGAAGCGATTCTGCCCATTCAAACAGAGAAAACGCAAGTGATATATTTCTTTACGTAATACACAGATCCGAGAAAGAAAACGAGTTCTGGTTGCGGGCTGTTTGCATTTGAAGCGTTTCACTGTCAAAAATCTGAACGTACAGCAAATATATGTAATTACATATAACAATACAGAATTACAGTAAAATAAATCAATGTTTATGTTGTATATATATTATTCTACAGCGTTAAATACAATACGCATAGGTCGCGCCAAATTTCTCGGTCCCTCGCCCACATGCTCAGATCGCATGTATTGCATTTATTGATCACCAATGCACTGAAACCAACAAGTAAATATATCAAAAAGAATAAAAAACACGACTGCCGTTACAGAAAGTGACCTATTGTATTTATAATAAATTTTTTTACGGTTTTTTATGAAATATTTGTGGTTTATAAATTTATCCATGTAGATACATGTATACTTTCAGAATGTACTCAATCAGACCTTTTAATTGACAATAAACAAGACATATTTTTGTTAATTTATTGACATTTGGACATTTACACAACTACTTATTTGATATTTGGACAGTTAAGGTACCCTATAACACTCGGGATAACATAACGATTTTAAAAATACTACACACGTCTAAATCGCTTCAAGCGTGTAGAAGTTATGGTGAAAAAAAGATAAGACAAAGTTAAAGATAAAAGTATTTATTTCCAATACAACCATAACAATTGTGTAGGAATGACAGTAATTAATCTTAAACTAGTTACTCAATTTAGCCAAGAGATGATATACAATATATAACTTTAAACTTACCAATTTACAAAAACAAAGACTATATGATAACAGTTTACAACAAAACAATTAACGGTAAATAATATGTATTAGATTAGATGGGTAGATACGATGCTATGTATTTTCAAAATATTTTAAGAAGTCGTTATGAGCATACATCTTGATTTTAAGCAGATAGAAACTAAAAACAAACATATATGCATCCTGAACATATTACCCTTTATTTGTTGGGCAATAAATCCTCTAAAGGATTAGGATTTTTATCTCTTTTTGGTTTCTGGGCATGGTGTTCAAATCATACAATTCGTGTGATCAGAGCATGTGGGCGAGGGACTGAGAAATACAGGGACTGAGCGCGGGACTGAGCGCTACATATACCTACTACTTTAAGTATTATAATGATGAAATAGGTACGGGATTCAATTATTACATTCAATTAAATATGATAAATCCTAAAAAAAAATTTGAGTCTCACCCATACATTTTCAATTATATATATTTTTTAATTTACAAGTAGAACAACTGACTTTGTTCTTGTTACGTTTTCAGTGTTAGCTAGTATTACAGAAGTTAAGCGTCGTCGGGCGCAATCAATCACTCAATGGGCGTCTGTTACAATGTGGCCGCATGGACGTTCTTGCTTCACGGTGACAAGGTTGGTCATTGCCGCAAGGCGGAAAGAAGATCGTTTATATTAATTATTCGGTATTTAGCTTTAACGGAAGATCAAAATACTTTAATCATATTTGTCTCGAAGCGCAATCATCGATAAAATCAATGAGACCTTCCTCCTGTCAGATATAATTCATAATAAATACTCATCGAAGTCCACAAACTCATGTTTCTTATCCAATCTTAGTTACCTAGTTATAACTATTACGATATAATGAGCTTATCCTATATTTTCCAAAATTGCTGTAATAAACTTGTTTTTCATTGGTTCGATTTTCGCAATGCGGGCAGAATTTTTTATCAAAGGAACTAAGGAAATTGTCATTTTTGACTTTTTACTTTTAAAATAATTCTTATATGACGAGTCTGTCCGTGTTAGGTCCTTCAGGTCCTTCAGATGTTAATGGATCTTATGCAGATGGGTCATTATGACCCGCTTCGTTTATGGTTCGGCCTAACTCATGGGACAGCGCCCGTCCGGTAGCCTCCTCCTAGAAGTTTGAGCCCGTCAAGGACTCTTGTTTCCCCTGCAACTAAGTATGCCGGTGGGTCAGTTCCCCCGGGACGGTTTACGCAGCGTGCGGCGTCAGCCAATTGACTGTGCATTCCGACTGATAACTGTGGAAACTGTTATTGTTGACCTATTGACAGCAGCTCTGGAAATGAACAATTGGCCACCCGATCCTGTTTCAGAGACGGGCAAAGGACACCATGGTCTGCGATAAATTCGAACTAACTTACCGCCTACATTGGGTAGAGGACAGCGCAGGCAACCTCGAACCCGTAGCCAGTCGGGACGACGGAGAAATCTGGCCATAAATGGTAGTCAGAGGCGAGGTGGCCCGCTGGGTGGTTCTCAGTGCCTCGCGTAAGGCGTTAGCTTCTGACGGGCGAGTTGGCGGAGCTAGTTGGTCTTCGCCTCCAAGTCTCTACGCTCATATCAGGTTGAAGAACTATTACATATCGCTGTACCTCCTTGGGATGACGGGCTCGTCTGTTGTAGAAACATTCTCCTGCCCGTCCGTTCGTCCGTACGTCCGTTCGCACCAGGATCTCATAGACTATAAGGCCTAGAGAAAAACGATCGCTATGGTAGTGAACTAGTTCCCCTGTTTTATTGATTAACTTAAATTTATTTCTTTAATTTTTAGCCTTTCATATCATATAAGTATATCACAATGTACTTATTTACTCAAAATAAAAAGTAACTTACAACACTACGCCGCATCATCATTGTAATCTTCTTTCCTCCCTTGTCGCCATTTAAGTTACTCAAATATTTCAGCTAGTTAAATTTATCTCGCCGAAATCTATCTTTTATTTAGGACAACTTTTGGCGTCACCCTTGGCATGCATTTGCGGCACTCCAAGGAGCCGGGCCGGGCACGCAGTTTGAGAATCTCTTTCCTAGTTTTCTTTAAAAAATCTATCCGATGATACCCTCGCGATTTCCTAGTTTGGAAATAAACAAAACTAGGCACAATAGCTAAAGAAGTCTCTTTCAAAAATCTTTAGATATTATTAAGACATAACTTTCTAAAAACCTAATTAAACAAGCTAAGCGCTAAAACTTTATGACATGTATTTTTTTGACGATTTGCATTCTTAATTACCGATTGAAATTGACGATTAACATTTTTGCGTATCTATTCTACATCAATATTCTAGCGAGCATATATGTAGTATTTTAAGTTAATGGTTAAAGACAGATTTTAATTATAATGGTGAACTCACTATATTTCAGCCACACACACTTTAACGAAAAACAATTACATATAATGTTTGAATTTTTCGTGTTTTTTTTTAAAACTAGGCGCTCATTACAATCATGATACCTTTACAAAATCTTTAGGACATTTCTGGAAATACATGATTTAATTTGACGACAACCTTGGGTCTGAGACACTTTATATTTATCTCGCTGAGAATATGTAACTGTTTAGATTATATAATTATAACAGGCAGATATATTAAAAAGTGAATCAGGGATTCGATTATTATAATTGAAAGACCAAACTGATCGATATATAGAAATCACAACCTAGAATATTTTATTTTATTTTCATTTCTTAGTATATACACATGTTATGTAGAATTAAAATTTACTTATGTTTATTGTTTGATGTCGTTGAAAACATGGATTTAAATCGCTAATTTTGTTATTATGCATTTATTTAATTTAAAATTTGAATTGATTACCAATAGTCCCAATAGTATGAAATGATGATTGTGATTATGGTTAATTATTATTGTTTAATTATTTTATATGTTTGATTATATAATATTGTTATGATTATAGATATATATTATATTAAATTATCGTGGTGTTATACCATAATGATTATTATATTATAATAATATAACATTATCCCCATAAATATACATAATTGGCACCAAACGCGACGTTGCAAATTATCGACCAATCTCGATTTTACCAGTATTTAGTAAACTGTTTGAGAAGATCAGTTGTACCCTGGCGTATCTCTAACTATATTTGTCAACACATCAACGCTATTTCATGCAGAAACGATCAGTAGTAACGACGTTCTCCGAATTTACAGATTACTTGTAAAGTACCATGGATAAACGCCGCCAACTTGAAGTAGCATGTACTGATTTCTCTTAGGCATTTGACCACGTAAACCATGCTGTACTTTTGAGAAAGCCTAATCGCTGGTTAAATATTAGTTTAATCATTTCGCAATATTATTTATTTAATCAGTTTGATGAAATAGCGTTGCGTACATTTTGTTAATTTTTAATATTCCGAATCGCAATTTATTCTTTAAAACGTGTATTTTAGTATATTGTACTCGTATATAAATAGTTTTGTTTCCAAAATAAAAAAATCGGTTGTGTCACCCCAAGACTTTCCTGACTAGTATCCGGGGAGGTGCGAAAAAACAGCGACATTTTTTACTCTAGTACCCCAAATTTGTATGGCAGGTACCCCAAACGTTGGTCGTAAGTACCCCAAAAACTAATAGGTTCTTCCGATGGTTAACAGAAGCTTCTATGCCAAATTTTAACTTAGACAGATTAAGCGTCTGGGCGCTATCGCGGAAACAATTTTTTCGCCGGGAACCCCAAATTTGTATGGGAGGTACCACAACCGTAGGGCGTAGGGACTCTAAAAACTAATGGGTTCTTCCGACGGTTAACAGAAGCTTATATACCAAATTTCAGCTCAATCCGATTAAGCGTCTGGGCGCTATCGTGGAAGAATACATACATACAGACATACAGACATACAGACATACATACAGACAGAGATCGGTCTGGAAATAGTCTCAATCGTCTCAGGGAGTCTCAAAATATATATTCCCATCTTCATCTCAAAATTTTTTTTTAGCGCGATCACAATACTTTCCTTTCCGATAGGTCGTCAGGAAAGTAAAAATAAAAGAAATACTTAAATATCGAGATTATCAGGATTAGAGTTCCTGATATGAAAGACTACCTTTGCTGGCATTCAAGTTTAGTAGCTAATGATTTGTCCAACTCATAATTATATCGAAGACATCCAGGTTTTGACCTGATTGTATTGTCGGAACTGCAAAATAATAGAACTGCGTCTATTTCTCAGTTAATATGTTTTCCTTTGCGGGTAGCTCTAACGAAGTCTTTTTAAAAACAGATGGGCATTATTTGTAACCGCGTTTATGAGGTGCATTTTAAATGCAGGTGCATAAAAATACG
Source organism: Micropterix aruncella (assembly GCA_944548615.1). Taxonomy (NCBI): domain Eukaryota; kingdom Metazoa; phylum Arthropoda; class Insecta; order Lepidoptera; family Micropterigidae; genus Micropterix; species Micropterix aruncella. The sequence goes on along the minus strand of OX155964.1, from coordinate 18,446,381 downwards.
ACGCGGTGAAGTGCTTATAATGATTGCAATGATTTACGCGATGACCCGTATTCCGCAGACAACGACCGAGTACGCAAAATAGTAGAGAATTGAGCGGTGCTGCCAACTGCTAAATTGGATCAGAGTGCCATCCCACAAAGTCTAGAATATTTCACCTAATTGCTACATCCTTTCTTTTTTTATCCTTTATTTAGTAATCACACAGTATTAATTACACAATTAATTACATTATGAAAATATAGATTACTTTAAAATAAAATTTACTTCAATGAAATTATATAAAGTTTAGTATGTGTTTATGGGTGTGTGCGTGTGTTTGTGAGTGTGTTGAGTGTGTGGGTAGGGAGTGAAACAAAATGCATATAACAGTAATAACAGCGAATATAAAGTATAATAATAGTAATAATCATGAACTTAAATCGCATGTGTGTTTGTGAGTGTGTTGAGTGTGTGGGTGAAGTGAAAAACAAACATATAACAGTAATAACAGGGAATATAATGTAAAATAATAGTAATAATCATGAACTTAAATCGCACTGCTGTAAAATTTTGTTAAAGGTAACATTTTATTAAAGAAAAAGACCTAAGATGTAAAATTTCAGCGTTTTGGAAAAAGTATAAACATAACATCAAATATGATTGCAATTGTTCATTTAGTCTTAAAATTTTAGTTTATTCCAGGCTAGTTTTTTTTTTATAACAATTTTAATAACTTTCAGACAATGAATTCTTCTGTTATTCAACATCTTGTATTTTTAATCCTTATAAAAACAATTTGAAAATATATTCTTAAAATCTGTATCATTCGTTTTAGGATAATGAATTCATATAAAGCAATTAGGCTATTGTATTCAGTTATTTTTAAATTATTTATATTTATGTCATTAGTTTAGCTTTTGCTTTAATCATTCCTTTGTAATACTTTAAATATCGCCAGCCTAGAAAAAGTCTATACTTACAAAAGCGACATGGCACGTCCTTCGCAATACAAACTCGATATTCATGCTGTGGATTACTTATCTTATGTAGTAGGTTAAGTTTGTACACAAGAGCTTTCCTAAATAAATAAATGGATAAGTAAATACATCATTTATAATTTATTTACGATTATTCTTCATAATCAGCTAAAAAACACGCAACGGATATTTATTAGATTAACTCTTTGAGGACCATAAGCTTTGCGGTAGCGTATGGAAATTTTTGATACATAAAACTGTTAAAGGATGATGTAAATAATATGTAGGTATGTCACGTTTTGTGGAAATTGGTTCTACAGATTTTGTCTATTTATACATTCTATAGATTTTGTATATTTATACATTATTTGATGGGATATAAGTGTCCCTGTGGTACATAAAGATGCAAAGGTACACATTTTTTCAAAATTTCATAACTCATAAATCATACGTACTAAAACACGTACTAGAAGAAAAATAAAAGTATTTCGAAAAGCTGCCATAAATATTTTATTTATTTACTAGCTGACCCGTGCCCACTTCGTTGGGCGGTAAAACATTTTACCTACTTGTTATGAAATTATGAGTGGTTTGGTTAGTACTGAGTGCTATGATTTATTTCCTGACTGGCAAAAGACGGGTTATATTTTTACTGCATATGTATGTATATATTTGCATGCCAATTTGACTATATTACCGTTATTTGTGAGTGTCTTCTTGTGAGTGTCTTATTTGTGAGTATCTTATCTCTTTAACCATTTATGCAGTAAAAGGGAAAAGTCTTTTGTTTTAAATACTGGAGACGTTAAATTTACTTATTTTGATAATAATTCATAATTGTTGATAATATGACCAATAAACATGACCTAACGATTTAAATTATTTTTTTAATGTGAAAAACTACTTTTTGTGACTTAAATATAAAAGTTTGACATATGCTGTCGCTGACTTTTTTGTAGGCATTATTAAGCTCTACAACTTTTTTCTAGAACTTAATCATATATCTCTCATCGTTAAGGCAGCGTTAGTTAGAAACCTTTTCGTTCGACCGTTTTTTCCGACTTACTTTGGAAATCCGACTACCACGAAAAAGTCTTTACATTTTTGGATTAAGATATACCTAGGCTATGACACTCACAAATAACGTGGCTTTCTATTCGTAAAAGAATTTTCAAAATCGGTTCAGTAGATCCAGAGATTTCTTCCTACAACCTCACAATCTTTACCTCTTTATAATATTAGTATAGATAGACGACACGGTCGCGGTTCCATACCTATGTCGCATTATCTCTTTAACTATTTATGCAGTAAAAGGAAAAAGTGTTTTGTTTTAAACACTTAATACGATAAATTTTTGATAATAATTCATAATTGTTGATAATATGACCAATAAACATGACCTAACGATTTAAATTATTTTTTTAATTTGAAAAACTACTTTTTGTGACTTAAATATAAAAGTTACATATTTATATGCTGTCGCTAACTTTTTTGTAGGCATTATCAAGCTCTACACCTTTTTTCTAAAACTTAATCATATATCTCTCATCGTTAAGGCAGCGTTAGTTAGAAACGTTTTCGTTCGACCGTTTTTTCCGACTTACTTTGGAAATCCTACTACCACTAAAAAGTCTTTACATTTTTCGGATTAATATATAGCCTATGACACTCACAAATAACGTGGATTTCTATTGGTAAAAGAATTTTCAAAATCGGTTCAGTAAATCCAGAGATTACTTCCTACAACGTCACAAACTTTACCTCTTTATATTATTAGTATAGATTAAAACTGCTTCCACAGCGGCGCCGATCGCGACCTTAGGTTGCGAGCGCATGTCCCAATGGCGACGTCACATGTCGCTATGGCGCCGTGAGCGACGACAGCGCTAATTTTACGCGGTGGTCGCGCGCAATCAAGTAGTTATAACCGTGTACTCATAGAGGGCGCTAAAAAATACCCCTACCGTAATCGTACCCCGCTTCATCTCACCCCTCGCCTATCTCAAAAGAAAGTTGAATTTGATTTAGCCAATAGCGTCACCTTAAGAGCATTAATTGTAAAATGTTAAAATGAAATCACGGCAAAAATCTTGGCCCTAGTTATAATGTATTTAATATTTGGTTGTACACACATTCATTTACATATTCATGTAAACATTAGACTGTTTTACAAAAGCGAAAAATTTTATTTTTCATAATCATATCGAAAATATATGGTTAGAAATGGTAAAAAAAAAATGAATACAAAAAAAAGTTTGCCCAATTTTAATAAAAATTAAATTCCACCGAATCTTTTTTGACCGTTTCCAACAACATTTTCGATTTAATTAAAAAAAAAATACTTACACAAAAGAACACACAAAAGCCGTTGTTGGTGGAAGCTCGTGCCACGTGTTGAGTACTTTTGAGGTTATGAAAATCACTTGATTAACTAATCGTGCAAAATACACTCTAAATTGATAATTTTATTATTATTAATAAAATAGGAATGATTAATAGTTAATATGAGAGTTACACTGAGATAGCAAAATAATAATTGTCAACGTTACTACTACACTTGATGCATAAACAATAATGATGGCCGACAACTGTGTAGGGAGTAAGAGAAGTCTTATTGTGTGAGAGAAACAGGAGACCGACCGGCTTCGTTCTCATCCCTACTCCGTGCTGTTTACTGGGTGAGAAGTGACACCTGTAGACAACTGGCGGGGATAACTAATTAAATGACGATTGATCAGTTATCGACCGGGGATGAAAAATGATTAAATTACTAAAATGGCTATTAAAAAATAAGGGTTGGTGATAGATAAAAGGGTAAAAATTTAGGGTTGTATGTATTTTTTAATGCGACATAAAAAAAAAATAAAGAAATTAAAAAAATGTCTAAACATTAAAGAAAAATGTTTAGGGTGGACAACCCTTATCACTAAGGGGTATGAAAAATAGATGTTGGCCGATTCTCAGACCTACTCAATATGCTCACAAAATTTCATGAGAATCGGTCAAGCCGTTTCGGAGGAGTACGGGAACGAACATTGTGACACGAGAATTTTATATATAAGATTTAAAATCTCCAGAGTTCGTTCGTCATCTGCAATATTTTAAAAAAGGTATATTTTCCAACAATATATTTTTTCTTTTGCTAATATTAAAATTCTGATTTGTCTCAATAACAAGGAAAAAATATAATTTATAAGGTATTCTAATTCGATAATTTATAAAATGATCTTGAAATTATGGGACCCATATGTCCCATGGTCCTTAAAGGGTTCAAGCAATTACTTTGGAAGTATTTTAATAATACAGAAATATTTGGCTGTGAAAATGAAGGAAAAATTTAAGTTGATGTAAATTACTGATCGTAGAACTACCATGATATAGAAGCGATCGACCTGTGCCCTAATTGAGTTATTTTATCATTTTTAAAAATTTTCTGGAATGAGTGCTGTCTTCACTGCCCTTCGTCGCCCTACACCACATTATGCCGAGTCAGAACAGTAAGCGCACTCTGATGGCAAGGCGTTGCAAGGATAGGGCTCGAGAGAAGAGAGCAGTGAGATAGGTCACGGGAAACGTATGTAGTTAGCGTTACGCGCGGGTGGGGGATCGTCAAATTTCTCGAACGTTTGAATATCTGCGTCGGCGGAGTGGCGGCCATGTGCGAATTTCGTTCAACGGCAGCATGAGTTGTGCCCTTAGAAACCAAGTATCGCTCGCTTCGATTTCAATTTTGTTATAAGAGACACCACTGTCTGTATACTGTGCCTGTCACTCTCCAGCTAGGCGAAAAGATAATATGTTTCGGTGGTTTCATTATGACCGCTATTTAAAGTTCTTTATTGTTTTTTAAATACCCATTAATGTGAAATTTGACATAATAAAACATTTCTGTGGATAAAGATTTGATCTGATTAATCGCCGATAAAACGATTTAGTGCTAGACTTCTGCCATGTTCTATTGTGTTTCATTTGTTGTTTCTTGATAGTGGTAACCATTAATATGAAAATTAAAAAAAAAAAACAAAACTATATTGATAAACAAAAGAGAGTGTCCGACCAAAGGGCCTTAATGATAGCTATCCACCTTACCTGGAAAACTGGCCTGAAAACAAAACCCTTGCCAAAGACCGGTATGCTGGCTAATGATCGTCTTTGCAAACTGACTCGTAGATCAAAGTTAATGTAAACTCAGCCTGGAGCCAAACTGCCTCTTCAAGGTTAACAGCATAAGGGCTGATTTCTATATGAGACCTGTGAGTAAAAGTAAAAGTATAACTAAAACCTTCGGTTTGTTCAATATACCATACATTTCGCTATTCAATATGTAACCGATATCGGTGGATCGAACCAACTTACCGACGACAGAGGGTTATAAATGTAACCGGTCAAATACGTGCAGTAACTTGTTACGTACCAATCAAATTCGCACAATTACTCTTAAAATTACCCCCCCCCCCCTTGTGGGGGGGGGATAATTTTCGACTTCGGCTGTCGATAGGATGCTGGAACCAGGCTGTCACTACCAGCATGGTACCGGGATACCTCCAGAATTCCAGTACCATGCTAACCAGGATTCCGGCACCGGGATGACACCAGAATGAGGTGTCAGTTAGTCACCAGAATGTTGGCTAAAAGGTAGGTAACAGGATGGCGGTACCATGCTGACACCGAGATGCTGGCACCAGCCTGGCACCACAAAGCTGGTATCAGGTTAGCACCAGGATGCTGGTACCATTCTGACTCCAGTATACTGGTTCCAAATTGGCTCCAGGATGCTGGTAACTGACTGGCTCGTGGATGCTAGAACCAGGTTTGCATCATGATTCTGGAACCTGTTTAGCTCCAGGTTGCTGATAGCAGACCGGCTCTGGGATGCTGGTACCAAACTGGCTGCAGGATGCTGGTATCAGACTGGTATCAGACTGATTGACCGATTCGGCTAAATATTGAAATGCAAAATATATTTTATATTAAGCAAACCAACGGTTTTACTCATACTTTTACCCACATGTCTCATAGGAAACGGTCCTAAATCCTAAAAAAAACAAATGCAAAATAGTCGATACATAGAAAGGTGAAAGAAATAAGGGGTTGGCTCTACTTGTTATTACGCGATGAGCGATTATAGAACGTCAATAAATAATCAGTCCAAAAATACTACGAGTCTATCTATATTTCAAATAGAAAAAATAAAAAGTATTAAAGAAGTAACTAAATTGTAAATATGTATTCAAAAATATAATATCATATGTAACTAAAATTCCCCTAAATTCTATTAAGGTTTGTTTGTTGTGAAACTCGGGCGTGTTTATTGTCATATAACAATTTCTTACAACCAACCTACTATGACGTGTTTATATGTATCTGTGCGTGTAACATGTATGTAAGTGTGTGTCTTGTATTGCATTCGATCGACAGAATTGAAAATGCAATTCCGTTAATTTGATCCCAACGGAAAATGGTGATCCAGCCGGGAATCGAACCCGGGACCTTACAATGTAAGATCAGGCGACCTAACCACTAAGCCACTATAAATAAGGTATACGTATAAATAACTTTTCCTATAATACAAGACAGTCTAGATATTAACAACTTATACAAATCCTAAGTTTCACACCAAGAAGAAGTAAGATATGCGTCGAAATAAAAACAAATGTTTCACAGTCTCATGTTTTATTACGTTTTAATTATTTAGTTGTGCTTGATGGTCTGAAGAAGTCGGTGATTATGTACCAGAGAAAATGCCTTTATGTAAATGAAGAGAAATGCCTTCTACTATCTCTGAATAGTTCTCAATAAACTAAAATCTTACACCACTTTAAGATAATCAAATTGATTGAATTAATTGCTCGTCACTCATGACACAAATTTTAGTTTTCATTATATATTTTTATGTATGAGGTGTGGCAATTAAGTTCCGGGAATTTGTCAATAAAACACAAGCAAATTAAGTTACGACCAAAATGGTATTATCGACCTTTACAATAGTCTCCCTCTAGCTCTACAAAAATATTACAACGCTGCTCCCACGACTGGAAGTACCCTTAGTAATCCTCCGAAGTTAACCCGTTGATCACCGCGGTTACAGCTTCCTTGACCTCCTGTACGCCGCCATGGTGAGTTGCCTTGAGGTGCGACTTTATTTTGGGAAATAAAAAAAAGTCCCAAGGGTGACGTCGGGCCTATAGGCTGGGTGCAGAACGTTGGAATGCCTTTTTTCGCCAAAAGCTCTTGCTCAATAAACGAGGAATGGACCATCAGGTCGTCGTGGTGCAAGATCCAGCCGGGCATGGCGATTTCAGGCCGCACACGGAAAATCCGTGCCCGCAGCGGCTCCCAGACGCCAACATAGAAATGTCCAGTCACTGTCTAGCCGGCAGGAACACATTCAAAATGAATGATGCCGCGGATAGCGAAAAAAACGATCAACATTGCCTTCAATCGCGACTTGGACATCTTCGCTTTCGTTGGCCACTCCCCACCCTTTTTCAACCACTGCTGAATTTGTTTACGGGTCTCGGTTTTCGACATGCACTCGTCTCCGTACACCACTTGCAATTTTCGGAGGATTTACAGGGTTTTTTCGCCAGATTTCATTAAAAAATGGGTCACAACACATTGCTTGTAATGTGTCATTCTTTTTCAGGAAGCCACCAAAAAGTTACTTTCGAATAACACGAATAAAACACAAACCAAAAGTGCTATTGACTTCAAACTTTAACTGTAACTAAAGGAAGGTCCCTCTATTTCAAAACATATGTTATAAATGACACAGTGTTGCCAGTTCCCGAGTTATAACAACATTACCGAAGTCAATTGCCACACCTCGTTCTATGTGTATTTAGTATGTAGTTAACTCGGTTTTAGAGATGAATTTGGAAAGATTTTCAGTTTTTTAGAGGATTTATCAACTATTGACTTATAAACTGATATTAAGATATATTATTATCAAAATCGAAAACTGAAAAACACATTTTTTTTATTTATTTATTTATAAAGTACTTATTACAATACCAAACAAGTTCAAGAATCAAACATAAACAGTTCAGAGAAACCGTCTCATCGTGTTTGGCACCTGCCTAAAACTCATCTAACTAGGTTAACTAAGGCCTGTATCTAGATGAGCTAATTACCTGTATCTAGATGAGCTAATTAATCATTTCGGTTCGTTATTATCGATAATTGTTCGTGTATTTTTTGCAACAAATAAAAGATATTAAAATAAACTTTAGTCACATGAACTTTAGACCTTTATCTGACTATTCATATAACATTTGTACATAAAATATTGGTAGTTATACATTATACTTGATTATAAAATGTGTTCCTTAGGGTGGTACTAAGCCTTAATCATTTAAAGACCATGGAACATACATGTATGTATCTCATAAATTCAAAAATATTTTTTTAAATTGTCAAATCCGGATTATTTCTAAATTATATTTTTACCTGTTATTGAGATATCAGAACTTTAATATCAGTAAAAAAAAGTTAAAAATACGACGTATTTTTTTTAATATCGGAAATGACCAACGAACTCTGGTGTTACTACATAAATAAGTAAAATACTTATGACGATTTTTTAATTTTGATGTTTTCATCTTAGTAAGTTTTTTATTATGCATGTTTTCCAAGTTAAATAATAAAATAGTCAAACTTTGGGAAAAGTTGTAACTTTGCATCTTTATGAAACACAGGGACACCTATGTCCCATCAATTTATACAAAATCCATTGAACCAGTTTTCACAAAACTTGACATACATATTATTTATATCGTTCATTAACAGCTGCAAAGCTTATGGTTCGCAAAGGGTTATAACGAAAACACGAACAAAAGCCTTTTATTTATCTTTTTATTAGGTAGTCTATCGGCGTAGCTTGTCCATGGAGGTGCAAAGAGGTACATTGGTAATAAAAGCGTCCATAAAAGTGGAATAATTAGGAGGGATGTAGAATCTAATTGATAGTTATTCATTTAAATATTTGAACATCGACTCGGTCTATATTATAAAAGTATAATTGATATGTTTCCGGTGGTTAATTGATATTTTAAGAGGGGTACTTCAAGATAACATTCTGTCGTTCTTCTATTATGGAGCCATTTAATATATACGATTTTACTTATTTTATTATTGTATTGTTTAGGTTATTTTAACGTAATTTTAAAGTCATTCTAAAGCAAAAAAATGAGATAATTTTAGTTATGAACCTAATATTTATTTGTTTATTTTAAAAAGGGAGGTCGGAAAGAAAAGCTGTGTCTGTGTATGCATAGTTGATATGCATGTGTGTATGCGTAAGTAATTTGAAATTTGAATATCTGTATCAGTTAACATCAGTTTGCTTATTTTTTCGGAATTTTAGAATGCGTATTTTCTGGGTAAACGAAGTTTTTTTTTGTAAAAATAGCAGGGAGTCTTCTTCTTAACCCTTGGAGTAAATGGGTATTTTCATGGATGCATCTGTCTCTTTTGCAGGATTTTCGGCGACATCAACCTTAAAGTACTATAACTACGAAACTGCTACACCAATCATAGAAAGAACAACTGCACAATGATTGCATTGAAATTTCGAATATAGAATATTGAAATATCATTTTGTAAAACAATTAGATAATTATGAATAAATATGAGAACGTCAAAGAAGTGAAAAAAACGCGGAACCAGATCTGGTCGTATCATACTCAACGGATAATTGTTTCAGAACCAGATTTGGTCGTATCATACTCAAGGGGTTAAATCGTTTGGCAGGTACAGGTTCTTTTCTAAATCCTTTAAAAATCTATGTGATGAACAAAAACTGTTTCGAAACAAGAGCCCCGTTTTGATGAGTTTACGGTAAGGGACACTTAGGGTCAAACTCGCACTTGACTCTGCTTATTCTTTAATATTACTTTCCCGGCAGAGGGAAACTATTATGAATACACTTCTGTATACCTGTGGCTCTTGACAGCGAACGGTTTCGTGCAGTTCGGGCCATAAGACCCATTGTTTTTCTAGAGTCGCACAAATTTAGCTCCTATTCAGTGGCCTCCTCGTGTGAGGGACTACCCCGGAAAGGACTCAGGCCTCACAACTGGTAGATCGGTTTACCTTAGTGGATTGTCTACTTACCGGTATTTTATTTAGTTTATTCTCATAGCATTGCGGCATGTGCCTACTTATATAACTAAAAGATACGATACAGAATGTTTCTACATGGCAGTAATTCACGAGTATGATGTGTAAAATATGGTGTAAATACCAGATAAGATGAGAGTTAGAGTTGTCAACTACAACAGGCGAACCCGTCACCTTAGGAAGTTTTAACCATAGTGATCGTTCTATCTTTGATGAGGTGAGCGATACACAAGACTTGGAGACAATACAGATCTACTGTCTAGCCAAGCCAACATGCCCGACATAGGCCAACGAGGCACCGGGAAATTTTACCCAGCGTGCAGCCTCGCCCCTTGTCTACAAGTTTGGGAAGGATATCTCCGTCTGGAATTAATCAGGATACCTCCAACCTCCCGACTGGTCACGGGTCCGAAGTCGCTTTCGCGACATCTACCTGCCGTATGTTTAGCGGGTATTCCGTTTAAATCTATCGCGGACAAATTGCATCTTTTGCCCTACTCTGAATTCAGGATCAGGTAGCCATTTGGTCATTTCAAGAGTGATTGACGACAGGTCAACATCCACCGCACTGCTTAGGAGACAGTATATTTCCATAGTCTCCAGACTCCTTCAGCAATTAGCCAGAGTGCACAACCGATTGGCGTCGCCGAACGGTGCGCCAACCGTCCAGTAGCGCCGGAAGGCAATCCCCAAGGAGAAACCGATTTACCAGCCATGAGGGCTGAGACGCGAGAGCACAGTGCACCGGTCCGAAAACAGTGGACTTTATGGAATCTGTACGAAACCATTCGCTACCACCAGATAGGGTAACATCGTTTAGGACGTTTGATTAATCATTCCTAACGACTCAGACTTACCTGCCGCCAGGCACCACTGCATGAAATGAACATTACGGCCAATCACGCAATGCAGAAAAGTCAACAGTCATACGCTCAGTATCTGCACCTATTGCAATGCCAATAAAGCTGCGTTGCATTGCTCATCACCAATAATAATTTTATTTCATTACCTTTGCCAATATCTTTGATACTAAAGATGTCAAACAATCGAGTATTACCCTTTACACTTGTATACATTCGCCTTTTCAACCTTTACTCATTAATTATACATCGACTTCGCAATAAGCTTGTCATATTGTCATATATGAATAACAGCAACATGCGACATTTTATCAAACTTTTGTTTACCTTGCAATGTTTGTTAGTCTGTTAGTTTGTTTAGGTCCAATCTTGCAAGCTGAATTAGAACCAATTCCTCTTATCCTATGAAGTTGAAAATTTACATGTTGCTTCAGTTCCGATGACAAAGCATTTTTATGGTGAGTATGGCCTGATTCTACACCCAGGATCGGTTTCCGACGAGGATACTCTTACACGATCAACAGCACGGACGCATAATTTTGTATACGCATTCAATTATGATAACTCCTGACGAGGGGACTCCTCAACGGTCAACGGCAAATAAACGAAATGTTGTACACGCATTCCATTATGTTAGACCGTTCTAAGTTTCACTATGAAATGGCTGCTGCACCCAGGGTTGGCTCGAGGCATAGCATTTTGATTCACTCAGCTATAGATTCGGAGTTTATAAATGGGGTTAAAACGATTTCTCATCACAAAATTTCGTATGCTATGACATATATAGCAAGTAGTTTTAAGCATCTATGTGGTAAACCCCTTTCATTTTAAATGGATCCAGAGTTTTAAAAATGTGACCGTCTCAATTAAGGTTAATGTTGATGTTTGTCCAAAATATGTATGTCCTTTTACGAGACTTCAACTAAACGGAGATTACAATCGGAATTACCAAGAATATCTAATTACGATTAACCCTTCATTTACATTCCTAGAACTTGAGATCCTCTTCTGCCAGTTTCATTATTTCATCCTTCGATCTTCATTACTTGCCAGATTTTTAATCCTTTCATAATCACCTCCTCTGATAATGTCGGTTGTGTATGCAACGACTATTAGTAAAGTCTGGTGCCGCCGTAACAGGCAAGCAGTGGTTCTCAACTTGAGAAGCTATTAGCTCTCCTTGGCATAAGAAGAAACCCGCGAAACTAGTGCCAAAGCTGCTACTAGCAGCTAATAATAATAATAGAATGGAATACATTTATTGTGCTAAAAAAATACAACGATAACATTGCGAAGATTTTATTGATTTAAAACAAACTATTTATGCCCAAATTGCACACTTACAGCTATAGCGATATCTTACAGTCTACCATTTGATAAACGATTTTTTAATGGTCATCGTACAGTACACATTAAAGTAATAAAGTTGAATTTAAAATAAACTAATTCAAATATATGACAATAACTTATGCTAAGGTTAACTTATGCGAAGGATGAAGGAAATAATAAGGTGAGGTGTTTGATTATTAGCTGTGTGAAAGTAAATATTTCTTCAATAACTTTTTGAAAGTGAGCAACGAAGGTGCATGCCTGACAGAGTGTAAAAAAACTGCGCACATTTCTTACAAAAAGGCGAGCTTATTAAAAAGCTAATCTTTGGTATATTGTTGATAATCGCATAAAAGACCTACAAACATACACGAATACTAAAAAGTTAAAAATAAAATAAAAGTACTAATTTATGCCCAGGAGGTAAATTATTATACAGGGTTATTGCTTCCTCGATACCTTTGGGCATGTTATAAAAAAAATAAGTGCTATCTATAAAGCCATATCTACCTCAACGCAAAAGTCAATCATTTCCGAGTTAATTTTTTGTCTTTTTTTCAAAACTTAGTCTATGGTCTATTTTAGTAATTAAAAAAAAATAATGAAAAGTTTTCTTTTTTCATGCTTCTATATAAAGTTTTCTTTTTTATCTTATGAAATAGCCATACTTTATTGGATGAAATAATAATAGAATTTGCGACTAAAAGCAAATGTCAAGGATACGAGTTGGTCGATTAGCAAAATTAGAAAAGAAATTAAGTTTTCGAAGTGTTTTTATCATGAGTTTTCTTATTACATGCAATGACTATAATTATTATTAGATACAGATTTTATTAACATATCCAATTGTCGATTTTTAAATGGTTCGGAAATTCGTTAAAAGTTATTAGTATTCTATTAAAATTTAGCAAAATAAGAACTAAAAAATCGTCCAACCGATTTTTTACCGCATGGTATTAAAAACTATTACGAAAGGTTCTTTTTGCTTAGAGTGTTCCTGAAATTTTTGACTAAAATACTCTCAAGTATTATTCAACTCTAACTGCGATTATCAAAGATTTCATTTTATATCTATAGCAATTATTATGTTCTTCAAAGGAAACACTTTTTTTGCTTACCAAATCGTATCAATGTATTTTGCTCGCTACAAAAACATTGCAGGAAAAATGTTAGTTAATATTGTACTTTCGGTCTTTAGCTACCTACCTATAAAATAACTATAGCAGAAACATTCGTAAGTAAACGCTCACATATAATATACTATACACAAGTAATATACTATATAACAAACACGCAAGCATTTAAAAATAACATATTCATAAATCTTACTCATTTATTATATACCTATTATGCAACAGAATAGTACCTATTATAAATATCTATATCCATATATTCACTGCACAACTTATTTATAGAAATAGAAATATATTTATTGTCCGAAATTGTGGTGGTACATTTATGGTGATAAAGCGTAAAATTAGTCTCTCACAATTACCTGTTATTATAACAGATTGACAAATTTACCTTTTTGATAATTTTGTAATTTCTTTAAAAAAAATGACATTATTTCACTGGTTTGCCTATAATATCTAAATCAAAACAATAATAATTCGCAATGTTCATTGAATGGCCTGAAATAACATTAAAAAATATATACAACATAAAAAAATCTGTACAGAACGGATAAGCAGCACTAACAATAGAAGACAATTAATAAAAATAATTCACCAATAATATAAAAAATAAAGAAAAAAAAAATCAAGGAATAATCAAAAATTATGTATCTATATATCATCGAACGGTAATATATAGATATATAATCAAATTATATATCAAAATATATATATCAAATTATTAAATCAAAATATATATATATATCAAATTATATATATCATCATTGAACTTCTTCTTCCTAATGACTTCCGATTCTCTGTCATTCATTTTATATACCAACTTTCGATTTATATACCTAATATTTACTGAATTAATTGTACGTACCTATCGCAGGAAACGATTATCGGCTAGATACGTTTTTTTATCTTGAGTTTTATTAAATTTCTATTGAACTTTACTAACTTTTCTATTAAGATTCATTTCTTTATTTTTTTTCCTAATTACACGATAGATTATTATATGCGTGTTCCGAAATGATTAAATACATTATAAAAAAATATTATATTCACGGGAAGCGCTTTTTGCTTGCCTGCCTCAAGAAAGGGTTGAGAACCAATGTCCTTAAGTGGAGTGTGGCGGCAGCTGCCAATTCCGCTGCATACCTCAAGCATCCGGAGTCGATCAATCAAGTAGCTCGTTTCTGCTATGAGAGCATCTCTCTTGCTTAAGGATGACGCGACGCGGATGCGGCGATGGCCACTGGCCACTGCACTTCGGCGGATGCGGTCAGAGAGTCGATGCAAAAAGTGACGATTCAATTTATCCAGGGACAACCGGAGCGGTGGCGCCGCCGCAGCGACGAACCAGCCTTAAGATAATCTATGTAACTTAATCTGACTTTGATGGACATCGTTGTACATCGTTTACGACTGTCAAAATTGAGCGGCTCAATTTAAACACTTCTTAGTTGGAGATGGCCCGCGCAGTGGGAGGTCTTCAACTTCCACAGCACAGGGAAACATTAATGGCTGAGCAGGTTCAGGGCATCGATCCTGCGTATTTCATATGAGCGAATACAAACCATTATATCAAATGAAATTATTGTATTCTTTGACATCTTCTAGATGGATGGCTGTAAGAAAGTAACTGTAGTTTAGTCCGTCATTTGTACATCATGTTGTTTCATTAATTCATTATATTTCTAATGCGATAGAGGTAGACGTGAGTAAGTATGTCCCGACAAAAAGGTAGTTTTTTTTTACATAAAAGTCTGGCTAATGGGTCGGTATACTGTACAGATTAATACCAGTCAGTTACATATTGTATACATTATTGTACCATAAAAGTATAATAAAAAAACGCTTTTTATTTTGGGCTAGGTATTCCATGTAGTGCAACTATTGTGCGATAAAAAGCATTTCGCTTTTTACTATAGCTCTTCTTGCGTATAGCTCAGAAATGACATGTCTACAAATAAATATATTATAAAGAATAAAAAACATAACTACCGTTACCAAAAGTGAACTAATATATTTATAATTACTTTTATTACAGTTTTTTATGAAATATTTGTGGTTTATTTATGGATCCATATATATAGAAATATATTTTCGGAATATAATCAGTTAGACATTTCATTTGAGACTAACAACGATGTATTTATGTTAATTTATTGACATTTGGATATTTAAATATTTGGACAACTAGGTATTAACAGTAAATATACTCTATTGGACTCGGGATGACATAATGATTCTAACAAAACCACCCAATTCTAATCGGTTCGATTGTTTAGAAGGTATGGTGGATTAAAAAAACGGAAAACTTACATAGATGAGCCCTGAACACATTACACCCCCTTTTTTCTGGGCAGTCATGAAAAAAGAATACAGATTTAATTTTATAAAAGTAAAACTATTTTATAGTCCTATTATTTATCAATAAGATGATTTTTTATCCGCTGTCCGAAGACAACGGCGTCTGCAACGTCGCCGAAACGTGGTCGCTACAAACTTCACGCGGTAAATTCGTTTTATCATATTTATTATGTCAAACAACTGCGATAGTCTTCGATTTTATATCGCTATACATGACATTGCTTCTAATCGTTCTACATGACAGATTGCAAAAATGTCCAGCCTCCTCTAGGCCCAATCTTCCCAGTCCTCTAATTTAAGACTGATGAAATACTCGATGATAGGTACTAACTTCTAACAACGTCAGAGAGCGACGTCCTAAATACTAGTCTAATGGAACCCTAAAAGTATCTGTTTCCCTAAATTCAATTTTAAGCATCAATTTTTCAATGTCGTAGCTGACGTTGGTTCAGCCGTTGCTGGAGATGACGCCGCGCCCGAGGCAGCATTACCCCAGTTGGCGCTCTAACAAGCGGTCATTCTGGGAACGTCAAGCAACAATTACATTCTCGCATTGAACGGTTAACGCCCGGTTGAGACTCGTATGCGTTGTGCCGTAACTGCCCGTGACGCATCCTAGCCCTAACCGACAGACGTTTTCGCGGCCTTCCAACCAGTGAAAATCGCTAAACGGTTGAAGATGTTAGAATACTGTATTAGGGGCGACATGAACCAACGTCGGTTAGGACAGACAATCACGGCTAATAAGCGCGCACTATTCATAGTTAAATTCACAGTTCGTTTTAAAGCTAGCGTCGGATAATTTTCAGCAACCACAATAACCAGCCTGGTCAGCATCTACTCCACTGCTTTGGGGCGATTGGCACCAACCAGTCTGTTAACATTTGCTAATCGCCGTTAGCTAACCACGATTAAGGCGACATACTACCTGAGAAAAATATCTGAAATAGGCGGACCCGCGAAGAAATTTTGTAGGATTTGACGAATAAAAATCTGGCGTTGATGAAGCATCAAGAACATATTCCAGGTGTATGCACCAGGTAGCGGACGGACACTAAACGTTCGATCGCAGCGCTGTCACAGTAAAACTGTTCTTCCGCAATGGTAATATAAGGGTGTTAATGGTAGAGCATATTTCGTCAGAGCGCTCTCACGTTTTAATTAATTTTATTTAATTTAAGGCCTAAATAAAAAATGTGGCTAAGCGCGACGCTAGAGAATTAACCAGTTAATATAATTAAATTAAAATAAAACTCACTCACCGCTTACATTGTAGGAGTAATCGCGCCTGAAAGTTTTCATAATCAGATTAAAGCCCGAATGTCCAAGGCAATAAGCAACTTTTTTGAGTATAAATTATAAATTGATTCCTTATCTAAATGCTCGCTTAGAACTTTCTTTAAATTAATGCTTATATTCTTCAAAAAAATCATGAAACAGAAGTTCATAAGATATAATATTTTCCAGGTATCATGTCACCTTAACAATATAACAGCAGATTAAATTTTGTTGGCGTGCACCAACCATTTTCGGGCGTCCAATTATTCTTGCTTTTTCTCTCGCTATACACCCAATATGGGTGATTTATAAGCCCGGTTATTTAGCCCTAATTGAATACGTTGAATGCCTCAAAAGCCATTTTTGAGTGTTGGAATACTATTTCACACCGACTTCGAACCAACCACAGCACAGCGTGCAGCTGTCATAGTTTCTGCGAAATATCTCGAAAACACCGTTTAGTGTTTTGACTGCGATTAATTATACTCGAGTACCCGCAACCGCGGCGGGCGCGTTTTTTTAAATTTAGTAACCATTTCTTAAATACAGTTTTGAATAAAATCCAGCCAAGCCCAAGGTTTATCTGCTGGAGATTATGATAGGGTGACTTGGAGTGCGACTTTAGTGGCCATCTTGACCATATATATGGTGAAAACCGCTATGTGAGTTCTAAGCCTAAAAGTATAGCCATCCGTCTAAGGCTGCGGCTTTGTCGCCGGGGAAGAACCGGCCCTACTCGTATCAATAATCATCCGCTTAGCGGCTAAAATTCTTTAATACCCGCCTTAATGCGTAAAGATGAGCCCGCCCTGATACATCTCGTCAGCGCAACCTCTGTAAAGATCTTGCTGATTAATGTGTAACAAGAGAGCACAATGGCCGCTCCCGGCACGGGATCGTAATGTATCGCGGTTGTAATTACGCCGGAACGTAAATGAGCAATAACAAACACATTAATCACCGGGGCGGTTATGCGAGCCGGCGTCACTCAGGCAGCCAACGCGAGCGGATCGGCTGCCCTGACGACTTTGTCCGCTGGCTTGCGATACAAGTATTCTAAGACAAAACAGATCGGGAGCCAGTGCTTATTGATGATGATTAAATGAAGGATGTTTGCACAGTTTGAGTTTGTCGATGCTGTGGGTAAACCCGCCAACTCATGATGATATTACGATCGTTATCGTCTCTCCACATTGAGATAAGTCGCAAAGACTATAAGACTTAACATCTACAGATCTATGAAATCGGAGATTATCGGGGTTATTCGACATTATAAATATGTAATATAAAATGAATTTAGCGCTTGGAGTTATCAGCGGAACTAACCCCAGGGTGAAATTTTAAAATCCCATTGTGCTACCCAAAGAACTATTTTACTTTATTTTATTGATCCGGGAAGACATTTAAATAAGAAGAAACCCGAAGTTCAATAGAGAAGACGGTTTTAAACTACAACGTGGAAACCTTTAAAAAATCTTAATGCCCATGGCTGAGGGTCAGAGGCTAACACACAGATACAAAAAGTGTTGGTTGCACGGATTTTTAAAATTCACGCGTGCCGAACCCGCCCCCCTACCACAGTAACAGCAACAGTTTCCGCTTATCCACACAACAACTGATGCCGATTGAGAGCACTGGACAACGGTGGTTGCAACATCGCCGATACGTCGGGTGGTACATACTTCACGCGATAAATTCGTTTTATATTATTTATAATCTACAGATCTATATAGTTATAGTTATATCTAGTCTCAATTAGCGATGGTACTGGCAAGCCAGTTCAGCTCCTTCGCTCCCTGCTCACTAGTTTTGGAAGGAGTACTCCTTCCACTAGCCTTGTCACCGCTCGAAGTTAACTGCGTAAACCGCTACCTAGTGAAAGTAATAAACACCCATGGCGTCCTTTGCCTTCTTTTGTCGCCGGGATGAGACAGGTAGATGACATTAGGACAACATATGCAATATACGTATTTATGCTGACGATTTAAGGTGGTCAATCCCGTTTTTCCATTCCCCATACGTTTCTAAAATATTTAAGTTATAAATACCATTTGTTTACTAAAATATTACATAAATTATTATAAATTAAATATTACTTTCCGTGAAACTAATATAATCATTTATTATTTGTGGCTTAATGTTTTCAACTTGCTGCAGAAATTAAGATACCTAATTCAAGAGGTTGCTTTTAGGAAGTGCATAAAAAGAAACCTCGCTATGCATGCTCTCTATAAGTTTGATGAATTTGACAAGGCTGTATTAACATTTAAAATATAATTTTACCATTTATCAAATATATTAGTTTATTCTCGACTAAAATTAATTTTGTTATGTATTTTGTTACTTTAGTGTTGATTTCCTTGTAAATCTTATTGTTTATTGAATAATTATTTAAAAACAAAATGTTTTGACTATTTTAAAAAACTTATTGATGGATGTTATAAAAGAAATGTTTTTTTTGGCACTTGAGTCTTATTGATTTTTTAAATTTATTGTAGTTTTCTTGCCTTTACATAAAAAAGAAGTATATGTACACGTAATGAAGTTGGGAATAACTTCGAGCAAATGTAAAATGACTTATTCCCCTGTATGTACTTTTTGGAAATAATAAAATATGACTATGACTATGACTACGAATTAGCGATATTTGAAAGTGTTTAATTTTCAACGCTAAATAGTAATTTAAAAAAAACATTTTTAACTAAAAATTAGAACTACTTCCAATTGTCGCAAAACCATAAAATTCGGCTCTCCGCAAGCTAATTTATCGTACTTTTTATTGTATGCAATATATATATATATATATATATATATATATATATATATATATATATATATATATATATATATATATATATATATATATATATATATATATATATATATATATATATATCTTTATATATATATATATATATATATATATATATATATATATATATATATATATATATATATATATATATATATATATATATATATATATATATATATATATATATATATATATATATATATATATATATATATATATATATATATATATATATATATATATATATATATATATATATATATATATATATTACTTTAAACGCTTGGAAAAAAGCATTAGATGAAGAGTAGCTAGCAGGATTCCGCAGGAATACTCCGGCACATTGTCGCCTTGAAATATTCGACTTGAGCTATGCCTGGGAAGAAAGTTGGAAAATGACAGTGAATGCAGAGAGAGCTCGCAGATTAACCCGATGCGGTGCATGTTAGTAGCGCTCAACTCGAATAGTTGACTAAACTCAAACTCGGACGAACAAACCTCAGAGATAATTAATTGAACAATTAAAGCACCCGACTCTTAGCGCTAATTAAAAATCAGTCCGCGATCGCGCTGAATCAGATTGCAGAAATTGAATTAGCGATCGGAAGATGCGCTAATCACTATTACCTTTTCGGTCGTTATTCAATCGGCCATTTGGCTATTTTTTATCTGTTTTGATTTCACTAATTAGCGCCCGCTGAGGTCAGAGTGCGTTAAATTGATTGAAATTCCAATTAGATATGTTTTTGTTTTGTTAATGATGTCAAATGACAGAGTAACAAATTGTTATAGCTTATGGCGTGATATAGGTATGCTAACCTTTATCTAAATTAAAATGATTTAAAAAAGACTTCCTATTTTTATGATGCTTTATTGCACCGTACTCAAGAATAATTGGCCATAGATTTCTTGAACTTATATAATGATGTAAGAGAGATAATGTAGGAATGATATGTTGATATGATCACGCTTTATTAACTGTAATGAAAATTTATCCGTAAAGACCTTAATATTTGAAACAAGGAAAAAACGTGTTTATTTTGCATATTTGTTTAAAAGATTAACTCATAATTAATTATTACGTAGCAATTTAAATGCTTCATCTCCGCAGGTCCTCATCCATTTATTATCGTATCGAAAAATTTATATAAAAATATTTAAATATCATTTATGTTGTCTGGTATATTTTAAACAAGTATTATTATTGAGAAATGTAATGAAAAAAAACCAAGGATTATTTACTTTTTGAATAATAACACAAAGGTATGGTAGTTAAACGCTAAATGGCACAGTCATTTCTTCTACCCATCATTTTTTACGATGATATAGTAAATTTTGATATAAACGTGGAACTTCTATACAAACTTGCAGTACATGCAGCTCGTAACTGGAATTCTCTACCTCTTTGCAAACGCCAATCAGCTACGGCCGGTATGTTTAAAAAACCACTGATTTACCATTTACTGAGTAGCTATGTCTTCACGAATGATCTTTTCTTCGCAACTCAAATGTACCCTCCATAAAATTTAATACACAATACCCCCCCCCCCTCATTCCATCCCATCTCTTTGTTATGAAGTTAACGTCATCTGGCAATGCATTAATGGTTCACGGGTACCTATATATCAACTCCCACCAACTCTTAAATATACATGTCACATTACATCCTTTCATCAACCCGCCATGCGTCACATTAATTATTACACGGTTGTCTACTCCTTTTTGCAGCAAGGCGAAGAAGAATACATAAAATGATCGATCGCTCGCGGGCATCCAACGGCCTTGTCCCTGCGCAAGAGCATAGCTTGCTGTTATATCAAGCCATGGAGGGTTACGCGAAGTAACAACACATGCAGTAGCTCAAACTACTGAATATTGATATATGTGTGTATACAGTCTGGCCAGAAAGAGTTGGACCTACGTTTGAGAAAAAATATTTATAATGCAACACAGCAACGTGATAATAGTAAGACTAAATAATCTAGGGACATATCTCAGTGCCGTCTCACAAAAGGCGTATTGTACTCAGAGTAGTATTTCTCGTTAAATGTTTGTCGCTAACATCGACATTTGAATTATTGTGAGCTTGAAAGGAAAATAAAAAAACGTAAGTCGTGCTTTTGTTAAATAATCATTTATTTTGACTACCATTGAGACAGGTAAGTACCAATAATTTGTGGTTAAACTATACGAAATATCAAACAAAACATAACCTTAAAATGTACCTAGAAATACATTTTGAGACACTGAAAACGACTTCTGCTAGCGTCGCTTAGGATATTTTTGTTCACTTTTAATGGAAAAGAATATGAATAACTAGAATTAATGACAGATAATTCCATGAACTAAGAGCACAAAAACTCGTCTGACATACGGGTAAGTGTTGCCACATTAAAATATTTTCCCCTTATGACAAATTTATGCTAATGGCCAGACTGTAGAATTACTTCTAAGTTAGAGTCACTTTGCTTTACGACTAATTCACATGCGTCACACACTTTCGGAGATATTGTATTTTAAACATAGGCTCACATTAAATCATCAAGCTTTAACATAGTGTCAAGCAATCGTCTGCCGATTGAAATAGAAATAGAAATATATTTATTGTCCAAAAAGTGTGGTGGTACATTTATGGTGATAATGCGTAAAACTATGTCCTCTCACAATTACCTGTTATCAAAACAGATTGACAAATTTACTTATCTGCTAAATTTACTTATCTGCTAATTATAATATCTTATTAAAAAATGTAATTATTTCACCGGTTTAACATGAAAAAATCTAAACAGACCGGATAAGTAGAACTAACAGAAGAAGACAATTAATAAAAATAATTCACCAATAATATAAAAAATAAAGAAAAAAATCAAAATCAAGGAATAATAAAAAATCCGCCTATAAATACGGAATGTATATAATTTAAAATGTAACAGTAGAAAACAATTAATAAAAATAATTCACCAATAATATAAAAACTAAAGAAAAAAATTAAAATCAAGGAATAATCAAAAATCCGCCTATAAATAAGAAATGTATATAATTTAAAATTTGTAATCTTCCTAATTGAATTATTGTAAAAAGAAAATGAAAATGCATGCCTACAATATAATATTATGAGAAATATTCGTTTAATGTGTAAAAGCTTTTATCAATAAGCCATTTTTTCAACGCTGCTTGACACTATGTTAAAGTTTGGTGAGAGAAGGATTGCTGGGATTTTCTGTAAGTTTTAAATATTTCTTTCATACAACCGACAATCAAAGACCAATTAAAATGTAGATAAAACACACGACTAATTTAAATGATAACCTTGGTTTGAGTTGGAATTCTAAGTTTAAATTCCAACTGAAAATGACAAAACTGTGGACGATCGGAGAGTTCGACTGATGATTTAGCAGCAGCTTTCAACATAAGTGACGACGCAATATTAAGCCATTTGAGTACAATTGGTAAAGTAAAAAAGCTCAAAAATCTTTGACCGTATGAGCTAAATGAATGCCAGCTGCAAAAACGCGTCGACTCTTGCATTGACTACTGAACCAATATTAAAATAAGTGCACAGGTACTGTCCACCTCGCACGGACAGTAACTCGCCTAATCTGTATACACCGACAGTAGCTGACCTTTCAACTCGCCCTTTAGCTCGCCCAATATAAACTACGCTTTAGTTTAAGAGCAGTGAATTTACTGTTTTTTCCACGGCGTGTGTCTATGTTAGCAACGGTGGCGCCGCTCGCATGACAACCTGCTCTTTTACACATACGATCGGCCGTTTGAGAATTAATCGCGCAGGCGACACTTTTAATTGTGTAGTTTCGCCCGGTGGTTAGTATGGCCGATTACCATTATGTCACCGTTCGTGTCAAATATGTTATTGGTGGTCGGACGGTGGTCGGTGGTCGGCACGGCTCACGGCGAACCGCTCTGAGGTGAACAACCCACGCGAAGGAAATCGGCATTCATGCAAGTACTCGCGAGGATCAGTGGAAAAGTTGCCAGGGGAGGACACGACCACTTTGACCAGTACTGAACACCTAAAAGGAGGCACATGATTGAGGGTTACAATGAAACATCAACGCGCGGTCGTATTGCAAGTCAGGGTCGAATAGACGTAATTGTTTTTTTAACACATTCAACTGGCCTTTTTGGGTTGGTATACTTTTCGTTATATCTTTTGTATAACAAAAATAACTACTAACAGGTTTTTTTACACGACTGCCCAATTAAAAAGGAGTGTAATGTGTTCAGATTTTATCTATGTTGTTTTTCGTTTCTTTATTCCATCATAACTTCTAAACGCGTGGACCGATTTAGAAATATGTGTTATTGTTAAAATCCATAAGTCATCGAGTATCATAGAGTATCCAAACTATCTAAATATCAAGTAGTTGTCTAAACGTTCAAATGTCCAAATATCAATAAATCAACTTCAATATATTGTGTTTAATGTCAAATGAAATGACTGAGTACATTCCGGAAATATATATATATATATATATATATATATATATATATATATATATATATATATATATATATATATATATATATATATATATATATATATATAACTATATATATATATACATATACATATATATATATATATATATATATATATATATATATATATATATATATATATATATATATATATATATATATATATATATATATATATATATATATATATATATATATATATATATATATATATATATATATATATATATATATATATATATATATATATATATATATATATATATATATATATATATATATATATATATATATATATATATATATATATATATATATATATATATATATATATATATATATATATATATATATATATATATATATATATATATATATATATATATATATATATATATATATATATATATATATATA